>OX235266.1:37622711-38345541 GCA_944472135.2 Trichobilharzia regenti
ATGGCAATGTCTGACTGTGAAGGGAGTGCCAAGAAAGTACATTGCACTAATCAAGGCACTCTATTCAAACTCACGTAGTCGTGTAAGGGCTTATGGGGAATTGTCATCTGAATTGGTAACAACCAGTGGTGTCCGACAGGGATGTCCACTTTCCCCATTTCTGTTTAACTTCATCATAGATATGCTAATGGAAGTATCCTTAACTGAACGTAGTGACTTAGGAATCGACTTGTTACCAGGGAATAATCTAATGGACTTAGAATATGCAGATGACATAGTCCTGTTAGGGGAGGATGCTGACAAAATGCAGAGTCTTCTGAACACCTTGAGCAGCAATCTTCGTATGTTTGGCATGCGATTCGCCCCTGCAAAATGTAAGATGCTGCTACAGGACTGGACACGTCAACCCCTAACTTAGTGATAGGGAGTGAAGTGATAGAACATGTTGACCACTTCACCTACTTGGGAAGTTGTATTAGCACCAACGGACTGATTGGCGATGAAATCTCAGCACGGATCCGAAAAGCTCGAGCTGCTTTCGCTGACTTACACCATCTCTGGCGTAGGCGTGACATCCGGTTATCAACCAAGGGACGTGTGTACTGCTCATCAGTTCGCTCCGTCCTTCTCTATGGCTCTGAAACATGGCCAATACGCGTTGAAGACATGAAAAGGTTGACTGCTTTCGATCATAGATGTCTGCGATCTCTGTCTCACGTTAGGTGGTTTCACAAGATAAGTAATGTTGACGTTAGGCGTAGAGTGTTGGGCAAAGAGGGAAAATCAATCGACGAGGCTATAAAGTTACATAGACTAAGATGGCTAGGTCACGTGGTGCGCATGCCTAACCACCGCCTCCCCCGACGGGCATTGTTAGCTGATATAGGTTCAGGTTGGAAAAGAGCCAGTGGTGGCCAAACAAAAACATGGCATCAATCCATGAAATCCTTGACAGTTAAACTGAGTCAGGTAGGGAGATGCAGACTCCCGGGTTGGGGCCCTCGGGACTCTAGGAATCAATGGCTGGAGACAATAGGTGACATGGCTCAAAATCGTTGTCAATGGCGCAGATGTATTCAGTCTCTGTAATCTTTCATATTCCTTTCTACCATTACCCATTCTGTTTCACTCTTATATTTGTCAAACTCTATTGATTCTCTTCACTCATCTTCTTGTCTACCTCTGTGTGCTATTTGGAACGTGGCAACTCGAACTGCTGCACTTCGGTGCCAAGTTCTATGTTGAATCCAGACAGACAGACAGAATAGGGAGTTAAGCGGTAGAGCACGTCGACCGCTTCACTTATTTAGGAAGTACCATCAGCCAGTGCCAACGGGTTGATCTCTGACGAAATTTCTGCACGGATACCTAGTGCCAGTTTCGAATATGCCAGGTTACGCCGTCTCTGGCGTAGACGTGATATCCGACTATCGACCAAAAGGCGGGTGTACTGCTCATCAGTCTGTTCCGTCCTCCTTTATGGCTATGAGAGCTGGCCATTGAGAGTAGAAGGCATGAAAAGATTAGCTGTCTTAGTTCATAGGTGCCTGCGTTCTATCTCTGGTGTGCATTAGGTGGTATAATAAGGTGAGCAATATTAAGGTTAGGCGTCGGTCGAGTGCTAGGTAAGGCGGGAGGGGAACTCAATCGACGAGGCTGTGAAGTTACATAGACTGAGATGGTTAGGACATGTGTTGCGTATTCCTAACCTAGTCATCGCCTTCCTCGACAATGGGCAATGTTAGCGAATATAGGGTCAGACTGGAAAAGAGCTAACGGAGGTCATACAAAAACATGTCACCAGTCAATGAAATCTACAACAGTTAGTCTGAGCCACGTAGGAAGGTGTAGACTGGCTTCCTGGTTGGGGTCCTCGGGACGGTAAAAACCAATGGTTAGAAACAATTAGTGATATGGCTGGCTCAAAATCGTTCTCAGTGGCTGGCTGGCGCAGATTCATCCACTCCTTGTTACTTACGATTTCCAATGAAACTGTTTTGTTCTTCTTTATTACTCTTCCTTTGTCTCACACCTCTGTTTACTGTCTCTATTATGCATTTCTTGTACTTTCTCCTCTTGCTTTGTGTTCTACATGGAGAGAGTGTGGCGACTTGAACTGGCGCACATCAGTGCAAAGTTCTATGTCGAAAACAGACAGGCAGACAGCGATAAGTCAATTAGAAAGTGATCAAAATATATATGACATATTTCATTTCCTACCCTTAAATTATGATGAATCAGTGAAAAAAACTTATGCTTCGGTGGCACAGCGGTAAAATGCTTGCTGACCACGCAGGTGACACGGGGTTCGATCCCCGGCCGACGCTGTCCTACTTCATCTTGCTAAGCCAGTGATAAGACTGGTTAGGGGGGAAGGCTAAGCATGAGGCTAGCAACCCCATCCTGTAAAAATAATCACCACTGCTACAGAAACTTCAAGCCTCTAGCTTGATACCCTACATTCGTTCCACTGGGAACGTAAAGGAATGAAAAAGTCGTAGAAAATCATCTTATATTTGAAAAGCGGGGATACCTTGATAGACATTAATATTATTTCTACTGAAGGCTTTCAGAAGACTGTATTTTGTCAGCGTCTTCACCGGAAACAACATAACTATGTACCAACTTTAAATCAATGAATGAATGCTAGTGAATTATCCGACCTAATAGAACAGATTTCGAACTCATAATCGGATTAGTGAAAAAATCTGTTATATATGTCAGTATGTTACAGCGTTTGTGTTGCATGCTACCACTCACAAGTGCATGATATAATGACACTTAGGGGAAGCAATGATAATATACGCATCCAGAAGAGGGAGAAACACAAGTGTAGAAGGGGAGAACTTTGGAGGGAGCTAAATGTATGCCGCAGACTAAAAGGGACAAAACACGTTCAATACAGACTAGATTATGATTTTCTCACTGTCTACCAAAATTTTCTCCCTACAAAGTCTTGGTTGTGCTTTTACAAGTCTTATTTTTGCCTGGGATTAATACGACGTTAATTTTATACATAAATTAATCAATAACCACTTGCGTTACCCGGAACACAGTTGCTGATGAGCCATATCTATTATTTGAGAAGGCTAATGATACTGTAGCCTCAAGTTTGACCACGGATTGATATCAGTTAGAAAACCGTGGAAAGTAACCAGGGAGTATTGGACAACTGTTTCATCCTAGTTTGGTACTCATCAGAAGTACACACCCACTGGTAACAAAGAATGCTTGTAGATCAAGACCCAGGCTCTCCTGGTCACCAGACTATGTTGATGACTATTCCAGTCACTGAGGTAGAATCCAATGACTCATCAGTGGACCCCACTAGTCACAACGTCTCATTAGAACTTCAGACAACGTCGTCCTGAAGGTCATTCACTCATCACTAGTATGCATCAAATTCATTTTCAAGGGTTAGATTTTTTAAGGGATTTGTTTTGTTTAAATAACGTTTGAACCTGAAACAAATCGAATCCCTACAAACTAACCCTTGAGGATACTCTAGCCGGCTGCTACTCAAACGTCAGCAGGTGGGATTCGAACCTGTGACTGTTGAGTCTTATTGTAAGTTAATATCATGAATTATCAGAAGTTATAGATTAATGTACCACTGGATTCCGTTTCAGTGACTAAAGTAGTCATCGAGCTCTCCTGGTGACCTAGAGGTCAAATGATTCAATCCTTGGCATTGAAGTCATAAGTGTGTACGTAGCTGCTGAAGAGTCGCAAACTAAGATGTGAAACAGCTGTTCAGTAGTGCTGCTCGATTTGCAATAGTTGTCTCACATTGTAAGTCAATTCATAGTCAAACTTGAAATGAATTATAGAAATATTAAATGGATTTCTCTAAGTGAGAGAGGCCAAGTATTTTCATAATTTTTAATCGACTTTAGAGCATATTGAAATATATACATATCTATGAGATTGACAAAAAGATTTTTATCTAGTTGACTAATATTGATATGTATGAGGTCGTGTTATTGTTGTTTTTGTTGTTGTGAGTTTCGATTGAATAAGCTGTATAGAATTAGTTAAATGGTTTCCTGTTATCTAGATTGATTGTTGTGAAAAAAAAATATATTTATTTTCTAGTCAATATGATTTATTTGTGGATGTATGTCCAAAACCAAAGTTATGCATTGACATGCCTAAAAACGGACAATTCTTTTGTTTTTGCATTGATTTTATTACTGTAATCTTAGAACGTGTATTTAGATTTTGATTTGACTTTCAACCAATGGATTTCAGGTTCGAATCCCACTCCACTTACATCAGCCTTAACAATAATAGTGTGTGTGTCATCAGCTGTCACACAATAATAGTAAATGTGATTCATACCTTAGTACATGTAAGATCTGGCCTAGCCAACTCAGTTTTATGACTGGATCACGGATTGATATCAGTTAGAGAAGCATTCAAAACCAGGGAGTACTGGACAGCTGCCGTGTCATTCTAGTTTTTGTGGGGATCATCGGCAGTACACATCCACCACAGGGGTTTCGAACCCTGGACCTCCCAGTTAGAAAGCAAGCTCGTATATCATTCACTCACTGGGACCCGATTCAATGGCCAGCCCATGAATTCTAACTTCTACCAATTCGTGATTTAGCGTGACCACAACCATTGTCTGTCGTTGGTGGGACATCCATCCACACACGTAACATCTAATTGAACCTCACTGGTCACGACTTCTCACTAGAACTACTTGCAGGAAACTCCGTCCTGTAGCCAGTCATCACCACTGGCAAGCATCAGATTAATTTTCTATAGTTAGGTTTGTAAGGGTTAGTTATGTTTTTTTACGAGTTGTTCACAGTACTCTCTGGTTTTCAATGGTTCTCTAACTGATGATATCAATCCGTGATCAACTCGTAAAAGCATAACTAACCTTTACAAACCAAACCATAGAAAACTGAGTTCTAATTGATCAACATCCAAAAACTATTTGGTTCATACATTTATTCCCCCTTTTTATGATTTTGAATAAAGCAAAAACAACAGTTATTTGTGCAGAATAAGATGGTACCATCAGTGCTTATTTCGTCTGCTTCTCATCAGTTGCTTACAACCTAGAATCGTTATTAAGTTTATATATAGAAACAAATTTAACTTACACAAAGAGGTCATTTTTAAACGAAAAATCAATATATGCATACAATGGTAATAATAATAATTACTTCATTCCTAACAATAATAATCATACACTCTGGAATTTTTCGGTGTTGCGTAATCAAATGAGAGAGTGGATGAAAACATCCAGTTACCAGAGCAAAGAAAGAGTAATAACCGTTACTTTCTGAATACATAAATCGGGTTTCTGGCATTTGATAGAGAATTGCTTCAGTAAACTTTAGGAGAATTGGATTCTTTTGCCTATTGATAATTTTGAACAATTTTGCCAGGTCCACTTCATGACCTGTGTCAAGCATATGCCTGGCAATCGCACTGTTAAAATCATTTGTTCCCTTCAGACGTAGGCTTTTCTGTACATATTTAGAAAATCGGAGGTGTGCCCTACTTTCTCTTCTAATGTAACTGCTCCCGCAGATACATGTAAATTTGTGTACACAGTTAGAGTTAACATGAGAAGGGTATCTGTCGACTTATAATTGCACCAAAGAGCATGTTGTCCGATAGATGGGAACCAGCTTTCCTGCATGGTTGATTCTCACTAGTGACGTTCTCAATCTTCTGTTGATTATTGCTGCAATACTTTCACCCTTAAAATCGAGTTGATTGAAGACAAGCTTTTTTCCAATTGTGATTTGTTTACACTTAGAGCCTTCACATCTTCTATACATGTTAATGAAACTCTTCGGGTAACCGTTGTCTTTCAACATTTTTTCGAGAATCATAAATTCTTCCTCTAATTTATCTAAAGAGCTTATTCTTCTGACTAACTCTATAGAATAGAGTTTTTACTAGTGCTTGTTTATAAATTCCTTGTGTTAGTATATTAAAATTGTTTCTGTACATGGACTGGGTAATACGTTTAGACTGTAAACAATTTATGAGAAGCCAACGAAATAAGCACTGATAGTATCATTTTATTCTGTAAAAACTGTTGTTCTTGATCTATTCAAACTATTTGGTTGTTGGTGTCTAGCAGTGACGTCCACAATATACATTTCGTACTACTTGACACTTGTCAATTAGATGTACCTGCATACCCAGTGAGTTATATTATTTCCATTGATGAGAGTTGAACTCAATCAGTAGGCATCGTTTCAAAAGCTAAAGTGATATCCAGTCGATTACGAGAGAGGTATCTCGAGTGCAACTGGGGTATCACTTATCATTTATTTTTAAGTTGATCTATCAACAGGAAATAGAAATTCACTTGAAAGCAAATAGTAGCACTGTAATACCAGTTGCACACAAAAGTGATGGTGGTTAGCGGTGGGGGGCGTCGCGAGACCCCAGTGAGATAACACATTTTGATGTTTTAAAACGATGGGTGGTTCTGCAACCCATTATAGCCCTCTGATGAAAGCATCGAAACCACCGATCTCTGCGTGTTACTGTATAGCTGACAAAACTTTCTTGAGATATGCGCAGTTAAAAATTTCTCCAAAGACAGTAGCGAAAAGAAAATTATTCTTGCTCTAGTCTATGTGTAATTCTGTGGTGAGAGCTATCTGAAAACCAAAATTGTAGACTACAGTTTACGTCAATGTTTACGTCCCGAATCGGGGTCATGAGAAAAAAAACAATGACAAAGCTTAACCTTGAGGAACTCACCACTCAATCACAGCGGAATTAACGTGTGCAAGTACGACTCGCAGATATATGGCTTAACTTTGTAAGAAACAGTCACAAGCAGTAGAGAATAGCCTTCAGCAAGAAAACAACCAATCAGAAGACGCTGATTCTTCACTGGCAAAAATGTACATAAAAATCTATGAATATCTCCTGACTTTTTCAATAGATGATCTGTTGTCTGGCCCTTGTCTTCGATCGTTACAGTTCTACTGAGGAATAATAACATCAGAAATTAAAGACTACTTCAACAGTGCCGTTTGACAGCTATACAGTCAGGGTAAATTTTTAATTATTAAACAAGTAATGTAGAACAAAATTAGTTAATTAAAATTCAACTTGAAGAAGTACCTTAAAGTCAAGTAGAATATATTCCTGACAAGGTGGAATCGAAAGCTCTATCGAGAAGAATCATACGCCAACGCTTCCCACATACAGTTCAAGGTTGAAATGACTTTGAATCAGGCAAACAAAATCACAGAGTAAAACAGCACATTATCAATTTTACACACATTCACGAAGAGAAGCATTGCAATTAGAGATTAAACAGAAACACAGAAATGAATAATTAGGATTAAATCAACATATAATATGCATATGTCAGTGTAATACAATAATATACAGTCAAGGAGAAAAGGGGGTTAATAATCCAAACCAAATAACTATAAATATTGTGATTAGGTCGTTCAGGATGGATTTTCCAAATAGATATTCCGTTACACTAGGTTCGAATCTCACTGGGAACTCCATCACTACCTGGGAATGCAGGAACATCCATCTGACGAGTCCTAAATATATCAAACACGCACCACACACATTCTAGATTCCAGTGCTAGTCATCGTCAATCAAGTAACACTATGTCGGTGTAGGTGTATGTACTATAAGGAGCTGACGTTTCACGTAAAACTGAGCATTTCAGTCCTGACTTAAAGCCTACCGGGTTTTCTTAGGTTTGTTTCTGTAGAATACCATTTAGTCTGCTCACGATTATTGAAATTAGAACAATAGATGCTACATTAATTTTCAGTTATTGGTTTTGTAGGGATTTTTGTTTGATTTCATGGAGGATTTCATCATGAGCTGACACCAGTTAGGGAAACACTGAAAAACCTGGGAGTATCGGACACCTATTTCGTTATAGTTTGGGACTCTTCATCAGTACGCGCCCACCGGGGTTCGAACCCAGGACTTTCTGGTTACAAGGCGAGCTCGTAAAGGATTGAACCACTGGAACCCGAGCGTAGTAACCAGATGGTCCTGGGTTCGAACCCCGGTGGGTGTGTACTTCTGAGGAGTCCCAAACTAGGACGAAATAGCTGTCCAGTACTCCAAGGTTTTCCAGTGGTTCAGCTCATGATGAAATCTTCCATGCACTACTATATTAGTCGAACTTATTCGTGTATAATTGTCATCACAGGAAGACTTGTCGCCCTTCTTATTACCAGTGACATACATACAAGTTTGACTGAACTGTCGTTGATTCCCAGACATTTCCTAATATCTTAGTTAATTCATTGTTCAGTTTGTCACCACCACCGTTAAACATCTCTGGAATCGTTCCGTCAGCTCCTGCCGCTTTCCATCTCTCCATATTAGAGAGGTAACCTGTGTAACCTGAGTTACGGAGATAGGAGCGATATCTGTATTCCATTCTCATGGATATTGGATACTAGACAAGTTTAATATGTTGCGATATGCCGTATACAAGTATTTTTCTTTAGTTATAATAATAGTAACAGTATTCATTTGTCGCCTGCTCCTCCTCACTTATTTTCTCTCTCATTTTCTATTCAAAAGGATTCAAAACTAGCTATATTCGGTGATGTCAGCTTATTCGAAGAGTCTATTCTAGCTATAACGCATAATTCTTATGATCCAAATCAAATACCTGATGAAATAGAAGAAGCAATAGACTATGCAGTTGGTCATGTCACTTCTTCTAGCCTTACATCATCTGATCGTAAATACTCAACCTCAGCATTTGGCGGCGGTGGTTGTAGTAGTCGATCGGAATCACGGTGTACACTACGATCAACTAAACAACAACAACATTCTGGGATTGGTAGTAGTAGTAGTACTACAGGAAGTGGATTGGACATTTCTGCTCAACATAATAATCATTACTCGAGTACTGGAAGTGGCCTATCTTGTCATGCCTCAGAATTAAGTCTTCAATCGTCTATATCTGTGTCAACGAATAGTTCATGGAATAATAATAATAATATCGGCAGTGGCAATAGCAATGGTAATAGTAATACTGCTAGTTACAATAATCACTCACAGTCTACAATACATGCATCTAATCCACATTGTGATGCTTTAAACTCTACTAATATAAACAATACAGTAAGTGATTTTGTTTTTAAAAAATTAATTTTTATGTATTTTCCCGTTGATTATTCATTATGTTCAACAGAAATATTCAATTCGTCTGTACAGGCGTTTCAGAAATGCCTCTGGATTAATATGATGTTATTTTGCTTGATAATAACTACCAGTAGAATCCAGGATGTGAAGTTCGTCCTGCTTATGGGACTCATCATCTGGAAATATACCTTCGTTCCCAAATGAAGGAGTGATAGTGGTGTTGCTCCACAGCCAGTGCCGATTCTTGAGAGCTTCACTGGAGCGAGTCCCAAATAGAAGGACTAAAGGCGTATCTACTGCATTCTACTGCCTACTCATCATTAACTAAAGCATTGATTCCTCTTCTTTATACGGTGTGGTACATTTAGTAGTTACTATTAGTTCACTTCTCTACATATCCTCTCTGTGTCTCTGTCTTTACTTTTTGATTAGTAATAGTTACAATTCTCTACCAAGCAACTGGAAATCTCTAGACTCCCTTTGTCCTGTAGATTAATGAGATATAAGTGAGTGGGCTTTTCCTCCATTCCTTTGTATTTCAACTTGCACGCATGGGACTTCACGTTTTAAGATTTGAGGTTTCAGCAGTGATGGTGTTGTTTTCAAACGCAGACTCGCTCACGACACAACCCTCCCTCTTCACCTGACTGACTGTCAGTTAGTGAATCACGGAAGGTTTAGGATTGTGTGTGTATATGTGTTGACCGACAGTCGAACTCGGACAATGTGTAAGTGGTTGACAAGCGAGTCAGTAAGTGAAACAGTTTACTAGTTCATCATCATGTTTGCAAAAATGACACGCCGACCAGTGTACCTCTAATCTGAAGATGTTACTTATGTTAAAACAAATGGCTTCTGGAGTTCTTCATTGATTCACTGGTTCTTTCAACTTGGTTGACCTGAATTTTCCACACGGAGATTCGCACAAATTACATCAGCAATTCGTATTCGTACATTTCGTACACAGAAACTGGGAAGAAAATTAAAGGGACACTAGACATATTACCAACAGTCTCCATCTATTGGTTATCAGCGTCTTTAGAGCATCGTCGAGGTCTTCTACACCTCCCTCCTTGGCTTAAAATCAAAAGGTGAATTAACTCCACGCCTTACTCTTTGACAACCTACTTCTATGTATGTCAGCTAACCTGACTTGTCGAAGGAGTTTCTGTCTCGACATGCGTAATGCATGTCCAAACTATCTTGTGGGATTAACCTTCTCTTTTTACCTAACATTCTAAATATAATTTCAATAAAGCTGACCGCATCATGCTATTTAATATAAGAGAGAGAGAGAGAGAGAATAGGAGCACCTTATTTCTAATGACGACTAATCTCTTCATGTCTCCGACTTTTAGAGACCTTGTCTGTGACAGCCGTATAAGAGGACGAAGCAAACCGTTGTTCAGCACGCCTGTTTTCTTGTTGACTAACTATAAATTTTTCAGTGGTAAATTATCCTTTGGCTTTCTGGAATTCTTGGGTACTATTGTTGTCGTTGTTGTTGCGTATTTCCAATATTCCGCATTTCTCTCGTTTTCTTCAAAATTAAACAAAAATTTCTGTTTATCTTTCATGAATTTGTTTACTTTACTTTCGTGTTTCATATTTTCACTGGCAACTGCTCTCTCTGTCTCTCTCACACACACACAAGCACACGCACACGGAGAGACGTGCATACACTCTCACTTTTGTATTTGTTTTGAATGCATATAAGTTGATGATCCTAAACATATACGACTCCGGTAACTGATAATCTGTGTGGGGTTACCTTTGTGTAACAGTATGTATGTATGCATGTATGTATATATTGTTTACAATTATCTGTATTCATGTAAACACGGAATGATTTCCAAACATGAACTGTTTACTTTAATTTTTATTTAAAAATAAATAAGTAAATAATTACTTAATAATAATACTAGTAACAATAATCCAGAACCGGGTATCACTCCATAAAGTCTTTTGCTGTTGGTTTTTAAGCGACCTACCTAAGAAGGTGTATAGACCTCCTAGTTTGGTTCGATTCCTCAGGAAGCCAAGAAACAATGAATTTGAACTGTCGGCGATACGAATCTTACTTCGTTTATATTATTATTATTATTATTATCCCTTTAGGTTCCGAGTAAAACATAGGGCTTCAGCAACACATCTCCACCTTGTTTTTATGCTATCCTCTTCAGCTGGGTCCAAGAGTGCCCAAACTCTCTCATCTCTTCCTCACACGATCTCCTCCATGTCATCCTTGCAATGTCGACCCATTCGTCGCTTCCCATTTGGATTCCACTGGATGTATTGTATTACCTGGTGCGCGATGTCATTTGACGGCCTCAATGTATATCCGATCCTTATCCATTTTCTCCTACATATTTGTTGAGCGATCGACTCTTGGTTGGTTTGTTCTCAGCCAGATTTCCTTGTTACTAATTCTTTCTGGCCGGCTATTTGTTAATCAGTATGGAGCGAGCGAAGGCAGCTGTTGATAAAAGTCTGCAGTAGCCTGTTGGAAATCCTTTCCACCACAGATTATGGAATATTATGGGAGAGAATAAAATAATTACAGTTACCAGGATAGTGAGAGAGAATAAGTCAAGCTATCTTTCTGTATACAAAAGTTGGGTCAGTGTCTTTTGATAGCAATAGCTTCTGCGATCCGAAGTAACCATGGTTTTCTTTGTCTGTTGATTATTTTGAAAGCCTAACCAATTTCAACTGTATGTCGCGTGTCAATTAGGTATCTGGTAATTGTAGTTGAGAACACTTTTTTACTGCCTTTCATAGGGGGAGACTTAGGGATATGCTGAGAAAATCTGGTAGACGTTCTCCCGTAAGTCTTTTCTGTGTGTTTGCTACCTCAAGTGAAGGTGAATTGGTAAGTGCAGTTGGAGTTGATTAATTTAACGAGCATACTGTGTTGTAAAATGGAATAAGTCTACTAGAAAATATTCTCAGGAATGCTGTAACTAATAATTTGTTTTGGTTTAGGATGTACATAGTTGAAGAGAATCCACGAAACTGAGTTAGATAGGTATTTAGAATCTGGTAGCCATATACCGTTCTGTAAGTCATACTTATTATGTCAGAGTTGGCAATACCCCCCTCTTAACTTGCTAAGGCTCATATACGTGAAGTGAGATGCAGACCCCTGGGACCAAATGGCTAAGAAACTCATTATTTCAGCCAATGGGCTAATGTCTCCATTTGCGAAAGTAGGAGGGGAGGTAGGATGCATCGTTTGTGTTAAAGCCTTAGATCACGTTTGGAACATATACTGAGTAAATCTACGAAATACAGTTCACAATGATGAAAAAGAGAAGACGTTCAGCGAAGAGACTCTTTTCGGCGAATTCATTCACATAGCTGTACAATCGCATTTATATATAATTGTTAGTTTGTGTGTGCACATGAGGTTTGTCAAGTTTAGATAATTAATTAGGTAATACAAGAATGATCTAATATAGAAACAAGGTTAATTGGACAGCAACTAAAGTAAGATTGAGTTGGTAAGTTGAATGACATAATATAATTGACTAAAATGTTTCAACCTAGGTCAGGAGGATAGCAACAGAGGTAATTACGGGTAGAGACTAAGTAGAAGTGAGGTAGAGAATGATGCCATTTAAATTAGGACTAAATTTGAGCAAATAAATTGGGTAACGCAACATAAATTACTAGAAATTGAGCGTTGGTCAAGTCAGTAACAGTGGTAGTGAGGTGCAGAAATTAAATCGAGTGGGGGTAGAGAACAAGAAAGTTGAAAATGTAAAATATTACAATTGAGAAGACAAAATAATACTAATGAAGAGACAGAAAGAAATAGAATTTACCCTTCGGGTATTAAAACCGATTACGTCCATTGCAGGTGTAGTGACTGAGCGAACTTCTTCTGTATGCAGAGTTCAGTACTTAGCAAGTGATTTGCCATTGCTTCTGTAGTCTGAAAAGTTTGACTCGTACATTTTCAGGAAGACTGCTTCGTATTCTGTAGACTACTTTGAAGTTCGATTGGAGTGTAGCTTGGTGTCCGGAATCCAACAGATGTTCTAAGATATGGAGCTGCGGGGGCACCGTTTTTCTCCTTTGTAAAACCATGCGGGTGGGTGTGTGGTGATGTTTGTAAAGCGAACGCCAGGTACGGCCGACATACCTGGCTCCACACGAGCAGGTGAACTGGTAGATACACACTGATGTACACAATTAATCTTATCTGCTTTAATTGATAAATATATACTATGTTTTTCCAACTAGAAACACTATTCACATTACTGAGTAGTAGTCAATAGGCTTTCTTGAGCTTTCGAGTTCTCTGTTACCCCATACTTCAGCATATTCATCTGGGTGTGATGTCATCATACATTAATTAATATAAGTAGGAGACATAATGCAATAAATGTGAAAACGAAATTCTAACTCTAATCTTCTTTTGTTTTTTGTTTCTGACTGACTAGTCGCTTGTGTGTGTGTGTGCGTGTGTGTTTATTGGTAAGCGAGTGATTGATGTGTTCATTATGCCTTAACAACTTCCTTCTGAATGCTATTCACATTCACACTGATTATATAACTAATAAAAATCATTAATCTCATTGTTTAAATGTCGTCCAATAAATTGTTTCATGTATTATTACAATTATTAGACATTTCCTGATATTACTTAATCCGATTTCTCTATCGTATTACTTACATTTATATGAATGAGATATTTAGTAATAAACAGACAAAGAAACAAGGAAACAGCTGTTGTAACTCATGCGAAATGTTATTCCATCATTCTACCTTTTTTTTGTCTTCATTCCTCTACATTCCGAGTGGAACATAGGGCCTTATGCTGCAGCTTTGAAGTTTCAGTAACTGTGGGGTGTATTATTCTTGTTTTTACGGGTTGAGGTTGCTCTAGCTAGCCTCATTATGCCCAACCTCTTCCCTCTTTACCGCTATTATTACCGGCTCGGTGAGGTGAAGGAGTGCGTCGATGTCCTGGACTCGAACCCTGGACTATATGCGTGGTTGGTGAGTGTTCTACCGCTGAACCGCCGACTCAAGACCCACATATGATAGGAAAGTTCAAATCCTCAATCAATCAGAAAGTTGGTTAATGTAAATTGACAAATGATCACGACAATGGTTGTCTGGAGGTACATTTATATCATCATCATTATCATTCATAAAGAATTCAAATAAGTTCATTTTATACCAAAACTTAGGCTGAAGATGTTGGTTAAAGTGTGAACAACAAAAGTTTTATAATTAAATCAGTCAGCTCAGAGAACACAATCAAATCAAAATCATCCGCTTGAGTTAGAAATCTCTTTTATTATTTCACTTACTGGGGAGCAAGTATATATCCGACTGATAAGTCCCAGATGAGACGAAATGCACTTTCTAGAATGTAGTGCTGGCCACTAACTAAAAAGTTATTTAATAATATACCTATCAAATTCTGTAACGTGGAGCCAGGTGAAAACGTTGGCAGAGTACAGAACGCGAAGGAGACGTGCGACTGAAGCCCTATGTTCCTCTAGGAATTAATAATATTTAAAACAATTAGTTCCCTTTATGAATTTAGATAAAGCAATAAGAAGACGTAATTTGTCTGAATCGTGTAATGTACTCACACAACACATTTTGAACAATCTGATCACACACGGACATGTCATAGGAAAGTATATATGAAATTAATAAAGAGTTAAGAGGTGAGAAAATAGACTTAGCTCAAGTTAGAAGGACATATTCAGGGTCAAAATAACAATGAAGGTCACTAGACCAAATAGCTATGGTATCAAAACAAAATTTACCAAGGAAGGTTTAATGTGATGACGAATTGTTGCTTTGAACGCATAAAGGTGGCTTAAACTTTCTAATTGCTAGCTAGGGCTTCAACAAACTTTAGGATACGCCCCAAACACGTTTTATAGATAGGTTTGAAAGGTGTGTTAACGCCAATTTTATGTCCTGTCTCTATAATATGTTTCTCAATAGGAGAGCTAGGTCTCCTTTTCTCACCATTAATGGGTTCTGAAGATTCTATTTGTTTCTGGAGCCATTTAGGAATATGCTCTGAAGCCCTTACTTGCAGAGATCGATGAGTCCTCCTTCTGTATGTGTCCACACATACATTCATATATATTCCTATGACAAGTCGGTGGCACAGTGGTTAGGGCTCTCGCCGACCATGCACATGATCCGGGGTTCGATCCCCTGCTGACGCACACCTGATATCTATGGTCGGCCTGAAAAATTTGGGCTACTGATATCACATGCTGAAAATTCCATACCTGTACCGAAAAATACGGTGTGGAATCAAGCTGTAACCAAAAAAAATCTGTGTGCGATCAGATTGTTCGAAACCATAATAGTAATCATCAAATCCTAGGGGTAATAAATGCGTTTTTTTATTCCTTCAAGTTAGAGGCTTGAAGTTCCGGTAGCAGTGTTTATTTTTACAGGATGGGGTTGCTAGCCTCATGCCCAACCTTCCCTCTTTACCACTCTTACCATTGGTTTAGCGACGTAAAGGAGTGCGTCAGTGGCCGGGGATCGAACCCTTTACCATGTGCATGGTCGACGAGCGTCCTAACCACTGTGCCACCGACGCAGAAAAGATTATCAGGGCGAGGCGCATGCATATAGCGCACAGCCTTCTTCAAACCTTGCACACAACCATTAGGTAGCGTACTATCCTATCGCCCTTGGCAGATCTGGCAACAAAAATCATGAGAACACCATCAGAGCATATGACAGGTTAGGCACCCCAATAAATGCGTAAGACGTATGAAAATAAGTACATAATAATAATAATAATAACCATAACACAGCTACTTAGTTAAGACATGATGATTTCTGAACTGTACTAGGTAGTTAGTTATGCACCATTTTCAAGGATTGCTGTACACACTATAACATCTTGGAATTCCTAAATAAAACATGGTCCTACAAGTTATTGTTTCTTTGGGTTCCTAATGGAACATAGGCCTCTATTTTCTGTGGTCCTCTTGAGCTGGCCCCACGGTTGCCCGTAAGTCTCTCATCTCCTCCAAACTTACATTATTTCCTCCATGTCACCTACAGACACAAGTCCGACTCGTCACTCCCTTCCCATTCGAGTTCCATTCAATTGATGGCATAACCTGGCCTGGTGAGCGATGTCATTCGACGATCTTCTTAGGGCATGTTTGATTCATCTCCATTTGCTTTGGGGCGAAATATAATGGATCCATATTGTTCTATACCAATGTTTACTTTATCCCTTTTTTGCAACACTAAAAAGGTCTGTGAGTTGATCCTGAAGTCTAAACTATGAACACATGACACTGCCTGATAGATAACATTCAATGAGTGTAGTGAAAATGAAACTTAGATAGTGTTATTATTGGATTTCATCATGAGCTGACATTAGTTAGAGGACCATTGAAAAAACCGGGAGTACTGGACAGCTGTTTTGTCCTAGTTTGCGACTCTCCATCAGTTCGCACCCACCGGGATTCAAACCCAGGACCTTCTGGTTACAAGGCGAGCCCGTATACAATTAAGCCTCTGGGACCCGATCCAATGGCCCATGATTATTGTGATTATTATTATTATTAACAAAGCTGTTGAAAACGGTAAAATACAGGGTTTGTCTATGTCACTGCATGTACATCAATGTTGCTGTTACTTTAACACTTGGTGGGTGCGTTTGTATATCTAAATGACCCTATGAATTATACACTAGCTAGAACTGATATTTTTACTTAGGTCCTACCATGCCAGAAAAGTCGTTTGGATTAGCGGTTAGACTTCAAAAAGTCACTATCATAGTGTATATATATTATAAATTATTTAAATTAATCCCAGCGTGTGTTTAAGAAAATCAAAACAAGATCTGTGTTTCTGAACGTTTCGCTGTGTAAGCCACAGCTTCTTCAGCAAATTTATTCGGATTTTTATTAATCATCAAAATATATAGTCAAATTTTTTTTTTTACATAAATTGAAGTCAGTTTATTTGAAGGTCATTTGTCTATGGACATTTTTACCAATCGAAGTATGTAAGCAGTCATCACATATATTTGTAATGACTAATGTCAAATTGTTGTTGTGTTCACTCTTCTATAGTTGATTTGTAAAGATTAGATTTGTATGTGTGTGTGTGTTTATGTTACTCGCCCTATGGAAAGACGTCAATTCACATGTGATAAACATCATAATACATTTTTTAAAGGTCATGGAGGCTCATAAAGATTTTTGTTGTTTTTTTTCAGAAAAATCTTGTTGTGATTTTCTTAAACACGCTTCCCAGCATCACTAGTCCATTTCCAGGTTTTAACACAAATGATGTTCAAAAGTGCCTCAAGTTTCTAAACCCTTCCCAGAGCTTAGGTCCAGATTTATGTACCTAGTATTATTTTTAAAAAATGTTCTGATATTCTGTGTCACCCTCTCACTGATCTATTTAACAAATCTTTTTCCGATAATATTGTGCCTGCCGTTTGGAAGGACATTAAAGTTGTACCCATACCTAAATCATCCACTGGAGCATGTGTCAAATTTAGACCCATTGCTATTACCTCTCCTTTTTTGAAAACTGTGGAGAAATTACTTTTACTTAGTCTTCTGCCTTCACTAAAATCCTTTAATGACCCTAAACAATTTGCCTGTGAGCGCAGTAGAAGCACTTTAGATGCAGCTGCCGTCTTATATCATAACATTGCTTCCAGTCTAGACAAGGGAGGCGAATTTGTTCGTTGTGCCTTCTTAGACTTTCTTTCTTCTTGCATGACTTGCCTCACTCTGATGAAATAAACTTTGTGAAGTACGCTGATGATTTAACAGTTTCAATGGCTGTTAACTCCTAGCTAGATTGTACCAAAATAAATAGCTTTCTGTTGGGAGTCAGTAAATGGTCTGAGTCTAACGGTCTAAAAGTGAATCCTTCTAAATGTCAAACTGTTAATTTCAGCTTAAGATGCAAAAGACAGTTAAAAGAAATCATCGATTCTCATGACAGTTGTAAGATTGACGACAATGATATAGGAATTAAATCAGAAATTAAGTATCTTGGACTTATTCTCCCTTCTCATCTCTCCTGGTCTTCCCATGTCTTATCGATCGCCAGTAAAATATTCCGCCTGACACTTTACATTAAGAAGTTAAGGCACTCGGGCATAACTCAACCCCTCCTCCTACAGTTCATAAACTTTTGCATCCTACCTATTCTTCTCTATTGTTCACCCTTATTCTTTCCTAGTTTGCTTAAAAAGGACTATGTCACAATTCGTAGAATGCTGAAGACGGTCAGTAGGGTGAGTGGTGTTCCAGTGGACCACATAGTCAACGTCGCTGTCGGTAGGCACTTGACAACGTGCAATAAATTTGCTAAAGGGATTTTGTCTGACTTGGAGCATCCGCTTTACCCTCAGCTTTCACCTTGCATCTCCTCAGGTAAAACAAAAAGTAACTTCAGAAAACTGTATGCTCGCACGTCTAAGTATAGAAATTCTATGATACCATATTTGGCACGTATTTAATGTGATGAAAATAGTGTCAGACAAGAATTAACTAACCTTTTTTCATCTAGTAAATAAACAATTTCCTCCATCTATCCTCATATACCTTTAAGTTTTACTTTTATTATTTCTATTATATTTATGGTCCTGTTGCTTCTTTGTTTTACTCTCATGATTGCAAACACCAACTTAATGCTGAACTTTCCATTCTGTATCACAAGTATTGTTTTTGGAGTAAATTATTATTATTATTGTTATTAATGAATCAATCTGATTCAGTGCTCAAATTATTCCAGGAAGTTCGTAACACCTGCGGTCTGGAAACTTATAACAGTGTATATGTTTTAGGTACACTGTGTTTGTGGGGGGGTCTCATGGTGAATTTATTCTCCTGGTGGATAGGGATGTAATAATAACACTAAGGGAGTAGGAATTCTCTTTCAGATGACCAGCCAGCCAACTGTACTATGTCTCCTCTCTGAAGAGCAACTGGTGTGTGCAAGGGGGGGAGTTGGATACGATTAATCCCGACTTACCTCGGGGGATTTTGTAGCTGTCAGTAGGATTTTAATTAGGATGCACCTCCAGAAATCACTTCAAATATGCCGTGTGTGCATGATCTGAAGCAGTTGTCCCCTGGGCTCAACTCTCACATCATGCAACACTCATACTCTTTCTGTTCCAGGAACTCTAAGGAGGACAGTTAGCGATACATTAGGATTGATTAGTACACTATAAATGATATAGAAATTGCTTTATGGAGAGATCCCTACAAACTGTTGATATCCTCTTGGTTGTTGTTCTTAACTGGTGTTATTGAAATGTATTGAAAAAACAACAAAGCCTGAAGGTATCTGAGAAATTTCAAAGACCCACTGCATCTGCACTATTAAGAATGATTTTAAGATATATGAGCAACTGCCTTGAGCCATTGATTCTTAGCGTCATGATGATCCCCCCCCCACCTCCCGGACCAGTCTATATGTCTAGTAGTTCAAACCAACAGTCAATAACTTCATTCATCGATACTTTATTCTGAAGTGACCATGTCTGACTCTTTTCCAGACTAATTCTGAGTCAGCTAATATTTATCGGTGTGGAAAGCCACCCAAGCGGTTGGCATACGCAACACACATAACTACACATATCCTGTGGAGAGCTATTCTTAGAAAACTACTTATTATGTCTAAGTTACAGATAAATTAAAGGCGAAATCGGAACCTTCCACCACCAGTTTATCACCCCTCCCCTTTGTTAGTCTGGTCATTTAGAAGAGTAATGATAAGTAAATATGTGTGTCAAGGTGCTTAACCCTAAGTTCCTCTTATTAGCGAAGACGCTCCAAATCGACATTTATACTAGGCACGTTTATCGACTTTAACTCTTCGGCAGTTAAAATCAATACTCTGTATAAAGTCTATAAATAAATGTTGTATTACAAGGTATGTATTGTACTTTTATTCGTATTCTTTCGTCTTCTTCTTCTTCTTCCAATTTGTCACACAAGTGAATCATTCGCACCTTCGAGTTGCCCACCAATGGTGACCAAGGCCAATGAACCAACATTCAGTGTTAACATTCATTTACAGTATGGTTGTGAGGTGTTTTAAAGTCGATAGTATATATTTTTTTAAAACATATTTTTAATGTTCGTTTATTCTTCTTGTTTTAACCACAGTGAGTGTGTGTAGTCTAGATAATTATCAACTTTTTGATGATGATGATGATGATAATATCTCGTTAAGTGTCATTCATTCGGTATGATGATACACTGTGCACATGATATGGAAGTTCTAGTTTGTTTGCTTCTTTGTTTCCTCGTATTCATGCTCTTAGTGTCCTTAAATGTCGTATTCGCACAAGTTTAGTTATAGCAATACGTGTAAGCGATTATAAAGTTAATTAATCCGCTTAATGAAAGATTTCTAGTCTTATATCTTTAAAAAGGGTCGACGTAATTCATTTGACAATCATAAGAGTATCTGTGCAAAATACGTGAGAAATTGATTCGCGAAGAGCAGACTGGGTTTCGTTCAGGTCGTGGATGCATTGATCATGTGTGTTCACCCTTCGTCAGTTGTTGGAACACTGCCTCATGTATTGCAGGCCCATTATCTTTGTGTTTCTTGGTATTAGGGCTGCTTTCGATTCGTTGGACAGAACTGTGCTCTGGAACTGTCTGTTAGAGAGAGGTGTACCTGAGAAATTTGTTAACATCTTGAAACCCCTATAGGGAAATACCTCAGGTAGAGTGAGGGCATACAACCAACTATCATCACTGTTTTCAACCAACAGTGGGGTTAGACAGGGTTGCACAATCTCTCCATTTCTCTTTAACTTCGCCATCGATGAGTCAGCTCTGAAGGATGTGTGTGAAGGTGATGTAGATCTGCTACCTAGAGATAGACTTTTCGACCTCGAGTATGCAGACGATATCATCTTACTGTGCGATAGCATGCAGGCTGCCCAAATCGCACTTAATCAGTTGGCGATCAGTGTCTGTAATTATGGTATGTGCTTTGCGCCGTCTAAATGCAAAGTACTGTTACAAGATTAACAGGAGCCTGTACCTGCACTCATTCTTGTGGGTGAACCGCTTGAAGTTGTTGATAAGTTTGTGTACCTGGGTAGTTGTGTGAGTGCTGGTGGAGGGGTGACGGATGAGATTTCCAACCGTATAATGAAGGCTAGGGTGGCATATATCAACTTCAGCCACCTATGGCGCCGTCGCGACGTTAGCCTGGCTGTCAAAGGTCGGGTATACAATGCTTCGATGCGGGCTGCGCTGCTCTACGCCTGTGAAACCTGGCCTCTCCGAGCTGACAATGTGCGGCGAGTCCGCGCGTTCGATCATCGCTGTCTCCGCAGGATTGCTTGCGTTTGGTGGCATCATCGCGTGAGCAATTCTGAGGTTCAGTGGCGTGTGTTTTTGAACACAGTGGAGATCACCATTCATTGAGTGTCGTCATCTGGAAACATCGGCTCCGGTGACTTGGACATGTCCTGCGAATGTCATCCCAGAGTCTTCCGTACAGGTCTCTGTTCGCTAGCCAGCCCTGGGAAGGGATGGGAAAGGCAGACGTGGCGTCGTGGGATGAAGGAATTTTGTACTAGATTAGCATCGGTTGGTGTGTCACGACTCCCTGGTTGGGGCCTGCGAGATAGCTCAAATCGATGGCTCGAAACGTTATCGGATATGGCCAAGAATCGTAATCAGTGGTGAACGTGTTGCGATTTCCTTCTTTCTTCCCTTCCCAATGACAGTTGACGAATACTGTTTGAACTTGTTAAGCATGACTGTTTTCCTTCCAGACGAAGTTCTTTATCTGTTCTCTACTTATGTATTTTTTTTACTTTGATGTATGTTGTTTTATTATTATTGTGCGGCGCATCTTTCTTGGTTCCATATTGTACCAACTTTTTTCTCTGCGTTTTTAGTCCTATATAATAGAATTATAATTCGTTATTAGATGGTTTGGGGGCAATTATTGCAAACTTAACTGACTGATAGATTTCGGTCTGCATCAAACAAAAGACTAGACATATTACAATAGTGATTAATTAGTGTCCAATCAAAATTCCCTACTTACTCAACTGGCTCTCTACATTTTGATTGAAATTAGCCTATAATGCTAAAATTACTACATTTTGTAGTTTTTGAGCACTTGTGGAACCTTTTGTATCTATTGCTTTTTGCGAAGAATTGAATCCTAATCGCTTGACATTACATTAAAGCTTATTGGTGAATTTAGTGTTTTTGTCTAGTATTCTCGTTTTTGTCAATAGTACATTTTCTCGCTTTCCCTTGTGTGGCAGTGATTATGCTTTTGCTGTTGTTGTTTTTGTTGTGGTGGTTGATGTCGTTACTAACAATCAGAGCCATTTTCTTCGTTAGGTACGTCATTAGATTCATAATGCATCCAGTCAATTAGATCCCATCACCTGTCGATACCACTTGAATCCCTTTTTTCAAGTTTCTAAAATAAACGATAAGTGTTAGTGTGTGGGGATTTGATGTGTTTCAAGTTTGACTGCAAATTGATATCAGCTAGAGGAACATTGAAAGTCACTAGGGAGTACTAGACATTTGTTTCATCCTAGTTTGGGACTCATCAGCAGTAGGTGCCACCCATTGAGGCTCGAACTTTGGTCAAATTTCAAACTAATAAAATCCTCCCTCATAAATAATCTCATGAAAATTAATCTGATGCTCTTTAGTGACTTGGCTACAGGACGAAGTTCACCGGAGTGAGTTCTAGTAGGAAGTTGTGACTAATGGGACCCACCCAGTTGGGTGGTGAAGACAAATACTTGCCGATGATATTCCTTGGTGACAGTCGCGCTGAAATCTCGAATTAGTCGAGGTTGGAACTCATACGCCATTAGATTGGATTGCAATGGCTGAATAGTCTACGTGTTTTCCTTGCAACCGGGAGTCCTTGGGTTCGAACCTCCTGTGGTGGAGGCGTACTTCCTGATGAGTCCCAAACTTCCTGGCTGACGAAACAGTTGTCAAGTACTCTCTGGTGACTTTCAATGTTTCTATAACTGATATAATTCCGTTGTGAAACTTGAAATCAATGTTAATGAAGCCGGATGTATTGTATTTATTAAACTACTACTATAGGACTTTTCATCTGAATATACTGTACATACAGTAATATAAATCTATTGTGGTGAGAGCAGGCTGCTAGCCGATTGGTTGGCACTAATCTACGTTAAGGTCTAGGTCACTAATATGGGCCGTGAACAAGCCTGAGTCAACAACCAATCACAGCAAAGTTAACGTGGCAAAATATGATTCGCAGAGAGAACTCTATTTGTCAAGGAATCCCGAAACAACCAATCAGAAGCCTGCGTTTGTCTACCTAAACAACCAATCAGATGACTGCGCTTGTCTATAATAATGTAGTTGAAAGATGTATAAATACGTGTTGATTTTCATAATAAAACGATCTGTTGCCAAGCCCTTGTCTTCTGTTGTTACATTTGGTGTCGCTGCCTACCGAAAATGAAAAGCCTATACCCTGCAGTTTTTGATGGAGACATATGGATCTTCGGGCAGGACTTCAAGGCTTCTGCGCAGTTGAGTGGCGTTCAAGATCTGTCAGCGATGGAGCTGCTACTTGAGACGCTGCTGGGAGGTCGGGCGAAAGCAGCATATGAAGGTGTGGGCCGAAGTATGGACGAATGTTCGACAGGGTCAGGCAAACAGTTTCCAAAGTGGGAAGGACCATATATGGTCACTTCGAGATGGGGTTACGCAGACACAGTCGCAATGGCGAACAATGAGAGGCGCGTGAACGTCAGCGAGCTCCAGAAATGGATACAGCGAGACAAGCCAACGATGACGCCTGCACCAAGTAGATCAAGCCGACTTCAGTCGCACGTATTTGACGGGGGGACGAGTGTGGTGAGAGCAGGCTGCTAGCCGATTGGTTGGCACTAATCTACGTTAAGGTCTAGGTCACTAATATGGGCCGTGAACAAGCCTGAGTCAACAACCAATCACAGCAAAGTTAACGTGGCAAAATATGATTCGCAGAGAGAACTCTATTTGTCAAGGAATCCCGAAACAACCAATCAGAAGCCTGCGTTTGTCTACCTAAACAACCAATCAGATGACTGCGCTTGTCTATAATAATGTAGTTGAAAGATGTATAAATACGTGTTGATTTTCATAATAAAACGATCTGTTGCCAAGCCCTTGTCTTCTGTTGTTACACTATTAGAAATACATCGGGAGACATGTGAGTGGTATGCCAGTGAACTAAAATGAAACAATAACCATAAAGTGACGGGTGCGAATATTTTACAGGTCAAGTTCAGACAGATAAAGGAGAAAGGGTATAAGAGATTCAAATTAAAGTAATATTGGATTTTGGTCTACTCACACTATGGAGTATTTACCCAATTGGTTAGATATAACTCAAATCAATAAATAACAAAACTATGGACATGATATTGTGATGCTGTCAACGACCGCGCTTCCTGCTGCCGTGTCACAGGGCGGGAGTGATAAATCTGCTACTGAGACACACCAAACAAAAAGAACAAACAAAAACAGGCCGCGTGTGACCGGCCTCAAGCAGTTGTCCCCTGGGCTCTGCGGTCACGCAACCAACTTCCACGGTGTGGGCAGCCGGGAAGTAACAATCGCCCTCACAATCCGAAATGCACACGAAACCTCTCTATTACTCACTCATCTTTGTCTTCATCTTCATCTCTATCATCTTGCCTTCCTTCCACTGATGCAACTCCTCGACTTGATAGCTCTCCACTTCCTCTCCACTCTGCGTCCACTAAAAACGATGGAAGCCAAAAAACCACCACCGACAGCCTCTTAAAGCCGCGCCACCAATTTCATATAGGAGCTCTTAATGTTAGGACACTTTGCCAAATAGGACAACAAGCATCACTAGCCAAGACCCTGGCATCACGAGCCATTGATGTATGCTGTGTTTCAGAAACACGCATACAAGACCCAAGTGTGGTTATTCACCTAACCCCACCTGGCCAACAGGTTGAATCTGCAAAATTCACCCTGAGGGTGTCAGGAGATGCCACAGCTAGTTCACGAGGATTAGCTGGCGTAGGGATAGCTTTGAGTACTAGGGCAGAAAAGACATTGCTTGACTGGATCCCGGTAGATAGCCGAATGTGTGCTGTCCGCCTGAACGGATCAGTAAGAAGGAGGAAGGACTGCACTACTCGCCGATGCCTTTTCGTAATCTCCGCCTACGCCCCCACTGACTGCAGTTCAGATGAAACGAAGGATGAGTTCTACCAAAAGCTGTCTAGTTTGGTGAGAAAGGCTAAACGCTCAGACATAGTCGTTCTAGCTGGTGACTTTAACGCTCAAGTAGGGAAATTGTGTCAATCTGAGAAGGATGTCGGTGGCACCTATGGAGTTCCGTGCCAGCGAACCGACAACGGTGACCGTCTCCTACAGTTCTGTTCTGATAATCATTTGTTTCTTGCACTAACTTTAAACACAAGGAGAGACACTGTTTGACTTGGAGACCCCCTTCATCAAACCAACGCTGGACACAAATAGACCACATAGCAATAAGCTATCGTTGGCGTGGGTCGGTAGGAGATTGTCGCTCCTTCTGGAACACGTGCGTAGATACCGACCATGCACTGGTCCGCGCTCGGGTGTGCTTACGACTGAACGGACGTAGGAAACAGCTGGCGGTAAAACCATCACGTCCCCAGCTCGATCAGGAAACTAAATCCGTATTTCAGGAAGAACTAGCTAAACACATATCTGTGTTCGACAGCTGTGCTCACCCTGAAGAAGCTTGGAAAAATATCCAGGCAGCCATAGATACAGCTGTAAAAGCTGTGAATAAGGTAAACCCAAAGGTGAGTAAAAACCACTGGATCTCCACCGCCTCATCCGAACTGATAGATGCTAGAAGACTTATTCCGGCGAGCTCCGAATTCAATGAGGAGCGAAAGCTGCACAAGAGGAAACTTACGAAAAGTCTCCGCAAGGACCGTGAACAGTGGTGGGCGACAAAAGCCAAAGAGATGGAGAAAGCTTTGAGGATAGGCAACACCAGGCAACTCTTTGGACTCATCAGGGAAACGGGTGGGAGAAGACAAATCATTAGTGAGACAATCTCGGAAAAAAATGGCACTATAATTAGCTCACAGGATAGACGACTGGATCGTTGGAAAGAGCATTATGAGGAGCAGTTTAATTTGCCCACAGCCACGCTCAACCTTCCGAGCATCCAACACCTCCCTGAATGGGATATAGACACAGGTCCTCCGTCACTAACTGAGGTTACTAAAGCTGTCACCAATCTGAAACTAGGCAAAGCAGCGGGACCTGATGGAATGACTCCAGAGGTATTTAAGTACGGTGGAGACAGCTTACTGTCCGGATTAACTGAGGTACTAGGCAGCGTCTGGGAATCAGAAGAAGTCCCATCGGGTTGGTGTAAGTCACTGATTATCCCCATATACAAGAAGGGAGACAAGTCTTCCTGTGATAATCACAGAGGGATTAGCTTGACTAATATAGTATCTAAAGTCTTAGGCTCAATAATCATGCGTAGACTGAGTGGTGCTCGGGAAGCACAAACACGAGAGAGCCAGGCAGGCTTTAGACCAGGAAGAGGGTGTATTGATCATATCTTCACCCTCCGACAGATTCTAGAACATAGGCATTCCTACCGGCGTCCAACAGTCATTATATTTCTTGACCTAAAGGCAGCATTCGACTCTGTCGATCGGGAAGTTCTCTGGAGATGCTTGGCTGTAAAGGGAATTCCGAGAAAATATATTGCACTGATTAAGGCACTCTATTCGTACTCATACAGCCAGGTGAGGGCTTACGGCGAGCTGTCATCTGAACTGATGACGACCAGTGGTGTCCGTCAAGGATGCCCATTATCTCCTTTTCTATTCAACTTCATCATAGATGTGTTAATGGACTTAACCCTAGGTGACTTCAGCGACTCAGGGATTGACTTGCTACCTGGGAATAATCTCGTTGACTTGGAATATGCAGACGATATAGTCCTTCTAGGCGAAGACGCTGACGAAATGCAGAGTCTTCTAAACACCTTGAGCCGCAATCTACGAATGTTTGGCATGCGATTCGCTCCCGCCAAATGCAAGATGATGTTACAGGACTGGACTACATCGACGCCTAGTTTAAAAATAGGAAGTGAAGTGGTAGAGCACGTTGACCGCTTCACTTATTTGGGAAGTACCATCAGCCCCAACGGGCTGATCTCTGACGAAATCTCAGCACGAATACAAGGGGCTCGTTTCGCATTTGTTAGTTTACGCCGACTCTGGCGTAGACGAGATGTTCGACTATCGACCAAAGGGCGGGTGTACTGCTCATCAGTCCGCTCCGTCCTCCTTTATGGTTGTGAGACCTGGCCACTGAGAGTGGAAGACATGAAAAGACTAGCTGTCTTTGATCATAGGTGCCTGCGTTCTATTTCCCGTGTAAAGTGGCATAATAAGGTGAGCAACATGGAGGTTAGGCGTAGAGTTCTAGGTAAACAGGGGAAATCAATCGACGAAGTCGTGAAGCTACAAAGACTGAGATGGTTAGGACATGTGTTACGTATGCCAAGCCATCGCCTCCCTCGACGAGCAATGTTAGCGGATATAGGGTCAGGCTGGAAAAAAGCTAGCGGCGGTCAAACAAAAACTTGGCATCAGTCAATGAAATCCACAACAGTTGGTCTAAGCCACGTAGGAAGGTGTAGACTTCCAGGCTGGGGTCCTCGGGACGGTAAAAATCTATGGTTGGAAACAATTGGTGACATGGCTCAAAATCGTTCTCAGTGGCGCAGATGCATCCACTCCCTGTGACTTATGATCTTCAATGAAACTGTTTTGTATTTCTTTATTACTCCTTTGTCTCACACCTCTGCTCACTGTTTCTATTATGCTTTTCTTGTACTTTCTTCTCTTGCTTCGCGTGCTACACGGAATGTGGCGACTTGAACTTCCGCACATTTGTGCAAAGTTCTATGTCGATAACAGACAGACAGACATTCACTTGTTGTCTGTAGACAAATGAACAGAAAGATACACATGTATTTTTAGAGGCGTGTACAATTCAACTTTTTGAAACTGGTCTCTCTGGTAGTCAAATCGAATTTATCATGGTAGTTATATTTATTAGCTGTTATAATTATTGGCATTTTTATGCCATGCTTCATTATTATTCCTGTTTTTTCCTTCACTTTCCCCAGTGGAACATAGGGCTACAAGCTAGTGGCTTGAAGTTTCTGTAGCAGTGTTTATTTTTACAGGATGGGTTGCTAGCCTCATGCCCAACCTTTCCTCTTTACCAGCATTATTTCTGGCTTAGTGAGGTAAAGGAGTGCGTCGGTGGCCGGGATCGAACCTTGGACCATGTGCATCGTCGGCGAGCGTCCTAACCACTGTACCATCGATGCCATTATTATTCCTGACTGATATAAAACTACCTTTGTGAGTACCCCATTATCTTAACTCGTCTTATTCAGTTTGTGATTCCTGAAATTTTCAAGTTCTCTCTCTCTCTTTCTGTCTCTCTTGGCCTGATAACGAATTATTTATTTAAGTGATCTAACTGAGCTGTAATGCAATAATACCTTAATTTTAATCTCTCACACTCCCTTCCCCCTAATATATACCTGAGATTGACCTGAAAAGCATTCGCACCTGTTGCTTTGTTTAGTGAATACATTGTAGCTTAATCTATTTATCAGGCATGTTGAGATGTGGTACATTGGCTTACACACTCGATTTTCAGTTAGTGGATTCCGGATGTGAGTCCCGTTGCATCTACTTTAGCCTGGATAATTGAGAGTAGTACCACTAGCCCCACCCGGTTAATAGGGCACATAGTCTAATACTAGGCAGTTGGGCTCTGTAAGTAAATTATGAGTTATATATCTCATATATATCTCAATGTACTTGTAGTAAGTAGCACATATATAATATAAAATGCCACTGTTTTTAAATTTTGGTTTGTAGGGATTTTGTTTGAGTTGTTGGGGATTTCATCATGAACTGACATCTGTTAGAGAAACATTGGAAAACCTTCGCTGGAGTACTGGACAGCTGTTTCTTCCTAGTTTTGGACTCCTCATCAGTATGCGTTTACTGGGATTTGAGCCCAGAATCTCCTGGTTACAAGGCTAACAAGCCGTTGGGACCTGATCCAATGGCCGGCCCATGAGTTCTAACTTCTACCAATTCATACAATGTAAAGAGTTCCAAACTAGGACGTAACATCTGTGAAATACTCCCAGGTTTTCCATTGGTTCTTTAACCGATGTCAGTTCATAATGAAATCCTTCAACGAATATATCACTGTATTTGGAGTATTCAGCTGAAGAGTTCTATGGAAGTTTTAATGAATCCACTAAATTAAATCCTTTTATTTTTTTTTATTTTTTGGTTACAGCTTGATTCCACACCGTATTTTTGGTACAAGTGTGGAATTTTCAGCGTGGATATCGGTAGCCCAAAATTCGCAGGCCAACCAAAGATACCAGGTGCGCGTCGGCGTGGGCTCGAACCCCGGACCATGTGCATGGTCGACGAGAGTCCTAACCACTGTGCCACCGACGCACAAGATTTACTGCCTATTTTCAATTCGTATGAGGAAATAAATGTTTGCAATATAAGCTTTGGCTTTAATTGCTTGTCTCCAGGGTGTGATGTAATGCAGGGGAAAATGTCACCTGTGTTTTTCTTCCTCTTTTACTTATTGAATTTTTCTCTTTTAATTTCACATTTCAGTTTTTACTGTTTTTTATTACCTTGTTTATAGCTGTTTTTATGGTGTTGTATGATGTATGCAATTTTACACTGTTAGGCATGTCTGTATTTGTATTAATACGTTGTTAGTGGATTTAATGGGTGTTGAATGGTTGAGAAGAAGTCCTCTACTCGGATTCCCTTCTTGTGTGTACTCGTCAGTAAGGCGCATATTTATAAGCCTAAAGGAACTAGTGAACTCGCGTCACCCAGTGCTGCTGTCGGAGACGTTGTCACTGATTGATGCTGGCTAACTAATTTTCTTCCTGTAGGACTGTAATACGATGCATCGGTTGGTCACCAATGTGTAACTATTGTCGTGCATCTAGTCCTCGGTGTCAGTGCAGACTGAATTGTATCAGTCAAGTTTGCAATGTGTTCACCAAACTTGGTAACTCATCAACACTCACTGTACATTCTGAAATAATATTGGATCGTTGGGTCAAGGCATATCTGGATCTAGATGTCGTTCCTGTTAGCAATCGTTAGCAAGGCGTGTCTACAACCTTGAAGAAACTGATATTCCTTCTTCGCTCCCAATTTAGATGTTTATTGAAGGTGAAATGTAATTGTAGGTTGGGCAGGATTCGATCCCACCGAGCGATGCTGGGGACATCACTCGTACCAAATTCCCACGAAACTTCATGAACTCTCTTACAAATTGCCGCGCCTGGGCAGCGATGATTCGAGACGTTCATGAAGCCGGCTCATCCTCCCGTAGGAGATAGCCGAAGTAAAGTAAAAGTAAGTACCTCCTTTCCGCCTTGAAATTAGCAGCACTGATGCGATACCAGCTGATCTACTGCTTTCAATTGCCAAGCTAGTCATCATATTCACTGTAGTCAGCTTCAGGTATTTTAGAAACGATAGGACGAATAACGGGATTGTATTCACCCCACTGTTTATTCATCTCATTGTATTATGATGTCATAAGATCTTGATATAATGTCTGGTTTATTGTGAAAATAGTCATTTAGCTTAAGTTTATTCTATCCGGATTCTACATCAAATAGGATCTTGTATGGAGGCTTGTATGTATGTGTGTGCGTGTCGTGTTGTGTATATGTGTGAATAGCTAAGCAATATGTCGGATACTATTTTGTATATATTAAAGACTTCTTCATCAGACCTGTTCAATAAGAGTGTTTGTTTTTGAATTATCCGTGTATTTTAATTGGCAATTATTGCAATATGCTGCGCTTTTGGTTTTGTCTCTTCGATAAACATATGCATGTAAATTAGGGAAAATATACTTATTACCCAGTCAACGTTTTTTCTCTTCATTTTGTCTGAACACTTGTCGTCTAAACACTGGTTCCCTTTTTTTCCGTGATAAGAGAAGCATGAAAAAAGGTGGGTGGCTGGTTTGGGGCGTGGAGGGGCTTTGACTTCCGATTTCAATTCCTGTCACTAGGCTATGTATGTTTCTCTCTCTCTCTCTCTCTCTGTACGTGTTGGGGAATGTGTATGGCATAACTCAGTTCTACAGGTCATTGTGTTTTCCTTTTTTATATCTGAAAGTTGACCACACCTAAAAATGTAAGATAATTTTGTCAAGCTATTGGATTACATAAGATTAAGAATCTGTTCAAAGGCTACAGTACAATCAGTAGTCTCTTATGTGTTTGAATTGATATAGCAGTATAAAGCGTTGCATGAGAGTGGAATCTAGTAGGTGCTCATTTCATCCTATTTTTGGGACTCATTGGTTGGATGTATCTACGCCCTTCAGTGGATGGTGATGTTCATCCTGAGACTCTAACCCAGCCAGTACGCATTGTCGTAATTTATTGGCCTATGATGTTTCACAAAGGAATAGAATCATAAATGGAAGAGATTTAACGGTTCACACATCTGAATTATATATATATACTTCCATTATATTTGCTGACATGCCTTCCTGGTGATGAGCGCCAGCGTACACGAAACGCAAGTTCAGTGGTTTCTACCGATTTCATCCAACCACCGAACATCAATCTGATTAGATTTGGAAAGCGTATTTTTAAAGAAATTGATATTCGTAGCCTAATATTCAACCTTTTGTTCATATGACTTATTGTTTCATCGCTTGATTTTTCTGATCTATGTATTTGTTGATTGTATATATTCATCTGAATGCTAACTGTCCTTTTAGGTATTCCTTAGCATTATTAGTGATATCTCCAAGTTAGTGTACTTGTGTCCATCAAATTTTAGTATGCATTGTAAGGGTTGTCTAGAAAGACAACGAAAGCTCCTCAACGAAACCACCCACCTTAGAGAAGCACTTACGTGTATTAATATTCATCCATCTGAGCTACAGTCACCTAGATCATGAACTTCTCCTTGTTTGGATTACTTGACCTACAATCGATTAATTCCTAATTCTAAATTTTCCGTCTTCTGTACCTCCATATACACAGGGTATATTTCATAGTTTATTTCCCAAGCAACTTAAGTGGTCCAGCGGTGGAATGTCCGCCAACTTTGCAGACACTCGGTCCTGGGTTCTGTCCTCGGCCAACGCACTTCTAAACCTCGCCTAATTGGTAGTAAGCTTGTTATGGTGTGGAGGGGGGGGTTGGCACGAGACTAGCGACCCCATGCTATAAAAAGCATCGTCACTGCTGAGACTTTAGAGCTCAAGCTTGAAGACATATGTCCCACTTAGAAAGTTAAAGAACGCGAAAAAAATTTCCCAAATAAGGTTATATTGGTGAGTGGCTTAGTGGGTAACCCTTTGGAGAAATGGTTCATTGGTCTAAACACTCGACTTTCAGTGAATGAACCCTGTCTTCGAATCCTACTCCACCATTTTTAGCCCCTAGCCCCATAACCTTGTAACTGAGTTCTTACAAACACAAGCAATAAGATCTGAATTTACCTCATGTTCTACTGGACTCGGATATTTATGTCACTAGAATTTTTCAAACTCTAATCTATCGTTTATCATTAAAAAATTCTCTAAATTAATTTTGTCTACCTCATCCCTATTTTTAAATCCCTTATTACAGGTTATGCCTGATAGTATGTCTTCTCATACTCATGCTGGTGTCGGCGACTCTGTTAGTCTATTTGAAAATCCTGAAGGTTCAATTAGTGGAGAATCAGGTTCATCAGACAGACCAGTACAAAATTCAGTTCTGGACTCAATCAATGTTGGTATGTTCTGTTCTGCTATGATTATCATCATTATTAATACTGTTATTATAATTTTACTTTTATTGTATCAAATAAGTACTAATTGTCTATTTCTCATTATATGTATATTGAAATGCATTAATGTAATTAATATTTATTGTCTATTTCACCAAGCAGTATTGACATATTTTGGCGACATTTATGTGATTTGTATGCCTGAGTATAATACTGACATTGGTCTTCAGCTTCATTTTCAATATTTAACAGTAAATGAATGTTATAATTGAGAATAATAATAATATCAGGGATTTGAGATCGTTGTGAGTTAGTAGCTCTGAGAGTCTGTCTATAGAGGTGGTGGATAGTAGAACGATGTTGAAATGCAATAAGGTGGTGGCAATCCTAACTGCGAATACAATGCTTCTCTCCAGTAGTAAAGCTCGTAAAGACGGAAGGTTGGCGCGAGGGAGGGGGGTCATGAGACTATCAAGTCCACTCCTTAAAACCATCACCCCTATTGAATCTTCAATTCTCCTGTTTGAAGGCCTATGTTTTACTAGGAGGATCTCAAAGGAATGGAATGTTTGTGTTAATAGTGTGTGTATGTGTTTGTTTGCGATGGGGGGTTATTAAGGAAGACAGTTTTATTCCCTCCATAGTAGGCAATTCCCAAAACCCATTTCAGCGTATCCACTGAAGACGTCACTCAAATTATCTTCATTCATTTGTTTTGTTCTTTTACGTTCCGAGTGGAACGTCGTAGGGCTTCAAGCTCTTAGCTTTGAAGTTTCAGTAGCGATGGTTTTAATTTTTATGAGTAAGGTTGCTAGCCTCAAACACAACCCTCTACCTTTATCGGTCTTATTACCGTCTAAGTGGGGTTCTAAGATTGCTTTGGCTGGAGTCGAACTTCAGACTGCATGTGTTGTCGGCGAGCATTCTACCACTGCACGACAAATACATGCACACAGTTATATGATATGCTACCAACCTAAGAGAACTCAGCACAAATAGTTAAAACGTAGGTATAAACTAACAGAATCAAATTCCCGCTTATCGCAAGTTAATGAATGAGTGATTTATAATTTACCCAGTTCAACGTGAAATCTCAGAACGCAGTTTCCCGTGGAAACTGAAATCATGTGGATCATAATATGTGCTTGCTAGCAGCATTGGACTTTTGGAATCCAATGTCCAAGTATCTAGACTCAAAATTCTGCTGTTGGTTTGAATTGAATCGGATTAAGTATGCATCTGATTAACTGCACTTCAAACGAGCGAAACGGCTATCCGCTAGTGTTCAGATTATTTCGATTTGACTGGCTGGCTAGCGAGCACACTATTGGTTGATGTTAATACTACCCAACTACTCATATCAATCAGTCAGTAGTATATATATCAGTCTAGACTGATACAGTTCTTTCGGGAAGTATCACATAATGGAATTCGTATCACTGTAGCGCATTTCGTATGGCTATGGTGTGCTCACTTTATTATAGTAGCTGATTGGTTAGCGAGCTCACCTCTCGTTATGTGATGGTTTAGAAGTGTTGTGCACATTTTGAACAGTCTTAAACCAGTATGAATCAGTTATTGGAAATACAAATTTTGACACATTATAGGCACAATCCTTCAGTTCTCTTAGCTGCTTTCCATGTTCTTTGGAAAGTACGTTGCGAAAGCTGAGCTTTTTGTTGATGTAGTCGAGACAGCAATTTAAAACGGTTGATTTGAAAAGGTCTGTATTTTCAATTGAGGTTGGGACCAGATCTTTCGTCTGGTCGATTAAATTCTCGAATCAGACTTTCGTGTTCAGTTTATTCACTTTTGACGTTGCATCACAAAACTTAGATCCAAGCGCTAAAATTTGCATTTGAATTGGAGATGGTGGAACATCACAATAATTGAACACGTATTTTTCTGGACAAGTAGGAAAGACGGTTTCTTTGAGTTTTTAAGTCAGTCTTTTCTGTCCGCAAGAAATCTGTATAGTTCCCTATTTTTACCTTGGCCTTTAAAGAGGAGATAGGGCGAGGATAGAACTTTCCATTTAATTTTTCGTCTTATATATATATATATATATATATATATATATATATATATATATACACTAAATCTATCCTTTTCCCTTGTTATTCATGATTATTATGATTACTATTATTATTATTATTATGGACAGTTTCCGGTATCATTTCATTCGTCCCATTTTCATTGCAATACTAAATATCAAACTCTGTCTCATGAAGTTCTTCGCTATGTTGCGTAATGTTGTTATTTGCTTTCTAATCCTATTGGTTTTATACTCCTTAACAAGATGTATACATCCTCTAGACTGTTTTATGTATTACATAACCCGTTTTTTAAAATTAAAATAAATAATACAGGAAGGGGTCGCTTTTCAAGTTTGACGACGGCTTGATGTCAGTTAGATTTTTTTTCCTTCACGTTCCCCAGTGGAACATAGGGCCTCAAGCTAGTGGCTTGAAGTTTCTTTAGCAGTGTTTATTTTATAGGATGAGGTTGCTAGCCTCATGCCCAACCTTTTCTCTTTACCAGCATTATTTCTGGCTTAGAGAGGTAAAGGAGTGCGTCGGTGGCTGGGGATCGAACCCCAAACCATGTGCATGGTCGGCGAGCGCCCTAACCGCTATGCCACCGACGCCAATGTCAGTTAGATAACTATTGAAAATCAGCACTGAAGGATTTGTAAGTTACGGGATTGATATGTATGTGTGTTTTGTTTTTGACAGTCTGTTATATTTTGCTATGTGTATATGGATCGATATTCCATTGTAACTGACAATATGCTTTTGTCTTTCCATTAACTAAATAAACAATGTATGACCTTTTTATCACATGACATTGCAACCAATCAGAATCCAATGATGGTAAGTTAAACTACTATCTGTCTTATTGGTTCATGTGTATTAGTCATTTTTATATATACTTTTGTATCGTACACTTTTGGATACATTTGTTCACACATTTCGTACACTACGTACCCTTTCACTCTCACATTTGTGGGACAGTCATTTTTTCCCCTTGTTTGGAAAATACAAGTATCATCGTGAACGAGGTGGTCTTCTGATTTTCCTCTTTCCGCGTCAGGACTATTAACCACTCAGCAGTACATAACAGGGAAATAGTTTCTTAACCTCATCTACTTCAATGGCGTTGATCGCGAAGTAATTTGGAAACTACTTCAACACTACGATGTGCAGTGTCCAAGTATTTATTTGTCAACCTCATTATCAAACAGCTGGCTGTGCGACAATGCCAAATATCGGATGATCCAATACAAAAAACTCAGCTAAGCCTTCTGTTGAAGAGAATTACAGTAGTAGACAAGGCTGACTGCCTATTATCACCGATAATGGACCCGATTATGAGTCAGACTGTGCGTTGGGATGGAGAAGGCAGGAATACGCTGGACCACCACCAACTTGAAGACTTACACGTGAAAAGCAACAAACAGGCTGTAGAGGCAGACAGTGAAGACAGAACTCCAGATGAACATGGAGAAGACGAAGGTGTAGAGATAACCAACAGCAACCAGTACCAGTCACCATCAAAGCGAGATATTTAACAGAGGTTACCTTCTTCACTTATTTAGGAAGCATCGTTTCAACCACAGCTGACGGGATAGATGGAGATTTCAAAGTCAGAATCGGAAAGGTAAGATACACCTTCGTCAACCTGAAACTAGTTTTGTAATCTTCTCCACTCACTCAGCATAAACAACAAGATTCGGATTTTCAGCACAAACGTCAAGTCAATCAGTTCTTCTATACAGGTCGGAAACTTGTACTGCACGTCACAAAAACCATTTCCAACAGGCTACTGCAGACTTTTGTCAACAGATGCCAACTTCGCTGGCTCTATGCTGAAGACTAAATAGCCGGCGAGAAAGAGTTAGTAGCAAGAAACTCTGTCTGTGAACAAACCAATCAAGAGTCGATTGTAGGAGAAAATGGAGATGGATCCGATATACATTGAGGAGGCCGTCGAATGAAATTGCGCACAGTGTAGGCCACTGCTCGAGTGGAATCCAAATGGGAAACGACTAGTGGATTGTTAGTGCGAGAGTGACATGGAGGAGATGAGAGACTACAGTCAATTGTGGACCCAGCTGAAGAGGACGGTAGAAATTAGTAGAAAACGGAGATGTGTTGTTGAAGCCTTATATTTACACTAGGAACCGAAGGGAATGATTATATATATATATATATATATATATATATATATATATATATAGTAAATACACTGATGATAAACGAGTCACTCGTCTGCGAAAAGTGTTTTGCCTTCTTAATGTGTTAAAATGGGAATTTAATTAAATCATTAGAAAATTTACACTCACACTCACACACGCATATTTATGTTTTGTTTATTGTCTTAGGTTTTCAATTATTCTCGAAGTTAATGATTAGTGGGTATAATTAACATCTTTGTACAGGACATGAATTGAGAATACTTAAAAATGTCACTGTTTTTCTAGATTATCAAGTTAACTCTTAAAAGGGTGTTTCATTAATCATACTTCACTAATTGTATTTATTAGTGTGATTGTGTGTTGTGTGTGTGTGCATATGTATGTCTGTTTTACATTAGTTTTTAAAAGTCTTCAAGACACTTAGTTATAGGCAGCCACGTAGAGGAGAGGTGTAAACTCCTCTGGCTGAAGTCCTTGAGATGCTGAAAAAAAATCAATAGTTAGAGATTATTACTGACATGACTCAAAATTTTTCTTAGTGTTGTAGGTGGGAATTCAGTTTTTATGAACATTTAGATCTATCAAATTCTCATTATTCTTTGTGATATGGTTCAAAATCCCTTGCCTATGGGTTAGATGCATTCACTTATTTGGGAAGTACCATCAGCCAGTGCCAACGGGTTGACGAAATTTCTGCACGGATACAGAAGGCTAGTTTCGCATATGCCAGTTTACGCCGTCTCTGGCGTAGACGTGATATCCGACTATCGACCAAAGGGCGGGTGTACTGCTCATCAGTCCGTTCCGTCCTCCTTTATTGCTGTGAGAGCTGGCCATTGTGAGTAGAAGGCATGAAAAGATTAGTTGTCTTAGTTCATAGGTGCCTGCGTTCTATCTCCGGTGTGCATTAGGTGGTATAATGTGAGCAATATTGAGGTTAGGCGTCGGTCGAGTGTTAGGTAAGGTGGGAGGGGAAATCAATCGACGAGGCTGTGAAGTTACATAGACTGAGATGGTTAGGACATGTGTTGCGTATTCCTAACCTAGTCATCGCCTTCCTCGACAACGGGCAATGTTAGCGAATAAAGGGTCAGACTGGAAAAGAGCTAGTGGCCGTCAAACCAAAACATGGCACCAGTCAATGAAATCTACAACAGTTAGTCTAAGCCACGTAGGGAGGTGTTGACTTCCTGACTGACTGGGGTCCTCGGGACGGTAAAAACCAATGGTTGGAAACAATTGGTGATATGGTTTAAAATCGTTCTCAATGACTGGCTGGCGCAGATCCACATCCACTCCTTGTGACTTATGATTTCCAATGAAACTGTTTTGTTCTTCGTTATTACTCTTCCTTTGTCTCACACCTCTGTTTACTGTCTCTATTATGCATTTCTTCTACTTTCTCTTACTTTGTGTTCTACATTGAGAGAGTGTGGCGACTTGAACTCCCGCACATCAGTGCAAAGTTCTGTGTCGAAAACAGACAGACAGATGCATTCATTCTTTTTCAAGACGTAGATCCACTATTGTCACTATTGTCCTTTCTGATGTACGTTTTTCATCACCTTGGTTGTTGGTTTTTTTTGTTGAGTTCTCTATGTTTTCGCTACCTTTGTGTTTTACATGGCATGGGTCGACTTAAACTGTTGCTTTTCTGTTAGGAGTCAAATTTATTTTGATAAAGCCATGCAGTGTTGTTATACAGTCATATTTTTACTGATGACCACGTGTCGAGCACACTTTATTACGGCTCATAATCAATCATATCAAGGTAATACTCACACAACTTCTTAACTTCGTCTATATAATTCCATCATTATTTTTTTCATCGCTTGACTTGATTGGTAGTAGTATTTTGCATATTTCCGGTATGAGTGATGAGTCATTCCTATTGCATGTGTTCGGTGCAGACTCGATGAACAAAATACCCTGCAATGACTGTGGATTAAGTCAACTACATAGGTCAAACTAGTGGGTCGGGGTAGTCAGATTATCAGAATATAAGAATTTAGCTAAGGTTAGAACGATTGACCCCGTGAAGGTAATTTAGAAAAAAGCTCAGCAGCTGCACTGCATGCATTAACACACAACCACACAATAGTGTGGGAGAGTGTTAAACTTCCAAAAAGTCATATAGGTAGGTGGAGAGAGAGGTTGGTTAGGAAATCTTTGCTCATGTAGGATCTGCTTCCAACGCGTGCAATAGGAGTGACTCATCACTCATATCAGAAATATGCAAAATACTATTACCAATCAAGTCAAGCGATGAAAAAAATAATGATGGAATTATATAGACGAAGTTAAGAAGTTGTGTGAGTATTACCTTGATATGATTGATTATGAGCCGTAATAAAGTGTGCTCGACACGTGGTCATCAGTAAAAATATGACTGTATAACAACACTGCATGGCTTTATCAAAATAAATTTTACCCACTGTAGAATTATACTCTACGTTTTATTCTTATATCCATGTTGTATTTCCGTGCAAAATTCTGTGTTGAAAACTCAACCAGTATATTGAATACCATCAGTTGAATGTGATTGAATTAAGGCCGAAGATGATTTGATTGTTGGGGTAGATGAACTCAGAAGTGGGCATTTTCTGAAAACATCAGTAATATACCAAGCACAGAATTAGATTAATAACAGCCAGCAATGGAAGCCGAAATATGAATTTCGTCCTATATTGTGAGATGATTCGTCAGTGAGTATTGCTGCCTGCACAAAAAGACAGTAGAACCCACAGCTGCTAGCTCCTTTATTATAAACCATCTACGCCGACAGGAATACCTTTAAATTTTATTTACTATTATTTTTTATTACAGCTTGATTTCACATTGTTTTTTATGGTACAGGTATGGAATTTTCAGCATGTGGTATTGGTAATCCAAATTTCGCAGGCCGACCATAGATATCAGGTGTGCGTCGGCAGGGGATCGAACTCCGGACTCTGTGCATGGTCGGCGAGAGTCCTAACCACTGTGCTACCGACGCACAAATAAATGCCACTTATCATGAACACATACATATATATGTCCTTTATTTTAAATTGGAACGCATAAAATTGGTTTGTCTGAAAAATCTCAACAACAACAAAAATCTACCAGTAATGATCTATGTTACATTTTTCTCTCAGTGATTGTTTAACCTTATATAGCCGCATGTTTTTATCTCACACTTATCGTGTGTATTTGTGTCTGTATGCGTGTGTCTGTTTGTGCGTTCTTTCAATCGACTGTATGTTTTAACGGGAATTTTTTATTGGACCAATCATTTTATTCACATACTTCCCGCTCTTAAAAATGCCTGGGATTATCGATCTGTATGTACTGATTATTATGATTACTATTATTTCCCTGTATGTCTCAGTAAAATGCAATAATTTCATCGAGGATGACTTAAAAGGGATGATGGAATTCAGTAGATGCTCAAGTGAAGTTAAAACTCTATCACCAAAACATACTAATTACCTTAGAACGCTCAGTGGGAAAGTTAATGAAACCGCACGAAATAACATTATAGTCATGGATAAAATATGCTTAATAAAGTGTTATGATACGTGATAAACGGGATATCTAGTAAGTTTTAGGCGAGGTTTGGGGAAGGTTAAGTTAAGTTTTAGGCAAAAGACAGGTTAGAGTTAACTTGGATAAGGGAGAGATATTAGGGTTAGCTCAAGTTAGATTAGGGATGGTTTCGTGTTGGAGTTAGGTAGAGGTTTATAGAAGACCTAGATGAGTACATCTACAGAATATAGGTTAATTACTATTTTGACACTCCAGTCCAAAACTGAAAGGCATTCTTGTCACACGCATTGCCACTTTTCGGTACATAAAGTTTGTTGAAAAGTCTCAAACTAGACTGACTAAACAGCTGTCCAGTACTCCACTGCCCGTTTTCCAATGGTTCTCTAACCGATATCAGCTCATGATGAAATCCTGTAACCAATCAGTCAAATCCCTACAAACCAATACTTAAAGTTTAACTTTTGCTGGCGCGTATTTCATCCTGTTCGGGATTCATCAGATGATGGTGCCTACATTTGCTTCAATAAATGATGGTTTTCTCAGTGAGAATTGAATCCAACGAAATGCCAAAATGTTATCCACCTAGGGCCACAAGTGCCACTTTTTGTGGAATGGGTATCAATTAATTATTTGCTTTCAAGTAAATTTTGTATTTATTTTCCTGTTTGATTGATAATATTGAACCGAAGTGTTCGATCCTAATGTGAGCCTTTCAACAATGTTTCAGAATTAACTTGCTGCGAGTATATTTCAGTGAAAGAATCCTATCACCCACTGGTGCGGAGATCGCAGGTACATCTAATTGACGTGTGTTGCAAATAAGCAGAAGGGCGTTAGTCATCAGCTAGCCGGCAAAATGTGTACCACAATGCCTTAGCGGTAGAATGCTTGTCAACCATGCATGTGGTCCATGGTTCGATCCCCGGCTGTCTTACTCCTTTATCTCTCTAAGCCGGTAAACGGGGAAGGTTGGGCATGAGGCTAGTAACCCCATCCCGTAAAAATGAACATACGACTGCTGCCGAAACTTCAGAACTCTAGCTTGAAGCCCACTATGTTCCACTAGGGATATAAAGAAATAAAATAGTAATAATAAGTAAATTGGCCACCAAATAACATCAGTATTAATTCTCAAACATTGTCGAAGCGTTTCTACTATAGTCGAGGCTAAGCTGACATATGTTAACATAGCTCGGAAAAATATTTCTGTTCAATATATAAATCGATAAATCAATTAAAGGGAAATACAAAATTACTATTCTTAAACAAAATATCATTAATACTTTATGTGAAATACATTTTGAAGACTAGAAATTATTTGAGGGGTTCACTTTCTCGATTTTATCTTATTTATTTATTATTTTAAGGCTTAACCTTAGGTTTGTTTCCAGTATAATAACAAAGTTTTCGGCGTCAAATCGACTTGACCGAATATAATTGCTAAACCACACACACACGCACAATGATTATAAGTGCATGGTAGAATTTGGAAGGCTATGCCACATACTGTTATTTTTCCTCGCTTAGGTGAAAACAAAAAATGCATTGACAAAATTTTCTTAAAAATATATTATATAATAATAATAATGGTAAAGCTTTATTTAAGACAGTATGCGAATATACGGTACAAAAATTTTCAGCGTATTCAGTTCCAAAGTACTTTTTTCTTCACACAGGATTCACATGTAAATTAATAATCTGAAGTATATCTTCATTTCGTTGAAGAATTATACAGCGTTTACTTGGGAGCAAGTTAAATCATCGCGCAAGTTTATGTATAGGTCATTTGATATAACTGGACGATTAAAACAATTATAAATCCAGATAAAATTAAGCATTTTGGAGGAAAGTAATTTCGGTAGCCCAATGATTTAAGCAGGTCGCCTCCAATATATATATATATATCTGACGAAATCTCAGCACGAATACAGGGGGCTCGTTTCGCATTTACCAGTTTACGCCGACTCTGGCGTAGACGAGATGTTCGACTATCGACCAAAGGGCGAGTGTACTGCTCATCAGTCCGCTCCGTCCTCCTTTATGGTTGTGAGACCTGGCCACTCAGAGTGGAAGACATGAAAAGATTGGCCAGCTGTCTTTGATCATAGGTACCTGCGCTCTATTTCCCGTGTAAAGTGGTATAATAAGGTGAGCAACATTGAGGTTAGGCGTAGAGTTCTAGGAAAACAGGGGAAATCAATCGACGAAGTCGTGAAGTTACATAGACTGAGATGGTTAGGACATGTGTTACGTATGCCTAATCATCGCCTTCCTCGACAATGGCCAATGTTAGCTGACATAGGTTCAGGCTGGAAAAAAGCTAGTGGCGGTCAAACCAAAACTTGGCACCAGTCAAGGAAATCTACAACAGCTAGTCTAAGCCACGTAGGAAGGTGTAGACTTCCTGACTGACTGGGGTCCTCGGGACGGTAAAAATCTATGGTTGGAAACAATTGGTGACATGGCTGGCTCAAAATCGTTCTCAATGGCTGGCTGGCGCGGATGTATCCACTCCTTGTGACTTATGATTTCCAATGAAACTGTTTTGTTCTTCGTTATTACTCTTCCTTTGTCTCACACCTCTGCTCACTGTTTCTATTATGCTTTTCTTGTACTTTCTTCTCTTGCTTCGCGTGCTACACGGAGTGTGGCGACTTGAACTCCCGCACATTTGTGCAAAGTTCTATGTCGAAAACAGACAGACAGAGACAGACAGGTTGGGAAAAAGCTAGTGGTGGTCAAACTAAAAGTTGGAGTCACTGCATGAAATCTTTGACAGTTAGTTTGAGGCAATAACGTAGAGGTGTAGACGGCTTGGTTGGGATCCTCGATATGCTAAGAACTACAATCAGCAGAAATATAAGGGCGGCATGGAAATACATGAGGGTTTAATGGATGTGAAAGGGGACAGAGAGTGAATGCAACTCGGTCAAATGAGAACGATTTTCAATCATATCGCCAACTGCTACCAAACTGGGAGTTTACCCCACTCTATGTGGCTAGCTCAGACTCACTGTTAAAAACCTTTATCGGTTGATGCCTTTTTTCGTTATATTATGAATTGATTGGAGTTAAAGTTTACAAGTTATTAGATTCCAACCATGTAGCTGAGTGGGCAAACTGCTCGACTTGTAACTTAAGCATCCTAATTTCGATCCTTCTTTGGATCGTGGTTACTCACTGCTGAAAACCCCTAAGTTATAGGATGAAACATCTGTTCAGAGCTTCTTGAACCCTATAGTTAGTTTCCAGTGATTCTCTGTACTTGATGTCGGTTGGTGATGAAATCTACATTGGATATTAATTAAAATCCCCTACAACCCTAAAGTATAATTCATTGATTTACCCACAAATAATGACGACTATTCTATCCAATCAGTTTATCTTGTAAGGCAAAGACAAGACTTCTCGAAGTATAATGAGAAATCACTCATTTCAAACAGATTAAAAGGAATTCCCGCAATATAAATGATATTATAGACTATTTCAAGTCTCATCACAAGCTGACACCAGTTAAAGAGCCATTTGAAAATCAGGGAGTACTGAACAAGTGTTTCGTCCTGGTTTGGGACTCATCAGGAGTACACTATGCGCCCCCACCAGAGTTCGAACCCAGGTAATTCCAGTTGCAAGGTAAACTCGTAGACACAGACATTTCAGTCGCCGGGATGTGATCTCGATGGTCCATGAATTCCAACTTCTTCCAGTTCATGATTTTACCGTGACAATCAGCCAATGTTATTATCTTGAGATATCTGAGATATCACCTCGTTTGTTATCAAACATGAAATAAATCAAATCCCTACAAACTAACTATTATAGATTATAGCTTTGTATAGATGCTTTGGAGGCATATATTAGGCACTCCTGGACACCTAGGTTTCGTGCTTGTTTAGATATCGTCAACTGAGGAAATTTGAACCCACATCACTCAGAGATGTCATCACTGAGTTATTTAGACTCACGATTGACCTTCTTTGTAGCATTCTAATGGTTATATTGATTTGATTTGGAGTAGATATATGTTACTGGTTACCTCAACTCCCCGCCACCACCCCACCACTCCTGTCCTAGTGACCGGTGCTTTACTAATTGCCTTCTGTACAACAAAATGATTAATTTTGTCGTTCACAACTGTTATTCTCAAGAAATCAATCTATTCTTAATTTTGTTATTGTTTATAACGGGATTTTTGAAGCAGTTGAGAATTGCTTGAATGTGTTGACCTTATTACTGTCAGTTTGTATGAACTTTCATCTTTTTCGTTGACGTAATTATTAGCTTTATCAGAATTTTAAACACACACACACATCTGATGTTTTCTATTTCGTTTTATTTTTTCCTCTCCCTAGGATCCTACCCACTATATTTTTCTTCACTGACCGATTCCGTCATACACACACGCACCACACAATGTATTTCATAATGTGTTCGTGTATGTCTGTGTGTGTGGGGGGTGGGGGGGTGGTGGTGGATGCCTTTTCTCATAAATGATTATTTATTGCGATGATTCCTTTTAAATTTTTTGCTCAATTTTTTCCCCGCATTGTTTTAGGTTAATTAAATAAGTAAAAATTAGGTTGGATGTGTCATGTGACTAGTTGAATGAAAGAAGAAAGGACTCATTGGTGAAGGGGGAGGGAGGTAGTGAGAGTGAGGAAGTGAGTGAAGAAAGGACACTATGAGTGTTATTATTATTTTTTTTTATAATGTCAACAAGAAAAACATTAAGTACAGAATTAAGCAGTGACGATACATAAAATTGTTTTTAATGCACATATAATTAATATTGAATTGTTTATCCTTTACACAGTTACAGCTCTTGTACTCGTTTATTTTATGATATTCTAGGCTGTATTTAGGCCGAATGTTGGTCTGTGTCGGTGTGTGTGTGTGTGTGATAAGATTGAAGTATACGAGGCTATGTCGAAGGCATTTAAGATCTCTTTCAAAATCCTGTCTACCCCACCTCACCTACCCGTCATTAGCTGTATATAAGTCAATATGACACACCCATCAATTTCTACACACACACACACACACACTTTGACTTTATCCTCTCAGAGTTATTGTTGTTTACGCCTCTCTAGTATTTGTTTTTTTTATGAAAATCTCTTAACATAAAGGGAACGAAAATTTTTTCAAGGTCAACAACGAGGTGAGCTAGGATCGTTATTGTTCAAGAAAAAATTAGCCACGTGATCACATTTATGGTAGTATTGTTTAAGTGAACACAATACAATACAATACAATACTGTTGATAATATTTCAGCTAGGAGTTATTTCTTTATCATGATGAGAAGAACATTATTTGTAGTGTGTATTTGACTCTATGGCGAAGTTAAATTATCATAGCTGAAGTCAAGATCTTTCAAAAGTTGACCTTTTAAGAAGCGATCAGATACAGGGAGTGCTATGAAATGCCTTATCAAATCAAATTATGCCTGCTTCTTTTTAGACTTGGAGAGGATAGATACAGTATTCTATTTTATTTACTAGGTAGTTTTTCTACAAATCTACACTGTTAGGTAGGGTTATGGCATTTAAGACTGAGGTCTGGCGTTAAGGTTAAAGAAGTTAGGATTATAGTTAGAGTTGGGAGTTGGTTGAAGTATAGTTTTAGAAATACCAGTGGATCTCAAAGTACCATTACTTATAGTCACTAGGATGAGTGGATATTCCACTTACTAAAATCATGATAGTTAAACAACATGCCAGAAGAGAAGGTGTAATGACTACAATATTAGTTGAAATATCCAAATACTTAACCATATGAACGAAGAATATTCTTTTCAATAATTTCTCTTCAGGTTCTTACAATTATAAAATATAATATTTGTGGTCGCTACAATAAAGGCCATTTATGCGACGGATACATTTTTAACGTAGGATAACAGATTAGTCTGTGGCACAGTGGTTAGGACTCTCGCCGACCATGCACATGGTCTGAGGTTCGATCCCCTGCCGACGCACACCTGATATCTATGGTCGGCCTGCAAAATTTGGGTTACCGATACCAAGTGCTGAAAATTCCATACTTGTACCATAAATACAGTGTGGAAACAAGCGGTAAATCAAAAAAATTTTTTTAAAATAGTTATGGGGTGTCAAAATAAATAGTCATATTTGTGTGACAGATGAGCTAGGCTGAAATCGATTAGAAAATATTGTAAAATGGGAGACAATGGTGGTGATTAGTTGTCATAATAGATTTGTAGAGTGTGGGGTAGGAAAATTGACAAATCAGATCAAGTTTATCGAAGGTGTCAGGTGAGTGGCTAGTACAAAGTGGTCTGTCTTAAACAGGAGAAATTATTGAAAAGAATATTCTTCGTTCAGATTGACTTTTAATTCATAATATGGGAATATTTCACACTATCAAAATTTAACTAAATGGTAAATAAGTTTTTCATGGAAAAGATTTCCAGATTGGTTATTCTCCGAAAATTGATGTAATTTGCATGTGTGACAGATTTCAACTCAAGGTATGTTGATAATCCCATTTTTCTCTCTCTCAATATCTTTATCTAATAGAAGTATATGTCAGAGACTGACTGCGTTGTTGAGACTACTGATAAATCGATATTACGTTCATTCCACTTTTACTTAATACTCCATGGATTTGTCGACTCATTGATTATTGAATGAATAAGCATGTTATCTTTTAGGCTGTAGATTTCAAATCTTTCTTTCTCTGTCTACTTTAACCTGATGGCTAACTGTGACAATATCATCAATCCTCTGTTGCTGCTACTGTTGCTATAAGACCGTCTATTAATATGGCTCTTTTTAACGCTTGTAGTATTTTGTTAAAAACAGAAGCATTTCTTTCTTTAATTCTTTTATTCATCACATCTGAACATGTGTCAAACGTCCAACTAGTAGCAGTAGTAGTAGTAGTAGTAGTCAGCCTATGAACTGGTCGTCAGGACACATACATACATACTTGTCTATATATAACAAGGCAATTCAGTGTATTGTATTAATATTTACATGGCTGCCTAATTTCAACTTCTCATAGCGTACAACTTTTTCATTGTCTGTTTGTCATTAGTTTTTCACTCTCTCTCTCTCTCTCTCCCTATGTGTGTCCTTCTCATTCTACCTATTTTTCTAGCTAACTAATTGGCTGATGACTCACCAATTCATCATCACCATCATCATGATCATACTGAGACTTGTTATTCTGCAAATACATGTGTGCGTGCGTGCGTGTGTGTATATTTGTTTGTTTTTAATTTTGTCTCGTTCTAATTTTCATTTGTTATGCCTTTTTTTTACACTGTTTGTTCTACCTTCTTGTCCAGTATCTGTCACATACATGCCCTGTTCAAGGTGTTTCTGTGTGATTTGGCCATCTCTTTTTTTGTTCATATTTCCGAACTACTAACTAGATTTATCAGTAGTACAAGTTACATTGTAATCTGGATTTAAAAGTTATGCCACACTTGGTTTGGCAATTAATTCAATAAAAGGAAACATTTTTATTGAACACTAGTCAGTAACTAGTGTAATGTGTTCTAGTTCTATCTTCAATGCAGATTGAATTTTATCAGTCAAGCTTGCAATGTGACCACCATGCTAGGTGGCTCACCATCACGGTGCACTGTGAATTGTTGGTTGGAGGCAGTTGGTAGGATGCCTTGAATCTAGGTCACATTGCAAGCTTGACTGATAGAATTTAGTCTGCAATAGTTACTGACTAGTCTCTAATAAAAAATATCTAATACAGTCCTACAGGTGGTCAGTCGCGAGCCTGAATAGCTAAGCGGTGTAACGTCTCTGACTACAGTAGTAGTCACTGGGCGACGCGAGTTCGAATCTCAGGAGGGACATGAGTTCTTTCGAGGTCGCAGATACGCCTTACTGATGGCTGCCAAATAGCACGAAATCCGGGTATAGTCAAGGCGGCCAAGTTAAACTTTAAGCACCACTAACTACCAATCAGCAGATGACCTAAAATCGTCCAATGAACTCCATCCACGAGAGGTGAAGGTTCTATTCCCCTTGATTCGAGACAAATGCCTGTTCTAGCGCAGTCGCTCTTCCACTTTGGTGAGGATAAGGTTTTCCAGTATTGCTTGGATCTGGGGTTCATTAGGAAAGAAACGATTTGTTCAGGCGGAGGTGTATCAAAAGCTTCATTCCGAAATTATTAGGTCGGTTGATGGATATGTCCATCATTGTGCAGATTTTTTAAAACGATTTAGTGTCAGGGAAGGTAAGCTAGTATTTCTGTGTGTCTGTCTGTTTCTAATATTTGGTAGGAACATTTTTATCAGATCCTACTTGTCTTTAACCCAGACTTTGTATATTTGTAATTACTGGGTTTTAAAACAGCCTATGAGAGGTGCACCTGCTGAAACCGTATATAGTCTCAAATCAACGATTCAGTGGTAACAGCACTGCAGGGATATCGCATCCTGGAAAATGGAGAGGCTTACTTCCTTATTGGGAGAAGAAGGAGTCGTCGTACATTGAGATGAACTGTCTTACTAAGGAAAAATACAGACGTGGTCGAGAACAGGGATCCAAACCAATTATATTGAAGAGTTTTGGTGGAGGTTGAAAAAGAAGATTAGAAACATCAATGGATAGCAAAGGGATGACATATGATAGAGAAGATTTGTAGCTCAGGTGGATGATTTTGATGTGGTTTTGTTCTCTGAGCTGGATGGTTAATTTGCGAAGTTTTCATCACCCTACTTCAATTTGAAGTATGCGCTGAAGATGTCACCCAGTAGGGTGATGAAAGCTTCGCAAATTAACCATCCAGCTCAGAGAACAAAACCACATCAAAGGGATGACATTTATAGTCATTTAGATGAATATATGTATAGCATGTGGTGTAACTTTTCGAGTGATACTCCTATGCTAGACTGGGAGATGTTTTTATCAAATATGAGAGAAAGGTGTCTTGTGTAACAGTTTTATACAGTTTTAATGCATTTTTTTTCATATTAATGTGTATTCCATAATTGAAAATACCTCCTCCATGTGATTGGTGCGTTCAGGGTCATTCGCTGGTTGGTAGTTAGTGGTGCTAAAAGTTTAACTTCGCCGTCAAGGCTTCCTGCCTATTACCTCCAACTATCTAATACCAACAAAAGGAAACATTATTTTTTATTCCTTACCTTCCCGACTGGAACCTTGGGACTGAAGTTTTGAGGTTGTAGGAGTGTATTGGTGGTTGTGTTACTAGCCTCATGCTCTTCAAGCATCCCTCTTTCCTTCTTCTACTCTTAACTGGATGGCTATTAAAGTTGGCTAAATTTAAGAATGACTGACGCATTCATGTGTGGTTGCTGAACACATTCAATCATTTTGAATGACTGACACATTGAAAAGTTGTTGTTAAGATTGAGTTATGATATAAAATTAAGGTCAATGATACTTATCTGGCAATACTTTTGTGGTGATAATATATTATTAACCTTGGTCTAATAAGAATTAATCTATGGGAAATTCAAAATTTCAACTGTTTAATATTCCCTATAGTTTGGTTAGTTATGTTTTATCCGAGTTGATCACGGATTGATATCAACTAGAGAACCATTGAAAACCAGTCAGGGAGTACTGGACAGCTGCTGTTTCATCCTAGTTTGGGAATCATCTATCTGATATCAATCCGTGATCAACTCGGAAAAAACATAACTAACCCTTACAAACCAAACTATAGAAAATTAATCTGATGCTCGCTAGTGACTTGCTACAGGATGGAGTTTTCTGGAGTTCTAGTGATATGTCGTGACCAGCGAGGTCCAACCAGTCAATTGTGAGGACGGATTTCCCACCGATGACATTGGTGGTTGGTGGTCGCGCTAAATCACAAATTGGTAGAAGTTAGAATTCATGGACTGGCCATTGAGTCGGGTACCAGTGGCTGAATGGTATACGAGCTAGCTTGACTTGTAGCCGGAAGGTCCTGGGTTCGAAGCCTGGCGATGGGTGCGTACTTCCGATGATCCCCATACTGGGCTGGTGGAATAGCTGTCCACTCCTCCAGTGCTGGTTTTCAATGGTTCTCTAACTGTTATCAATCCGTGATCAACTCGGAAAAAACTGTTTAATAATTAGTAACTAATGTATGCGTGGTGGGTTTAAGTCACAATCTGGGATTAATAGGATTCACTAATGGGGAACAGTTGTATGCGTTGCTCTGAGTGTAACATAACTGACAGACTGACTGACTGACTGGCTGGCTGGCTGGCTTCAACATAGAACTTTGCACAGATATGTACCATTTCGAGTTGCGACATTCCATGTTGTGGTCTGCCACTGCATGACCTCGCTAATACTATAGTCGAGAGGCATTTAAATTCCTGTACGAAATGGGCAAAGGCTATAATGTCAGACCCTCTGCACCCCCTTTATTCACACCTGTCCCCTTGTATCTCATCAGGTAGGACGAGAAGTCAATATATAAAGATATATGCTCGTACTACTAAGTATAGAAATTCTACAATACCCTATTTAGCGCGTACTTTATGTGACGAAGACTCTGTTAGACGTGAAACTTACAAGTTACTATGTAATTAGTACAGTGAATCGACCCTTTTATCGCTCATCTTTCTGTATTTTATGGTGTTACACTTTCTATCGTTTAAATCGTTACTCTGCTATTTTATATTAGTTGGTATTACTATTATTACTACAATTTTGTACTTTATACATATTTTTCTCCGTATGGCACACAGTATTTGCTACGTAGCTGCTACAACAATCGTTTTATTACTATTATGTATTGTGTATTTTTAATTTTTTTTTTTGTCGTTTTTGGGTAAATTAGATGCAATATTGTACTGAATGCTGAAAATTCCTTGCTGTATCATGAGTACTGTTTTTGGAATAAAGCAATTATTATTATTATTATTATTATTATGTTCCATGTAGCACACAAAGAAGGGGGGACGAAAGTAAAGAGAGATTCAAAACAGAGACAATAAACACAAGTTTGAGTGAGTGAGTGAGTGGAAAAGAATAGTAATATGGAAGAACATCTACATCAGCCGTTGAGAACGGTTATCTTGAGCCATATCACCAGTTGTTTCCAGTCACCATTGGTCTTTACCATCCCGAGGACTTCAACCTGCAGTCAGTCAGAAAGTCTACATCTCCGTACACATGACTGACTGGCTGGCTTAAAGTAACTGTTGTGGATTTCATTGCTTCCAACTATCTAACAAACATTAATAATAGCCTGTTTCTGAACAACATATTTATATACAGTGAAGAATTTTCAGTTTGATTTTATCGCCTTATTCAAAATTGTCATAAGATTATAATTATTAAAAATGTGAAGCCCATATATCCATCTAAGCCCTTAGGATGTGTGGAAACTGAGGTCGTATCCCATTGTATCTACGAATTTAAATGTAGTTGTAGACACACATACATAGGGAAGACTCATGGATCTCTGCAAGTAAAGGCTATAAAAGCCAATAGAACCCCCCTTCCAGAACCTGTTAATGGTGCGAACAGACGATCTGGCTCTTCTATTGCGAAACATATTATATATATATATATATATATATATATATATATATATCCTTCACTTTCAGCAGTCAAATCTCCTATCTGGAGAATTCTAACCAGTCTACACTTCTTCTCTATGTGGTACGAATCCAATAGTTAAAGTCTTTATGAATTGATTCCATGTTTGGATATTTTGCATCTTTTGACTTATTCCTACATTGAAAGTAGTCACATTGCTCATTGAGTAGTGAGACATGGACTTCGCGGTGTGCATAAACACATTTACATCCGTCCATTTCCCTTATCTTTTATTTCCTGTGTTAGACCAACTAACATAAAAAATAGAACTCAGGCACCGATTGTTAAAGACAATTAACGTGTTTCTTTTATCTTCCACACTTTAAACTGTCATATATTACAACCGTAATGGTGGGGTGGGGCTGGGGAGTGGACGCAGCAGCTTACGAAACTGTTTCACACTGGCGTGTACACATCGTTTGATCGATAACCTGATATCTCTCTTACTTCATAGTAATACTACTGTAACTGTAGAAGACAAGAGATTTGGTAAAGGAATGTTTATTTAGAATTCGCTATCTCTGTCTCTCTGCATAGTGATATTATGTATACAATTATCTCCAAATTGTCATCTGCACATATCTTCCGTGTTGTGTTGTTACTTCTGCCCTTCTTTCATATTGTGTTTCTTTGTTTTAATGTAACTCTGAGTTATTTGCTCTCTTTGACGTCGAATCTATCTTTCTGCTATTCGATATTTTTTAAGCCGATGAATGTCTCATTATATGCCACTGACTACTGATGAGTCTTATCAGCATTAAACGCCACATTACTACATATTCTGTGTAATTTCTGCTCTTTGTGATGTGTATATCTTTCTTAATGCTCCAGATTGCAAAGAAATCAATCACCTAGCGTTTATGCGTTTATGATGATAATGATGGTAATGCTGGTTGGTCCTGACTCCTATATTGTGTGAAGTATTGGTTTATAGGGTATTTAATAATTTCAATAATTCACATTTCATATTTTTCACTGTTCTCCAGTCAATCTTCTACATTATGTGTGCGAAAAAGTGGATAGAAAGAGAGAGAGAGAAAAAAAAGAAACATTTGCATTTGCTCTTGTATGTATGTTGTTCTATGTCGTTGTCGGCGGAGGAGGAGCAGGAGGGGGTGGGATGTTTGATTGTGGTGGTTGGCGTCTGTCTAGTCTGTTTATGCTTAGATTACTTTGTAATATTGTTCTTCATACTACTATGTGTTGCAATATATGTTCTATCTTTTTTTCTCAATGTAAATATTACATATTTATTAAACGTGTCGGTCGAAAAGAGATTTCTTTCTTTAATTATTCATTCATTCATTCATTCACTTGTCTGCCTGTCTGTTTGTTAGTTTCGAGTTAAGAATGACAGTATACACACACGTAGACAAATTGTTTTTCTTTGATTTTTGAGAGAAATTTTTGTAATCTTTCATTTTCTGTGTAATATACTTAAAATTGAGAAAATTCTTTATATTGGATGGATGATCATTTTACACATCGCACAGAATAAGATTTGTTAGTTCTGTGTGGTTTTTCACGTCTAGTTTGTGTCTGTGTGTCTGTGTGTGTGGTTTGTGCTGTGTTGATGGAGTGATTACGTGTGCAGAAGATTAAGAAACGATAGACAAGTTTTTTCTATATTCTATGAGAGAAAATACAATATCTTTTTCAAGTATTAGTTTGTAGGGATTTGGTTGATTGGTTACAGGATTTGATCATGAGCTCACTGGCGACTGGCCTTATTCAGGTAGGTAGTTACCTGGGGTTCCAGTGGGAAGTTGTGACCAGTAGGGTGCAGCAGGTCGGGTGTGAGGACAAATACTCGCCACCGAAGACATTGGCTAGCGGTTGCGCTACATCGTGAATTGGCAGAAGTTATAATTCATGGGCCATTGGATTGGGTTTCAGTGGTATGCGAGATCGCCTTGTCCTGTGCTCGAACCCCGGTGGGTGCGTACTGATGAAGAGTCCCAAACTAGGCTAACAAAACAGCTGTCCAGTACTCCAGTGCTGGTTTTTCAATGGTTCTTCTAACGGATGTCACCTCATGGTGAAATCTTCTAACTAATCAAACAAAATCCCTACAAAACCAATACTTGAATATTGTAATTTACACATAAATACACGATTGTACGGCTTGGAATAAAAAGATATAGTCAAAAGAGATAGAATTTTCTTCACAGAACTCTTTATTTTATCTGATATAGGGAGTTTAGTCTTACTTAGCAGAGGTATGTGAGAGATAGATAGCTCTTAAGGTTTAAGCTACCAATGAATCCTCCTTGAAACTCTTCCCTCCATCTGTCACGTGAATGTATTGACATGTGATTTTTATCATTTTAGGACGACAAACTTGCCATGAAAATAACTGCAAGTACAGGGCCTAAAGGTAATCATCCATAACCACACCATCTCGCTGTGTTTATAAATAGTGCTACTGAATGTGAATTGAACTTTCAAAGTGCATCTAAGTAGGAGTTTTATTTTTAACTTGGTTGTATGTACCCTAATATTCAAAAGCCGTGAAACAGCTGTCCAGTACTCCACTACCCGTTTTCCAATGATTCTCTAACCGATATCAACTCGCAATGAAATCCTCCAATCACTCAAACAAAATCTCTACAAACAAATACTAGGGAATGTTTCGATGCTCACTAGCGACTACTTGCCGTATTCAGGCAGTTACCTGGGCGGTTGGTTCTGGTGGGAAGCCGTGACCAGTAGTAGGGTAAAGCAGGTTGGAGGTGAGGACAGAGTTACTCATCGAAGAAGACATTGTGAAATGGTTGCGCTATGTGGTGAAATGTCAAAGGTTAAAACTCATTAGGTGGCCATAGGATCGGACCCCAGTGGCTCAATAGTCTACTAGCTAGCCTTCTAACCAGGAGGTTTTTTGGTTCGAACGCTGGCGGTGGGCGCGTACTAATGAGGAATCCCAGACTAGGCTAACAAAACAGTTGTTCAGTACTTCAGTGCTAGTTTTCCACTGGTTCTCTAACTGATGTCAGCTTATGATGAAAATCCTTCAACCAATCAAACAAAATTTGCATAAACCAATACTTGAAAAACGACAGAGAGAGATTTGACATCATAGTGGGCAGATGATTCAGTCTTCAAACAGGACAAAGGAGATGTGAAAAGGAAGGAAAAGAAAGAAACGCAATACGAAGGAAGGGCAGAAGTGGTAACACAACACGGAAGATCTCTGCAGATGACGATTTGGAGATAATTGTGTACATAATATCACTCTGTATATATATATAAGACTGTAGAATAAAGCGAAAACAAGATGGTGGGCTAGATACTAGCATTTATAGGAGACCGTCACACTGTAATAAATACCCAGACTTCAATTTATCCCATCCAGAATCGGTAAAGACAGGTTTAGTTAAATGTCTTTTTATAATCGGGCCAAGAACAAAACAAGTAGTAGGCCAAAAGATTTAAATAACGAAATCAAACAAATAGGAAAGGAAATATTACTAGTGAATCACTAACTTACCCATCAGAATTTATTCAAAAATGTATGAAGAACCATAGAGAAACCATGACTAACAGTAGAAATGACGAAAATAACGGAAATAATATAGAATTCAAAACTTCTGTAATACTGCGTCTGAATAAAGAAGGAACGTAGTCAGACGCCTTACGTAGGATTCTCAGTGAGCCTTGAATTAAACGGGATGGCATTTAAACCAACCAACCAGTCATTTCAGAGATAAACACTGTAGGCGTAGGGGCCCAATAAACGCAATTAAGAAAAATAATATAATTTACCAAATACCATTTAACGACAGCTAGTGAGGTCAATTATATAGATCAAACTAGCAGATCAGGGTCAATTAGACTAATGAAACATAAAAATTTAGCTAGACCTAAAATAATTGACCCTGCTACCTTGAATAACCTAGAAAAAAGCTTAGCCACTGCATTGCGTTCACTTGCATGTAGTCCTAAATTAGGGTGGAACAATATATGAGAGTATGAAAAAGTAATACAGTTAGGTGGGAAGTGAGATAGAAAGGTTAATCACTGAACCTTTGTTCATCCAATTAATGCACCAAACACGTTCAGTCAAAATGACACCAAGCCTATACAAAAAAGTGTGGAAAGTGGCAACAAAGAACAAAGGAAAGTTGGGTAGACAGAAAGAGGAAAAATATATATGATACATTGTGAAGTCGTGTGACTAAAATTGATATGAATATGATTGGCAACAATTTGTGCTCGAAGCCTTGTCTGTCATCCAGGTATTTTAATACCGTATCACTGTGTGATATTTAAAACAAACTTATCTTATGTGGGATTACATTCTACCACAGTAATCCAAGTTCTACACTTACATTGGTGCTGTTGTCAGACACCTCGTTAACACGGGTCATGAAGCGGACACCTGGATATCTCTTAAGATTATTGGTAGATAATATCACTCAAATTTTCCGAAGCAATCTCTATCGAACGTTTGAAACCCGATTTATAAGTCTTTATTGCCTTGATGAACCAACGTTTAATCTTTTCCTTTCAGTTGATTAAATAATCTCTTTTTTTAACCCCACCCCACCCCCACCTTTTTCGCTTTAGTGTAATTCAGTTCTTTTTGTTTTTTATGACCCGAGTTAAACTCATCACACAATATCTTACTCATCAACTTCTCTCTCTCTCTCAAAATCCTTTTGTCTTGACTCTTTGCAACTCAATTTTCAAATGTATCCGACCATTAATTTTGCTTATGCTCATATTTTGTTTGAACATTGACCTCCTCCTTCATAAGTTGTTACATAAATTCAACTTCTGAAGATTTTTTATTAACATGTATCTCTCCGCTAACAAAAATCATGTTCATCATCCTTGCTGTAAATTTACATAATTTGCTATATACTACTGATTGGTTAGGATGATGAGTAGTCGCATACCACTGATATCAACAACCGACCAGTAGTGATTGTTAGCCACATCTTGAGGTCATCTAAACGCAGGGTAATCATCTCAATCCATCATCATCGAATGTCTGAAAAAGCGTTAAATGTTTGTTAAACTTTCATGATGTCTTTTTATACTACTGATTATTGATATAAGTAGTTGGAAAGCATCCTCACATCATTTGAAATATTGGACAGATGTTTCAATTGTGTCTGGATCAGATTACATACTGTGATATATCATCTGCATACTAAATCAATTTACAAAAAGGAGACGGCGCTGAATTTCCAATTTCCTTTCTATACTGAAGTATTTTGACTTTTGAATGCTGAAAACGGATCAATACTTACTTTTGTCTAGCCACTTACATGAACAAATGTGCATTACTATAGAATAAGAGTAATAAAAATATGAACTAACTGATTGATTGGTTTCAAGGTAGAACTTTGCACAGATCTGCAGCAGTTTGAGTGTCATACTCCATATGGTCAGAGAAATCAAGAGAAGAGAGTAGAGGGAGGTTCGAAAGACAGATAATAAACACAAGTGTGGGTAAGGAAAAAAGAATAATAAAACCGAAAAATAATGGCGTATTATTGGATATGATAAGTCACGAAGAGTGAATACATCTTCGCCAGCCATTGAGAACGATTTTGAGCCAACCATATCACCAGTTGTCTCCAGCTTTCATTGGTTTTCACCATCCCGAGGAACCCAACCAGTCAGACACGAAGTCTGCACCTCCCTTTGTGGCTGGGTTAAACTAACTGTTGTGGGTTTCATTGATTGATAGAGCTATGTTTTAGTTTGACCATCACTAGCTTTCTCTTTTTCAACTTGATCCATCCTATATCAGTCAGCAAATATTGCCCGTTGGTCGAGGAAGGTGATGGATAGGCATGTTCAGCAACACATGTCCTAACCATCTGAATCGATGTGAATTCACGACCCCGTTAATTGATTTCCCCTCCTTACCTAGCACTCGACCGATACCTTACTTCAACATTGCACATCTTGTTATACCACTTAATATGGGAGATAGAACGCAGACACCTATGATCAAAGACAGGTAGCCAGGCTTATCATATGTTCCACTTTCGATGGAAATGTTTTACAGCCAGCCATAAAGGAGGAAGGAGCGGACTACTGAGCAGTTTGCAAATCCTTTGGTTGACCTACCGACTGCGCATACACAGATAGGGGGCTGAGTAGTTGAGGTGTTTGATCGGATTTTTGTGATTATATATATCCATTCTACTGATATGGTTCATGCTTGAAAACTATTCACATCACAACCATTCTGTATCTATATTATACCCGCCAACTACTCATATGTTGTCTAGGGTTCGGTTCCCGGCCCCCCCCCCCACACACACGCCTAAACCCTTCTCCGAGTTTATTGACCCAAAGAATGAAGGGAGGGTAGACCGAACACAAAGGAGTGAAAAACAAGAGCCACGTCAACTGACAGCAGTGTTGCATTTAGTCAGCCAATCAGACTGAAGTGATGTAAACTCCCAAAGGAAGGCTGTTTGAATTGTTTGGCGCTAATTAGCGCATACTTAGTGATATACTCGGTACTTTAAAAACTGCCAATTGTATTTCTATGTATCATGAGCATTTTCGATTGAATGAAAGTTTTCATTATTAGTACTAATCACCTAATTTTGGATTGTATTGAAAATCTCTTTTTATCTCCATCCCCTTGTATGTATGCCTCCGTCTGTCCGTACTTATCTGTGTATTTTTCTGTCTGTCTGTCTATCTATGTTCCAAGAGGTTAGCGTTTATTACCATATCGACTGTTGAATGAATGACTGTAGACTAATTTGTCCGTTTTATGTTTTTTCTATTCTGCTCTAGCTACGTGACACGAATTCACTGATTTATTGACCGACTGACTGGCTTACACTGTAGGTAATTTGACTTGAAAATAACTAATTAGCTATTTTACGGTGTTTGTATGTACGTGTGTGTGTGTGTGTGTGTGTGTGTGTATTAGAATGAATCGATTCGATAGAAAGTTTGTCTTGTTAGTCATTTATAAAACAAAACAGACATTATTCATCTGTCTCTGCCTTACTAAGTAATTGTATATTTTTTGTAGCCTTTCTGTTTTTATAGTTTGGTTTGTAAGGATTAGTTATGTTTTACGAGTTGATCACGGATTGATATCAGTTAGAGAACCATTGAAAACCAGGGAGTACTGGACAGCTGCTGTTTCATCCTAGTTTTGGGAATCATCGGCAGTACGCACCCACTGGGTTTCGAACCCAGGACCTTCCGGTTACAAGGCAAGCTCGTATACCATTCAGCCACTGGGACCCGATTCAATGGCTCGTGAATTCTAACTTCTACCAATTCGTGATTTAGCGCGACCCCAACCATTGTCGTTGGTGGGACATCCATCCACACACGTGACATCTAATTGGACCTCACTGGTCACGACTTCTCACTAGAACTCAGGAAACTCCAGCCTGTAGCAAGTCACTAGCGAGCATCAGATTAACTTTCTATAGTTTGGTTTGTAAGGATTAGTTATGTTTTACGAGTTGATCACGGATTGATATCAGTTAGAGAACCATTGAAAACCAGGGAGTACTGGACAGCTGCTGTTTCATCCTAGTTTTGGGAATCATCGGCAGTACGCACCCACTGGGTTTCGAACCCAGGACCTTCCGGTTACAAGGCAAGCTCGTATACCATTCAGCCACTGGGACCCGATTCAATGGCTCGTGAATTCTAACTTCTACCAATTCGTGATTTAGCGCGACCCCAACCATTGTCGTTGGTGGGACATCCATCCACACGCGTGACATCTAATTGGACCTCACTGGTCACGACTTCTCACTAGAACTCAGGAAACTCCAGCCTGTAGCAAGTCACTAGCGAGCATCAGATTAACTTTCTATAGTTTGGTTTGTAAGGATTAGTTATGTTTTACGAGTTGATCACGGATTGATATCAGTTAGAGAACCATTGAAAACCAGGGAGTACTGGACAGCTGCTGTTTCATCCTAGTTTTGGGAATCATCGGCAGTACGCACCCACTGGGTTTCGAACCCAGGACCTTCCGGTTACAAGGCAAGCTCGTATACCATTCAGCCACTGGGACCCGATTCAATGGCTCGTGAATTCTAACTTCTACCAATTCGTGATTTAGCGCGACCCCAACCATTGTCGTTGGTGGGACATCCATCCACACACGTGACATCTAATTGGACCTCACTGGTCACGACTTCTCACTAGAACTCAGGAAACTCCAGCCTGTAGCAAGTCACTAGCGAGCATCAGATTAACTTTCTATAGTTTGGTTTGTAAGGATTAGTTATGTTTTACGAGTTGATCACGGATTGATATCAGTTAGAGAACCATTGAAAACCAGGGAGTACTGGACAGCTGCTGTTTCATCCTAGTTTTGGGAATCATCGGCAGTACGCACCCACTGGGTTTCGAACCCAGGACCTTCCGGTTACAAGGCAAGCTCGTATACCATTCAGCCACTGGGACCCGATTCAATGGCTCGTGAATTCTAACTTCTACCAATTCGTGATTTAGCGCGACCCCAACCATTGTCGTTGGTGGGACATCCATCCACACACGTGACATCTAATTGGACCTCACTGGTCACGACTTCTCACTAGAACTCAGGAAACTCCAGCCTGTAGCAAGTCACTAGCGAGCATCAGATTAACTTTCTATAGTTTGGTTTGTAAGGATTAGTTATGTTTTACGAGTTGATCACGGATTGATATCAGTTAGAGAACCATTGAAAACCAGGGAGTACTGGACAGCTGCTGTTTCATCCTAGTTTTGGGAATCATCGGCAGTACGCACCCACTGGGTTTCGAACCCAGGACCTTCCGGTTACAAGGCAAGCTCGTATACCATTCAGCCACTGGGACCCGATTCAATGGCTCGTGAATTCTAACTTCTACCAATTCGTGATTTAGCGCGACCCCAACCATTGTCGTTGGTGGGACATCCATCCACACACGTGACATCTAATTGGACCTCACTGGTCACGACTTCTCACTAGAACTCAGGAAACTCCAGCCTGTAGCAAGTCACTAGCGAGCATCAGATTAACTTTCTATAGTTTGGTTTGTAAGGATTAGTTATGTTTTACGAGTTGATCACGGATTGATATCAGTTAGAGAACCATTGAAAACCAGGGAGTACTGGACAGCTGCTGTTTCATCCTAGTTTTGGGAATCATCGGCAGTACGCACCCACTGGGTTTCGAACCCAGGACCTTCCGGTTACAAGGCAAGCTCGTATACCATTCAGCCACTGGGACCCGATTCAATGGCTCGTGAATTCTAACTTCTACCAATTCGTGATTTAGCGCGACCCCAACCATTGTCGTTGGTGGGACATCCATCCACACACGTGACATCTAATTGGACCTCACTGGTCACGACTTCTCACTAGAACTCAGGAAACTCCAGCCTGTAGCAAGTCACTAGCGAGCATCAGATTAACTTTCTATAGTTTGGTTTGTAAGGATTAGTTATGTTTTACGAGTTGATCACGGATTGATATCAGTTAGAGAACCATTGAAAACCAGGGAGTACTGGACAGCTGCTGTTTCATCCTAGTTTTGGGAATCATCGGCAGTACGCACCCACTGGGTTTCGAACCCAGGACCTTCCGGTTACAAGGCAAGCTCGTATACCATTCAGCCACTGGGACCCGATTCAATGGCTCGTGAATTCTAACTTCTACCAATTCGTGATTTAGCGCGACCCCAACCATTGTCGTTGGTGGGACATCCATCCACACACGTGACATCTAATTGGACCTCACTGGTCACGACTTCTCACTAGAACTCAGGAAACTCCAGCCTGTAGCAAGTCACTAGCGAGCATCAGATTAACTTTCTATAGTTTGGTTTGTAAGGATTAGTTATGTTTTACGAGTTGATCACGGATTGATATCAGTTAGAGAACCATTGAAAACCAGGGAGTACTGGACAGCTGCTGTTTCATCCTAGTTTTGGGAATCATCGGCAGTACGCACCCACTGGGTTTCGAACCCAGGACCTTCCGGTTACAAGGCAAGCTCGTATACCATTCAGCCACTGGGACCCGATTCAATGGCTCGTGAATTCTAACTTCTACCAATTCGTGATTTAGCGCGACCCCAACCATTGTCGTTGGTGGGACATCCATCCACACACGTGACATCTAATTGGACCTCACTGGTCACGACTTCTCACTAGAACTCAGGAAACTCCAGCCTGTAGCAAGTCACTAGCGAGCATCAGATTAACTTTCTATAGTTTGGTTTGTAAGGATTAGTTATGTTTTACGAGTTGATCACGGATTGATATCAGTTAGAGAACCATTGAAAACCAGGGAGTACTGGACAGCTGCTGTTTCATCCTAGTTTTGGGAATCATCGGCAGTACGCACCCACTGGGTTTCGAACCCAGGACCTTCCGGTTACAAGGCAAGCTCGTATACCATTCAGCCACTGGGACCCGATTCAATGGCTCGTGAATTCTAACTTCTACCAATTCGTGATTTAGCGCGACCCCAACCATTGTCGTTGGTGGGACATCCATCCACACACGTGACATCTAATTGGACCTCACTGGTCACGACTTCTCACTAGAACTCAGGAAACTCCAGCCTGTAGCAAGTCACTAGCGAGCATCAGATTAACTTTCTATAGTTTGGTTTGTAAGGATTAGTTATGTTTTACGAGTTGATCACGGATTGATATCAGTTAGAGAACCATTGAAAACCAGGGAGTACTGGACAGCTGCTGTTTCATCCTAGTTTTGGGAATCATCGGCAGTACGCACCCACTGGGTTTCGAACCCAGGACCTTCCGGTTACAAGGCAAGCTCGTATACCATTCAGCCACTGGGACCCGATTCAATGGCTCGTGAATTCTAACTTCTACCAATTCGTGATTTAGCGCGACCCCAACCATTGTCGTTGGTGGGACATCCATCCACACACGTGACATCTAATTGGACCTCACTGGTCACGACTTCTCACTAGAACTCAGGAAACTCCAGCCTGTAGCAAGTCACTAGCGAGCATCAGATTAACTTTCTATAGTTTGGTTTGTAAGGATTAGTTATGTTTTACGAGTTGATCACGGATTGATATCAGTTAGAGAACCATTGAAAACCAGGGAGTACTGGACAGCTGCTGTTTCATCCTAGTTTTGGGAATCATCGGCAGTACGCACCCACTGGGTTTCGAACCCAGGACCTTCCGGTTACAAGGCAAGCTCGTATACCATTCAGCCACTGGGACCCGATTCAATGGCTCGTGAATTCTAACTTCTACCAATTCGTGATTTAGCGCGACCCCAACCATTGTCGTTGGTGGGACATCCATCCACACACGTGACATCTAATTGGACCTCACTGGTCACGACTTCTCACTAGAACTCAGGAAACTCCAGCCTGTAGCAGGTCACTAGCGAGCATCAGATTAACTTTCTATAGTTTGGTTTGTAAGGATTAGTTATGTTTTACGAGTTGATCACGGATTGATATCAGTTAGAGAACCATTGAAAACCAGGGAGTACTGGACAGCTGCTGTTTCATCCTAGTTTTGGGAATCATCGGCAGTACGCACCCACTGGGTTTCGAACCCAGGACCTTCCGGTTACAAGGCAAGCTCGTATACCATTCAGCCACTGGGACCCGATTCAATGGCTCGTGAATTCTAACTTCTACCAATTCGTGATTTAGCGCGACCCCAACCATTGTCGTTGGTGGGACATCCATCCACACACGTGACATCTAATTGGACCTCACTGGTCACGACTTCTCACTAGAACTCAGGAAACTCCAGCCTGTAGCAAGTCACTAGCGAGCATCAGATTAACTTTCTATAGTTTGGTTTGTAAGGATTAGTTATGTTTTACGAGTTGATCACGGATTGATATCAGTTAGAGAACCATTGAAAACCAGGGAGTACTGGACAGCTGCTGTTTCATCCTAGTTTTGGGAATCATCGGCAGTACGCACCCACTGGGTTTCGAACCCAGGACCTTCCGGTTACAAGGCAAGCTCGTATACCATTCAGCCACTGGGACCCGATTCAATGGCTCGTGAATTCTAACTTCTACCAATTCGTGATTTAGCGCGACCCCAACCATTGTCGTTGGTGGGACATCCATCCACACACGTGACATCTAATTGGACCTCACTGGTCACGACTTCTCACTAGAACTCAGGAAACTCCAGCCTGTAGCAAGTCACTAGCGAGCATCAGATTAACTTTCTATAGTTTGGTTTGTAAGGATTAGTTATGTTTTACGAGTTGATCACGGATTGATATCAGTTAGAGAACCATTGAAAACCAGGGAGTACTGGACAGCTGCTGTTTCATCCTAGTTTTGGGAATCATCGGCAGTACGCACCCACTGGGTTTCGAACCCAGGACCTTCCGGTTACAAGGCAAGCTCGTATACCATTCAGCCACTGGGACCCGATTCAATGGCTCGTGAATTCTAACTTCTACCAATTCGTGATTTAGCGCGACCCCAACCATTGTCGTTGGTGGGACATCCATCCACACACGTGACATCTAATTGGACCTCACTGGTCACGACTTCTCACTAGAACTCAGGAAACTCCAGCCTGTAGCAAGTCACTAGCGAGCATCAGATTAACTTTCTATAGTTTGGTTTGTAAGGATTAGTTATGTTTTACGAGTTGATCACGGATTGATATCAGTTAGAGAACCATTGAAAACCAGGGAGTACTGGACAGCTGCTGTTTCATCCTAGTTTTGGGAATCATCGGCAGTACGCACCCACTGGGTTTCGAACCCAGGACCTTCCGGTTACAAGGCAAGCTCGTATACCATTCAGCCACTGGGACCCGATTCAATGGCTCGTGAATTCTAACTTCTACCAATTCGTGATTTAGCGCGACCCCAACCATTGTCGTTGGTGGGACATCCATCCACACACGTGACATCTAATTGGACCTCACTGGTCACGACTTCTCACTAGAACTCAGGAAACTCCAGCCTGTAGCAAGTCACTAGCGAGCATCAGATTAACTTTCTATAGTTTGGTTTGTAAGGATTAGTTATGTTTTACGAGTTGATCACGGATTGATATCAGTTAGAGAACCATTGAAAACCAGGGAGTACTGGACAGCTGCTGTTTCATCCTAGTTTTGGGAATCATCGGCAGTACGCAGTACGAGCCATTGAATCGGGTCCCAGTGGCTGAATGGTATACGAGCTTGCCTTGTAACCGGAAGGTCCTGGGTTCGAAACCCAGTGGGTGCGTACTGCCGATGATTCCCAAAACTAGGATGAAACAGCAGCTGTCCAGTACTCCCTGGTTTTCAATGGTTCTCTAACTGATATCAATCCGTGATCAACTCGTAAAACATAACTAATCCTTACAAACCAAACTATAGAAAGTTAATCTGATGCTCGCTAGTGACTTGCTACAGGCTGGAGTTTCCTGAGTTCTAGTGAGAAGTCGTGACCAGTGAGGTCCAATTAGATGTCACGTGTGTGGATGGATGTCCCACCAACGACAATGGTTGGGGTCGCGCTAAATCACGAATTGGTAGAAGTTAGAATTCACGAGCCATTGAATCGGGTCCCAGTGGCTGAATGGTATACGAGCTTGCCTTGTAACCGGAAGGTCCTGGGTTCGAAACCCAGTGGGTGCGTACTGCCGATGATTCCCAAAACTAGGATGAAACAGCAGCTGTCCAGTACTCCCTGGTTTTCAATGGTTCTCTAACTGATATCAATCCGTGATCAACTCGTAAAACATAACTAATCCTTACAAACCAAACTATAGAAAGTTAATCTGATGCTCGCTAGTGACTTGCTACAGGCTGGAGTTTCCTGAGTTCTAGTGAGAAGTCGTGACCAGTGAGGTCCAATTAGATGTCACGTGTGTGGATGGATGTCCCACCAACGACAATGGTTGGGGTCGCGCTAAATCACGAATTGGTAGAAGTTAGAATTCACGAGCCATTGAATCGGGTCCCAGTGGCTGAATGGTATACGAGCTTGCCTTGTAACCGGAAGGTCCTGGGTTCGAAACCCAGTGGGTGCGTACTGCCGATGATTCCCAAAACTAGGATGAAACAGCAGCTGTCCAGTACTCCCTGGTTTTCAATGGTTCTCTAACTGATATCAATCCGTGATCAACTCGTAAAACATAACTAATCCTTACAAACCAAACTATAGAAAGTTAATCTGATGCTCGCTAGTGACTTGCTACAGGCTGGAGTTTCCTGAGTTCTAGTGAGAAGTCGTGACCAGTGAGGTCCAATTAGATGTCACGTGTGTGGATGGATGTCCCACCAACGACAATGGTTGGGGTCGCGCTAAATCACGAATTGGTAGAAGTTAGAATTCACGAGCCATTGAATCGGGTCCCAGTGGCTGAATGGTATACGAGCTTGCCTTGTAACCGGAAGGTCCTGGGTTCGAAACCCAGTGGGTGCGTACTGCCGATGATTCCCAAAACTAGGATGAAACAGCAGCTGTCCAGTACTCCCTGGTTTTCAATGGTTCTCTAACTGATATCAATCCGTGATCAACTCGTAAAACATAACTAATCCTTACAAACCAAACTATAGAAAGTTAATCTGATGCTCGCTAGTGACTTGCTACAGGCTGGAGTTTCCTGAGTTCTAGTGAGAAGTCGTGACCAGTGAGGTCCAATTAGATGTCACGTGTGTGGATGGATGTCCCACCAACGACAATGGTTGGGGTCGCGCTAAATCACGAATTGGTAGAAGTTAGAATTCACGAGCCATTGAATCGGGTCCCAGTGGCTGAATGGTATACGAGCTTGCCTTGTAACCGGAAGGTCCTGGGTTCGAAACCCAGTGGGTGCGTACTGCCGATGATTCCCAAAACTAGGATGAAACAGCAGCTGTCCAGTACTCCCTGGTTTTCAATGGTTCTCTAACTGATATCAATCCGTGATCAACTCGTAAAACATAACTAATCCTTACAAACCAAACTATAGAAAGTTAATCTGATGCTCGCTAGTGACTTGCTACAGGCTGGAGTTTCCTGAGTTCTAGTGAGAAGTCGTGACCAGTGAGGTCCAATTAGATGTCACGTGTGTGGATGGATGTCCCACCAACGACAATGGTTGGGGTCGCGCTAAATCACGAATTGGTAGAAGTTAGAATTCACGAGCCATTGAATCGGGTCCCAGTGGCTGAATGGTATACGAGCTTGCCTTGTAACCGGAAGGTCCTGGGTTCGAAACCCAGTGGGTGCGTACTGCCGATGATTCCCAAAACTAGGATGAAACAGCAGCTGTCCAGTACTCCCTGGTTTTCAATGGTTCTCTAACTGATATCAATCCGTGATCAACTCGTAAAACATAACTAATCCTTACAAACCAAACTATAGAAAGTTAATCTGATGCTCGCTAGTGACTTGCTACAGGCTGGAGTTTCCTGAGTTCTAGTGAGAAGTCGTGACCAGTGAGGTCCAATTAGATGTCACGTGTGTGGATGGATGTCCCACCAACGACAATGGTTGGGGTCGCGCTAAATCACGAATTGGTAGAAGTTAGAATTCACGAGCCATTGAATCGGGTCCCAGTGGCTGAATGGTATACGAGCTTGCCTTGTAACCGGAAGGTCCTGGGTTCGAAACCCAGTGGGTGCGTACTGCCGATGATTCCCAAAACTAGGATGAAACAGCAGCTGTCCAGTACTCCCTGGTTTTCAATGGTTCTCTAACTGATATCAATCCGTGATCAACTCGTAAAACATAACTAATCCTTACAAACCAAACTATAGAAAGTTAATCTGATGCTCGCTAGTGACTTGCTACAGGCTGGAGTTTCCTGAGTTCTAGTGAGAAGTCGTGACCAGTGAGGTCCAATTAGATGTCACGTGTGTGGATGGATGTCCCACCAACGACAATGGTTGGGGTCGCGCTAAATCACGAATTGGTAGAAGTTAGAATTCACGAGCCATTGAATCGGGTCCCAGTGGCTGAATGGTATACGAGCTTGCCTTGTAACCGGAAGGTCCTGGGTTCGAAACCCAGTGGGTGCGTACTGCCGATGATTCCCAAAACTAGGATGAAACAGCAGCTGTCCAGTACTCCCTGGTTTTCAATGGTTCTCTAACTGATATCAATCCGTGATCAACTCGTAAAACATAACTAATCCTTACAAACCAAACTATAGAAAGTTAATCTGATGCTCGCTAGTGACTTGCTACAGGCTGGAGTTTCCTGAGTTCTAGTGAGAAGTCGTGACCAGTGAGGTCCAATTAGATGTCACGTGTGTGGATGGATGTCCCACCAACGACAATGGTTGGGGTCGCGCTAAATCACGAATTGGTAGAAGTTAGAATTCACGAGCCATTGAATCGGGTCCCAGTGGCTGAATGGTATACGAGCTTGCCTTGTAACCGGAAGGTCCTGGGTTCGAAACCCAGTGGGTGCGTACTGCCGATGATTCCAAAAACTAGGATGAAACAGCAGCTGTCCAGTACTCCCTGGTTTTCAATGGTTCTCTAACTGATATCAATCCGTGATCAACTCGTAAAACATAACTAATCCTTACAAACCAAACTATAGAAAGTTAATCTGATGCTCGCTAGTGACTTGCTACAGGCTGGAGTTTCCTGAGTTCTAGTGAGAAGTCGTGACCAGTGAGGTCCAATTAGATGTCACGTGTGTGGATGGATGTCCCACCAACGACAATGGTTGGGGTCGCGCTAAATCACGAATTGGTAGAAGTTAGAATTCACGAGCCATTGAATCGGGTCCCAGTGGCTGAATGGTATACGAGCTTGCCTTGTAACCGGAAGGTCCTGGGTTCGAAACCCAGTGGGTGCGTACTGCCGATGATTCCCAAAACTAGGATGAAACAGCAGCTGTCCAGTACTCCCTGGTTTTCAATGGTTCTCTAACTGATATCAATCCGTGATCAACTCGTAAAACATAACTAATCCTTACAAACCAAACTATAGAAAGTTAATCTGATGCTCGCTAGTGACTTGCTACAGGCTGGAGTTTCCTGAGTTCTAGTGAGAAGTCGTGACCAGTGAGGTCCAATTAGATGTCACGTGTGTGGATGGATGTCCCACCAACGACAATGGTTGGGGTCGCGCTAAATCACGAATTGGTAGAAGTTAGAATTCACGAGCCATTGAATCGGGTCCCAGTGGCTGAATGGTATACGAGCTTGCCTTGTAACCGGAAGGTCCTGGGTTCGAAACCCAGTGGGTGCGTACTGCCGATGATTCCCAAAACTAGGATGAAACAGCAGCTGTCCAGTACTCCCTGGTTTTCAATGGTTCTCTAACTGATATCAATCCGTGATCAACTCGTAAAACATAACTAATCCTTACAAACCAAACTATAGAAAGTTAATCTGATGCTCGCTAGTGACTTGCTACAGGCTGGAGTTTCCTGAGTTCTAGTGAGAAGTCGTGACCAGTGAGGTCCAATTAGATGTCACGTGTGTGGATGGATGTCCCACCAACGACAATGGTTGGGGTCGCGCTAAATCACGAATTGGTAGAAGTTAGAATTCACGAGCCATTGAATCGGGTCCCAGTGGCTGAATGGTATACGAGCTTGCCTTGTAACCGGAAGGTCCTGGGTTCGAAACCCAGTGGGTGCGTACTGCCGATGATTCCCAAAACTAGGATGAAACAGCAGCTGTCCAGTACTCCCTGGTTTTCAATGGTTCTCTAACTGATATCAATCCGTGATCAACTCGTAAAACATAACTAATCCTTACAAACCAAACTATAGAAAGTTAATCTGATGCTCGCTAGTGACTTGCTACAGGCTGGAGTTTCCTGAGTTCTAGTGAGAAGTCGTGACCAGTGAGGTCCAATTAGATGTCACGTGTGTGGATGGATGTCCCACCAACGACAATGGTTGGGGTCGCGCTAAATCACGAATTGGTAGAAGTTAGAATTCACGAGCCATTGAATCGGGTCCCAGTGGCTGAATGGTATACGAGCTTGCCTTGTAACCGGAAGGTCCTGGGTTCGAAACCCAGTGGGTGCGTACTGCCGATGATTCCCAAAACTAGGATGAAACAGCAGCTGTCCAGTACTCCCTGGTTTTCAATGGTTCTCTAACTGATATCAATCCGTGATCAACTCGTAAAACATAACTAATCCTTACAAACCAAACTATAGAAAGTTAATCTGATGCTCGCTAGTGACTTGCTACAGGCTGGAGTTTCCTGAGTTCTAGTGAGAAGTCGTGACCAGTGAGGTCCAATTAGATGTCACGTGTGTGGATGGATGTCCCACCAACGACAATGGTTGGGGTCGCGCTAAATCACGAATTGGTAGAAGTTAGAATTCACGAGCCATTGAATCGGGTCCCAGTGGCTGAATGGTATACGAGCTTGCCTTGTAACCGGAAGGTCCTGGGTTCGAAACCCAGTGGGTGCGTACTGCCGATGATTCCCAAAACTAGGATGAAACAGCAGCTGTCCAGTACTCCCTGGTTTTCAATGGTTCTCTAACTGATATCAATCCGTGATCAACTCGTAAAACATAACTAATCCTTACAAACCAAACTATAGAAAGTTAATCTGATGCTCGCTAGTGACTTGCTACAGGCTGGAGTTTCCTGAGTTCTAGTGAGAAGTCGTGACCAGTGAGGTCCAATTAGATGTCACGTGTGTGGATGGATGTCCCACCAACGACAATGGTTGGGGTCGCGCTAAATCACGAATTGGTAGAAGTTAGAATTCACGAGCCATTGAATCGGGTCCCAGTGGCTGAATGGTATACGAGCTTGCCTTGTAACCGGAAGGTCCTGGGTTCGAAACCCAGTGGGTGCGTACTGCCGATGATTCCCAAAACTAGGATGAAACAGCAGCTGTCCAGTACTCCCTGGTTTTCAATGGTTCTCTAACTGATATCAATCCGTGATCAACTCGTAAAACATAACTAATCCTTACAAACCAAACTATAGAAAGTTAATCTGATGCTCGCTAGTGACTTGCTACAGGCTGGAGTTTCCTGAGTTCTAGTGAGAAGTCGTGACCAGTGAGGTCCAATTAGATGTCACGTGTGTGGATGGATGTCCCACCAACGACAATGGTTGGGGTCGCGCTAAATCACGAATTGGTAGAAGTTAGAATTCACGAGCCATTGAATCGGGTCCCAGTGGCTGAATGGTATACGAGCTTGCCTTGTAACCGGAAGGTCCTGGGTTCGAAACCCAGTGGGTGCGTACTGCCGATGATTCCCAAAACTAGGATGAAACAGCAGCTGTCCAGTACTCCCTGGTTTTCAATGGTTCTCTAACTGATATCAATCCGTGATCAACTCGTAAAACATAACTAATCCTTACAAACCAAACTATAGAAAGTTAATCTGATGCTCGCTAGTGACTTGCTACAGGCTGGAGTTTCCTGAGTTCTAGTGAGAAGTCGTGACCAGTGAGGTCCAATTAGATGTCACGTGTGTGGATGGATGTCCCACCAACGACAATGGTTGGGGTCGCGCTAAATCACGAATTGGTAGAAGTTAGAATTCACGAGCCATTGAATCGGGTCCCAGTGGCTGAATGGTATACGAGCTTGCCTTGTAACCGGAAGGTCCTGGGTTCGAAACCCAGTGGGTGCGTACTGCCGATGATTCCCAAAACTAGGATGAAACAGCAGCTGTCCAGTACTCCCTGGTTTTCAATGGTTCTCTAACTGATATCAATCCGTGATCAACTCGTAAAACATAACTAATCCTTACAAACCAAACTATAGAAAGTTAATCTGATGCTCGCTAGTGACTTGCTACAGGCTGGAGTTTCCTGAGTTCTAGTGAGAAGTCGTGACCAGTGAGGTCCAATTAGATGTCACGTGTGTGGATGGATGTCCCACCAACGACAATGGTTGGGGTCGCGCTAAATCACGAATTGGTAGAAGTTAGAATTCACGAGCCATTGAATCGGGTCCCAGTGGCTGAATGGTATACGAGCTTGCCTTGTAACCGGAAGGTCCTGGGTTCGAAACCCAGTGGGTGCGTACTGCCGATGATTCCCAAAACTAGGATGAAACAGCAGCTGTCCAGTACTCCCTGGTTTTCAATGGTTCTCTAACTGATATCTTTCTGTTTTTGTCATTTCCGTTTGTGTGTATATATATATATGTGATTGTGTGCATGAATGTCCTTATCTGATCGATTCTTTTGTCAGAGGGACGGGGGTAGTGTGTTTGTAATGAATCACGCCAACTATCGTTCACTATATCTTACATTGTGTGCACATGTGAACGACTTGAAGAAATGTAACAAACTCAGTGACTGTCATGTTTCAAATTTCATCACGAATTGACATTAGTTAGCGAATTCTTGAAAACCATCAGGGAGTATTGGACAGATGTTCTGTCCAGTACCCTGGAGGTACTCACCTGTCGGTGTTCGAACCCAGGACATTCTGGTTACAAAACAAACTTCTAGACCATTCAGTCACTGGGAGGCCGATTTAATGTCTCCTAAAAGAAATTAAATCGCTACAAACTAACTCTTTGAGAACGATCCTTTATTGTATTATAACTGTCATAATGCCTTTACCTTGTGATTGGACCCAATCGATAGCTGCTATCTTGACGTGGCGGTCGGTCTTTCATACCGCGATGTGTTGGCAATTAGACAAAAGGCGGTTACCGACACAGTGCAAGATGTTTACGCTATTCTGAGGTCTTTTGGGAAAAGTCATTCTACTGAACAACAGGGATGTAACAGCAGCAGGTTGGCGTTCCAGTCAGATGGACGACAAGCCACCAGCTATGCTGCCTCTCCACTCTGGAGAGGAGGGGGATGGAAAAGGTTGACCTCAAAAATTGTTCATTCTGAATTGACCTATGGTGGTCCGTAAGCTACTAATACGGAAACAATTTTCAAAACTAGTTCAAACAGGCCGTGTGTGACCCAGCCTCAGGCTATGGTTTACTGCTGAACTCTTCGACAGTGCAACACTAATTCTCTTTCTGTTTCAGGCGTTTCAGGAGAAAATCGACTTTCAAGGTGTAGGTAGAGGGCAATTAACAGCCCCGCATACACTTCCAAAGGCACAAAAAGCTTTTGTCTTTTGTCTTCTATGTGCTGTATAGAATGTGACAACTCGAACTACTGCATTTCTGTGTAAAGTTCTGCGTTGAAACCAATCAGTCAGTCTTCTGACTAGAACTAGCTCCACGACTGCACACTGAGAGCCAATCTCTGGCGTATGTTATCCCTTGAAGCTGTCTGCTCAGTGTGTATCTAATCCATCTCCACACTTCCTTTTGCATATTTATTTGAACCTGAATGTATGCATCTTTATATGATTTATATCGAGCGAAGGCGGTTAGTGATGAAAGTCTGTCTGTTGGAAATGGCTATTTTACTATATCGTCCGGCTTCAAATGTTGGAACCACATTTGTGTTGGCAATTCTTATTCTCATGTGTGCCACTTGTAGGTAGATTATCCAATACATAAAGTTTATCGTCGAGTAATGTGATAACTTGAAATTTTGTCAGCTAAAATAGTTTTCTTTGTAAGAAAATGTACTACAAGTCATTTTGTATTCATCCTGTTTATAATAAGGTTAGTCAATATATGAGTAAAGAACAACGACAGTGATACTAAAATAGTTACTAGATGTATGAAAGTTGGCACATTGTGTTTCTTTTGGTTGAGGATTTTTTTAACTTAACGATTTAAACAAGCACTAAATATTAGTAAACGTGTCGGTAGCACAGCGGTGGGAATGCTCCCCAACAACGCATATGGTCCAGGGTTCGATCTTTGGCCAAGTAATTCTTTTACCTCGTCTAGGCATTAATAAGACTGTTAAAGAGGGAAGGCTGGGCGTGCACCTAGCAACCCCATCTCGTAAAAATAAACATACGACTACTACCGAAACTTTGAGACTCTAGTTTGAAGCCCTATGATCCACTAGGAACGTAAAAGCGTTAAAAGAAGGATTTATATATTGCTGATATGTTCATTGAGCTAAATGGATCCAGATATCACCTTTAGCGGACACCTTGATCTGGAGTGAGCTTTTAGAATTCTTCATAAGTTTATCAGTCATCTCTCTCTCTCTCTCTTGTGGTATCTTTGAGCCCTGGATGTGATTAGTTGTTTCTGGACATTTTCTCAACCACTAGTTCACTTGTATTGTTATTGATTATTTTGTTGACCTGAAAGTTGATCAGGTTTTTAAGCTCTAATTCCTGCAATTACAGAGATCTTTCTATTCGTTCGTCTGCTGACAACACAGAATGACTTAACAGTGTCGATATTATGTCCGTAGTCCATAAGATGCTGTAAAATTGAACTTTCTGGTACATTAAATTCAGCTTTTTGTCAACTATTTGGACAAATGCTCAGTCATGCGAGTGTAGACAGTCGCCTTTTCGTTCAATCAATCTATGCATTTGCTTCCATAAATACACTCAAACTGATACATTCAGTTAGATGTTTTGAAGATTAGCGACCACCACTATTTCCAGGATTTTTGAAGCACCTACTTGGTGGTGTTGTTAAAGAATACAAGCTTTGTACATTAGCTTCTTTAAGTGATAGACCGGGGTTCGTTACCCTGCCGACGCACATCTGATATCAATGGTTGGCCTTCAGATTTGGACTACCGATATCGCATGTGGAAAATTTCATACTTGTACCAAAAATACGGTGTAGAATCAAGCTATAATAAAAAATATATATGTGTATACAGTCATCTTTGGAACGGTTCGAGTAGTTCTAATGGGTCTTATTTTTTTAGAGTGCTTATTGATAAACCTCTTAGGATATCTATTCTTGGATAAAATATCCTATAGGGTCTTTATTAGAGAAGGCAAACTTTAGACATCGAAGTGACACGAACTCACCAATAGTTTTGAAATGCTCACTCAGTAAGCTAGTGAAACCAGGCATGTGACAACACTATAATCATGAATAAAATATATTTCATGAAGTGGTGTTGTGATATTATAAAGTTTTAGGCTAAGGACAGGTTAGAGTTCGGTTAATCTAATTTAGAGATATATTAAAGCTGGTGAACATAGATAAAACAGAGGTGATGAAGATTCCTGGCCAACAGCAACAACAACAGACAACAATAAGCATAAATGGGAGGGACCTGAAAGAAAGAAACTCCTTTACCTACCTACCTACCTGGGAAGTATCGTTTCAACTACAGGCGGAACTGATGAGGATATCAAAACCAGAATCGGAAAAGCAAGACAGGCTTTCATTACTCTTAAGTCTGTGTGGAAGTCAACAGCACTCAGCATCAAAAATAAGGTCCGGATTTTCAACTCCAATGTAAAATCAGTGCTTCTATACGGATCAGAGACTTGGCGAGTCATAAGGAGCATCTCAAACAAACTTCAGACCTTCATCAACAGTTGTCTTCGCTCAATACTCAAGATCAGATGGCCGGCCAGAAAAGATCAGTAACAGGGAGGGATCTCTGGCAATGAGCGAACCAACCAACCAGGAACCGATTGTGAAACAAATATGCAGGAAGAAATAGAGATGGATTGGCCACACCCAGAAGAAACCATCAAGTGACATCACACGCCATGCCATCGCTGGAGTGGAACCCGAAAGGGAAGCGGCGAGTTGGTCGTCAGTGCATGGGTGACTTGGAGGAGGTCATGTGAGGAGGAGATGAAAGCATGTGGGCAGACTTGGAGTGGGGTGAAAAAGTTGGCAGATAACCGAAGGCAGTGGAGACGCGTGGCTGAAGCCCTATGTTCCTCTAGGAATTAAAGGATATAATAATAATTATAACAATAATGATAATGATAAATGATAAAGTTGGTTCAAGGTAGGCTAGAGATAGTTTTGTTTTAAGGTTAGGGTTAAAAGACTAAATGAAGCCTTCAACGCTACAACCTCCTTCAATGGTCATTAGTGTGTTCGCCTCTTTCTTTCTTTCATACTCAGGTGGACTGCCAGAACTTTTTTGTTATCTTTAGGCCTTAGTGTATAAATGTGTATAACGCATAGTCGTATAAAGTTTCACTAGATTACTTATACTGCATCTCTGAACTAACGAGGGACACTAATCTATGTTTGACTTTTTAAACTTCTGCCTTAACTTTGTATGTTTTGTGACTTTTTTCACTAGACTGGATTCCTCTACCTGGTCTAACAAATAAAGATGGTAATTTCAATGATCGTAGAATACAACACACAAATACTGCTGCTGCTTCTGCTTCTGCTGCTGAAGGTGGATATACATCAGAGAATGGAAATATAAGAGATGATGATGATGTGGACGATAGTCATGATGTTACAAGTAATAGTGGTGGTGGGGGTGGTGATATTGGTGATCGATCTGGAGGTTGTGGTGGTACAACAACAGCGACAACAAACGATGATACTGATGATGGTGAGACTGATGATGAAAAATTAGATCAAAGTAGTCAAGATTTGAGTAAATGTAAGCATTTATGTGTATGGCCTTTTTTATTACTACTACTCTAATGCCATTGTATTAGACTGTAACGTTCATTACACAGCTTCGAATCTCAGTATGCTTCTGCGTCCTAATCGATTATTGTCATTCAAATACTAACTTGGTGTATTATGGGCATCATGGGATGCGCCACACAAAATCGCATAGTTTTGCACGATGACAGAGATACTTTCCGGACACTCAGATCTAATTAAAGCCCAACTTTCGGGCATTTGACTTGAAGTCTAATCCAAAAGACAGTGGAGCAGCGTCAGGAACTCTGTGTGTTCTCATGGTTGCCGGTAACCGTAACAGGTTCATTGTCTGTTTGATCCTTTCAGATTCTGGAGCTCATTTACACAAGCACTAGACATTTAGAATCATGGTTTTTCGGCTATTTTAGCTGGATCTTTGGAGTTCTTCAATGAACGAAGTATTTCCACATTGAGTCATAAGAAAAAGGCGTAAACAGCGAAGAAAATTTTCTTTTCAATGATTCATTTTCATGATCCGTACAATTATATATATAATTTAACAAAGAAATCTTTAGACCAATCATATACTGGTAGACTGTGTCCTTGGAAAATGTATTACGTAGTGTAAGGTGTAACCTGGATGGGGTGACTAACTGTAAGTTAGAAAAGAGGCAGAAGTTTGCATTACGTAATAAGTGTGAGATAATGACTAATCAATAAGCTCGTGTAGAATAGACAGGAACTAGTGGAAAGGCGATAAAGTGTTTTTGTATAAAATCTGTATGAAAAAGCGATGTTATTAATAAACAGTGATGGAGTGGTGATAAAATATGAATGATGAGAATAATAATGATCATAAAATAATAATAATGATAGTAAACTTACATAATAAAAAAGAAGAAACAAGATTATAGTAAGAACGTTACTGTGGTCAAGGTGGGGCGAGTGTGAATGTATGTAACTGTATTGAATGCAGAGGCCCGGTCTCAAATCCCGAATAGCTAATGCTTCAGCTATGTACAGATGGAGTATTTGAAGTCTTTTCGCACGATATTGAGGGACTCTGTTTAGCACTGTGAAACATTCATGCGGGGTTGCTCGATGACTGGAGATGACAGCGTGTCGGAGGATAGAGCTGCTGTTATTTTTCTTTCCTCCTATGGCTAACCAAGCTGGACAGTGTTCCAGAATACGTTTGTGGACTTGACGTTGCGTACGGCTGATATACTTTGCTCCACACGAGCAATTAAACTGATAAATACACATTGAGGTGGCCAAAAGCGGTTTCTTATCCTTAACGTTAGACTGGATTAACTGTCTGCTGGAGAATGTGATACCTAAGGGGGCTGGATCAAGAAGTCCACTAGTCCGGTTGTGTAAGCGCAAGACGTCTACATTCATCCTTTATGTCTTGTGAGGAACACCCTTACCGAGTGAAGGCATTGAATAGGACCTACTTGGTACATGAGAGCATTTCGAGAGGAGGAAGACGGGATTCGGCTCTACTAGGTTATTTTGGGGTCCTAAAAGATAGCCACTGTGACATGGTTGTGGCCCTTGCATATCACATTGAACTAACGAGCGATGCCGGCTGGGAATAACATTCGCGAAGGTCTCATCATTTGGATGTAACAGTAAGCCAGCTATGGTGCCTGTTCACTCCTTAACTGTCAGTGAGGTCTTTATACGGACAACCTGGATTATATTCCTCAAATGCTTTTTGCCGTTCGCCACTATACTACTTATAATATTTGATAGTAGCATTAATTGGACTGTTCTGTGTTTTTTTCTTGTAAATTCTTAGCTCGACAAACACCAATGCTATATCCAAATCAAGCTATCCCTGCACCAGTCTATACAAATTTGAATGAATTGAAAAAAGCAGCTGCACGTAAATTTCAAAATCGTCAGAATTCGCCTACTGTCACCTCAACAAACAACAGTAACAACAATGAAACTGTCAGCAGTATCAACAGCAATTCCTTGTATGCTGGTCGAAAGTTTAGCCTACAGTTGAATGATTCAGTGATAACTTCTTCACCACCGCCTCCTCCTCCTCTTCCTCCCCCCTCTATTCCGCCTATTGGTGCTGGTAATGGTCATGCTGAAGAGTCTTATGCTGTTACTAACATGAACAAATTTGATCCGAGTAGGTTAACTTATGCCGCCCTTGTTTTTCTCCTTTTTACCCCGTGTCATATACGAAATATGTCCCGACTATAGATGTCTAGCTATAAGAAACAATTGGCGACTGGTTGTAAATTTAGATTGATGTTCTCAAAAGTTACTTTGTAGAGGAGATAGGATTTATTTCAAGTTTGATTATGGATTGATGTCGGTTGTTTCATCCTAGTTTTTGGACTCTTCAGCGGTACGCACCCACAACTCCACTGTCAGGAATCGAACCCCAGTACCTTCTGGTTATGAGGCCAAGTACATTGACCATTCAGTCACTTGAGCAGGAAACCAATGACCTGCAGTTTGTAAACTTTGTCAGTCGGTGATTTCGGCGCGACCACCAGCCGATATGTGCTCACCGAGTATTCATCCTCACACTAAACGTGATAGATGCTACTGCCTCAGCACGTTGACCGCTTCACTGACTTGGGAAGTACCATCAGCCAGCGCCAACGGGTTGATCTCTGACGAAATCTCAGAACGGATACAGAGGGCTAGTTTCGAATATGCCAGTTTACGCCGTCTCTGGCGTAGACGTGATATCCGGCTGGCTGTCGACCAAAGGCCGGGTGTACTGCTCATCAGTTCGCTCCGTCCTCCTTTATGGCTGGCTGTGAGACCTGGCCATTGAGAGTGGAAGACATGAAAAGATTAGCCAGCCGTCTTTGATCATAGGTGCCTGCGTTCTATCTCCGGTGTGCATTAGGTGGTATAATAAGGTGAGCAATATTGAGGTGAGGTTAGGCATCCGTCGAGTTCTAGGTAAGGCGGGAGGGGAAATCAGTCGACGAGGTTGTGAAGCTACATCGACTGAGATGGTTAGAACATGTGTTACGTATTCCTAGCCTAGTCGTCGCCTTCCTCGACAATGGGCAATGTTAGCTGACATAGGGTCAGGCTGGAAAAGCGCTAGCGGAGGTCAAACCAAAACATGGATTCACCAGTCAATGAAATCTACAACAATTAGTCTAAGCCACGTAGGGAGGTGTAGACTTCCTGACTGACTGGGGTCTTCGGGACGGTAAAAACCAATGGTTGGAAACAATTGGTGACATGGCTGGCTCAAAATCGTTCTCAATGGCTGGCTGGCACAGATCCACATCCACTCCCTGTGACTTATGATTTCCAATGAAACTGTTTTGTTCTTCGTTATTACTCTTCCTTTGTCTCACACCCCTGTTTACTGTCTCTATTATGCATTTCTTCTACTTTCTTCTGTTTGTTTGTGTTCTACATGGAGGGAGTGTGGCGACTTGAACTGGTGCACATATGTGCGAAGTTCTATGTCGAAAACAGACAGACAAACAGATGGTACTGATTGGGGACTAACTAGTGTCATCATGCGTCTAGTCGAAGTAAAGGATTAGACGATGTATTGATAATGATCAATTGTAAAATATGGTGAGGTGAGAAAATAACATCCTAAATAATCTCAGACTGATTTGTTTAATATTAATAACTTAATAATTCCCATTGTAGCATTAAGAACATAATATTCAGCGAAGAGACTCTTTTCAACGAATCGATTATCAGGCTGTACATGTGTATATATATGAGATTGTTATATTAAGAAAGTATATCATGTGAGGGAATTGAATCAAAGATGTGAATACATGAAATAATAATAGTAGTATGAAATGCAATTAAAATATTTGTGATTTTCATCATAGTTAAATGTCAATTAGCAAAACAATTAATGTCATATATATATAGAATAATACGTAAGGTGTATAGATGTTGGAAAGGGTTGTGTAATTATAGGATTAGTAGGCGAATATAAAATGCTACATAACATTGGTTGAAATTTAATAAGATAGAATTCGTCATTACAAAAGGATTTTTCACTTAGAATGACAAGTGGGACAAGCGGGAACAATTCAGAGTATAATTCAGAGAATAATGGTAATAATAATAATGACAATAATAATAATAATCGTAGTAATAAGGGAGAGGTTAGCAGAATAACTAAATAAACAAAATAAATAAATGTCTATTCCTCTACGGCCAAGGCACAAGTAGGGATTGTACATACTTCTTTTATACACAAAGGTTTGGCTTAAAGTCATGAAATGCCAAGGCCTCCACTGTCTTTAGAAGTCTGTAACGAAGAAAACGCGGCTGGCAAGTGTGCATGGATTCGATAGATAATCTTAAAATCATCGTCAGGGTTGGAAAAGTGACACGATTCGATCAAGTGTTTTAGATTAAAGCTTTGCACACACTTCCCTTCTCCCTGGTGAAACTATGCTGGAATATGTTCTCGTATCCATCTGTGGAAAGCGGCGTCGTCTGGCTACTGCCAATGTACCTTGCTCCACAAGAGCAGGTGAACTGATAGATGCACGTGGAGGCGGCCAAACGGGGGAGCTTATCTTTTACAGAGGTAGAGAACAACTTGCAGCTGGTGCATCGGTGGCACAGCGGTTAGGACTCTCACCGACCATGCACATGATCCGAGGTTCGATCCCCTGCCGATGCACACTTGATATCTATGGTCGGCCTGCAAAATTTGGGCTATTGATATCCATGCTGAAAATTCCATACTTGTACCAAAAATACAGTATGGAATCAAGCTGTAAATCAAAAAAAAAAATTTCGCTGCAAAGAACGTCTTACTGCCTGCTTTAGACAGACGGTTTTTGAGCATATCTGAAGCTTTTAATGTTAGGCAGTTGAATGCTTTTACAACTTTTGTCTCTTATAGACTTATAGAAAATTGAATTTCCTGATGAACTAACTGCATGTTTTTACTAGTTTTCCGTCTCCCTTTCTTCATTTCATTGGAACAATTCACAATTTGTTTTTCTTCTTCTTCTTTTCCCTCAACTGATGAACAGATTTATCCCAATCATCTCAAGTTATCTGGCCATCTATTGTATCCAATGGGAAAGAATTCGAGGGAGAGAAGTGTTGTTATACACCGCCTGTCTCTACAGGTGTTGGTGGAGGTCTGACTACTGCACCACTATCGGACATAATTACCAGAGGTAATAATAACAACAACAACAATAATAATAATATGCATAATTCATGGGAATATGATCATAATCCTGCCTTATTGAATCAATCAACCTATCAAATCAATAAATCACCATTATTATCATCATCATCATCACAGTCAACAACAATTGGACAATTACCGATGACACCGTCGACACCATTTATTAGTGGAAGTCTTGTTAGTGGTGTTGGTGTCGGTGTTGGCGGGAGTACATGTGATCTATTGCAATCGAATGTTGCTGTTGGTGGTAGCACAAATGATAATGAGTATATTACAACATGTGTCAATTCTGGTACATCAACATTTCGTCGTAGACAATCAGAATACTTTAAAAAGTCATTAGATGGAACAAATCCAGGCATATGTCCATCATCACCTCCTTTAAATTCATCCTTGAGAAATAGTAATTATGCTTCAATAGTAACACCAGGTTTAATACGTCGAGGTAGTCAGGTGAGTGTGTGTAATTTTTAATGATTTGAAGTTGGTTATGAACCACCAATATGAAACTGAACAATCTTTGATTGAACGCTAGGCAGTAACTAGTGTAATGTGTGTGCGTGTGTGTGTCTAGTCTCCTATCTTTGATGCAGACTGAATTCTCTCAGTGAGTGGAGTTTGCAATGTGACCGACATGCTACGTGGCACACCATTACGGTGCACTGTGAATTGTTGGTATTAGATGGTTGAAGGCAATCGACTGACTGCAATAATCACTGGGTGATGCGGATTCGAATCTTTCAAGGGACATGAGTTTCTTCAAGGATGCAGATACGCTTTGCTAACTGGTGAGTGCCAACAAGCATGAAATCCCTAACTGTGGTTACTAAAGCTGTCACTAGTCTGAAACAAGGAAAAGCAGCAGGACCTGATGGAATGACTCCAGAGGTATTTAAGTACGGTGGAGAAAGTTTACTGTCGGCAATAACTGAAGTACTAGAAAGCGTCTGGGAAGCAGAGAAAGTTCCGTCGGATTGGTGTAAGTCACTGATTATCCCCATATACAAGAGGGGAGACAGATCTTCCTGTGATAACCACAGAGGGACTAGCTTGACTAATATAGTATCTAAAATCCAATCCTACATATGCCTAGTCATCGCCTTCCTCGACAATGGGCAATGTTAGCTGACATAGGGTCAGGCTGGAAAAGCGCTAGCGGAGGTCAAACCAAAACATGTCACCAGTCAATGAAATCTACAACAATTAGTCTAAGCCACGTAGGGAGGTGTAGACTTCCTGACTGACTGGGGTTCTCGGGACGGTAAAAACCAATGGTTGGAAACAATTGGTGACATGGCTGGCTCAAAATCGTTCTCAATGGCTGACTGGCACAGATCCACATCCACTCCTTATAAATTATGAGTTCCAATGAAACTACATAGTTCTTTGTCTCACACCTCTATTATGCATTTCTTTTAGTTTCTTCTCTTGCTTTGCGTGCTGCACGGAGTGTGGCGACTTGAACTGTCGCATATATGTGCAAAGTTCTATGTCGAAAACAGACAGACAGATGAAATATAGGTCAATCAAAGCTTCCTGCCGATTGCCTTCAACCATCTAATACCAACAAGTTAGAGAATCGATGTGCATCGGTGGCACAGCGGTAGAATGCTTTCCGACCACTCATGTGGTCTGGGTTTCGATCCCTGGCCAACGCACTCCTTTACCACGCTAAGCCAGTAATAAAAGTGGTAAAGAAGAAAGGTTGGCATGAGGCTAGAAAGCCCATCTCATAGAAATAAACAATGCTACAGGAGCTTCAAGCCCCTAGCTTGAAGCCCTGTGTTCCACTGGGAACGTGAAGAAATGAAAAAAAAGAGAGGCAATGAAAAAAACCCAAGTAAAGGGAGTAGTACTGAACACTTGTGTTTCGTTCTTCCACTTTGGGACTGTTTGGCAGTGCACTCACCCCCCACGATCACCCTCCCAAAGAGGTGGTAGGATTGACAACCTTTAGGTTATACGGAGCCATCTCATGGGCTGTACTTATTAACGCGCGCGCACACACACACACCCATACTGCACCTCTATATATGAAAAAGCAGTAGTCTAACAACAGAAAGCAAGACACGGAAGCCAAGGTATTGTTTCTATTGATCACTGAGCATGTGACTGTGGTTTACACTGAATGATATGTGAATTAGAATGCTCAAATATGTACATAGTATTCTTATGTTAATGGGAAGTATATTCTATCTCTAACATCAAATAGAATGTTCAAATAGATATATTGTATTCTGTTGCTAATGTCGAATTGTGAACTGTGGCTATATGTGATGCGATTAACATTCCGTTGGCACATACTGTCGTCTGTATCTTACTAACACAGTAGTAGTAGAAGTGTAGGTGTGAATCGGTGTATCAATTTTTTGGAATAAATAGGTTAAGAAAAATTCAAAATCGATTTCAGTATTTTCTTTTTTGTCATTAATGTAGAATATTAGCACTTTTGATGTGCAAAGATATAAGCAAAATTCTTTCTATATACAAGCATATTTATGTATGTATATTTGAGGTATGCATTACTGACAAGATTTATAAGTGGTATATAGATGCAGATATAAATACCTATCTGTATAAGTGTCAAGAATATCGAAAGATGGTGGAGAGATGATGGATTCAATGAACGATGCTTGTTAGACAATCTGTCTGCCTGTTTTCGACATAGAACTTCGCACATATGTGCACCAGTTCAAGTCGCCACACTCCCTCCACGTAGAACACAAACAAACAGAAGAAAGTAGAAGAAATGCATAATAGAGACAGTAAACAGAGGTGTGAGACAAAGGAAGAGTAATAACGAAGAACAAAACAGTTTCATTGGAAATCATAAGTCACAGGGAGTGGATGGATCTGAGCCAGCCATTGAGAACGATTTTGAGCCATGTCACCAATTGTTTCCAACCATTGGTTTTTACCGTCCCGAAGACCCCAGTCAGTCAGGAAGTCTACACCTCCCTACGTGGCTTAGACTAATTGTTGTAGATTTCATTGACTGAATCCATGTTTTGGTTTGACCTCCGCTAGCGCTTTTCCAGCCTGACCCTATGTCAGCTAACATTGCCCGTCGAGGAAGGCGACGACTAGGCATACGTAACAACATGTTCTAACCATCTCAGTCGATGTAGCTTCACAACCTCGTCGACTGATTTCCCCTCCTTACCTAGAACTCGACGCCTAACCTCAATATTGCTCACCTTATTATACCACTTCACACGGGAAATAGAACGCAGGCACCTATGATCAAAGATGGCTAATCTTTTCATGTCTTCCACTCTCAATGGCCAGGTCTCACAGCCAGCCATAAAGGAGGACGGAGGGGACTGATGAGCAGTACACCCGGCCTTTGGTCGACAGCCAGCCGGATATCACGTCTACGCCAGAGACGGCGTAAACTGGCATATTCGAAACTAGCCCTCTGTATCCGTTCTGAGATTTCGTCAGAGATCAACCCGTTGGCACTGGCTGATGGTATTTCCCAAGTAAGTGAAGCGGTCAACGTGCTTTACCACTTCGCTTCCTATTTTTAAACTAGGAGTCGCTGTAGTCCATTCCTGTAAAATCATCTTGCATTTGGTCGGAGCGAATCGCATGTCAAACACTCGTAGATTGCAGCTCAAGGTGTTCATTTTGTCTGCGTCCTCGCCTAGAAGAGAGGACTATATCGTCTGCATATTCTAAGTCAATGAGATTATTCCCTGGTAGCAAGTCAATCCCTGAGTCGCTGTAGTCACTTAGGGTTAAGGGCAATAATACATCTATGATGAAGTTGAGTAGAAATGGGGATAATTCAACGGGGGGTGGGATAATTGTTAGACAATATGCGGAACACATGAAAGGGGAAACCAGATCAGCACAATACGTGAAGATATATATACGCAACTTGTGATTCTCTATTGTATAGCAAATATGTCTGTGTATGAAGTTGTTTGTATCTTGTATTGTAGCGTTATATATCACACTGAAGAAGTCCTTATGTTTTAACTGTGTATGTATGCTCAGAAACACCAGTAGCACATATTGATTTAATAGATTATGCCTTTGTGTTTGAAAAGATGAATACCCATGGTTTGAATATATCTCACTTGGGAACAGCATCCCCTCATCCCCTCAGATAGGGAGGGATATATTCAGCTGACAAGTTTAATAATCGGGGATAAAACAAATGCCTTCTGTAATAAATTTTCTTACCAGCAAAAGGGAATATTTCCCAGAATTGTGTCTATCATTAGAATTGTGAATTTTTTTTAGATAGCGAATTACGTAGTGTAGAAAGCGTTAAGGGAGGGGTTAAAAATTAAAATGAAATTCAATAAGCAAAGTGAGTAGCTTAGTGTAATTGACGGGATCGAGTAGAATCCAACTTGAATTGAACGACAGTCAAATTAGCAACACTTGTGCAATAAGGGGTAGAGATTTAATAATAATAATAATAATAATAGCTTTATTCCAAAAGCAGTACTAATGATACAGCAAGGAATTTTCAGCACTCAGTACAATATTGCATCTAATTTACTCAAAAACGACAAAAAAAATTAAAAATACACATTACATAATAGTAATAAAACGATTGTTACAGCAGCTACGTAGCAAAATACTGTGTGCCATACGGAGAAAAATATGTATAAAATACAAAATTGTAGTAATAATAGTAATACCAACTAAAATAAAATAGCAGAGTAATAATTAAACGATAGAAAGTGTGACACCATAAAATACAGAAAGGTGAACGATGAAAGAGTCGATTCACTATGCTAATTACATAGTAACTTATAAGTTTCACGTCTAACAGAGTCATCGTCACATAAAGTACGGGCTAAATAGGGTATTGTGGAATTTCTATACTTAGTGGTACGAGCGTGCGTCGGTGGCATAGCGGTTAGGACGCTCGCCGACCATGCACATGGTCCGGGGATCAATTCCCGGCCGGCGCACTCCTTTACCTCGCCAAGCCAGAAACAATCCTGGTAAAGAGGAAAGGTTGGGCATGAGGCTAGCAACCTCATCCTGTAAAATAAACACTGCTACAGAAACTTCAAGCCACTAGCTTGAAGCCCTATGTTCCACAAGGGAACGTGAAGGAAAAATTATTTTTATTATTTTTTTTAGTGGTACGAGCATATAACTTTTTATATTGACTTCTCGTCCTACCTGATGAGATACAAGGGGACAGGTGTGAATAAAAGGGGTGCAGAGGGTCTGACAGTATAGCCTTTGCCCATTTCGTACAGGAATTTATATGCCTCTCGACTATAGTATTAGCGAGCTCATGCAGTGGCAGACCACAAGCTCTACTCACAGCATTTAATACTCTTCGTAATATGATATAATCTTTTTTGAGAAGCCCAGGAAAGATTAATGGAGAGCAATAGAGTACAATAGGTAAAATACAGGAGTTTAAAAATTGCAAAACTAAAGGTTGGTTGATACCTGATTGTCTTAACTTTTTAATGTAGAAGGTAAGACGAAACATTTTCTTAGAGATAGATAAGATGTGGGATGACCATGAAAGGTCAGAGGAAAGAACTAATCCAAGGTATTTAATGCTTGATTTGGTTTCAATTTCCGTGCCATCTATGCTACAGGGATCATGCGAACTAACTAGTTCAAGTAAGTCACGTCGATGCTTGAAAGTAAAGTCAATGCCTGACATTTGGAAGGATTTAATATAAGACCATTTGACTTGGACCAGTTGTTGATGTCCAACAGAAAGCTATTAAGTTTGGAGCTGTCAGACTCGGAAGTGATAGGCAGTGATACAGTCAGATCATCTGCATATTTGACAAAGTTAGTTTCGTTTGAATGAGGCAGGTCATGTAGGAAGAAAGAAAAAAGAAAAGGAGAGAGGACAGCACCTTGTGGAACACCGGATTTTGTAAGCGAGGTAGAAGAAGATTTGCCGTTATATACAGTATACTGCATTCTATCAGAAAAATAGGAATGCAACCAACTCTTAGCCCAGGATCCTGTTTGTGTCAACGATAGCTTATTTAATAAAAGGCCCCTAGGTACAGAGTCAAAAGCAGATGTGTAGTCTAAGAAAGCACTACGAACATATTTAGCACCTTTGTCTAAACAAGAGACAACATTGTGATATAAGACAACCGCAGCATCCAAGGTACTTCTACCATGTTTGTATGCAAATTGTTTAGGATCATTAAAAGGTTTCAAAGCGGGTTCAAGACGAAGTAAAAGTAATTTTTCCATCAATTTTAAAAAGGGGGAAGTAATTGCAATAGGCCGAAATTTAATATCAGAACCAGAAGATGGTTTTGGTATAGGGATAATTTTAATGTTTTTCCATGCAAAAGGTAGAACGTTACCGGAAAAAGAAGCATTAAAAATGTTAGTAAGAGGATAACACAAAATATCAGCACAATTCCTGAGGACAATGGCAGGTATGCCGTCAGGACCAAGGCTTTGAGAAGGCTTAAGAGACCGGAGACATTTAAGCACATCAAGGGTATTAAAACCACTAAAGTTATTGTCAATATGATTTGTATCATTTGGAAGGGTATCAACAGAAGAGCGTATGAAAGATTTATTAAGAGTGTCAACATTAAGAGATGGAACAGAAATACATCGCTTACCGTTAGTAATTTCTTTGAAAAGTTTCCATAAATTAGAAGGGGTTTTACATGACAAAAATCTTTGATTATATAAAACACTTAGTCTTTTTATTTCCAGTTTTATCAGCATGTTTAACTTTTTTACACCAGGCTTATCATTAGTTTTGAACAACAGTTCTTTATTTCTACGTAGCTTTTTGAGATATGGCGAAGATAAGCGATCAAATCGGATGAATAATGTTTCTTTAGGACAACATATTTCGAAACAGAATTTAAGATAATCAGTAGTGTTTGTGATTGTTTCATCTAATGTTTGTTCTGTAAATAAGTCCCAGTTAGTGTCTTTCAACATGCATCTGAGCTTGTCTAGGTTGTCTTTTGAGTAGCATCTCCGTTGAACTTTACTGTAGAGGTGAGAGAGGACACCTTTGTGTGATTTGGAATATATTTTAGGCAGTACACGTATGATGCAGTGGTCAGAGTTAAGTAAAGGAGCACGTTTGCGAGCTTCATATATACCAACATCATTGATAAATACTAGATCCAGTGTTTTACCAAGACGGGTGGCAAAGTTAACAATATTGTCATGACCAAGTGATATAAGGAAGGAGTGATCGCATGCATTAAAGTCGCCAGTTACTATTGATAAAGAGTTCTCGAAGCAAGCTGCAGCAAAAGCGGTGAATTCATCAGCGAACATAGATAAATCCAATATGGTACAGCCAGGAGAGACATAAACATTAGAAATATAAATGAATTTGTATTTTGACAGGTGTTTCGGGCGACATCTCACAGTGATGCAATCAATGAAGTCATTCGAGAATTTGAAACAAACTTTGTTAGAAATGGACCATTTTGAGTGAATAAAAGTTGCAACACCTCCTCACATTTTTTCTTGGAACAAACACGGTCTTGTCGGAAAACATTGAAATTGTTTAGAGACACAATATTGTCATCGTATGAGTCATGGAGCCAGGTTTCTTGTAGAGTGACAATACCAGTATTGTGGTAAATTCCGGACGACAACAGGGACTAAAAAATCCAGAATTTCGTTATGCAGGGACCGGCAGTTGGTACCAGTGATAACTGGGACAGTGGTGTGATGTATGTGTATACAATTGATGGATGGTGGCTAGCAGTGGAATCCAGGATGAAGCGCATTTCGTCCTATTTGGGACCCGTCGGCTGGATGTACCTGCATTTCTCAGTGAGTGATGATGATGTTCTCGCCAAGGCTCGAACCCAGTGCCCATCCACCAATTAAATACTAAATGCCCAGACATCGTCGAAGCATCTACACAAGAACCTGACATGTCAACCTGAGACCGAGCATTTCGGTTTAATCAATCGACGGGAAAATAAAAAATTCAAATAAAATATTGGTTTCTTTTGTAGGGATTTTATTTGATTGGTTGAAGGATTTCATTATGAGCTGACATCATAAAGAGAATGATGGGAAAATCAGTTGAGAGTACTGGGCATCTGGTGCAGGAGGTTAAAGGGGAGGACAGTAACTCATCGAAGAAGACCTTGCAAAGTGGTCGCGCTATGTCATGAATTAGCAGAAGTTAGATCGGGTTCGAGTGGCTTAATAGCCTACGAGCTAGCTCGCTAGCCTTGTAACCAGAAGTTCCTAGGCTCGAACCCCTGTGGTGGGTGCGTACTGATGAAAAGTCCCAAACTAGGCTGACGGAACAGCTGTGCACAGTACTCCAGTGTAAGTGTTCCGATGGTTCTCTAACTGATGTCACCTCATGATGAAATCCTCCAACTAATTAAACTTCTTTTGTATACAGAGTACCAGGTGATTTTGTACTTGACTCGTGGATGAGTATGTGGTGTTCAGATTCGATTAGGAGGTGGTGCAGGATGGTATACACCTTTGGAAATATATATTACTATTGTTGTTAAGATAATTCAATTGTACAGCTTGAGATATATAAAAAAGAAAAGAGGAGTGTTATGTTGTCGTCGCCAAATTATTGCTATGTACTGGTCGAGAATTTAATAGTCCTGACGCAAGAAAGACGGAAATCAGAAGACCACTAGGTTTGCGATGATACTTCTATTTTCCAAACACAAGGAGAATCAAAATATATCACACAATAGTGTGAGAGCAAAATATATATGAATGTCCAACCAAGTGTGTGAACAAATCAATAGGCAGTCTTAACATGATTGGCTAATTATAATGGAGTATCGATCCATGTATACATAGCGAAATATAACAGACTGTCAAACAAACACACATATTATATATATATATATATATATATATATATATATATATATATATATATATATATATATATATATATATATATATATATGGATACATATCAAGGAGTAACACTCTTCGTTGAACGCCTTTATCTATTTTTATTGGAAATAAAATTTCTGTTTTCTTTTCAAACTTATTTATCTTATACAGGCTTATCAACAGACATCTCATGTTGGTCGTCTATGTGAACGTCCAATTCACCCACCAAGACGTTCAAGTAGTGTAAGTCGTGAAATAGCTTCACACAATAACAATATGCTACTGAATAATAGTAATAATAATAGTCCGCATATCAATCATAACAATAATCAACATTATTCACGATTAAATTTATCTGATTTTGCTGGGAATAAAAATCCATCACCATTTACATTGTCACATGAATCAGGGAATAATAATAATTTTAATAATAGTCGAGTACAGTCGAATCCTTATATGAGCAGTACTCCACCGACGCCGCCGCCTCCTCCTCCACAACAACAACAGCAATATCAACAGAAATCGTTAAGTTTTCAACAGACAAATCAGAATATGCCTCAACAATACTCCTACAGACAACAACAACAACAACAAAGCCAATACCAACAATGCTATCATCAAGAAGTATCTAGTCCTCTGCCAGCGTCATCGTCATCGACCTCTGTATTTACGACTTCATCAACGTCGAATGTAAACAATTCACAGGGTAACAGCAATAATAATAATAATAATAGTCAATTGATGTTTGGTGTTAAAGTCTTGCCTAATATAACGCCTCCTACACTACTAAGTAATAATCCTATTGGTAGCCAATCAAGATTACCACAAAGAAGTTTAACTCGTCAAGCAAGTTGTGAACCATTGGGGGCGGTGGTGCTAGTGCTGGTGGCACAGGGAATATGATGCGTTCATCAAATATGCCAATAATGCATAATAATGGTAATGATTCATCGGTGATGATGATGACAACGGATCGTCAAACACATCAACACTATTTGCAACAACAATCCCATTATGCTGTTACTGGTGGTGTTCATAGTCCAAGGAAGAATTTCTATTCACATCAGCAACAACAACAAGGTGTTCCAATGATGTCTCATCCTTCTTCTTCTATAAAGTCAAAAAATCAATCATTTACAGACGATGGTGTAACCAGTAAGTTATATTCTAAGTATTGAGTTATGATTGAGAAGATGTGTAGCTCAGTTGGATGATTTTGATGTGGTTGTATTCTCTGAGCTAGCTGGATAGTTAGTTAATTTGCAAAGCTTTCATCATTGCTCCGCTAGGCAACATCCTCACTTCAGCGCATACTACTTCAATTTGAACTGAAGTGAGCTTTTAGATTTCTCCATGAGTTTATTAGTTAGTCATCTTCTCCTGGCGGGTGACGTTGAACGTGATTGGTTGTTTTTGTGTGTTTTCTCACCTTCTAGGCAGTTACTTGTATTGGAACTGATTATTTCTTTGACCTTTTGTGTGTGAGGTTTCTTTCTTATCGGTTGATAAATTTTATTCATCTAGATGTGTCTATTGATTGATGATTCACTGGAATACCAGGCCGGCTTCTACAAATTCTCTTACCATTCTTGGTGTTTCCTCCGTCTAATATTTGATCGTTGTCTCAGTCGAACTGATGTCCGTGGTTGTCTGTGTGTAGTGATATGAAGGAGTGGACGTCCCCTTCGTCTTCGTATCCACGAACATAAGCTAGCCGACAAAAGACATGATATCCACTCCCTCATATCACTCATAGCATACAGACAACCACGGACATCAATTCGACTGGGACAACCAATGTTCAAATACTAGACGGAGGAAACACCAAGAATGGTAAGAGAATTTTTAGAAACCAGACTGGTATTCCAGTGAATCATCAATCAATAGACACATCTAGATGGATAAAATTTATCAACCGATAAGAAAGAAACCTCACACACAAAAGGTCAAAGAAATAATCAGTTCCAATACAAGTAACTGCCTAGAAGGTGAGAAAACACACAAAAACAACCAATCACGTTCAACGTCACCCGCCAGGAGAAGATGACTAACTAATAAACTCATGGAGAAATCTAAAAGCTCACTTCAGTTCAAATTGAAGTAGTATGCGCTGAAGTGAGGATGTTGCCTAGCGGAGCAATGATGAAAGCTTTGCAAATTAACTAACTATCAAGCTAGCTCAGAGAATACAACCACATCAAAAACTCATTATTGGACATCAAGAGATGCGCTGCATAGTTTGTGCGAGGACTGGAATACTGTCTGAAGGCGCAGTGCGAAACAGGTGGTGGTTGTCTTGTCTTGGACCACCCCTACTCCGAACCTTTGACTTGAAGCCTTACCCACAGAGCTGTGGAACAGCGTCAGGAGCTACATTACCATTCTTTCGGATTTAAGTATCTCAATGTACACCATAAGGTTTTGCAACTCTCCTAATTAGGCCAGCATGTCTACCAGTTCGATTGTAAGCATCAGACATCCGCATTCTCTCTTTCCACTTTTGTGAGGAATACCTTCACTAGGTGAAGGCAGTGGATTGAGCTTACCTGGTCAGAGGCTATGAACACGTGATGATGTGTGCATGCGTGTTTTTCTAGAGGAAGACGAAAGCCTTCCCATCCATCTTCAGGCAGCCAATGAGTTTCATAGCGCTTCATATCCCATTTCATCTACTCACCTAATCCTAAATAATTAGGTAGGAAGTAGTAAATGAGAAAAGTGTAAGCGCAATATCGCTTGAAATTAAGTCACGCGTAGATAAAGGCTATCCCGGTCCAGAACAAACAAGAAACCGGTCACTGTTTATACGGTACTATTAATAAACAAATCAATAATTATGTATATACAACAAACCTTAACGGTTTCAAGAGTACAAAGCACAACGCTTAACAGAAAGCAAGGTACCGCTATCAGAGCGGAATAACGTTAAAGCCAAAGTTGCGAACTAGCCGGAACCAGACACGACCGTTCAGGTAAGCAGTCAGTAGAAGAATGAACCCAAGTAGGGCATGGCACAAAGCAGAGAGCGTTTAAGAGAGATAGACCGAGCATAGGCACAAAGATAGAATTTAATTGGCTACTTAACCAGGTAGGAAAGTACAGATGAAAATCAATAAATAAGATAAACTCGACAGAATAGTACAAAGTTAGACATGGGTCAGCAAAAAATAACAGTTCACAAAATACTCTGATTGGGCCATGAGTTCAACCGTCTGACTAAACGGATCGAGGTAAAAACACATACACACAGTTCATTAAACAAGCAGGGATAGACACGTTAGGCGTGGATAATTGGGTTGCAACAACGCTAGGCTGATCCGGGACAGGTTGACTTGATTCAAGGATGGGAATAGAATTGATCTTACAAAAAGTGTGTGTGTTTTTTGGGTAATTGAATAATCCAAGTTAAGCAGTAGAAGATGCGCGTTAATGTGCATATTTCCATCTATTCTATGAGGTTTTACTTGGTAAGACTGTATTTGATTACCTCAAGAAAACTTGGTAAGATGGTATTGGATTCTTGTACACCTTATCATCATTCGAGTTTGTCGCCAAATAATCCTCAATAATATACATAAAAATCAATTTTTCAAGTTCTCTCTTTATAGAAGATTAGTTAAACTTTCAGCAGATATCAGCCTGTACACTAAATAGATTATTGTGTAGTTGTTATATTGTAACGACGGAAGACAAGAGACAGGCAGCAGATCGTTTATGTAGATTAGTATTCGTTATTTTATCTGTGAAACGTCTTCTGATTGGTTATTTTCTCGTTGGAGGTTATTCAATCGTCTCTTTGTCAATAAATATCTAAAGATGGTTACCGGGAGACTCATGAAGAAATTTAAATCATTTCACTTTATCCTAAATACTGCGCTGAAGATGTCGTCCAGAAAGACGATGAAAGCTCCGCAATTAAACCAAGGAGCTCAGAGAACACTATAAATTCCAAGATATATCTGCTAATTGTATCCGCCTACGCTAAGTCTGCTGTGATTGGTTGTTGAGCTAGTCTTTGTTCTTGTTTATTTTCTCATGACCAACATATGGGACGTAAAACACTGACGTAAATTTTTGTCTACCGATTTTGGCTAGCAGACAACTCTCACTACAATATTACTTATTTACTTGGGTGGAATAGAGGCTTTCATTCGTCTTTACGTGATAACACTTCCTGTTTACATGATTTCCTGCATGTCACTCGTCGTTTCCCCCACTATTCGAATTTCACTTGAGTGTGTGGCTATTTGTCCTATCCATCTTTCTTTACTTCTACATATTTCTATTGGGAGGAGGTAGGATAGGGTTTGTTGTCAGAATTGCCTATTACGTATCGTGTCTGGTCATCTAACACACGCAGTATGAACCTAGAGCAACTGTTAGTAGAAGTCTGACCCTGACATTACTATTGAAAATATGGATCTTGTTGTTTATGCTGACTGGTGGAGTAGATTTTCATGCTACTGAACGTGTCTGTGCTGCTTTACCTATGATCGCTGGTTGGCCTTGATACCTCCCCCCCCCACCTCCCAAATCAGTGCGATCAACCACTTGTATGTAGTTCAAACGATACTCTCTACAGTAAGTGAGAAAAAAATGATTTCCTTTAGATTTCTCTCATTCATTAATACTTGTTATTACTGGTTAAGATTTTCTTTCATCACCTCTCTCGCTTCTGTGTATTCCATTGTTTTCCAGGCTTAAGGTTCTTGTATTAATCTAGAATTTGTATATTCTTTTTATCACACATGGGAAGTATCTAAGACCTGCACACATGTCTTCCAGTGAGTCCTCCAATCGGAAATCTATTCAAGAGGGCGGAGGAGGGGGGTTGTGTTAGGACGGACAACCTGTTGTACGTAGTCGTAAAGTCATGTTTAATGCACCGTGCACCATAGCATGATAACCTGATTGGATAGTCATATAATCACTCAGATATTGGTTATTTATGTAAAAGCCATATAAATCTTGTTTTGTTGTTGTCTCAGATAAATCTAACTTCTTTGGGAGGGGAGGGGGGATATTTTAAAGCGATCAGTTATCATCTATCTGAAGCCATATTCTAGTCAAGTTAGACGACAATCAACACTCCGTTACAGCTTTAAAACATACTAATTAGATACTGTCAAAAATTTTGTCTAATTCTTTTTCTCTCTCAAATTTCAGGTTTTATTGATTAAAGAATCTTTGGAATGATATCAGAACGCCTTGCACTGTCCTGCCCTACCCGCCTTCGTCACCCTTTCCTGCTCTTGGAGTAATAACAAAGTCAAAAAAAGACGCCTTTTTCCACTATCTATTCTCCAAAATGATCAATGTATACTCAAAATTCTTTCTCTTGTTTTAAAAATATTTTTGATCATTAAGTCGGAGGGAAGTGTTCAAGTAGACAAAAAAAATCAATCTTTCATAGAATATTTCTTTCTTATCATTACTACATTATTGTATTACTTCACTTTTATCTGTATTTATGCACACGTGTTGTTGTGCGCGAATTTGACCTATGTATGTATGTATTTATATAATTAATTGTATGCATATTCAATTTAATGGTTTCTTAACTTATCTATCTTTACACATTGTGGAGGTAGTTGGGTCGCCCGCCAGCTTCGAATAGTGGTGGTAATAGGAGCAGCCCTTATATATAATATTAGAGAGGAGGGAGGACAAGTATGTCTGTGTGTTCACTACTATATATCATAGCCCGGTGTTACTTATCGGGTTAAAATAACTGTTGAATACTCTTTGTTCGTTTTTTCCCTGTTTTCTTTGACACACAAAAAAAGTTGGGAATTAAGGCGCCACTCCTTTTGTTCTACTTTTTCTAGTGTTACTTTTTATCGGTTGGCGTGTGCATATGCGCTTCCCTCCGTATTATTATTATTATGATTATTATTACTATACACATTTATAACAAGTGCAATGAAATAATAATCAAGGGTAGGGGGATGAAATGAAATTCATTAAAAAACATAACTTTACTTTCCTACTTTCACTCCCCTCTCCCTGTCCCACTCCTGCTCTCTCTCTACTCAAAAAACACACTAGTATTGTATTGTTTATCTATTCTTTTTTCTTTAGTTTCTTTTGTATAAACATTACTGTATAATCACCATTGTCTTTTTCTAGAAAATTTTATTTATTTCTCCTTTCTAGTGGATATTTCAATTTTTATTTACTGTTAGAAAATAATCTTTTTTTTTCAAGTTGTTTTGAACTGACTACTACTACTATAAGACGATTTTTATCAGTAGTATATATATATGTACGTGTATATGTTTTGTGTGTATGTGGGAGCAAGAGTTGCTCACAAACTTTATCTCGTTCTTTATTTTGCATGAACTAATAATGCTGACAGATGCACGGATTCTTGTTTATTTGGTTGTATAACTCAACTCTATCTATAACAGTTTTTTTATGTATGAGGAGGACATGACTACAATGCAATAGTCTTTATTACCACTACTAATGCTGCTGTTATTATTACAGCTTTATTTATTTTATATATCTTTATATTCCGATGGGTTATGTATGTTGTATACTTTGATAACTGACACATACGTATACAACAGACCACCATGATTTCTTCTCTCTTCTGTTTGTCTTCGGTTGCTTTTCCGTATGTTGTATGTGTGTGTGTGTGAGTGGACGGGCGGACACTCTTCTGCCCCCTTACGCAGTTACACGCGTTATGTAACAAGGTTTTCTTATTCCCTTGTTTATTTGGTTAACAAGTTCTTAATATTCATCATGTGATTTCAATAATTAACTTGGATAATTATAGAAATATATTTTGACTGATGATTATTAGCTATAAAAACTATACTGTAAGATAAAAAAAACACACAGTATGCGTGGGTGTTTATTTGTATGTTTCTAATGCCTCCTCCTCCTCCTCTTTCATTCATTATTTATTCACTTGCCGCGTTGTGTATCGTGAATTCATGTGGAGTGGGGTGGGCTGGCTGGCTGGTCTTGTTGTAACCTCTAAAAATTCAGGCTGATGATGTCGTGAGTGTGTGTGTGTAGTACTAACGCTGCCGCTGCTACTACTTCTGAAGAGGAGTCCCATCCAAAGAAGGAGGATAAACAATACAGCTAGTTTTAGCAGGCTGTTCAATAAGTACTCCCTGGTGCCTGGTTATCAATGTGTGTCAATCAATCAATCAATCAGTTAGTCAGTCAGTCAGCCAGTTGGTGATTGAAACTTTAAACCGCCTAAATTATTACAATTATTTCTGGATATGTTTTTTTTCTTTTGTATATATAAGTACACAAGTATATTAATACATAAAAGTCAAAAATTGTCTATAGAATGACTAGTTATGCTTTATTCTTCTTATTATTAGTGTTATTACGTAACATACAACATCTGTCATTCACTTATCCACCCAGCGACTCACTCGCTCACTCACTCAGTGTACATTAGTCAGCATAAAAACAAAATGATCCAGAATACAGCATGAAATTATAACAAGGTGTGTGTTTCTGTGTGTGTTAGTTTCTCTTTACATGAGATTGTTTCGTGTGGTTTGATGATGACTGAGAATAGTCATTATTATTTGAAAGAAGGACAGGAGGAGAAGTATTATACATCTATATATATATATATATTATCACAGTGTGAATAAAAACCGCAAATAAGCAGATCAAGATAAAAGTATGTATGATAAAACCTGTGTTGATTTGTACACATAGAGACAGAGAAATGTGCAAACATCTGTGGGTGTATGTGTACACATTCGAGTTAGTGAATGAATGAATGAATACACAGGCAGGGAATAAGCCGCAGAAGAAGAAAGCAAAAACACAAGAACATTAAACACACACATTGAGATGAACTTCAGACAGGTACTTACGTACGTAAACATATATGCGATAGATATAGCCCACCGCATATATACCCGGAAAACTGATGCTGTTATTCAAGAAGTTGAATAGGGATATCTTAAAACATGTGGGGGAGGAACAACGATAAAGCAAAAATGAACAAGTAGAAGAAGAAGGAGAAAAAACAAAACAATAAAGGAATCATTTAAATAAGATAGTAAGCTTCTAATTCCATAGGCTTGACATGAATCTCATTAAGTTCTACCATTCGATAGGCATTACTATTCACCGATAGTGATGGTGATGATGAAGGTGGAATCAGAGTTAAATTGGTTTGTATTGCATGAGATACTTGAAGAGTATTGAAGAACTCTTTTACATTCAACTGAAAATAATAAAAGAAAGACACACATAAAAAGCTTGTAAGTAAGAGTAACACTAAAAATAATCGTGTGATGAGGAAGGAAGTAATGAACACTATTCAGTTATGTAAGCAAAATGGGGGTAGGCTATTCTCTCAATTATGGTGAGTCATTAGGGTTTGAATCCCACTCCATCTAAACACATTGATTTGAATTGCCTTCTCAACTTACGAACTACACAGTTTGAGAGGTGAAATCTCATCAGAGTTCCCTTGGGAAACGGAAATTGTCCGGATTGGTTTGTGATACTATAGACAGTAATCAAGAGAGTAACCATAGGTGTATGACGTTACATACTACTGATTGATTGTGATGAGTAGTTGAGTTAAATTGAGTACACCCGTTGATGACCTCTGTCCCGAAATGTGAACGAAATTGCCGCCCTGTGGGTCGGGCCAGATCATTTCGATCTGGCTGGACAACAAGCCCTACTGACTGGTTAATATGACTGGTAGCCAACTAGTAGTGTGGTGAGAGCTGCTTGTTAGCCAAAATTGATAGGCAGTAATTTACGTCAATGTTTATGTCCCCAATATTGGTCGTGAGAAAAATAAGAAGAAAAGCTTTGCTTGGGCGGATACAGTTAACATATAGATGATCTGACATTCAAGAAACAGCCACAAAGAGATGCAAGGTTAACTTTCTGTGAGAAACAACCAATCAGAGGACTGTGTTTTTCTGCTAACAATAATCTATAAATATGTGTGAATTTCCTTAATAAACGATCTGTTGTCTGGCTCTTGTTTTATGTTGTTACTGTAGTATATAGCGTCGCTTGCAAAGGTTTGTTTGAGGGGACTGAATAATTTATCTTCGGTTATAAAACTGCGTGTGAAACATCATTTTGTAAGAAACCTGCAGGGATTAAAACCACTTCAGACTCTAATGTTCATGATACACAACTGGACAACTAGTTTCAAGATGTCCGCCACATAAAAAAACACTTCAGAGGTGTAAACTTTCGTGAAATAATTGCCTTAAATATTTGAACAAAATGGGATGAAATCACCTGCATAGAATATAGTCTTGTCAAGGAATATATGTATAGCCGTTTTAATGCTTTCATTTTTGTCACTGTTCTTTTTGATTGATAACTGAACTAATACTGTGGCGGGTGCTACTTATAAGATATATCAATAGTATATGAAAAAACACCCACCGGGATAAAAGCACCCAATAGCAGGGAGATAGATTTGATGTCAGAGAAAGTAAATGATACAGCATTGTGGAGATAAATGGGAGACGTGAAAGAAACACAAGCATGTTAATTTATCATAAAGCATTCAGTTAATCTACCGTAAGAGATTCGACGGCAGTATATACAATCTTTAATTCTCCAAACAGGTAATCTATTAATTTCCCCCAATTTAAATCAAAACAATTGTATGATTCCTTAACGCTCCCAGTGGAGTATAGGGCCTCAAGTGTCGGCAGCGATGGTGTTTTATTTTCACAGGGTGGAGTCACTAGCTTCATGCCCCCAACCTTCCCTATATACCGGCTTAACGAGGCAGAAGAGTATGTCGGCTGGGGATTGAACCTTCGACCACAGGCGTGGCTGGCGAGCGTTCTACCGCTAAGTCAACGACGCCACAAAATAATTGTATGAATTGGGTCAAGCCTTAATTTTCCCCTTCCAACTTAAAATTCCACATCATCATTGTCATAAAATGGCCTGTTGTAGAATAGAATAGAACAGAATACTCTTAAGGTTCAATGAATGAGAAATGCATGCACACAATTTCTGAAATGTTGTTTCCTAAAATTGTTATTTTTAAAAATGCACGGTTTATGTAAGTTCACATTGGCAGCTCTTAGAACAGACACTTTGACAATGCCTCTGAGATAATACATAATGTTATTAGGTTTGAAATACGGGAAAGGTCGTCTAGCAGTAGAATCCAAGGCGCGTTTTTCTTCCTAATTGGAACTCATCAACTAGAAGCATCTGATTTGATGTTCGAAGAGATGGGTGCTGGCTGGATTCAAATTCCAGTGGGAATGCAGGCACATCCATCCATCCAGTTGATGAGTTCCATATCGAGTGAGACGTACATCCTGGATTCCACATAAGTAAAAATACCAACAACAACGACAAAAGAGAACAGAATTCTTACAGCATTTTCTGCACGAGAAGCGAAACATTGTGTATAAAAATCAATTAACGGTAATTTAGTTGCATAACAAAATGGTAGATAACGTCGAATAATAACACCAACTTGTGTATTTGGTGCAGCATGAAAACCTGTTGAAGAAAATGTAGGGTAAAGAAACACAACACCACCATTTAATAAGAAGAAATACTTTTCATAATAATAATAGTGATAATATGCTCGAGGAGAAAAACAAACATCAAAACAAGCAACAAATGTTACAGGAATTCATCATGAGCTGGCATTGGTTAGAGAACCACTGGGAAACCAGTACTGAAGTACTGGACAGCTGTTTCGTCAGCCTAGTCTGGCACTCTTCATTAGCACGCGCCCAATCGGGTTCGAATCCAGGAGCCTCTGGTTCCAAGGTGAGCTGGCTCGTAGAACATTAAGCCACTGTGACCCATGAATTCTAACTTCTGCCAATTCACGACATAGCGCGACCGCTAACCAATGTCTTCGGCGAGTATTTGTCCTCACACTCGAGCTGCTGCACCTCAATGGTCATGACGTCCCACTAGAACACCATTTAACTACCTACCTGAATGCGGTCAGTCGCTAGTGAGCATCTCATTAATATTCAAGTATTGAAATTCATGGGCCATTATAGATTGGGTCCCAGTGGCTTAATGGTCTACGAGCTAGCTCGCCTTATAACCGGAAGGTCCTGGGTTCGAACTCCAGTGGGTGTGTACTGACAAGGAATCCCAAATTGGGATGGAACGGCTGTCCAATACTCCAGTGCCAGTTTTCCAATGGTTCTCTAACCGATGTCACCTCATGACGAAATCCTCCAACCAAACAACCAAAAAATCCCTACAACCCCAATTATCGAAAACAACCAATGTGTTGATAATAAAACAGGATTTAATGAATTCAAGAAATTTCATTAGAATTCTTCAACTGAATACTCTAGTGTCATCGATCCTCGACATTTCAAACTGTATACATATATATATATGACAATTTGAGGGCATTTGTGGAGCTGCATGTATATAGAGATTGTACAGAATCTTGATTGTCAACTACTACTACTACTACTCGCATGATGAAGTGCATTCACCCCCTAGTGGTTGAAAAAAAGGCTGAAATTAAAGTACTAAAAAGTCCAACAATTAACCATCATCTTATGGACCAAGGGACATGATATTGACACTGTCAAGTTATTCATTGTTATCAGCAGATATACAAGTGATAAAAAAGTGCTTGTGTTTTCGAAAGCTTGTGCAGTTAGAGTTTTTATGATCCCGGTTTGTGTGTGTGTGTGTGTGTATGTAGAATTAGCAATCCATCAGTGCTGTGTTTAGGTTTCATCAAATTCCTGCAAAACTCATAGTCGAAATATTGACAGCTATAAGGTGAATTTCCACAAGTACTTGTGTACATTGAGAAGTCGTTGCTAGTGGGTGGGTTCTACCATGTCTAGGTAGGTGCGTGTATTGGACACCCGTCGATGTTATTGGTTGATGGTGATACAGTTAGGAATTTATGCGTGATTCACTGAATCCCGGTCCAAATTAGTTTATCCGTGTAGCCTGAAGATCCCAAGAAAGGGCATATCATTCAAAGTTATTCAGATGACATGGGAGGTTATGAGAGAAGTAGTGTGTATTCGAACACATTATTCTGATGCATATGCTTATTTATTTAAACGCAGAAAAAACTTGGTACAATATGGCACCAAGAAGGATGCGCTACAAAATAATAATAAAACAACATAGATCAAAAGTAAAAAAAAATATAAGTAGAGAACGAATAAAGAACTTCATCTGGAAGGAAAACAGTCATGCTTAACAAGTTCAAACAGTATTCGTTAACTATCATCGAGAAGGGAAGAAAGAAGGAAATTGCAACACGTTCACTATTGATTACGATTCTTGGTCATATCCGATAACGTTTCGAGTTATCTCGCGGAACCCAACCAGGGAGTCGTGACACACCAACCAGTGTTAATCTGGCACAAAAATCCTCCATTCCACGACGCCACGTCACGGACTGACCACCTCTCCGCCTTTTCCATCCCGTCCTAGGGATAGCGAACAGAGACCACCTGTACGGAAGCCTCTGAGATGACCTTCGCAGCACATGTCCAAGCCACCGGAGCCGGTGTTTCCAGATGACGACACTCAGTGAATGGTGATCTCCACTGTGTTCAAACACACGCCGCCGAACCTCAGAATTACTCACGCGATGGTGCCACCCATCGAACGCAAGCAATCCAGCGGAGACAGCGATGATCGAACACGTAGAGCCGCCGCACATCCTCACCTCGAGGAGGCCAGGTTTCACAGGCGTAGAGCAAAACAGCCCACATTGAAGCATTGTATACCCGATCTTTGACAGCCAGGCTAACGTCGCGATGGGTAATTTAGTGGGTGATTAGATTCCAACACAAAGAGTTAAATGGCCAATGGTCTCGCCAAGCAACTTTTTCTGTCATGGCTGAGAACTACTGAAGCGTTCAGTGTCCCGCTAAATGACATCACTCCACAAGATCGAATAATCTTTAATCGAAGCCATAAAAACTGACTTTTTGATAAGAGGAATGTTTTAAATTATCTCTGAAAAAATTAAATTAATTATGCCTTACTTTTTGGTATTTTGCTATTATGGAATGTCTTCATTGTCACTAATTCATAATCACATTGTAAACCAGATATTGGTATTAAGTTATACTCCTGTCTGAGTAATTTGTTTAAATTATGATCATTGACCAGAAATTTATGCACTGGTTGACTTATATAATTCAATATTTGTTGAGCGAATAACGTTAAACCTGGTATAGTTGTCTAAAAAAGAGAGTGACAATGAGGGTGGGTGGGTGAGTAAAAACAGAAAGACATAATTATGCATGTAATTTCATAAAAAATTTATATATATTTGCAAAATATCCTTATTTTTACAAGTTTAACCATGGATTGATATCAGCTAGAGAACCATTGAAAACCAGCACTGGAGTACTGGACAGCTGTCTCATCTTAGTCTGGGAATCATCGGCAGTACGCACCCACCATAGGGGGTTCGAACCCAGAACCTTCCGGTTACAAGGCAAGCACGTGTACCATTCAGCCACTGGGACCCATGAATTCTAACTTCTACCAATTAGTGATTTAGCGTGACTGGCACCAACCAATGTCATCAGTGGGAAATCCATCCTCATACTTGAATAGTTGGACCTCAATGGTCACGACTTTTCACTGGAACTTCAGGAAACTCGGTCCCAGTGGCTCAATGGTATATGAGATCGAGAATGTGAGAGATTTAGCTTCCTCTAGATGTATGATACCTCTTAGGTACTGGTTATAGAGTTACAAAATGTGAATGAGACCGATTTTCAGAACAGTTAATAACGAAAGTTATTTTAAAAACTCAACAATACTAAAGAAAAACCGCTTGTTATATTAGTTTCATATAATCTATATACCCAATTGTCTGTCTGTTTTCGACATAGAACTTTGCACAAATGTGCGGAAGTTCAAGTCGCCACATTCCGTGTAGCACGCGAAGCAAGAGAAGAAAGTACAAGAAAAGCATAATAGAAACAGTGAGCAGAGGTGTGAGACAAAGGAGTAATAAAGAAATACAAAACAATTTCATTGAAGATCATAAGTCACAGGGAGTGGATGCATCTGCGCCACTGAGAACGATTTTGAGCCATGTCACCAATTGTTTCCAACCATAGATTTTTACCGTCCCGAGGACCCCAGCCTGGAAGTCTACACCTTCCTACGTGGCTAAGACCAACTGTTGTGGATTTCATTGACTGATGCCAAGTTTTTGTTTGACCGCCGCTAGCTTTTTTCCAGCCTGACCCTATATCCGCTAACATAGCTCGTCGAGGGAGGCGATGACTTGGCATACGTAACACATGTCCTAACCATCTCAGTCGATGTAGCTTCACGACTTCGTCGATTGATTTCCCCTGTTTACCTAGAACTCTACGCCTAACCTCCATGTTGCTCACCTTATTATGCCACTTTACACGGGAAATAGAACGCAGGCACCTATGATCAAAGGCAGCTAGTCTTTTCATGTCTTCCACTCTCAGTGGCCAGGTCTCACAACCATAAAGGAGGACGGAGCGGACTGATGAGCAGTACACCCGCCCTTTGGTCGATAGTCGAACATCTCGTCTACGCCAGAGTCGGCGTAAACTAACAAATGCGAAACGAGCCCCTTGTATTCGTGCTGAGATTTCGTCAGAGATCAGCCCGTTGGGGCTGATGGTACTTCCCAAATAAGTGAAGCGGTCAACGTGCTCTACCACTTCACTTCCTATTTTTAAACTAGGCGTCGATGTAGTCCAGTCCTGTAACATCATCTTGCATTTGGCGGGAGCGAATCGCATGCCAAACATTCGTAGATTGCTGTTCAAGGTGTTTAGAAGACTCTGCATTTTGTCAGCGTCTTCGCCTAGAAGGACTATATCGTCTGCATATTCCAAGTCAACGAGATTATTCCCTGGTAGCAAGTCAATCCCTGAATCGCTGAAGTCACCTAGGGTTAAGTCCATTAACACATCTATGATGAAGTTGAATAGAAAAGGAGATAATGGGCATCCTTGACGGACACCACTGGTCGTCATCAGTTCAGATGACAGCTCGCCGTAAGCCCTCACCTGGCTGTATGAGTACGAATAGAGTGCCTTAATCAGTGCAATATATTTTCTTGGAATTCCCTTTACAGCCAAGCATCTCCAGAGAACTTCCCGATCGACAGAGTCGAATGCTGCCTTTAGGTCAAGAAATATAATGACTGTTGGACGCCGGTAGGAATGCCTATGTTCTAGAATCTGTCGGAGGGTGAAGATATGATCAATACACCCTCTTCCTGGTCTAAAGCCTGCCTGGCTCTCTCGTGTTTGTGCTTCCCGAGCACCACTCAGTCTACGCATGATTATTGAGCCTAAGACTTTAGATACTATATTAGTCAAGCTAATCCCTCTGTGATTATCACAGGAAGACTTGTCTCCCTTCTTGTATATGGGGATAATCAGTGACTTACACCAACCCGATGGGACTTCTTCTGATTCCCAAACGCTGCCTAGTACCTCAGTTAATCCGGACAGTAAGCTGTCTCCACCGTACTTAAATACCTCTGGCGTCATTCCATCAGGTCCCGCTGCTTTGCCTAGTTTCAGATTGGTGACAGCTTTAGTAACCTCAGTTAGTGACGGAGGACCTGTATCTATATCCCATTCAGGGAGGTGTTGGATGCTCGGAAGGTTGAGCGTGGCTGTGGGCAAATTAAAGGAATACTAGGTACAAACGATGTTTTATTTGTTTTGTGGTCGAAGACATTCAGAAGGAAGCTCTGCATAATCGAGGCTTTGTGAATGTGATATGTAGTCATTACATGACGTCTGCTTTGTTTTGACAGTCTGTGTATGGTCGGCGAGCGTGCTAACCGCTGTGCCACCACCGACGTACAAATTTTAGCACTTGAACCTAAGTTTTATGATGCAACGTCAAAAGTGAATGAACTGAACACGAAAGTCCAATTCGAGAAGGTCATAAGTGTTGTCTAAATGTGAACGCCACACACACACACAAACCGACTAAAATCATACACATAAAGATATACGTTAAATAATCATGCCTACCTGTTTCGATGCTTCATTGTCTAATGAAGTGATAATTTCTTCTGTAAATAAATATAATTTTGATTGAACAATCCAATCTCCGTGTAGATTTGATGCAATACCACGTGCATCATCTCTACTTGATCGACGATCAAGCCATACATTTAATTGACCTATTTTTGGACTAACTATACCAGTTGAATGACTAGTAAATATATTCAGACGTTTCTTTATCAGTGATGTTTGTTCTTGCTGTTCAATATACGCACCACAAGCTATCGGATAGATATTGCCTTGTAATGGAATTTTATCATAATACTTTCGTTCAATAAACTATGTTTTTTTTTTAAAAAAAAATGGTAGGAATGAAAGGGAGAAAAACAAGACTCACATGTTAATCAACGGTGCTTTATATCCTACTGATAAGAATTTGTAAGTAATAGGAAGTAAAAAGTGAAGACTTCTGCAAAAATCATCAATAGCGGAGGCATAGATTAACTTACCTTCTTCCAAATGGAACATTATAAGCTTTAAAGATTTACTGACTACAGCTGGGGAGGAGTGGTTGAGATTTATTAACCTAATACCTCATCAAGTAGGAAGTTCAGAATGCTTTGGCGTGGGGAAGATGAACCCTGGACTTTCTGTGTGCGTAGAATGATGAGCATTCTATCATTCACACACACACACACACACACACATGAAACAACTACTGTGGTGAGAGCTGTCTGCAAGCCAAAACTGTAGGCAACAATTAAAGTCGATGTTCACGTCCCAGATCAGGGTCATGAGAAAAACAATAACAAAGCTTAACCTTGAGGAACAGTAGAGTTAGAGTGTGAAAATACGATTCATACATATATGACTTGATTTTCTGAGGAATGGCCACAAAGAGATAACAGAATAACCTTCAGCATAAAAATAACCAATCAGAAGAGACTGCTTCTCCCCTGGCAATAGTGTACACATTTTGATTTGATACTAGTAACTAGTGTGATGCGTCTAGTCCTCTGATTGGTGTAGACTGAATTCTATCAGTCAGGTTGTAATGTGACCACCATTCTAGCGAGCTCGCCATCACGGTGCACATTGATTTGATGGTATTAGATGGTTGGAGGCAATCGGCCGCAGGAAGCCTTGGACCACCTAGGTATCGTGGTAGTTGGCACTCACCACCAATCAGTCAGCAAGGCGTATCTGTGACCTTGAAGGAACTCATTTCCCTTCTGAAGAGATTCGAACCCGCGTCACCCAGTGCTGCAGTCAGAGACATTACCACTGAGCTGTTCGGGCTCCCGATTGACCTCCTGTAGGACTGTAGTGGATACTTTGATTTGACACTAGTAACTAGTGTGATGTGTCTAGTCTTCTCATTGGTGCAGACTGAATACGAAGTTTATTGGAAAGATTCGGTGTGATACGATGAATTACTTTGGAGGCTCTCGTTTTCTCCACTACATGACCAATATCGATTAAATATGACAGAATTGAGCTGCGGATTATTTTAGCCTGTCCTTTGCCAAACCACGATGGGAGATGTTCACTAACACGTTGGCTAAGCTGTCTAGTAGTTAGCCCAACATAACTGTCACCGCAGGTGCAGTTGAATTATTAAATGCACATAGATGTGGCAAAACTATCTAGCTTATCCTTCGTTTGTGTCACAATCACTCGTCAGCTAGAGAGTGACAAACATAGGTGTTCTGCGTAAAATGTTCTTCGTATACTCCTTGAAAGTCTTTGGAATAAAATCTCACTTGATTAGTCACCATTAAATTGTAACTTAATAAATAGAGGTTTCTTTTGTGCAGTCAGAGTCTCAGGTTTTCTCTCTAATGTTTTCATATGTTTCTTTATGAAACTACTCGGATAGCCGATCTCCGTCAAGGAATCGTGAATATATTCAAATTCCTTTTGTAAGAGGTCATCCATACATATCTTTCATGTTCTGCTCGCAAGACATTTAACAATTTTTTTTATATTTATTACCATTACTACTATTATGACTAATTGCACAATTTATATTCACCATCGTATTATCCTGTAGACAAAACACCATGATTGGTTTATATTTGAATTTTTATTTGTAAACTTGAGTTCCAATTGTTCGCTTAAGTGTGTTGTTCTAAATATTATTTAATTGAATTTTAGATTTTCCCGTCGATTGATTGGACCTAAGTGCGTGGTTTCAGGTTGATTGCACACTGTTAGTCACCATCCACCAATTAAATTTTGATTACATGCCCAGACATCGTCGAAGCATGCGCACAAGAAGCCGACACATCAACCTAGAAGACTGAGCACTTCAATTCAATCAATCAACGAGAAAATCTAAAACTGAATTTGATAATTAATATGACCTATTGCACAAGAGGTTTATAAAAAAAGGCAGTCATATGAGTAAAAGCTCAATTTTCAGATCAATAAAAATGGTGACCGTAACCTATTAGCAACCTAAAATGTAACTACTCAGTAAAGATCTCTAGCGACCAATCAAATGCATCAGAAGCAGAAGTGTATCATTTGAAATAAAAAACGTCTATATACAAATAGTGCTGAAGATGTTGTCTAGTCAGGTAATGAAAGCTTCACCATTCAACCATCTACTTGTTCATAGAAAAGTGTGTACAACTACACCAAAATATCACGATAGAAGAAAACTGAACATGAGGATTAATTCTTACCCGCATCCTTAATCTCTTTCTCACTGTCACTTTTTTCCTCTATTACATGAAAAATCAACCATAGATTATTATTATTATTATTGTGCCTTTGGGTTCCTAGCGGAACACAGGGCTTCAACTGCACGTCTCCACTTGTTTCTGTCTTCCTTCTGCTGTGCTTTTCACCTGCATTCATGTAAGTCCATACTGTTTCAACTCCTCAACTCTTCACACGATCTCCTCCATGTCACCCTCGTATCGACGACCCGCTCGCCTTTCGGCCTGGTTCCACTAGAGAAATGGCCTGACGCTGGCGCGATGTCACCCAGTGGCCTCCTCAGCGAGTGTCCAATCCACCCATCTCCACTTTCTCCTGCATATTAATTGGTTGGCGATTGGTTCTTGTTTTGTTTGTTTGTTTCCATAGTTTCTTGTTGGTGATTCTTTCCGGCCCCCGGTCTTCTGATCTTCAGTATAGAGCGAAGACAGTTGTTGGTTGATGAAGGTATGCAACAGGCTGTTGAAAATATTCTTTGTGACCTGCCCGCCAAGTTTCTAATCCGTATAGAAGAGCTGACTGACTTTACGTTTTTATTGAAAATCCGACCGGATTTTGTTGTTGATGATGAGTGACGAAGATTTCCAGATTAGTTTCAGGTTGATGAATGTGTTTCTCGCCTTCCCGATTCTCGCTCGATTTGACATCCTCGTCCGACCCGACTGGTTGTAGTTGAGACAATGCTTCCTAGATAAGTGAATGAAGTAACCTCTTTCAAATCCCTCCCGTTGATGGTGATTGGCGCTGGATGTATCTGCTGTTGTTGTTTTTGTTGGTTGGTTGTTTTCATAACCTCCGTCATGTCTATGTTCACATGGAGTCCTGTCTTTACCGGCTGCTTCTTCGACCAGTTTGTCAGTTTTCGCTTGTAAGTCTTCGATTTTGTGACAGTGACATTAAACATAAATCATCCACGCGCGAAATCCAGGTCTTCTAGGTTCTTCACGTCGGTCCTGGATATCCCTGTCTTCTCGTTTCCAACTGTCTGACGCATAATCCAGTCAGTCCACCACAATTAGGAATATCATTGGTGATAATAAGCACCCCTTGTCTGACTCTTGTGTGTTTACTCCAAACGCCTCATAGAGGATAAGGAATAATAAAATACATACGCACACACACAAACCCCAAAAAATCAATAAGCAATTGAAATTTACTTGGAAGCAATTAGAATCTGTATAGAAGACACGATTTTCATTCACTAAGTTAGTTTCTATTGTCATAAATAAATCAATATCTGTAGGTGTATCCACTTTTATATTGACAATATTTTCAATTTCAGTGAATTGTGATTGTATATCAGCTGAAAAATATGAATAATAAAATGAATAAATTAGTTAATATTCAATCACACAATAGGACTGGGAGGATACAATAAATAGACTAATTGAAAACTCTGTTTCAAGTTTCACCACGGATCTGTAACAGTTCGAGAACCATTAGAAGCTACCAGGGAGTACTGGACAGTTATTTTGTCTTATTTTCGGACTCACTGGGAGTCGAACCCAGGATTTTCCAATCATATATCACAATTAATTAAGAATTTAGGACACATTTTTGTGCTATTTGACTGATGATAAACTAGGCAACTGATCGATGAGAGATCAACATTAATTTTTCAATGAGAGAGATGCTCAATTATCAACCAGTGGTCCGAGAGATACTCATCCAAAAGAGTGATTTTTACGTGAGTGCAGATTAGTAGGTAATAAGCTAGCTGCCTATATATAATATCTTTCCTAGACATATTGCTTAGTCGACGACTTGATGAGTCAATAAAAAGATCTATTTATAGAAAACTTGTCTGGAGAGGACAGTATTTTAATTACTACATTTTCTGCCCTGTTCGGTACAAAACAGCCTTAGTAAGCTGTCTCTTCAGCATAATCCAACGAATATGCACTGAAGACACACTTGATGAAGAAGAAAGAAAGTTGACACAAACTCTGGTTGATAATAATAATAATAATAGTGGACTACTGTTTTTTTAATAGTAAAGAAACAGACAAAATGATGTATAGGCAGAGAAAAGTAGCTTTTAAAAAAGATTAGACAGACAGAGGAAACCAACACAACACAATACAATATAATAAAACACAACTTACGTGACTTATACAGACGGACAATGTGTTCAACAAATTTTGTATAGACGATAACCGTGTCAACTAGATCTCCCTTGATATAACTGTATGCTTTTGGTTGTGGCATAGGCTAAAACGCAAAAATATAGACAAATATATGAGAGGGAAAACAAACAAATTAGTCAATACACGCACACACAAGTCTAGGGATTCATATCTGCCAACAAGATACAAGACAATGCTTAGATAACCTCATTATCTCACCAATTAACTGATGGATGAAAAACGCTAACATGGATGCAGGTGAAAAGTACAGTAGAAGACAGAAGCAAGAAGAGACGTGCAGTTGAAGCCCTATGTTCCACTAGGAATCCAAGGGAGAAATAATAACAATAAATTTAAGCCATTAGGTCCACGGTTGAAATATATACGTGTACCTATTATCAGGAGAAAACCAACAAGTTGGCAAAAGAAGCAGCAAAGACAGAGCTTCAAATGGTGATGAAGATAATCAACTAACCAACCAACCGACAACAACAACAGCTAACACCAATCACTATCAACAGAATAAATTTGGAAGAGGTCACTTTCTTCACCCATCCAGGCAATCATCGTTTCAACCACAGACGGTGGAACGGATGAGGATGTCAAATTAAGCTAGAATCGGAGGTTAAGACAATCCTTCATCACTCTGATTTCAGTTTGGAAAGCTATTGCAATCCACAACATAAAGAACACGATTCGAATTTACAACACCAATGTCAAGTCAGTCACTTCTTCTATATGAGTGAGAAACTTGATTCATACTCATGCGAAAATTTTATTGTATGTCTGGAAAACGCCTTCAGCGCTAGCTTTAATGTGAATTGAAAGATTGGCATATGCCAATTTACGCCGTCTCTGGTTTAGTAGACGCGATATCCATCTGGCTATCTATCAAAGGACGTGTATACTGCTCAGCAGTTCACTCCATCCACTTTTATGGTTGTGAGACAGTCGTTGAAAATGAAAGACATGAGAAGCGTGGCTAGTTGTCTTTGATCATAGGTGTCTGCATTCTATCTCCCATGTTAGGTGGCATAATAAGGTGAGTAATATTGAAGTTAGACGTCTTTCAAGTGATAGGTAACGAGGGGAAATCAATCGACGTGTTTGTGAATTTACATGGATTCGGATGGTTAGGATATGCCTATCCATCGCCTTCCTCTGTCAATGGTCAATGTTAGCCAACCGACACGGGATGGATCAGGTTGGAAAAGAGAAAGCTAGTAGTGGTCAAACCAAAACATAGCTCCATCAATCAATGAAACCCACAACAGTTAGTTTAACCCAGCCATGTAGGGAGGTGTAGACTTTCTGACTGACTGACTGGTTAGGGTCCTCGGGATGGTGAAAACCAATGAAGGCTGGAGACAATTGGTGATATGGTTGGCTAAAAATCGTTTTCAATAGCTGGTGAAGATGCATTCACTCTTTGTGACTTATCATATCCAATAATACTCCGTTATTTTTCGGTTTTACTATTCTTTTTTCCTTACTCACACTTGTTTTTATTATCTGTCTTTCCAACCTCCCTTTACCCTCTTCTCTTGCTTTGTGTGCTGCATGTGTGGTGAGAGCTGTCTGCTAGCCAAAATTGGTAGACAGCAATTTACGCCAGTATTTACTTCGCAAATCTTGGTCATGGGAAAAACAAGAACAAAGACTTTGCGTGAGCAGATATATGGTCTGACCTTCAAAGAAACGGCCACAAAGAGATGACAGAATAACTTCCATTGAGAAACGACCGATCAGAAGACGCTGTTTCCTTGCTAATAATAACGAATGCGATGTACATAAAAATATATAAATATCTGTTGATCTCCTCAATAGACAATCTGTTACCTGACCCTTGTCTTCTGTCGTTACACATGGAGCGTGGCACCTCGAACTGGTGCACATCTGTGCAAATTCCTGTGCTGGAACCAGTCAGTTAGTCAGTCAGTCAGAAGTGAAAGGCCAAACATCAGCACGAATAAAAGGACCAATAAGCACATAATTATAAAGAAATCTACGGAAACAACCAATTACAGTGAGTGAGCGTCACCAGAGGAGAGAAATATTTCATACATGAATAATTCTCAAAGCTTACTACTTGACAATAAAATTAACGCTGAACAGGTTGTCAAGATGAACAATGACACGATCCATCACTTCAGAGAACACAATCAAAATCTAAATTAATGCTGAATTTCTTAGTTTAGTTGTCTGATGACAACGAAACTTGATCGTATAGCCAGCCAACATGACTTCAATCACATTTCACACACACACACACACACACACACAAATACATACAGTCTACTGAGAAAAAACAACACAAAAAAAGCCGACTTACATTTGCAATACCATCAGAAATAAATAAATATGGTCCACTGTTCGACTCAGAATTACTCGGTGTTTTATATTGTACAAAATTGATTTTAATATCCATTGACTGTTGAGTTAACTTGTTGAACATTTTCTATGAGGATAGAATGAGAAGACGAAGAAGAAAGAAAGAAAGAAATAGTGGTAAGTAGAAGAAGAGATCAAAGACGACAACGATAATATTGATTTATCTCAATACATGTGATATGATCGTCAATACAACCCGACAGCTTACGAGTCTTTGGCATTAACAAACTTCCTAACTAATAGACAATTACTAGCCTAGTGTTTTAATCACTACTCACAACGACAAAGACCACCAACACCACAATCCGATACCACCACTGACGAGCAACAGAAGGAATAAAGGAGGAAGACACAGCGTTGAGCAGAAAGTTTTTATTTTCTCAGACCAACAGTGAGAAAAAAAATTGACAGCGGTTCCATATGACTTTGATATAAGTGGCCTTCATTTGATGGTAAGGTAAAAACAGTTAACAGCCAATAGGGCTTAGAGGTCAAACCACTCATGGGGAAAAATATAAACATCACTGCACTGTGAAATCTAATGTTTTGGAAAAATTAGGTGTATTTAATAAACATGTTGTTATTAGGACTCAGTTCCAAGAAATGTACGCTTCATACACAAGGCTATGAGCCATACACAAGTACTGTGTTGTGACGGGGTAATAACTCTACAATGGGCAGTGCGAGCTGACGTAAGATTAAGTTGGGAAAGAGTTAGACAGCTGGTCCAAGCAAAATCTGACACATCACTTCATGAAGTTCGGATTATACGATTTGTGAGGATTTCGGATTCACTACAATCGTTAGATTTTCATCACAAACCAACATCAGTTCCAGAGAGATTATTGAAAACCGACAGGGATATCTGTTTCATCCCGTTTCAGGACTCTCCATCGGTACGCGCATATGACTTCACCCGGGGTCGAACTTTCAGGTTTCAAGACCAGAAAGCTTGTTGACCAGTCACAGACCTCTGAATGCTAACTTTGTAAACTCGTGATACAGCGCTGCTCACATCAATGCTTTTAATGAAAATCCACTTCACCTTGATGTAGTAGACCTTAACGTTTACGATTTCCCCTATGCAGCTTCAGGAAATCCGTCTAGTAAACATCACAATGAACTGGCAATTGATATTCAGATTATAGTATTTGTAATTGGTTCACGAAGTCTTTGACTGTTGGTTTGAGTGACACGTTGGGAAGTATAGGCTGTCTGATTGGGATCCTAAGAATGGCTATGAACCCTTGGCTTGAAATGCATTCATTCACATGTTTTTCCCTCCATGTTATTATTTGTTTTCCAGTAAATTTCTGCTTATTATAGTGGTTCATCAGCTATATATTTCTACATTTTTCATATAAGTTTGATTTTTGGTAGATTAACAATGGATCCATAAGAAGAGGAACAGTTGAACATCTCATCATCACTGATCAGCTAACCAATTTCAAAACAAAATTCTCATTCACGCTAGTTGACAGAATAGAAAAAGAGACCTATCGAAGACACTCATCACTTTTGAAGTTGTTGAAGTTCTAGACATCCAGACAGAGAAATCAAAAAGGTTTGTTGTATAAAAGAGAATTCTTCAAAGAATTTCTTTTGCTATCATGGTGATGACCCTGTTGTTTCGACCTCATCAACAAAAATCTTTCTAACTCTTCCTTTTTTTTGGTTACAGGATTTCATCATTAGCTGACGTCGGTTAGAGAACCATTGGAATCAATCAATCAGTCGAATCCCTACAAACCAATACTTGAAAACCAATGAGAAGCTCACTAGCGACTACTGGTCCTATTCATGTGGGTAGTTACAGTGGGGTTCGAGTGTGAATTCCTCAACAGGTCAAGTGTGAGGACAAATACTCACCGGGGATGACATTGGCTAGTGATCACGTTATGTCGTGAAATTGGCAGAAGTTGGAATTCATAGGCTGTCCACTGGATCGCACCCCAGTGACTCGACAGTCCACGAGTTCGCTAGGCTTGTAACCAGAAGGTCTTGGGTTCGAACTCCTGTGGTGGGTGTGTAGTATGAAGAGTCCCGAACTAGGACGAAAAAGCTGTCTGGCCGTACTGCCTATGAATTTTTCAATGGTTCTCCTAACTGATGTCACCTCATGATAAAATCCTGTAACCAATCAATCAAATCCCTCCCTACAAACCAATACTTGAATATTGGAAAATTAGCTAGAGCTAGAATGATTGACCTTGCTAAGTTGAATAACCTAGGAAAAAGCCCAGTCATTACACTGCATTCACTTGCATGTGATCAGAAAATAGGGTGGGATAGGGTGAGAGACATGTTAATTGCGTAGGGGATTTCATCATGAGGTGATATCAGTTAGAGAACCATTGGAAAACCTGCACTGGAGTATTGGACAGATGTTTCGTCCTAGTTTGGTACACTTCAAAGTACTCACCCACCACAAGTGTTCGAACCCAGGACCTTCTGGTTACAAGGCTAGCCAGCTCATAGACCATTGAGCCACTGAGACCCGATCCAATGGTCCTTGAATTCTAACTTCTACCAATTCACGACATAGCGCGACCATTTCGCAATGTCTTCTTCGAAGAGATACTGCCTCATCTTCAATCTAGTGCACCTTACTGGTCACGGCTTCCCACTAGAACCCCAGGTTAACTGCCTGAATAGGGCCAGTCACTAGTGAGCATTAGATTAACTTTCAAGTATTGGTTTTGTAGGGATTTTGTTTGAGTGCATGGAGGATTTCATGATGAGCTGACATCAGTTAGAGAATCATTGGAAAACCTGGGAGTACTGGAAAGCTGCTTCATCCTAGTCTGGGACTCTTCAGCGGTACGCACCTCGTGAATTGGCAGAAGTTAGAATTCAAGGACCATTGAATCGAGTCCCAGTGGCTCAATGGTCTACGAGCTCGCCTTATAACCAGAAGGTCCTAGGTTCGAATCCCGGTGGGTGACCCTGCTAAGTTAAATAACCTAGAAAAAAGCTCAGCCATTACATTGTATTCACTGGCATGTAATCACAAAATAGAGTGGGTGGGATAGGGTGAGAATAATAAAAAGAGTAATACAATTAGGTGGAGAGAGAAGTTAATCACTGAAGCTTTGTTTATCGAATCAACACTGCACACGTGCAAGCGAAATGACGCAGCGCCTATGCCAGAGATATGGATAGTGACAAGAAATAACTAAAGGAAGTTGGAATGACAGAACAGAGAGAAAATTATATAGAAGACAAACTGTGACACCGTGTGACTAGAACTGATGTGATTATGAGCAGTAATTTGTGCTCGAAACTTCATCCAGTTGTTAATACTTCATCACTGTGTGTGATATTTAAAATAAACTTACCTAATATGGAATTACATTCTGCCAAAGTGAACAAGTTCTACACTTAGATAGATAATTCATGCATCATCACTTATATTACAACAACACAATTTAACATTTCTGACTACTGATACTCATCCGAAATGACACTAATCGAGCAAATGACCTTGAGCAAAATGTATACCCAGGTTGAAAAAAATTCCGAACCAGTGTCAAGCTGAGCTAACGATCAACAACCCCCTAAAGAGATGTATGCTATGAAGAATGCATAAAGTATATATATATATACACGCAATATTAAGCACTTTTCCGAACAATAATAATCATGCACAATGGAAACTTTTAGCATTTCCCATTGAGATGAAAGAGAGATGAAAATATCCAGTTGCCAGGGCAAAGAAAGACTGATAACCGCTTCTTTCTGGATGCATAAATCAGGTCTCAGGCGCTTGATGGAAATGGCTTCAGCAAACTTCAGGGGAATTGAGCTCTTTTGCCTTTCGATAATTTTGAACGACTTTTCGACTTCCACCTCATGACCCGTGTCGGGGAGATGCCTGGCGATGGCACTGTTTAAAGCATTTGTTCCCTTCAGACGTAAGCTCTTTGACACATATTCAGCACATCGTAGATATGTCCTTCTTTCTGTCCTTCCAATGTAACTGCTCCCGCAGACACATGTAAATTTGTATATACAGTTGGAGTTAACATGAGAAGGATATCTATCGATTTTTCATTGCACCAAATAGTAATAATGTCTTTGCCATGTAAACAGCTGACGAGAAGGCAACGAAATAAAAGATGGTACCATTTTATTCTGCTAAAACTGTAGTTCTTGCCTTGTTCTAATATGTTGTTGTCAAAACTAACCGAGATTACCCTTAATCTATGTAGAATTTTATTTATTCTTAATGTACTAACTGGAAACAATAGTGTAGTAAAGTGCTGAGAATTCCATTTTGTATCACAGGTACTGTTTTGGAATAAAGCAAATTATTAATAATAATAATAATTATTATTATTAAGACTTACTTGAAGGTAGCCAGTTTTAGGATCGAATTCCAATTGAATGTAGGTATTTTCTATGCTCAGAGGCTGAGAACTGTAATGTTTAAAAATAAAAAGGATGAGAAAATACACAAGCCAACGAATTGTACATTATTTTGAGATTAGCAATAGTCTGAATTAAAGAAAGCTAATGAGCAGTGTGTATTAGGTACAGTTTCTTTTCCCGGTAGTGACGGATACCTTTATACCATAGTATGCTTTTACTTCTAATTATTATCTTATTTTTACTGTTATCGCCGTCATTATCATACTGTGATATAATTTCGTATTTCATCCTTCTCTTTACTATCATTATTATGATTATTCAATACTTTAGTTTCGTGTGGAACATAGCCTATAAAACTATATATATATATATATATATATATATATATATATATATATATACCGATCCCTCCCCATAAAAAATCATTTCCAAGTAGTGCGGATTTCAATTCCTCCCAACATGATCTTCTCAATGGCATCCTCGGATACCAAATCTAATGTTTTCCAATTAGGTTCCACTCAAGGATTTGATGAACAATGTCATCTGAAGGTCCCTTCAGACCATTTCCAGTCCATCTTCGTTCCCTTTTGTATACTTATTAAGCAATTAAGTTCTTGTCTACTAGATTAGTGGCTCCCAGAGTTCTATGTTATGTATACTTTCCAGTCGACCATATGACCATCAGTATGCGGCTAAAGCAGGTGGTGTTTCAGAGTCTACGGTGGTCTGTTCTGAAAGTTTTGCGTGATACAGTGAGTCTCTAGACCATATAGAAGCACTGATTGAGCAGACATTAGTATTTGAAAATTCAGAACATGTGTTCGTTGTGCTGATTGCATCGTAGATTACCACACTGATTTCATATCTTGGTTGGCAACCTCTCATCTGTGCTATCTGTAGTTCAAATAGTGTTTCTCAGGTAACTCAAAAAGAGTGACTTCGTTTAAATCTTTCCCAAGGATAGTGATTGGTTCTTGTGTGGTGAGAGCTGTCTGCTAGCCGAAATTGGTAGACAGCAATTAACGTCCCAATATTGGTCATGAGAAAAAAAACAAAAACAAAGACTAACTCAACAACCAATCACAGCAGATTTTGCGTGGGCGGATGCAATTCACAGATTGATGATCTGACTTTCAAAGAAACGGCCACAAAGAGATGACAGAATAACTTTCAGCGAGAAAACAACCAATCAGAAGACGCTGCTTGTCTGTTAACATGAAAATACATAAATATCTACTGATTTCCTCAATAAAGGATCTGCTGTCTGGCCCTTGTCTTCTGTCGTCACGTTTGTTGTAGTTTTTGTTGTTGCTAGAGTTGGCTGTTTTGATCACCTCTGTCTTCTATATTTACACTCGAAGATCTGTCTTCCTTACCTTTACCTTCTTTAACAGTTGTTGTATTTTTAAAAAAACTGGAAACACCATTATCCTATCAATATTTGACCGCCTAGATTGTTATCAACATTAGTATGAATTTTACCTTGATTGTTACCCAATAACTCGCATATGCCTGATCTATCTTATTCCTTTACATCACCAGTGGAATATGGGGCTTTAGAACGTAAAGTTTTAGCGTCGGTGGCACAGCGGTTAGCATGCTCGCCGACCATGCAGATGGTAAGGGATTCGACCCCTGGTAAACGCACTTCTTTACGTCGCTGAGCCAGGAATAATGCTGGTAAGGAGGAAAGGTTGGGTATGAGGCTAGCAACCCCGTCCTGTAAAAATAATCATCACTGCTACAGAAACTTCCAGTCAGTAGCTGGAAGCCCTATGTTCCGCTGGGGAACGTAAAGGAAAAAAACAAGGTAGAGTATTGACGTTTCGGTAACAGTGGTGTTTATTTTTACGAGTTGAGATTGTTAGCTTCACAGACCAACCTCCACTCTTTACCGGTCTTATTACCAGCATACCGAGCTTTAGGAGTGCGCCGGCAGAGGACCGAACCACCTGAGTGATTGCAGAGCATTCTACCGCTGCACCACGCAGCGTACTATGCCTGAACATTAATTAAATTAACCAAATTGATCTATCCTTAATACTGTTCTTACCTAACTGTAAATTTAGAGGTAAAATTCCCAAAAATTACTATTTTCGGCTTATATTGTTTTCATATCATCAGGAAAGTAGAAAAAATTGCAGTAACGCTCTCAACTACTTATATTAGTCAAGTAGTTTATGCCACATACAAAATAAATACACTACTAACGTACATAGCCACATATTGTATATTTACCAAAGGAAACAAGAGGCGAAATTTTACCTCTCCAAGAACTGTGTAAATTGTAAATGAGGACTGTGATTTAAGGTGTTACGAATTCGTTCAAATGGCTGGCCGAAAATTCGAGGCTATTTGAGCTGAATTAAAACTGGGTATACACCGATGATGAGCTCAGCCAGAGACGAGCGAAACGGTTGTCCGCCGAAAAGATCACCTTGATCTGGCTGGTTAGCAAGCACTACTGGTTGATACATGAGGGGAACACAACTGGGTGTCCCAATCAATCAGCAGTGCATAGGCTTACGCACTTATGCTTCCCTTCTTGATTATCATAAATGTTAATCAAGATGAAGTCTATCTGTAAAATGTTGCGAAAAGTATTTACGCAATACATTACGCACAATTATTACAGTGCTAATTGATAACAAAGGTCATAGGTTATTTTGTCAGTTACCAACAAAATAAATCATAGTGTATGAGAAATATTATGATTACTATTCACTTGGGTTGCGAGTAAAAGAACTTAGGGCTTCAATCCAACATCTCCATTTCCTCCTATTCTCTTTAGTCCTCTTTAGATGACCTGACGACTGAGTCTAGGCTCTCATCTCTCTCCCTCTGTTTCTCCTTACACAGTCTTCTCCATCGGGAGCTCCAGTCGTTGTTTCCCGTTGATGTCACCCAACGGTCTTCTCTGAGTGTGTCCGTTTCTGCTTTCTTCTACATATTTATTGAGAAATCAATTAATGATTCCTACATTCTCAGAGTTTCTTGACGCTAATTCCTTCTAGTTGACCATTTGATCTTCAATATTGAGCCAGAGAAAGGGGCAGTTGTTGATAAAAGTCTGCAGCTGGCTGGTGGAAATGCCTTCCGTTATGTGCGAACCAAGTTTCCGTTCAATATAAAAGAACTTGTTACAGGACGCAGTTTCCTGGAGTTCTAGTGAAAAGTCGTGACCAGTGAGGTTCATTCAGTCAAGCGTGAGGATGGATGTCCCACCGATGATATTGGTTGGTGCCAGTCGCGTTAAATCACGAATTGGTAGAAGTTAGAACTCATGCGCTGGTCAGTGAATCGGGTCCCAGTGGGTGAATGGTATATGAGCTTGCCTTGTAACCGGAAGGTCCTGGGTTTGAACACTGGCAGTGCAGTTGTCGATCCCCTTTCGACGAAATAATTAAGGATATAAGAATATGAATGACAGTAATTGAAGTATATATAGTAGATGGTGACTAGCATTGGAATCCAGTGGATGAGAATTTCGTCCTAGAGGATGTACCTGGATTCTCCAGTGAGTGAAATGCACTTCCTGCATTCCACCACTCTTAATGACCGTATCCAACCAAATTATTTCAGGTTAAATCCCCAGATATCATCAGTGTATCTATACAAGCAGCAAACATGTCAACAGAAACCGAGCACTATGGTCTAATCAGTCAACGGCAAAGTCCAAATTGAATCAAATAACTACATATCTTATATATATTGTAATAAATTTAGAGACAGGTGTAAGTGACCACCACCACTTGCCCACCACTCTACTTGCCTCGCCACACACAACCAAAAAACAAAAACAACAGTAATGTATATTTATATGCACGTGTTACAAAAGAAACTAACTTTATGCTGGTCAGCATTCGTCCACTTTCAATAACTGGTACTAATTGTGGTTTCACTGGTTCAATAGGTCTTGATGATGATGATGATGATAATAACATTGTCGGTTCAGATAACAGCTTTAATTCAATACACGAAAATGATAATGGAAACAATTTCACTGGACTTAAATATAACAAACTTATAGATTGTTCTTGTTGTTGTTGTTGATGTTGTTTAGATGGATATTTTATTACTGTATGCTGTAATTGTATTGTCAATTGTTGTTCACTTGTTGATGATTCCAAGCGGTTTGAATAGATTTGTTTTGCTTGAAAATTTTTATAATGACCGTTGACATGTAAACTGATGATTGTAGTACGATTACGAGTTGATGGATTGAAAAGGTATATACGACTACACATAGTGATGATGATGATGGCGATGAGGACAGAAGACGACGACAGCGATGGAGACAAAAAAAGAAACAAACAAGAAAAATAAATAGGACAAATAGAAATCAAGATAAGCACAACAACAAAACCAAAGTTAGTTAAGCAAAGAAACCGGTTGGGGGTTCTTAAGTCGAACCCGGTGGATATGTACTGTCGACGAGTCCCAGACTAGGACGAAGCAGCTAACTATCCAGTCCTCCAATGCTGGTTTTCAATAGTTCTCTAACCGATATCAAATCCCTACAAAAAGAAAATAACTCTTGAAAATTTTCTTTATCGACGAAATCATCTTCGGAGACGACTGTACAATCTTATTTATACTCACCAAAAAGAGACACACGTACACTTTAAAAAACACATCTGAGAACATTATCTAGCATGGTTATCAAGAGGACAATATATAAGACAATTCAAGTGTTGGTTTTTAGGGATTTGATTGGTTTCAGGATTTCATCATGAGCTGACATTAGTTAGAGAACCATTGGAAAACCTGGGAGTACTGGACAACCGTTTCCTCCTAGTTTGGGACACTTCAAAGTACGCACCCACCACAAGTGTTCGAACCCAGGACCTTCTGGTTACAAGGCGAGCTCGTATACCATTAAGCCACTGAGACCTGATCCAATGGTCCTTGAATTCTAGCTTCTGCCAATTCACGACATAGCGCGACCGCTAGCCAATGTCTTCGGTGAGTATTTGTCTTCACACCCGACCCGCTACCCTGCTTCAGGTAGGTAGTTACCTGGGTCCAGTGTGAAGTCGTGACCAGTACGGTGCAGTGGGTCGGGTGTGAGGACAAATACTCGCCGAAGACATTGGCTAGCGGTCGCGCTATGTCATCAATTGGCAGAAGCTAGAATTCAAGGACCATTGGATCAGGTCTCAGTGGCTTAATGGTCTACGAGCTCACCTTGTAACCAGAAGGTCCTGGGTTCGAACATTTGTGGTGGGTGCGTACTTTGAAGTGTCCCAAACTAGGACGAAACATCTGTCCAATACTTCAGTGCAGGTTTTCCTATGGAAAGTCATGGGTTAGGACTCCATTAAGTGCATACAGTCAATGAGTCACAAACTGAGACGAAACATCTAGCTGTCCAGTACTTCCTGACTTTCAATGGTTCTTTAACTGACGTCAATCCGTGGTCAAACTAGGAAAAAATGAATAGAACTCTAACCGAGCATTGAAGAGCAACAGTTCAACTTATCACACACACACACACACATACACATATCATAAAGGACATTTAATTAAAGACGCAACAAAATAAATGAAAGTGTACAGGAAAAATAATATTTACGCATAGAATAATGAGTATTTCATGAATCATAGGATACATATCTACAACAATGAGAAAGATCTTAACACACTGGATGTTAGCATCTCGTGGGCCCATATAAGCATATCAGTTTTCACATCTCTACACGACTCAAAGACATCTTAGCTTCGCTGTACCCTCCTAAATACTTTACCAAACGTATTATAATGTCAGCTAAGCAAAGCAATGATGAGCTTGGCATGCGTAATACGTATAAGTTATTTTCAATCATGTAGCTTAAAACCACCCATCACGACTACAATTTCTCTCCTCATCGAAAACTCATTCTACCATCAAACATGAAAGACTCATTGCCGATATCTATGGTGAAGAATGTGTAATCACCTTACATTGTCCACTTTCAATGACCATATTTTACATCTATGAAAAAAGGGTGAAGTGTTGCGCAATACACACGTTATATGATCAATAGCTGAATATCACGTCTACACACCAAAGATCATTTCGTATGTGTTCGTGAATGCCACACGAGTTTCCTATATCCATTATAAGATTTCGTCTGCAATCAATCGCATTAGTTAGTGTTGATGCAAGTTTTTTGAGATAAGTGAAGTGATCCATACACACTCAACCACTTTGTTTTCGCAAACCATCTCACCGTACACCAAAATAAACAATTCTGCTATCATTCATATATCACTGCATTGTTACAATGTCAAACAAGTATCATCATTTAAAAGGCTACAAGTCTTCAGCCATACTATTTTCATTCATTGTTATATATTAGGATATGCTGTGTCGAATGATGTCATTTAAAGCAATGCATTAAAACAGAATAAAGCGGCGTGACAAAACATGAAGTCAACTTTGTATTAACCTAATTAAATTACACATATGATCATAAATTTATTCTGACACATGATAGTATTTAACAAAAGTCAAATTCACGAGCTGGTTTGCAGGCATATGATTGATTGGTTACAGGATTTCATCGTGAAATGATATGGGTTAGAGGAGTGTGTATTAGAAAACCAGCTGGGAGTACAGCCAGACAGCCGTCTCGTCCTAGTTTGGGACTATTCTGTGGAAAATGTCCCTGAGGTTCCAGTTTTAGTTTATATATATATATATATATATATATATATATATATATATATATATATATATATACATATATATATATATGTATATTCGAATTTTCAATACAAACGTCAAGCCAGTTCTTCTCTACGGATCAGAAACTTGGCGGGAGGGTCACAAAGAATATTTCCAACAGCCTGTTACAGACCTTCATCAACCAACAACTGTCCTCGCTCTATACTGAAGATCAGATGACCGAGGGGCCGGAAAGAATCACCAACAAGAAACTATGGAAACAAACAAACAAAACAAGAACCAATCGCCAACCAACAAATATGCAGGAGAAAGTGAAGACGGATTGGACACTCGCGGCTGAGGAGGCCGGGCCGCTGGGTGACATCGCTCGCGCGTCAGGCCACTGCTCGAGTGGAACCAGGCCGAAAGGGAAGCGGGGAGTGGGATGTCGTGCAAGAGTGACATGGAAGAGATCGTGTGAAGAGGAGTTGAAAGAGTATGGACTAACATGGATGCAGGTGAAAGGTACAGCAGAAGGAAGACAGAAGCAAGTGGAGACGTGCAGTTGAAACTATGTTCCACTAGGAACCCAAGGGAACAATAATAATAATAATAATTTATATGCGGCATGCTGAGGACCTAACAGGTGACGTGATTGGAAAAGTTTATTTTTATAAGAGATACATGAATAACATAATAGTCATGTGTGATAATAAACCAATGGATGGTATAGGAATCTTTAGCCAGATAAATACAGTACAAAAGAGCATATCATTAACATACGTGAAAGAGAATAACAATTCCTTACCGTTTTTAGATGTACTCATAAAGTGCCGACAAGATGGATTAATAGGACAATCTGTTTACAGAAAGTCTATGTGGATGGGAAAGTATGTAAATTTTCATACTTTCTGTCCACTACAGTATAAAAAGCGTTGGTTAAGTGCTTATTGAGACGCATCCAGCGCATATGTACAGACGATAGTATTGAAGAAGAAAAATACCTAACTAAAACACTGTTAGATAACAAGTATCCTCCGAAATTCACTAAGTGTCACATAAGTATCAAACAAAGGGCTCCATTGATCCAATCAACCTCCAAAAAGGATGGTTACACTTCTTTGATATTCAATGGTGATCAATAAAATCTGATCAATGGAGAAAGACTCAGGGAGGTAATTAAGAGAAGTTGTTGTGAAGCTTAATTTATTTTCTTAGGGAAAAATTGAGATCTGTGCTTTCCTGTAAATCCTCAAAGCAACGCACCGTGTTTACCAATATACAAGTATGTGTGGACACTAGTACATAGGCAGGACCCATAGGTGTCTGCAGAGGTTAGGGCTACAGTATGTATTCTGATAAATGGCTGCAACAACAATTAAAATCACTGAATACAACTATAATCCTGGAAATAATGTACAACATCATCTATCGTCAAGTAAATCATACATACCGGTCACAAGGGGTTGATTTCAATAATGTCTCTAAACCCTCATATATAAAACAATTTCAGGTCATTCAAGCCTTGACCATAAAAAAGTAGGATTCGATTTACTTGATAATAATGTCTTCACCGCCTTCTAGATTTTTGCTTACGCCACATCCTTATGCCATCTGACCACCTCTTATTTATGACCTTGACCTTTATACAATTTGATCTGTATTGTAGTAATAATTCATGGTCTCTTGCCTTCTATATCAATGTGTGTACATGCGTGATCAGAGTGTATAATATGTTAAGCCAATACTCACTATACAATCCAAATAAACTACGTCTTCTTAATGATGTGATATTGTGGTGAGAGCTGGCTGTTAGCCAAAATTGGTGGACAGTAATTTACGTCAATGGTTATGTCCCCAATATTGGTCGTGAGGAAAATGCGAAGAAAGGCCTTGCGTGGGCGGATAGAGTTAACATGTGGATGATCTGACATTCAAGAAACAGCCAAAAAGAGATGCAAGGTTAACTTTCTGTGAGAAACAACCAATCAGAGGACTGTGTTTTTCTGCTAACAATAATCTATAAATATGTGTTGATTTCCTTAATAAAGGAATCTGTTGCCTGGCCCTTGTCTTCTGTTGTTACAATATTACTCTCGGAATTTCTATGGGGCATGAAACAGTTGCCCAGACAACCAAACTAAATCAAGTAATTGTCTCTTAAGTAGTGACTACTCGTCAAAATTATCGAATTGAAGTTTAATCCACCTAAGGCAGGAGAATAGTGATCCCATTGCTGCCGATGACCAAAAAAAATGCTGTCATGTTTTTTGTACTCATGTAGATTACAAATTGCTAACGTCATTAGGTGACTAACTCCCTAAGCCGATCAGTCAGCATGCGTACTTTCACTGCATTACAACAGTGAATAGGAGTTATCTAGCAGTGGATGTGAGAATGCCAGGCTGCAGAAGAGAGCATTTGATTGAACACTCGTGAGTAACTAGCATAATGTGTCTAATCCTTTGTTTGTTGAAATATAGCCACAATTCTAGATGGCTGGCACACCATCAACAATGCACTTTGGTTGTGTTCTCTGAGCTGGGTAGTTTATTTGCGAAGTTTTCATTGCCCCCTACTAGGCAACAGCCTCAGTGCATACTTCAACTTGAATTGAAGTGAACTTTTAGATTTCTCCACGAGAGAGTTTATTAGTCCTCTTCCGTGGTGACCTTGAACATGAACAACCAATCACATCAAGACCATCCACCTGAGCTACAAATCTTCTTCATCATACTTTGAATTGTTGATATTAGACGGTTGGAAGCTGCCATCAACAAAAGGCCTAGCTTGACCTAGGAGTTTCGTTGTTGTTGTTGTTGCCAGTCGCCAGTCAGCAAGGCGTATCTACAACCTTGAAGGAGGGAACTCATATCCCCCTTCTAAAGATATGAAGAACACTTCAAGGCGAAGACATAGAGTTAATCGAAACTCACTCAAAGATAACAAGTCATTTTTTCACGTCCGAAATGGAGCAGCGAATTGTACATAGATAAAATACAAACAAAGTCAATGTAAACAAAACAACAACAACAAACCGTGAGTGTTCAGTTGCAGGATTAGTTATTAAGAAATTGATTAAAATTGGTTGTGGAAATTCATGAGTATGTAAATGATCTTCAAGAGAATGAAAACTAGGCAGATTATTATTACTATTAATATTATAATCATTTTCATTAAATCTTTCATATTCATCATTTAATTGTAATAATTGTTGTTTTAATTCACTTGAGATTGGTAGACGATTCGACATTTCTTCATTGAGTAATTTCGATGATAAGGATAATAAGTAAACACTGGACAGAGTTATCACTTTTCTTACTGCACCAACAGCTTTCAATAATCTAAAAATAAAAAATTGTTTTTGTTTTTAAAAAAATTGTAATTTTTTGTATTATTTTTTAATTTTTGATTTACAGCTTGATTCCACACTCTATTTTTGGTACAAGTATGGAATTTTCAGCATGGATATCGGTAGCACAAAGTTTGCAGAACGACCGTAGATATCAGATGTGCATTGGTCGGCAGGGGATCGAACCTCGGACCATGTGCATAGTCGGCGAGAGCCCTAACCACTGTGCCACCGACGCACGAATACAAATAATTTTACAAGACTGATTAGTGAACGAAGAACCTCCTTCTCCTTCATTAACAACTTCTGCATATCCTCTAATCGTAATTGGGTCTCTTCAGCAGAATTCAACCATGAAAACACCAGTGAGAGGAGAGGCGGGGGGGATCATGGAGTTTAGGTTACAAGGCAAGCATGTCAACTATTCAACCACTGGAGCTGAATCCAATGAACAATGAATTCTAACTTCCGGAATTCCACGACTGATAGTGCCACCGCTAGCTGGAGAGTCATCGGCGAGTATTCGTCGACTAGTGCGTTGGTGGCACGACAGCAGAATACTCGCCAACCATGCATGTGGTCCGGGGTGCGATCCTCGACCGACACACTCCATTACCTCGCTAAACTGCCAGCAAGACTGGTAAAGACGGAAAGTTGGGTATGAAGCTAGCAACCTCATCCCATAAAAATAAACACCACTGCTACCGAAACTTCAAGCCTCTAGCTTAAAGCCCTATGTTCCACTACGAACGTAAAGGAACATAAAATGACACACCCGAGCTGGTGCATCCCACTTGTCAGGGCTCCTCATCACAACTTCGTCTTGGATTAAATCCCATCTTCTAACCAATGATTGAATGACGGTAACCTTAGGGTCCTGGGTTCGATGCTTGAAAGGAGTGGTGGGCTCATACCGCTGGGAAATCTCGAACTTGAATAAAACAGCTGCCCAATACCCCTTGTTTTAATACTAATATCGAAAATAATAATAGTGGGTGTCTTATACCACAGAATTCGAATTTGATTTCACCATCTTCCAGGAACTAAAACTGTAAAAACTATTCATCAGACATGTCGTATTGTGAACTGAGCTGACGTTTCACCGTAGAATTGACACAAAAGTCTACATTTTTGGATTGAAGTAAATGTTAGATACTGAGCAACTTCAGCGTAGTTATAAGGCCAGTGGAACTGTCTTTCAAAGTGTGCTATCCTGTAACATATCAGGTAGCTACTAATTTGACGTTGTAGACGAGCTTGCATCTTGTGAAATTATTTATACTGTAGGTCCGACTGTGCCATAAATCTCGTTTGTATTGAGAGAAACTTACGGAAGCCTTTGAAGTGAGGACGGGAGTGAGGCAAGGCTGTCTACTATCGCCAATGATCTTCCTGACTGCAGTAAATTGGATAATGCGACAGACAACGGGCAATGAGGAAACAGGCATAAAATGGACTCACACAAAAAACTTGGAGAAACTGGACTTCGCCGATGATATATGTCTGATTTCCCACAAACTGGAAGATATGCAAGTGAAAAGCAACAAGCTGGCAGAAGAAGCATCCAGAGAAGATAGGACTCCAAGTAAACACAGAGAAAACAGAGGTGATGGAGATTCCTGGCCAACACCAACAGCAACAACAACAAAAGACAACAATCAGCATAAATGGGAATCTCCTTTACCTACCTGCCCGGGAAGCATCGTTTCAACTACAGGCAGACAGAACTGACGAGGATATCAACGCCAGAATCGGAAAAGCAAGACAAGCTTTCATTACTCTTAAGTCGGTGTGGAGGTCAACATCACTCCTCAGCATACAAGATAAGATCCGGATTTTCAACTCCAATGTGAAGTCAGTGCTACTATACGGATTAGAGACTTGCACTGCGGGTCATAAAGAGCATCTCAAACAAACTTCAGATCTTCATTAACAGTTGTCTTTTTTTTTTTTGATTTACAGCTTGATTCCACACCGTATTTTTGGTACAAGTATGGAATTTTCAGCATGGATATCGGTAGCCCAAATTTTGCAGGCCGACCATAGATATCAGGTGTGCGCCGGCGTGGGCTCGAACCCCGGACCATGTGCATGGTCGGCGAGAGTCCTAACCACTGTGCCACCGACGCTCAATACTCAAGATCAGATGGCTGGCCAGAAAAGATCAGCAACAGGGATCTCTGGCAATGCGCGAACCAACACAGCAGGAACTGATTGTGAAACAAATAGGCAGGAAGAGATGGAGATGGATTGGCCATTCTCTGAGGAAACCATCAAGTGACATCACACGCCATGCCATCGCTGGAGTGGAACCCGAAAGGGAAGCGGCGAGTTGGTCGTCAGTGCAAGGGTGAGTTGGAGAAGGTCATGTGAAGAGGAGATGAAAGCATGTGGGCAGACTTGGAGCAGGGTGAAAAATTTGGCAGAAAACCGAAGGCAATGGAGACGCGCAGCTGGAGCCCTATGTTCCTCTAGGAATTAAAGGATATAATAATAATTGAGAGATTAAACTACAAGAACATTTACAATCATATAGTGCAAGTTGAATTTTTGTGAAGCTGACATAAATATGAACTAAAATTGCAGTGAGTGGATGATCCACAGTAAGGCTATATGACTCATAACTGCGTCGGCGGTACAGTGGTTAGGACTCTCGCCGACCATGCACATGGTCCGGGGTTCGAGCCCACGCCGGCGCACACCTGATATCTATGGTCGGCCTGCAAAATTTGGGCTACCGATATCCATGCTGAAAATTCCATACTTGTACCAAAAATAGAGTGTGGAATCAAGCTGTAAATCAAAAATCAAAAAAATCAAAAAAAAAATAAATGACTCAAAGTCAGTACATAATAAAAAAATATAAAAAATTTTTATTTAAAATATAGAGTGCTATGCTTACTTATTTGAATAATCCAGCACAACTTCAGGTTTTGCAGTACCAGTTATGGCATCATGATGTTGAAATAACCCTAAATTACGTCGAACTGTTGTTAAATTCTCGTATAGACTGGATATCAATGGTAATAATTGAACAATATTCTGTTTACGACCAACACTTTGTCTTGCATAAGTATAGAGAATTTCAGCAGTTCTATAGTTTTTTATTATTAGAGAAACCAGGAGCACGTAGGAGTGTTGGCAGTTTTCAGTGGAATGTCAAGCGAAAAAAAAGAGAAAAGAGAAGAACAACAGTAACACAAGAAAAGGTAAAATTTTTAACACAGAACAAAATACAATCAAAAATACAATATTCTAGTAGGGGTGTGTGGGTTAGCCTGCTTAAAACTTACAATACGCCACACCAAAACCGGCTAGCGGTCGCGCTATGTCGTGAATTGGCAGAAGTTAGAATTCAAGGACCAATGGATCGGGTCCCGGTGGCTTAATGGTATACGAGATCGCTAGCCTTGTAACCAGAAGGTCCTGGGTTCGAATCCCGGCGGGTGCGTACTGCTGAAGAGTCCCAAACTAGGTTGACGAAACAGCTGTCCAGTACTCCCGCAGGTTTTCCATTGGTTCTCTAACTAATGTTAGCTCATGATGAAATCCTGAAACCAATCAAATCCCCACAAACCAACACTTGAAAACCGGCAAAGTTAAACTTTCGACATCACTAACAACCAATCAGCAAACGACCTTGAACGGACCAATCACATCAAAGAGGTATATATGATAAATAGAAAAGTATATTTATAGAAAAAAGCATAAAAAAGGGATAAAAAGGTTACAAGGGGTATCTTTCTCGAGCATCCGAGAGAAACATCTCCCAGTTTAGTGTGGGACTGTCAATGGAGAAGTCATACCACATCTTGAACATATATTCATCTAAATGACTATAAATGAGATCCTTTTGAGACCCATTTATAGCCCTTGTCCTGTTTTCAAGCGGCCCCAAAACCCTTCAATGGAATTCGTATGAGTCCTCGTAACGGGATCCACCCAGCAAACAAGTGATTTTCTCTATTTTCTACGAGGCAATATCTCTGCAATGCTCGTACCACTGAACTGTTGAGATGAGGCTATTCTCCGTCTCGGCAGTTGCTGCTCTCACCGGCTGTCTCAACAGCCAGTAGTTGCAGATATACAAAATCTGGGTTAGGGAGAGATGCAACCCAGCGAAAAAAGTTCCTACGAAATATTAAAATTATCAGCTTACCATCTCTAATGTTAGCACGCTTCGAAAATATAGCACAACGATGAACAAATCCATCAGTTGATCTGCTTTAGCTTTTTAAAGTCATGATACCACCACAGGAACAAGTTCGCTCCTTCCGGAGCAACCCTAAATCCAGGCAATACTGGAAAACACTGTCCTCCTCGAATCGCAACCGTAACCTTGTAAGGTCACGCATTAGAAATGAATCAAGCGCTATACAATTATAATAAAGGTTTTTGAATTTCCCAGTGAATGAAAAACAAAACGATATTGTTTTTACTGACCTTTCGCTATTTAATGCTAATAGTATTTAATAAGCGCTATACAACAGTGAACTACGTTCGTGAATCTCATTGGATAATTCGACGTCGTTCGCTGATTGGTAGTTAATGGTGTCGAAAGTTTAACTTAGCCCCAAAACCTCCATCTCATCATGTTGCATTTTATTTCTTGTGTTCACCTTGACCTCTCGGATGGTATTGTTTACTCTAGAGAGTGGTCAAAAGGTTCCTACAGCTTATTGACTCACGTGCTTCTAATAAACTTGAGAAAGAGCATAAGTGTGGGGTCGCAGAATATCCCAATGCACATGAGATGACAATTCTTGACATTTTATTTCTACAAACTGTCATTCCCCTGGGGAATTAAACTAACTATATAAAGTCTTCAAGTATTGGTTTGTAGGGATTCTCTTTGATTGCCTGGAGGATTTCGTCAAAAGCTGACATCAGTTCGAGAACTACTGGAGAACCTGGGAGTAATAGATAGTAGTTTTGTCCTAGTTTGAGACTCTCCTCAGTATACACCAACTGGGATTCGAACCTAGGACTGGTGGCTTAATGGTCTTCCAGCTCACCTTGTAACCAGATGGAAAAATTAAGATAGTCAAAAAGTTTAAGCAGGACGCTAATATGTGTAAAACAAATAATGCGTGTTCAATAGTTGTTTTGTAAGGATTAGATTTGTTTTGACGAGTTGATCACGGATTGGTATCAATTAGAGAACCATTGGAAACCAGTACTGGAGTTACTGGAAAGCTGTTCTTTCCGCCTAGTTTGGGAATCATCGGAAGTAGGCACCCATAGCCAGGATTCGAACCCAGGACCTCCCGGTTACAAGGCAAGCTAGCTCATATACCTTTCATCCATTGGGACCCGATTCAATAGCTCATTAGTTCTAACTTCTATCAATTCGTGATTAAGCGCAACTGGCACCAACCAATGTCATCGGTGGGACATCCATCCTCACGCTTGACTGGATGAACCTCACTGGTCACGACTTATTGCTAGAACTCCAATGCATTATAAAAAATAATTCTCCATCACACACACACACACTGTTCATTATTATTTATAAGAATTTTGAGAGAGGTCAAAAAATATTCCTATGGCCATTACATATCAAAGTTGTAGAAATATCCCACCTAGGAGTGGATGCATCCACTACTGGAGTAATTGTACGTTTTCCAAGGCAACCCTATATCAGAAAACATTTCTCCATGAGAAATATGATGATTAGAAGGGTATAATGTGTTTCCCTCCCCCCAATTCAATGCAACTTCATAACTTTGTCAATTGAATTGCCCTAGTCACAATATTACTCAACCATATTATAACAATTAAGAGTGAACGTTAATTACTTGTGGTCAAAGACAGCTAGCTTCTTCACGTCTTCTAATTTCAACGGCTATATCCCATAGCCATAAAAAAGGGACAGAGAGAAGTAGTGTGCAGTACACGTATCTTTTGACCGATAGCCGGATATCATGTCTTCTCAAGATATTATGTAAATTAGCAGAGATATCATACGAGTGTGTTATTGTTTCATCCGTTCTGAGCTTTTGTTAACACTTAGTAGTCAACACACTCAACCATCACTCAACCAACCTAACCGTATATGTCAGCTAACACTGGCCAACAAGGGACGTAATAGCTTCGTAGGAGGAACACGTGTTCTAAACCTCATCAACTGACCACAAATGAAAAAATAAATAAGATACATAAATAATACATACCTTAATTCCGATTCTAATAAACGTGATAAAGCCTTTTGATATGGACGTGAATTGTAATATCCACTCCAATAGTCATGTTGTCTATCAGCATAGGTGAAAAAATCACCCGACAAGGATGGAAAGAATGCAGGCAATGAAGAGTGAGCTTCATTCACTCGTTCACTTAACACTGTAAAATAATCTGATATTGTTGCAAAACGTATCTGTAAGATTAATATAAAAATAGAGCAAAAAAGAAAATCAATAAAATGAAGGGGTAATCCAACTGAAACACTTCATGAATACTGTATATTAATAGTAAACTATGTTATGATCAGGGTAATGTAACATTTAACACAGTAAACATACGCCTAAACTAATCACTAACTACAACGTCAACACTATCAGGACATCAGAGGTATTTATCTATGTGAAGCCTGGTGGTGATACTACTCAGTTGATTAGACCAAAAGTAGTTGGGACGAAATTTACACCTGGGAGTCATCAACTAGAAATAAAGTATTCAAGTATTGGTTTGTGGGGATTTGATTGGTTTCAGGATTTCATCATGAGCTAACATTAGTTAGAGAACCAATGGAAAACCTGCGGGGAGTAATGGACAGCTGTTTCGTCAGCCTAGTTTGGGACTCTTCAGCAATACGCACCCATCGGGATTCGAACCCAGGGCCTTCTGGTTAAAAGGCTAGCGATCTCGTATACCATTAAGCCACCGGGACCCGATCCAATGGCCCATGAATGTGATGAAGACACTGTCAAACGTGAAACATATACGTTACTATGAAATTGGCAAAGTAAATCGACCCTTCCATTGTTCATCTTTCTGTAATTTTATGGTGTCACTCTTTCTTACGTTTAATTCTAGCTTTGCTATTTTATTTTAGCTGTTATTACTTTTATTACTATAATTTTATACTTTATGCACATTTTTCTCCTTATCGTATACTGTAATTTGCCACATAGCTGATATAACAACGATTTGTTATTATTATTATGTAACGTTCATTTTTTTTGTCGTTTTGAGTAAATTAGATGCAATATTGTACTGAATGCTGAAAATTCCTTGCTGTATCATTAGTACTGTTTTTGGAATAAAGCAAAAATTATTATTATTATTATTATAACAACAGTTTTTGCAGAATAAAATGGTATCATCATTGCTTATTTCGTTGGCTTCTCATCAGCTGCTTACATGACAAAGTCATTATTAAATACATCTACAGAAAGAATTTTAACATACTTGCACAGAGTTCATTTTTAAACAACCACCAATCAATCGATATATGCATACAGTAATATATATAACACTATACCGAACAATAATGATCAAACACAATGGAAACTTTCGGCATTATGTAGTCAGGTGAAAGAGAGGTGAAAATATCCAGTAACCAGGGCAAAGAAAGACTGATAACTGTTTCTTTCTGAATGCATAAATCGGCTTTCAGGCGCTTGATGGAAATGGCTTCAGCAAACTTGAAGAGAATTGAACTCTTTTGCACCTATTGATAATTTTGAACAATCTTGCGACGTCCACCTCATGCTATATATGATAAGAGTCATGAGAGGGACCTCACGAAATCGTTCAAAATTATCAACGTACGAAAGAATTCAATTCTCCTCAAGTTTATCGAAACAATCTCCATCAAGTGCTTGAAGCCCGGTTTATGTGTTCAGAAGGAAGCGGCTATTATTCTTTCCTTCCCCTGGTAACTCGATGTTTTCATCTACTCTCTCATTTGATTACGCAATACCGAAAAATTCCATTGTGTATGATTATTGTTTGGGATAAAGTGATTATTGCTCTTATTATTATTATTACCAATGTGTGCATACACTGATTTTTCGTTTAAAAATGAACTCACTTTGTGAGTATGTTAAAATTGTTTCTGTATATAAACTCAATAACGTTTTTGGGCTGTAAGCAGTTGATGAGGAGCCAACAAAATAATCACTGATGATAGCATTTTATTCTGCACAAACCATTCTTGTTCTTGCTTCATTCAAATTCATTAAGAGGAATAAATGTATGAACATAAAGTGTTCAAGTTAATCAGTTCTGTCTCCATGATCCAACCACCGGAATGTGAAAACAAGATGAGCAAACGAATCGTTGACAAAGAGAGCTCCTACTATCTCAATACTAGTAAAATAAATAATAATTCAGAGCTATGCTGTACGCATGTATAGACATGACATGTATACATGACTTGAAAAGGCACTACATTTACTGTTAAGTTTAAAACATTATCAAGTAATGACAATGTGGTGGTCATTAGGAAGACAGGTGTCGTTAGCCAACGACCAGCATGCGTTCAAGATCATTGGAGCTTTCGCACTCCTGGGGCTCTATTGTTGGAATTCGCCAAAAAGATTATCTCAGGAGATAATAAAATAAATGTGAATAATAATAATAAATAATAAATGTGAATGTGCCACTAAGGGTCTATGTTCCACTCAGAATTCAAAGGAATAGTAATAATAATAATAATAATTTTTAATAATCAATAATTTCCCTGCTTCAAGTTCTTACAATTATAAAATATATGATATTTAGCATTGTTACAGTTAATGGTCAGTTATGCGATGGATACATTTCTACGTAGAATAACAGATTAGTAGTTATAGGGTGATAAAATTAATAGTAGTATTTGTGTGACAGACGTGCTAGTAGGCTGAAATAAATTACAAAATATTGTAAAATCAGACGGGGCAATGGTGATGTTTGGTCATAACAGGTTCATACAGTGTGGGGAAGGGAAGGGAAGGAAATAACTAACATGTGAAGCGAAACAGGTGGAGGCATGTATTGAGAAAAGATATAATATTACTAATAATAAGTTAGGACAGTATGAATGGAAAATTCGGTAGTTTTGAAAGAATGCTAAAATGAAGGGTATAAATTATAACGAAAAATAATAATAATCATAAGCACAGCAAACCAAAAGAAAAAAGGGATAAGGAAAAGAGACACTCTTCGGGAGACGAAGAAATTTTAATCCACGTTTGGCCACGATACAAAATGCGCCTGGACGTGTGTGTTCTTTTTGAATATAAAATTCGCGTTTAATCGATCTTATTGCAACAGCTTCAGCTATATGTAAAAGATGTAAGCTAACTGTGCGTGATAACGACTTCGGAATTTGTTATATAACCCTGAAGGCTATGTTGGTATCAATGTCACGTTCAGTATGTTGTGCCAAGTGTGACAGAATCGAACTTTCAATGAGTTTGGTTTTACCAACCCCCTTGCTAGACGAACCTGACCAATTGTAACACCCCCCTCCATATAATTTGAACCACAGCAACAGTTGAAATAGCATATGCATGAAGAAGAGCTAAGTTCGGTTAGATGTCTCTCAGTTTCTGGGTAAACACTGGACGGCCACTGAAGGCCAGGGGGACAGATGTGCAGAGTAGAAGGCTTTCTTTACCGCAGGAGTATCTCCAATGAATTGTAGACATAAAAATAATGGCTTTTTCTCCACCACTGCTAGTTCATGTTAACGATTAATACAAACTATGCTGACTTTTATAAACTTTTCTGGATATCCATCTTCGCCTAGAATATCTCGGGTAACCTGGAGTTCTTCCTCTAGACAATCTTCGGAGCAAGTTGACCGTGCTAGAAATTCTAAGCATTTGATCAGATCATGTTTCGATTTCATCATAGGGAAGAAGCTAATGAAGTGTGTGTACACTGAGCTATGGTCTTTAGCTTCCTACATATTGGTTCTGTTAATTTAACCATACTCTCTCTCTCTCTCCTCGTTATCAAGATGTCGAGGAAGTGAAGGGGATCATTGTATGCTCCTCTGCAAGTGAAATGGACCTCTGGGTGAGCACTATTCAAGTGACTCCTAATCAAGTCACAACGTAAACGCTCAACGTGCACTACAAAAGTGTTATCCCATGTGAGTCGGTGGCAGAGTGGTTAGAACTCTCGCCGACCATGGACATGGTCCAGGGTTCGATCCCCCGCCGACGTACACCTGATATCAAAAGTCAGACTGCTAAATTTAGGCTACCGATATCACATGCTGAAAATTACATTTTTTTCCTTCACGTTCCACAGCGGAACATAGGGCCTCAAGCTAGTGGATTGAAGTTTCTGTAGCAGTGATGATTATTTTTACATGATGGGGTTGCTAGCTAGCCCCATGCCCAACTTTCTCTCTTTACCAGCATTATTTCTGGCTTAGCGAGGTAAAGGAGTGCGCGTCGGTGGCCGGGGATAGAACCCCGGACAATGCGCATGGTCAGCAAGCGCGTCCTAACTGCTGCCACCGACGCACAAAAGCATTACATCATACTTGTACCAAAATACTGAATGGAATCAAGCTATAATAAAATTAAAAAATTAACATGAACTAATAATAATAATAGCAATACATTTCTATTTTTACGATTTCACATTTCAACGGAGAATTCAAAGAAATTATAATAATGATAATTTCTAAGTATCACATATTGTTTAAAACTATTCAATATGAGTTTCTTTTAAATTACTCAATTGATTGTTATCGCTTCTACTGACCTCCCTCGCTCTCTCTCTTTCTCTCACTCATTCTGTCTTTCTGTCTTATATAGACATGTGAGTAATGCTGTACACTGTACATCTCTGAATAACAATAAAGCCTAATATAAATAACAAAAGAAACCCTCATGAAAACACAATAATCAATTAATCAATAACAAATGACCTTAAACTTTGTCAGATTATTTATAGTTTATGGTATGTGATATGATGATGCTTAGACCTTGTACATATTTTAGACTCTGTAGCCATTTTATTTTTATGTTAAGTTCTGGAAAGTAAATTGATTATTGGTTGGTGTCGATGAAGCAATAAAATCATGAAATGTGAGAAGTTAGAATTCATGAGCTATTGAATCGGGTCCCAGTGGCTGAATGGTAGCATATTAGCTTACCCTCTAACCGGAAGGTCTTGGGTTCGAAACCCAGTGGGTGCGTGCTGTCGATGAGTCTTGAACTAGGCAGACGAAACGACTGTCTAGTACTCCAGTGCTGGTTCCCAATAGTTCTCTCTAACTGATATCAATCCATGTTCTAACCTGAAACAAATAAGGTTTTATTTGGTGTGCAATTGATGACTAGCAGTGGAAACTAGTAGTAGACGTGCATTTCGTGCCTTCTTTGGGACTAATCCGATTAGGTGTACCTGAATACCCAATCATTCAGAAAATGATGGTGTATTCTCACTGAGACAATCAAACACACGGAACACTTAGGTCAATACAAACGACCAAGTCTAGTGATCCAAGAGTACAAACACACCAATGACCTTGAACGTATAGTACTCGCTGGATAACGAGACCTACAAATATGATAACTCTATTATGAACGGTGTTCACGAAGTGTGGTGCCAATTTTATCCTGATTACTGTTTAGACAATGTGTTGATAACTCGTTAGGGTTAGGAGGTTTGAGGTTGGGATTAAGATTAGGATGTTTCAGTAAATAGTTGTCGACTTCCTTACTGTAACGTATATTAATTCAATCGATGACTTTTGAGAAAGAACTATTCATGAGTCACATATAGAACTCATCTTCAGTCGCTTCGGTCAACAATACATGTACAGAGAGTGGTCTGACTTAAAAACAGAAACTGATAATCTACTACTCTTTGAAATCGGGAGATATTTTAAGGTCATGTTAGAGAAAAAAATATTCTGTTTAAATGTGTGTGTACCTGCTCCTGTGGAGCTGATTATATTGGACGCTGTAAGCGTACTCTCCGAAAACGTGTAGCTGAACACTATCCGGTATGGTGAATGAAAGGTGAATGTAGAACTGTGAAGTCGTTTATTTGTGATCACCTGTTAGAGTCTGGTCATTCAGCCCTACATGATTCATCCTTCAAGGTTATCTACATGGCAAAATCGAATCGCTCCAAAAGTTTACGTTTTCTTCACTTGTACATAGCTAACCGAAGCTTTAGTTATACATGAACAGAAACCTAAATTATGTGTTCAAAAATGTCTTGTCATAGTAATGTTCTTCCTAGTTTTTATTTTATTTTACTACTTGAATTCATTCCACTTCACTTCACATCTTTATTCTTATCGTAATCGTACTCCTAATTTTTAAAATTTTTAGACAACACCTGACATTAAAAAAAATATTTTTGGTATTAACTCACTTATAAAACAATCATTGAATTTTGTGTGATCCATGCAGTTCAACTCTACCCCTTATAACATTTTAATTATCGTCATTCTTATCACTTATATATGTATATTGACTGAGCAATTACTTAGTGCCACTTAATAACCTTTTTCGGTAGTATAAATACGACTGTACACCTTGAAAATGAAGTCATTGAAAAGAAATTTCTTCGCTGAACAAAAAAAATTCTGTTTTAACTTAAAAAATATCATTATCTTTGTTAAAAAACCACACAGGTTGTTCTGGTTGCTCGCCCTTCAAAATCAATTGTGTGTTTCTACCCCATGGGTTAGGGTAGTTTAATTTTGATTGGTTACAGGATTTCATCATGCGCTGACAGTGGTAAGAGAACCACTGAAAAACCTGAAAGTACTGGACAGCTGTTTCGTGCTAGTTTGGGACTGTTAAACAGTACGCACCATTGGAAAACCTGGGAGTACTGGAAGTACAGCTCATGATGAAATCCCAAAAGCAATCAAATCCCTACAAACCAACACTTTAATTTTGATTGCTTGGAGTATTTCATTCATGAGATGACATCAGTTAGAGAATCACTGGAAAACCAGCACTGGAGTACTGGACAGCTGGTTTCGCCAGCCTATATATATATATATATATATATATATATATACTCGACTAGTGAGCATCCAGCTGAGATGATTAAATGTCCTACTAAAAATAATTTTATCATGTTAGCTATTGCCACCAAACGAACACCTCATATGCATATTTTGTTTCTCCTGTTCGAAACTCACCACATGGATGTAGTAATGGCGTTTCCTAGCGAGTAACCATAGTTTCAAACAGCAAAAATGTTTTTTTTAAATTAAAGCTATCTTTCTTATGAAAGAGTGTCATGTTAACTGAGACTCAGCATTTGAAATGATATCAAGTAATGTCAGGCCTGAATAGGAACTACAAGACAATATGTTTTCAAGTGTTGGTTTGCAGGGATTTGATTAGTTACAGGACTTGAAAGTAGTGGGTGGCTGTTTCGTCCCAGTTTAGGACTCTTCAGCAATACACGCACCCAACGGGGTTCGAACCCAGAACCTTCCGATTATTAGGGTGTTGAGAATCGGCGGAAGATGGAACTCATAGACCACTGGGTTGGAACCCAATGGCTGAATAGCCTGCAAGCTGGCGCCGTAACCGAGTGGAACCCCGAAGGGGAGTGGAGAGTGATACGTCAGTGCAAGAGTGACACGGAGGAGATCGTGTGAAGAGGAGTTGAAACAGTATGGACTAACTAACATGGATGCAGGTGAAAAGTACAGCAGAAGACAGAAGCAAGTGGAGACGTGCAGTTGAAGCCCCGCGTTCCACTAGGAACCCAAGGGGACAATAATAATAATAACCATCCTAACTTTGATCCCGCTGAATACTGTGAAAAGCATTCAACCAACGGCTAATGAATCCTAGAAGCTAGGATAAAACAATTATTCTAAGTACAGTAGTAAATAATTTGAAACCATTACCCACTTCACCTGCACACACAAACATACACACAGAATAGAGATCCCATGGCTAGCCATACATAGAATTACAATCCGACTCTATACCTACTTCACTATGGGCAACTTGTTTAGTAGTAGTTCTATCATGTCCTTATATACAAGAATTGTCTCATAGCTATCAACCAAAAGATGGATTGTTTTCATCAGCGGCCGTCCATCTTCGCTCCATACTAATCAGATAATCAGATAGCCGGTAAGGAACTCTGTTAGGCGGCAGTGAACTAGACAACAACATACTGTTCAACATATATGCAGAAGGAATTGCAACCGGATTGACGACAAACTGGGGAGATTGTCAAGTGATGTAACACGTCAGATCCTTGAGTAGAAGGCAAATGGAAAGTGATATGCAAAGACGAAAACGAAAGCTTGTTGTAAGCAATCGTGGAGCCAGCTTAACAAAAAAACATGGCGGGGAACATACAACAATAGAAATGCCCTGCTGGAACCGTATATTCCATTGGGAAGCTAGAGAATAAATAATAAAACAACCAATCTACGTAACTAAGTTCCACCTTCCAATAAATAGACGGACAGCCATGCAGATAAACGCACACACACACACACATACAGGCAAACTATCTCATTAAATTAACACAAGCGAAAAAAAATGACTCACCTTCATTCTATAATTTGAATTAGAGTTAATATACTGAATTAATTGATTATAATTTTCTAATTGTAAATTCCATTCATGCTTTGATATATAACGAAAATCATCACCCAGTGGAATTAATACCAGTCCGTTATTATTGTATAATGTGGCCTTTTTTCTATATTGATCAGCTAATAGTTCAGCTCTGTATGCAAAAGTTTTTAAGAAGAGAAAATAAGGAGAAACAAAAACAAAAAGAAGAAAATTTGTGATGAAGTAGATAATGTATGCGAAAAAATGTTTTGAAAAACCGAAAGAAAATAAATAAATAAATAAGGAAACATCTATGCACGTGCTTACTTTGTGACACCTTCCATACACCTTCATCGATATTACCTGCAATGTCGTCGCAATTAAGGCAACACAGTGTGTATTTTATATGTGAATACATTTAGACGATAATCAGTTGAACAATGGAATACTAACAACATGTTTGAAAGAACTGCTGTGCTGCTAAGGTGTGTACTCTCAATGACAAATCGACGAAAGCATAAGGAGGTTAGTCCATAGAAAAATCTCATTTGGAACGATCAACTAACAAGTTTCTACAGTTGGATGCCTGTTAATTGTTTTGTATTTCCCAATGAACGAATGAAAAACAAAACGACATTGTTGCCGTTTTCACTGACGTTTCGCTATATAATGCTGCTGCTAATAGCTTTATCAATGTATTATTAATAAACCAGAATTCGCAAAATCTCAGTTTATATATAACACCTTGATCATCATCGTTCCTCAGTATGGAGTCATTTTTACATCGTCAGGTTGACCAGTTGGTAAAGATACCAAAACCAAGTGTAGATTGTTGGATTTGATAAGCGTGTAAAATTATAAAAGAAGCGTGTGTTAACATAATGAAATTGCTTAGAGCATTCATACTGATTTTGTTATTTCATGGGGGAGGGGTTGTTGTAACCAGGTCGAGCTCTGTTTTAATCCTTTATTCATATTCAGACAATTTGGATTCCATTTGATATAAAGTGCTTCTGATAAAATGAGACGTTTTTTGTTATGTCTGGATTGTGCTTTTTCTGGATTATTTTAATATTGTTAAAAATCAATTTTGTGGCCTGATTCTATAGCGTGTAGACCAGTTATGGCTGGTTGATGATTTATCAAGATTTTCTACTTCAACAGGATTTCTCGGTGGTCGGACAGATGCTCTACTGTGTTTATTAATTCTCATTTCGAATTCTCGAGATGTTTGTCCGATGTATATCGCATCACATTCCAAGCATTTTATTTTATAGACACAATTAGATAGAGAATCTTTAGGGATTTGGTCTTTTATATGAACAAGGTTGCTTTGTAGTGTGTCTGATGTTTTGAAGAGAACCCTAACGTCTGTCGTGCTTATTGAGTACTCTTCTGATATCTTCTGACGTGTCTGCTCTATATGCAATGATGACTGTTGAGGTCGATATTTTCAGAATACGTTTTCGACCATACTTAGTGCCTGTGTTGATTTTTCTGATGAAGTTCTTTGGGTGGTTATTTTGCTTAAGAGTCTCAGTAGTTTTCAAGTATTGGTTTTTGTAGGGATTTTGTTTGATTGCATGGAAGATTTCACCATGACCTGATGTCAGTTAGAGAACCACTGGAAAACCTGGGATTACTGGACAGTTGTTTCATCCTAGTTTAGGACTCTTCAGTAGGAAGCACCCACCGGGGTTTGAACCCAGGACCTTCTGGCTACTCACTAGTGACTGGCCCTATTCAGACAGTTAACCTGGGGTTCTAGTGGGAAGCTGCGACCAGTAGGGTACAGCAGGTTGAAGATGAGGCAGTAACTCATCGAAGTAGACATTGAGAAGTGGTCGCGCTATATCGTGACTTGGCAGAAGTTAAAATTCATGGGCTGGCCATTGAATCGGATCCCAGTGGCTTAATGTTCTACGAGCTCGCCTTGTAACCAGAAGGTCCTGGGTTCGAAACCCGGTGGGTGCGTATTGCTGAAGAGTCCCAAACTAGGACAAAACAGCTGTCCAGTACTCCCAGGTTTTCCAGTGGTTCTCTAACTGACGCAGCTCATGCTGAAATCCTGCATGCAAGTCTCAGTAGTGTTTGATATTTGTTCTTCTTTTCCTTTTTCATTCGTTAACATCAAAGAGTATACTAACTCGTCTAACAAAAAACCTTTAGTATAATGAATATCCTATACACATATATTCCATGACAATGTTTAAAACATTCACAATAAAAGAAAATAGTAATGAAATTACTAATCATAACTTAAATAAATAAGAAGGAATTTAAAGCAATTTTACCAAAATAAAGAAGCAACACATCTGTAACGCCTTTGTATGATTTCTAATAGAAAAAGAAATTAGGTTGACACTTTAAGCCTATACATTCATTCAAGGATAAGCGCTTTAGGCTAAATGACCACCCCCTATTTATTGACATTCAATAAAACAAAATAGTTTTATTTTACATAATATAATGTGTAATAAATGAGGTCTGTGAAAGTCGAGTGAGAGATCAACTGAGGTCAACTATAAATAGTCAGTCAATCAAGTGGTATTATAGAAATAAGGGAATTTAATTAAGTTTAATATGATTAACCCTAAAAGAATGTTTGAGACTTAGAAAAACCTTAGCAACTGTAACACACATGTTCATACACCCAAAAAAAAATGGGAGAAGGGTAAAGTTTTATAAAGCAATAAAAAGTTGGTGAAGAAAGTCATATGAGTGCCTTGATATGTAGATGAGCAGCAATAAGTTGTATTTGGAAAGTTGTCATCAGTGAATAGATGAACGCGTATCACTGTGATTTTCTTTTAAAATAGCAAGATTTATACTATTCTAGAGCAACCCAAAGGTGTTAGGCTGCACAGTTCCAATGCAGCACATTATATTATTACTATTATTATTTCCTTCGATTCCGAGTGGAATATAGATCTTCAAGCTCCGCTGGATCCACGATTGCCCATGATCTATCATCTCCTCTGACTAGCACAATCTACTCCATGTCACCCTGTCACTGATGACCTACTCGTTGTTTCCTATTTGGATTCCACTAGCATACTAGCCTGGCGTGCGATGTCGTTCCACAACCTTCTCAACCTTATGACCGATCTATGTCCATTTTCTCCCATATATTAGTTGAGCGATTGACTCTTGGTTGGTTTGTTCCCACAGTTTCTTGTGCCTAATTCTTCCTGGCTGGCCACACTTGCCAAGTTTCTGACACATATAGAAGAGGTGACTGACTTAACATTTGTGTTGAAAATTCGAATCTTGATGTTGTGTTTATGCTGGTTGAGCTAATGTAGAAGATTTGCAAACTGTTTTCAGGTTGATGAAGGCGCATCTTACCTTTTGCGGTTCTGACTTTGACATCTTTGTCAGTTCCGACTGTCCGTAGTTGAAACGATGCTCCCTAGATGAGTGAATCTGTGAATATGATTTATGGTGACACTTTGGTGATTTGAATTGAGCTGAGTTCGACCCCAAGACAAACGAAACAGCTGTCCGATATTTATATCACCTCGATCTGGCTGGCTAGTAAGTAAGCACTACTGGCTGTGATAAAAGAGAGAGGTATACAAGTATTCGGGTCCCAGTGGCTTAATGGTCTACGAGCTCGCTATGTAACCAGAAGGTCCTGGGTTCGAACCTCGGTGGGTGCGTACTGCTGAGGAGTCCCAAATTAGGACGAAACAGCTATCCAGTACTGCTAGGTTTCGTGAGTCGGTGGCACAGAGGTTAGGACGCTCATCGACCATGCACATGGTCCGGGGTTCGACCCCCGGCCACCGACGCACTCCTTTACCTCGCTAAGCCAGAAATAATGCTGGTAAAGAGGAAAGGTTGGGCATGAGACTAGCGACCCCATCGTGTAAAATTAAAAACACAGCTACAGAAACTTCAAGCTACTAGCTTGAAGCCCTTTGTTCCAGTGGGAACGTGAAGGAAAACAAACAAAAAATACAAGTATTCATCTTAATCAATCAATAAATCAGTCAATCAGTAGTATACAGTTTTCTGCAAATATGAGTAGTATTCAGATGAATCTACGTAACAAAGTTATACAATTTTATTACATGAAAAGTATTCTCCTATATCTTTTATCCTGGTTAGAAAATTTGAACATTACTTATCCTAACCTGTTTCTTTTGTTATTTTATAGAGAAAAAAAATATTTTTTCTACAGTTACGTAACCTGTTATATTGTTATACTCTTTCTAGTTAAACTTTATTTTTACTCAAAAATTTTCGGTTGCATACTCAAGGGTATTGAGTCTAATTTTCCTAATAAATAGTCAATCCTTTCAACCCTTCACTGTTTTTCAAGTATTAGTTTTCTAGGGATTTTGTTTGATTGGTTAGATGACCTGATGCTCTTTAGCAACTGGCTGGCTCTATTCAGGGAGATAGTTACCTGAGGTTCTAGTAGGAAGCCGTGAACACTAGGTTAACAGCACAACAGGTTGAAGGTGAGGCAGTAACTCATCGAAGAAGAAGACATTGAGAAGTTGCCACGCGCTGTCATGAATTGGAAGAAGAAGTTACAATTCATGGGCTGGTCAGCGGATTGGGTTCCATTGGCTTAATGGTCGCTCGCCTTGTAAACCAGAAGGTCCTGAGGGTTCGAACCTCTGTGGTGGGTGCGTACAGGTGAAGAGTCCCAAACTAGGCTGACGGAACTGCTGTCCAGTACTCTCAGCTCAAGATGAAATCATCTAACCAATAGTAACTGTTTGACAATTTATATCACTTTAGACTTGGTTTAGCAAAGGTCTGAATAAAGCTGGCATACGCAGCTCAATACTGGCCCAACTCGTCGATAGTGAACATGAAATCGACTCTAACAAAGTTTTTAAAGTTATTTATCGTATATCACCCAACCTCTCTCAGCATATTCTATGAGCACGACGTTTGGATCGAAGCAGCAAAGACAGGACTCCAAGTGAACATAGACAAGACGGAGGTTATGAAAATAACCAACCAACCAACCAACAACAACAGTCAGACAGTTGGAAACGAGAAGACAGGGATATCCTGGACCGACGTGAAGAACCTAGAAGATCTGGATTTTGCGCGTGGATGATTTATGTTTGATGTCACACAAAATCGAAGACTTACAAGCGAAAACCGACAAACTGGTCGAAGAAGCGGCCGGCGAAGACAGGACTCCATGTGAACATAGACAAGACGGAGGTTATGAAAATAACCAACCAAACAACAACAACAACAACAACAACAGCAGCAGCAACATCCAGCACCAATCACCATCAACGGGAGGGATTTGAAAGAGATTACTTTATTCACTTATCTGGGAGCATTCTCTCAACTACAGCCCATCGGAACGGACGAGGATGTCAAATCGAGCGAGAATCGGGAAGGCGAGAAACACATTCATCAATCTGAAACCAATCTGGAAATCTTCGTCACTCAGCATAAAACAACAAAATTCGGTGGGATTTTCAATACAAAGGTCAGGTTAGTCAGTTCTTCTATACGGAACAGAAACTTGGCGGACGGGCGGGTCACAAAGAATATTTCCAACAGGCTAACTCAGACCTTTATCAACAACTGTCTTCACTGGCTCTATACTGAAGATCAGATGGCCGGGCCGGAAAGAATCACCACCAACAAGAAACTCTGGCTGGGAACAAACAAAACAAGAACCAATCACCAACCAACAAATATGCAGGAGAAAGTGGAGATGGATTGGACACTCGCTAAGGAGGCCGCTGGGTAATATCACGCGCGCGTTAGGCCATTGCTTGAGTGGAACCCGATAGGGAAGAGGCGAGTGGGACGTCGGTGCAAGGGTGACATGGAGGAGATCGTGTGAAGAGGAGTTGAAACAGTATGGACTAACTAACATGGATGGAGGTGAAAAGCACAGCAGAAGACAGAGGCAAGTGGAGACGTGCAGTTGAAGCCCTATGTTCCACTAGGAACCCAAGGGAGAAATAATAATAATAATACGACGTTTGGATACAGCAGAGTCACTCGGAATTCATCTGAACGCGCCGAATCTATGTGTCTAAAAGAAATATATACAGTCTCTTTCTTTGCTCCGTGGCCAACTGTACAAAATATATCAAGTTTTTAAAACCAATGTTTTCCTCTCCTCTTGTAACTATATTTTGACCTTGTTATTTTTTATTTACAATTCTAGCTAATTCTATCAAGTGGTTTGTATTTTACATAATTCTTCTGAGTCATCCTATTCTCATACACTTATTCCCCTTAATGAATTTCAAATTTCTTGATTATGTAATAACTTGTTTTGGAACAAAATATTTAGAGCGAACAATTGTTTTCAATAAATTCTACAATTATAAATCCATTAATGTAAGCATACAATAGCCAGTAAAGGCGAATTAGAATCATATCAGAAAGTGTATTGTGGAACAAGTATAAGATGGGATGAAACAATAGTCATATAGTTTTTTAATATGCATGGTCAATAACAACATGGGACAGAATGAGGTGAAATAATTTAATTTAATGATGTGTGTATATATATATATAAATATAGTTAACAGAAAATACAGATTTCAAGAGTGAGTGTAATCAGGGTGTGTGAGGCAATATGAAAATAAACCAACGAATGGGTGGTCTAGACTTAAGTTCAAGGGTGAAAATAACAACAATAAGAATGATTGTAAAATAATAACGATGATATGGTGTAAAATTAAAATTAAATGTACTATTGGTGAATGATTGTCAAATAATAATAATAATGAATATAATGAAATGGAATGAACAGGATTTTGTAAATATGATAGTAAGTTAGAAAAGCACTATTTAAACCTAAGGTAATAAGAAAGGTCATGAAATCATAAAAGTCGAAAATGAACGTTTGTCAATTTCGACTTTTATGATTTCATGACCTTTCTTATTACCTTAGGTTTAAATAGTGCTTTTCTAACTTACTATCATATTTACAAAATCCTGTTCATTCCATTTCATTATATTCATTATTATTATTATTTGATAATCATTCACCAATAGTACATTTAATTTTAATTTTACACCATATCATCGTTATTATTTTACAATCATTCTTATTGTTTTAAATTCTTATTGTTGTTGTTTTCAACCTTGAACTTAAGTCTAGACCGCCCCATTCGTTGGTTTATTTTCATATTGCCTCACACACCCTGATTACACTCACTCTTGAAACCTATATTTTCTGTTAACTATATTTATATATATATACACATCATTAAATTAAATTATTTCACCTCATTCTGTCCCATGTTGTTATTGACCATGCATATTAAAAAACTATATGACTATTGTTTCATCCCATCTTATACTTGTTCCACAATACACTTTCTGATATGATTCTAATTCGCCTTTACTGGCTATTGTATGCTTACATTAATGGATTTATAATTGTATAGCCTGAAGAAGAATTTATTGAAAACAATTGTTCGCTCTAAATATTTTGTTCTGAATAAATTATGGGAATATTTAATAACTTGTTTTGCTAACGTCTACGAATCAACTGATCTTAAAATTCCGTAATTAGGATTCACGCCTCCTTCAAAATTTGGATATCTCTTGTTACTACTATCATCCTCATCAGTTAATTGTTTTGATCACTTTGAACGTCTAAATTTCACCACACACACACACACACCACCTATACCTAAAATTGATTAACTAAAATAACCAGTTGATGATTGGTGAAACATTTGGATGTAAAAAAAATAAAACTATTTATTAGTGTAGAGCCAGCCGATGATGATGATGACGAACTAATTGATGAAAAGGAATGCATATTTCTTCGCTCAATTTGTTATTTTTCAAAATATTCTGATTGGTAAGTGAGTTGACCAAAAGACTAGGGTGAGAAAAAGACAACGATGAGTCTTAAAATGATTGCCGAAGCAATCGCAATCAAAAGACTTAAACCAGACTTATGCATACAGAAAGAGAGTGTGATTAACCTCTCACTCCCTTGGTAACTGAATTTTCATTACATTAATTAGCCATCTAATTCAGTGATCTCAACTCACTGAACAAATTTTAATCTCATAAACTGTAACCGCTTTTGTTTCTTGAGTTGCTATGTGAACCTACAAGCTAACACTATTCTGTTAATCAATTTTTTCTGTTTTCTCTCTTACCCCTCCCCCTCTTTTCAACTATAAAAGCGTATAAATTGATGATGAAAACTTAAACTAAAAACATTGTAATGCTTTCATTTAGATGCGTCAATTTTATAGTATCTCTTCTCTACCGCCACTCAAACATTCAAGTAGTCTGCAGCTGATGAGAACCTGTGAGATAGAATGATGTCATTTTATACTGCAAATTTCGTCTTCCTTTCTTTATCGAAAATGATTACTATTTTATAGGTTTCCAGACCGTAGGTGTACGTATATGTCAAATCTTCTAATTCTCTAGAGAAAGCTCTGATGCATGTCAAAGATATAGTTCCCAAAATGTCACAAAGTAATTGTGTCTACACGATAAAGCGTTCAGAATGTGATGCATGCTATATAGGGGAGAGCAGTAGGCAGGTGAAGGTCAGAGTGAATGAACATAGACTTTGCACGAAACGTCCACCTAGAAATGAAGTAGAATTAAAAAGTCTTGCGAAAAAATCGGCTATAGCAATGCATGCGATAGACAGCGGGCGTAAGACTGATTTCGACAATGTCGAGATTCTTAGAAGAGCATTTCATTCCCATAGAGAAAGATTGACTTCTGAAGCCTTGCACACTTTAACCACATCAAATGTAGTGAATAGGAAAGAAGGTATAGACTTATAACCTATATTAATATCAGTAAAAAGTTTGAGTATTGTGGATTAGATCAAATTAAGTATTATAATAATATATATATATTATTGTATCCTTTAGTTCCTAGAGGAACATAGGGCTTCAGCTGCGCACCTCCATTGCCTTCGGTTTTCTGACAACTTTTTCACCCTGCTCCAGGTCTGTCCACATGCTTTCATCTCCTCCTCGCATGATCTCCTCCAAGTCACCCTTGGACGACCAACTCACCGCCTCCCTTTCAGGTTCCACTCGAGGGCTTGTCTAGTGATGTCACTTGATGGTTTCCTCAGCGTATGGCCAATCCATCTCAATTTCTTTCTGCCTATTTGTTTCACAATCGGTTCCTGATTGCTTCGCTCATTACCGGAGATCCCTGTTGCTGATCTTTTCTGGCCATCTGATCTTGAGTATTGAGCGGAGACAGCTGTTAATGAAGGTTTGAAGTTTGTTTGAGATGCTCTTTATGACTCGCCAAGTCTCTGATCCGTATAGTAGCACTGACTTCACATTGGAGTTGAAAATCCGGATCTTATTTTTGATGCTGAGTGCTGTTGACCTCCACACAGATTTGAGAGTAATGAAAGCTTGTCTTGCTTTTCCGATTCTGACTTTGATGTCCTCGTCAGTTCCGCCTGTAGTTGAGACGATGCTTCCCAGGTAGGTGAAGGAGGTTGTTTCTTTCAGGTTCTTCCCACTTATGCTGATTGTTGTCTTTTGTTGTTGTTGCTGTTGGCTAGGAATATTCATCATCTCTGTTTTTTCTATGTTCACGTGAAGTCCTATCTTTGATGCTTCTTCTGCCAACTTGTTGCTTTTCACTTGCATATCTTCCAGTTTGTGGGAAATCAGACATATATCATCGGCGAAATCCAGATCCTCCAAGTCTTTTGTGTCAGTCCATTTTATGCCTGTTCCCTCGTTGGTTGCCGTTGTCTGTCGCATTATCCAATTTACTGCAATCAGGAAGATCATTGGTGATAGTAGACAGCCTTGCCTCACTCCCGTCCTCATATATATATATATATACATATATATATATATATATATTGTTTGTTTTTATTTAACTGAGTAATTTTCATGGACTTTATTTTATCATTGTTAACCATGTTAGTTGTAAAGCGGTTGTAAAGAAACTACGAAATGATATCATCTCGCGAAATTTGTCTTCTTAATGCCTTGTTCAAATCACACATTTATGATTTGTACTCGAATATATAGTTCTTTTTTTTTGGCTCATTCATGTTTTGTGTGTGTATATGTGTTCAGAATTATATTCCACATTCATTCGTGTGCTTGTATTTAGAATTATATTCCAATATGGCAAAGTCTTATGAAGCAAGACAAACGAAAAAACAACAAACACTCTCTGAGCTTCCATGACATTTTAAAACATGTAGTATCATGTTTATCACATATGAATTCACGTATTTTTCATATGACAAATAACATACATACATACACACAAACTCAGACAAAACTAGTCTTTACAAATCAACTATAGAAGAGTGAACACAACAACAATTTGACATTATCAAGTATTGGTTTTGTAGTGATTTTGTAACCAGAAGGTCCTGGGTTCGAATCCCGGTGGGTTCGTACTGCTGAAGAGTCCCGAACCAGGACGAAACAGCTGTCCAGTACTCCCAGGTTTTCCAATGGTTCTCTAACTCATGTCAGCTCATGATTAAATCCTCCATGCAATCAATTTGACATTAGTCATTACAAATATATATGATGACTGCTTACATATTTCTATTGGTAAAAATGTCCATAGACAAATGACCTTCAAATAAACTGACTTCATTTTATGTAAAAATGTTGACTATATATTTTGATGATTAATTATAATCCGAATAAATCTGCTGAAGAAGCTGTGGCTTACACGGCGAAACGTTCAGAAAACAGATCTTGTTTTGATTTTCTCAACACGGTGGAATTAATTCAAATAATTTATAATGGATTACTATTTTAAGCTGATTCTTATCAGTTACCCTTAACTTCCTTTCAATTGCTCCTTTTTTTGTCATAAAAAAAGTGTGTTCAAATATGTATGCTTTAATGTAATTTATATTTTTCATATTGTTCAGGTGGTAATCACTTGACATGAATCCTCCAAAGAATAAATGATGTGCGTCATATTAGCCTGGTACACACACACACACACATAACATCAAATGACTTTGGCGGCCTGTTTGAACATTATGGGCTACCACATTTCATGTACATTTTGCATCTATTTACTCATTTTTTATTTTATTTTTTTATTTTTGATTACAGCTTGATTCCACACCGTATTTTTGGTACATGTATGGAATTTTCAGCGTGGATTTTATTGGTGTTTACACATCATATTATGCAAAGTAAATTAGATGCAATATTGTACCGAATGCTGAAAATTCCTTGCTGTATCATTAGTACTGTTTTTGGAATAAAGCAAAAATTATTACTATTATTATTATATTTGTCGTTCTTGTTTTGTTCAAATATGAATTTGTCAATTTGTCTACTTTCTCCTATTATGTGATAGTTTATACTGTACGAGGTCTATGCGTGTATAGCCGGTAGATAAAGGCAACAATCAGTTGATTAACTCTGATATCAACAAATTTGAAGTCTTCATGATATTAGATAGTTGGAGGCAATCAGCTACAGGGGAAGCCTTGGACAACCTAGGTTTCGTGGTAGTTGGCACTCACCACCAATCAGTCAGCAAGGTGTATCTGTGACCTTGAAGGAACTCATTTCCCTTCTGAGATCCGAACCCGTGTCACCCAGTGCAGTGCTTCAGTCAGAGATGAGGTTACCACTGAGATGTTCGGGCTCGCGATTGACCTCCTGTACGACTGTAGTGGGTATTTTGATTGGACACTAGTAACTAGTGTGATCCCGACCGAAAGCTGCTACCTTGACGTGGTGGTCGGGCTTGAACACCGCAATGACCTAATCAAGCTATACTGGCTGAGACTTATGTCTCTTGAGGTTCTACCATGCCAGGCAGGTTGTTTGGATAGCGGTTAAACAAAAAGCAGCTACCTCATCCAATACCATGATCCAAACAAATTCACAAAATTTCATGCCGGATCGGCCGTGGCCCGGATTAACAACGACCGCGCTTCCTGCTGCCGTGTCACAGGGCGGGAGTGATAAGTATGCTACTGAGGCACACAAAACAACGAAGAACGAACAAAAACAGGCCGCGTGTGACCGGCCACAAGCAGTTGTCCCCTGGGCTCTGCGGTCACGCAACCAACTTCCACGGTGTGGGCAGCCGGGAAGTAACAATCGCCCTCACAATCCAAAACGCACACAAAACCTCTCTAATCCTCACTTATCTTTGTCTTCATCTTCATCTCTATTACCTTGCCTTCCCCCCAGTGATGCAACTCCTCTACTTGATGGCTCCTCACTCCCTCTTCACTCTGTGTCCACTAAAAACGACGAAAGCCAAAAAACCACCACGGATAGTCTCCTAAAGCCACGCCACCAATTTCATATAGGAGCATTTAATGTTAGGACACTTTGCCAAATAGGACAACAAGCATCACTAGCTAAGACCCTGGCATCTCGAGCCATTGATGTATGTTGTGTTTCAGAAACACGCATACAAGACCCAAGTGTGGTTATTCACCTAACCCCACCTGGCCAACAGGATGAATCTTCAAAATTCACCTTGAGGGTGTCAGGAGATGCCACAGCTAGTTCACGGGATTAGCTGGCGTAGGGATAGCTCTGAGTACTAGGGCAGAAAAGACATTGCTTGACTGGATCCCAGTAGATAGCCGAATGTGTGCTGTCCGTCTGAACGGATCAGTAAGAAGGAGAAAGGACTGCACTACTCGCCGATGCCTTTTCGTAATCTCCGCCTACGCCCCCACTGACTGCAGTTCGGATGAAACGAAGGATGAGTTCTACCAAAAGCTGTCTAGTTTGGTGAGAAAGGCTAAACGCTCAGATATAGTCGTTCTAGCTGGTGACTTCAACGCTCAAGTAGGGAAATTGTGTCAATCTGAGAAGGATGTCGGTGGCACCTATGGAGTTCCGTGCCAGCGAACCGACAACGGTGACCGTCTCCTACAGTTCTGTTCAGATAATCATTTGTTTCTTGTAAGCACTAACTTTAAACACAAGGAGAGACACTGTTTAACCTGGCGACCCCCATCATCAAACCAACGCTGGACACAAATAGACCACATAGCAATAAGCTATCGTTGGCGTGGGTCGGTAGGAGATTGTCGCTCCTTCTGGAACACGTGTGTAGATACCGATCACGCACTGGTCCGGGCTCGTGTGTGCTTACGACTGAACGGACGTAGGAAACAGCTGGCGGTAAAACCATTACGCCCCCAGCTCGATCAGGAAACTAAATCCCTATTTGAGGAAGAACTAGCTAAACGCATATCTGAATCCGACAGCTGTGCTCACCCTGGAGAAGCCTGGAAGAATATTCAGTCAGCTATAGATACAGCTGTAAAAGCTGTGAATAAGACAAATCCAAAGGTGAGTAAAAACCACTGGATTTCGACTGCCTCATCCGAACTGATAGATGCTAGAAGACTTATTCCGGCGAGCTCCGAATTCAATGAGGAGCGAAAGCTGCACAAAAGGAAACTTACTAAAAGTCTCCGCAAGGACCGTGAACAGTGGTGGGTGACAAAGGCGAAAGAGATGGAAAAAGCATTGGCGATAGGCAACACTAGGCAACTCTTTAGACTCATCACAGAATCGGGCGGGAAAAGGCAATTCATAAGTGAGACTATTTCTGAGAAAAATGGCTCCTTAATTAGCTCTCAGGATAGACGCCTTGAACGCTGGAAAGAACACTTTGAGGAACAATTTAACTTGCCTACAGCCACACTGAACCTCCCCGCCATCCACCACGTACCCGAATGGGATATAGACACTGGTCCGCCGTCTGTAGGTGAGGTTACAAAAGCTATCAGTAATTTGAAACGAGGCAAAGCGGCAGGACCCGACGGAATTATTCCGGAGGTGTTTAAATATGGGGGTGACATACTAGTTTGTAGATTAACTGAGGTACTAGGCAAAGTCTGGGAATCAGAGACAGTACCATCAGACTGGGGTAAGTCACTCATTATACCGATATTCAAGAAGGGAAACAAGTCCTCGTGTGATAATCATAGGGGGATCAGCCTAACGAACATAGTCTCTAAAATCCTAGGCTCAGTAATCATGCATAGACTAAGCAGAACTCGGGAGGAACAGACAAGGGAAAATCAAGCAGGCTTTAGACCAGGTAGAGGGTGCATAGATCATATCTTCACTCTTCGACAGATTCTAGAACATAGACACACTTTTCGGCGTCCAACAATTGTCATATTTCTTGACTTGAAGGCGGCCTTCGACTCCGTGGACCGAAAAGTACTATGGCAATGTCTGACTGTGAAGGGAGTGCCAAGAAAGTACATTGCACTAATCAAGGCACTCTATTCAAACTCACGTAGTCGTGTAAGGGCTTATGGGGAATTGTCATCTGAATTAGTAACAACCAGTGGTGTCCGACAGGGATGTCCACTTTCCCCATTTCTGTTTAACTTCATCATAGATATGCTAATGGAAGTATCCTTAACTGAACGTAGTGACTTAGGAATCGACTTGTTACCAGGGAATAATCTAATGGACTTAGAATATGCAGATGACATAGTCCTGTTAGGGGAGGATGCTGACAAAATGCAGAGTCTTCTGAACACCTTGAGCAGCAATCTTCGTATGTTTGGCATGCGATTCGCCCCTGCAAAATGTAAGATGCTGCTACAGGACTGGACGACGTCAACCCCTAACTTAGTGATAGGGAGTGAAGTGATAGAACATGTTGACCACTTCACCTACTTGGGAAGTTGTATTAGCACCAACGGACTGATTGGCGATGAAATCTCAGCACGGATCCGAAAAGCTCGAGCTGCTTTCGCTGACTTACACCATCTCTGGCGTAGGCGTGACATCCGGTTATCAACCAAGGGACGTGTGTACTGCTCATCAGTTCGCTCCGTCCTTCTCTATGGCTCTGAAACATGGCCAATACGCGTTGAAGACATGAAAAGGTTGACTGCTTTCGATCATAGATGTCTGCGATCTCTGTCTCACGTTAGGTGGTTTCACAAGATAAGTAATGTTGACGTTAGGCGTAGAGTGTTGGGCAAAGAGGGAAAATCAATCGACGAGGTTATAAAGTTACATAGACTAAGATGGCTAGGTCACGTGGTGCGCATGCCTAACCACCGCCTCCCCCGACGGGCATTGCTAGCTGATATAGGTTCAGGTTGGAAAAGAGCCAGTGGTGGCCAAACAAAAACATGGCATCAATCCATGAAATCCTTGACAGTTAAACTGAGTCAGGTAGGGAGATGCAGACTCCCGGGTTGGGGCCCTCGGGACTCTAGGAATCAATGGCTGGAGACAATAGGTGACATGGCTCAAAATCGTTGTCAATGGCGCAGATGTATTCAATCTCTGTAATCTTTCATATTCCTTTCTACCATTACCCATTCTGTTTCACTCTTATATTTGTCAAACTCTATTAATTCTCTTCACTCATCTTCTTGTCTACCTCTGTGTGCTATTTGGAACGTGGCAACTCGAACTGGTGCACTTCGGTGCCAAGTTCTATGTTGAATCCAGACAGAACTAGTGTGATGTGTCTAGTCTTCTCATTGGTGCAGACTGAATTCTACCATTCTAGGTAACTCGGGGGTTTGAATCTCATAAGGGAAATGAGTTCCTTCAAGGTTGCAGATACGCCTTGATGACTGGTGGTGAGTGCCAACTAGCACGAAACCTAAGTCCAAAGTTTCGTACCGACTGCCTCCAACTATTTGAAGTCTGCCACCAATTAGACGCGTAAGATTGCCAACATGACATTTACGCCTGTAACCTGTAGGCAACTTATACATTCTCTGATTGGTAGATTCCAGTTCGTTGATATCATGGCTAATCAATCAGTTGATTATGGGCCTTTTAATTATTGCCACACTGTCAAAAAGTATGATAGATAGCTCAATTAGAGATAGAATATATGAGTTGTTTTTCTGCCTTTTCAGTCAACTATCTAGTCAGTGATAATAAATTCAGTGAGTCACGTGGAGAAAAAATCAATCAATGAAGCTTCAAATTATTCGGTTATCATATGTCAATCTTAATCAATCAATTTGCAGGTTACGCAAGTGAGCCTGTTAACTTTAACTACTCGGTTGATGGATGTGAATTAGAAAGCCTATTTTAATTCTAACTTCTACTAATACTCACTAGTGACTGACCGATTGACTTATTTCAACATAGAACTTTGCACAGAATACCAACAGTTCGAGCTGATACACTACATGAACCATACAAAGGAAGACAAAACAGAAAAAGAGATTTGAATGAACGATAATAAGTAGAAATATGAGGAAGGCGGGATAGTAATATGGAAAAACAACAGGGTTCCATAGGATATGGTAGACTACAAATAGCGAATTCATCTGGGCCACTGGCAACGAATTTAAGCCATATCGCCGGTTGCCTCCAGCCTACACATTAGTTCTTACCATCCCGAGGACCCCAACCAGTCAGGAAGTCTACACCACCCAAGGTTGGTTGACACGCTTAAACTAACTATTAAAGATTTCATGGACTGACACAATGTCTTGGTTTGATCATTACTCATTCTTTTCCAATCTGATCCATTGTATGTCAGCAAATATTGCCTGTCGAGCAAGGAAGGCGATGGCTAGGCAGGCATGCATAACATATGCTCTAATCCTCTCAATCGATGTAACTTCACAACCTCATCGATTAACTGGTCATCCTTACCTAACACTCGACACCTAACCTGAATATTATTCAGCCTATTATACCACTTAACACGAGATAAAGAATGCAGACACCTATGATCACAGACAGCTACCCTTTCTCTATCTTCCACTTTCAATTGCTGTGTCTCACGGAGCAAACTGCTGGGCAATACAGGCATCCTCTGACTGATGGTTGGCTTTCAAGTCTAAGTCTAGGATGACTTAAATTGGCTAATCTGTGTCAAGATTTCGTCAGCAGTCAGCCCGTTAGAGCTGATGCAACTTCCCAAATAATTGAAGTTGTCAACACGTTCCACAACTTCACTCTCTGTCTTTAAGCTTGGGAGTCGATGTAGTTCAGTCCTATATATATATATATATATATATATATATATATATATGGTTAGCAAAGAGACCTTGTAAGCTGAATCACCTTAGTCTCAAGTGAGGTGATCATGGAGGCGTTCCACCGGAATTCCATATCCGGACGAAATATCTGTCTACAATACTCCCCCGCCCCGGTTTTAAGTAGTTATCAAGTTAAATTTTAGTTTGTGATTAAATTTGTAATTATTCGAATCATTACACACTAACACTTGAAAAATAACTTCAGTGTATTAAAAAATTTATTTCGTTTGTTTTACTGAAAACTATAATAATAACAAATAATAATAGAGCACATGAATACTGATAGACATAGGATTTATAAGGTTTGACGAAATGTAAGCCGCGCCTACAAATAGTGAACATATATGCGTGTGTGTGTGTGTGTGTAAACGGTATATATTGACGTATACCCCCTGGTTATTTCATAAAGTATTAATTATACAACAAAACAAAAAAATAGTAGTGTTATGGTGGTGTATATACCTAAATTTAAATAAGCCGCCTTAAGAAAAAGGAAGACATATTCTACTTTTATTTCAGTTAAACAAATTCGAATTACGCCTACTCATTTTGCTGCATACAGGACACATGCATACTCACACACATCTGCACACCTAATTCATTTATTTAATTGTCAACGAAAAAAAAAGTATTCTACTGACTTTCTGAATATTTCTCATTGCATTCAAATTGTAAACAATGTTCGATTGAGAGCAGTGAAAGTGACTCAAGTTGAAAACATTCCATATATCAAGTGGTAGAACAATTGTCAATCACGTAACATGTGATTAAGGGTCTGATCTACGGCTGATGCATTCCTTAACCTCAGTTAGCCCGAGAGTAAGTCCAGTAAACAGGGTAGGTTGAGTATGTGACTAGTAACCCTATCCAGTGAAAAATTAACTCCACTGCAACTAAAACTTCAAAGTTCAAGCCGTAGATTCCAGTAGAAATGCAAAGGATTAAAGTAGTGTAAAAAAGATGCATATAGCACAAAAAACTAGTGAAAAGAATTTAGAGGAACCATCATCAACAGAAATGTACGAGGGAAAGAACAAGCATATGGCGGGTAATGAGGATTTAACCAATCTGATGGATAACAGAAGAGTGAATGCATCTACACAAATGAAAACGATTTTATACCATACTACTATCAATTTCCAGCTAATAGTTCTCATCATTTCAATCAATGATCCTAAACAGGCAGTCGATACCTCTTTACTTGGACTGATTCAAAGTAACAGTGTCAAAGATTTCATCTTTTGAATGGATGACTACGCCTAACTCTTAACCAAACACTTCAATCCATCCTATGTAATCTGGAATCTCTCGACTAAGAAGAAGACGGCTTGGTATATGTGCAACCTCTCAGTCTATTAGGAGATTGTACAGCCATATATCAACACACATAGAAAGTGGAAATGATTCAAATGAATAAAGCGACGACTTGATTCATAGGCTAAAAAGTACACACACCAAGATTTCAGTTAATAAATCAAGTTATGAGTTTGAGTCGCGCTTCACCCCTGTATTAGACTGAGTAACCAGATAGTATCATCAAGTTTGAATACGGTGATAGATGGACCTCTTAGCCTTATAATATACATGAAAGATGTGTTCCGTGTAAATGACTGCAAACAAGCAAGGACATGAGTACTAGGTACTCATTATTGTAGACAATATCATAAAGGACATAAACAATCGAAGAAAGATGAGAGTTAGAATAAAATCAGGGTAAACTTTTTCATAGAAGACAAACACACTATTGACGCACAGACATATATCTGTACCCTAGTGAATGGTAACCATTACTTCAAATGCTAACAAGTTGCCTGTTAGACTACTGAATCTAGTAAAAACTACCTCTTGTGTTATAGATATCATTTCCGCTGGATGATTGGAGGTATATGACAGGAAGCCTTATTATTAATTGTTAGCAAGACTAATTTGCCATCTTGAAGAAACTCAAGTTCCATCTGATATCTGAACCTACAGCACACTCCAGTGATGAAATCAAAGACGTTATAACCAAGCTATTCAGGCTCACAATTACCCTACTGTAGTAGGATTATAATGGTATATATATATATATATATATATATATATATATATATATATATACTATTGTTAGACAGAGAGCCTTAGTCAGCGAGAAATATTTTGGCACACAGAAGATCAATTCATTTTGAAGCAATAAAATGTTATCATCAATGTTCAAAATAATAAAAGAATTATGTACAGTTCGGTAAGGCATAGAGATCAGTTAGTCACATAGACACACACACACACACACACAAACATACATATGTATGTTGACGAATACTTCTGTAACCATATAAACAAAAAATTTACCAGCAAAAACAAATAAAAATTAAACCAACCATTGACCAATTCAAATGATTAAAAAAATGATTTTTCAAGTATTGTTTTTGTAGGGATTTGGTGTGATTTTTTCTTCCTTTACGTTCCTCAGTGGAAAACACGGCTTCAAGCTAGTGGCTTGAAGTTTCTGTAGCAGTGTTTATTTTACAGGATGGGGTTGCTAGCCTCATGTCCAACCTTTCCTATTTACCAGCATAATTTCTGGGTTAGCGAGGTAAAGGAGTGCGTTGGCCGGGGATCGAACCCTGGCCCATGTGCATGGTCGGCGAGCGTCCTAACCGCTATACCACCGACGCTTTATTTTGATTGGTTGGAGGATATCATTATGAGCTGAAATCAGTTAGAGAACCATTGGAAAACCAGCTAGGAGTACTGGACAGCTGCTTCGTCAGCCTAGTTTAGGACTCTTCACAGTAAGCACCCACCACAGAGGTTCAGACCCCGGACTTTCTGGTTACAAGTCAAGCAAGCTAGCTCGCTGACCATTAAGCTACTGGGGTCCGATCCTATCGCCAGCCCATGAATTTCAACTTCTTCCAATTGACGACATAGCGTGACCACTTCGCAATGTCTTCTTGGACGAGTTACAGCTTCATTTTCAACCTGCTGCACCATATTAGTCACGGCTTCCCACTAGAACATAGAAGATGAGGAGAGTTACTCATCGAAGAAGACATTCAGAAGTGGTCGCGCTAAGTCATGGATTGGCAGAAGTTAGAATTCATCGGCAATTGGATCGGGTCTCATCAGCCTCATGGTCTACGAGATCGCTAGCCTTGTAACCAGAAGGTCCTAGGTTCAAACACTTATGGTGGGTGCGTACTTTAAAGAGTCCCAAGCTAGGAGAAAAACGCTGTGCAGTACTACTCTTAGCTGGTTTTCCAATGGTTCACTACATGATGTCAGCTGACGATGAAATCCTCCAACCAAAAAATGATTTACATGAAAAGACTTCTCTCCTAAAAAACAAGACGGATCACAGAAGAATAATCACCAAATAGTGTAATTGTGAGAAGTAGGGGGTGGGCAGTGGAGGACAGTGTAACTCATTTCAATGAATGCTCTCCATTCTAGATACTTCAGACTGACGAGAAATAATAATAACAACAACCATAAACGCAGTTCGTTATTTTTTCATCGAAACACACAGGCTATTGAACAGAGAATATTTTTTCACAATTTACAATGTACAACACACTAGTTCGAAGGCTGAAATTTAGACTACAGTTTCTTTCAGAAACTAAATTATTCGGCTCTCTGAGGTCAGTGAACCCCAGGTACACCCCATAGTGAGCTGGGGCTCCAAAGGAGGAAACAACAATCCAATGTTTAGATCACGTCAAGCCGGTTGGCTGGTAGGCACTACTGGATGTGATAGGAGAGAGCTATACAAGTATTCATTTCAATCAATCAATCGATCCATCAGTCGTGTATACTTTTATGCGTAGAGAATATTTTTTTCTTTTTGATTAACAGTCGAATGGGTGGATGAATGAGCACGTTCCCTATTATTTACAACTTATCAGTGATACTGTTCCCAGTGACACGAGAACCCAGCCAGTACTCATTCGTTTCACAAAGTAATACAGTATTTCACCATGAGCTGACATTAGTTAGAGAACCATTGGAAAACCCGCGGGGAGTACTGTAAAACTGCTTCGTCCTAGTTTGGGACTCTTCATCAGTACGCATCCACCGGGGTTCGAACCCAGGACCTTCTGATCACAAGGCGAGCTCGTATACCATTAAGCCACTGGGCCCCTTATCCAATGGCCCATGAATTCTAACTTCTGCCAATTCACGACATAGCGCGACCGCTAGCCAATGTCTTCAGCGAGTATTTGCCCTCACACCCGACCTGCTACACTCTACTGCTCACAACTTCTCACTAGAAACCAGATAACTACCTACCTGAATAGGGCCAGTCGCCAGTGAGCATCTCATTGGTATTCAAGTGTTGGTGTGTAGGGATTTGATTGGTTACAGGTTTTCATCATGAGCTGACATTAGCTAGAGAACCACTGGAAAACCTGGGAGTGCTGGACAGCTGTTTCGTCCTAGTTTAGGACTCACTGGCTCACTGACCCTATTCAGGTAGGTAGTTACCTAAGTTCCAGTGTGAAGTCGTGACCATTAGGGTGCCGCGGGTCGGGTGTGAGGAAAAATACTCGCCGAAGACATTGACTAGCGGTCGTGTTATGTCGTGAATTGGTAGAAGTTGGAATTCAAGGCCCACTGGAACAGGTCCTAGTGGCTGAATGGCATACGAGCTAGCTCCCCTTGTAACCGGAAGGTCCTGGATTCGAACCCCGGTGGGTGCATGCTGCTGAAGAATCTCAAACTAGGACGAAACAGCTATCCAGTACTCCCCCAGGTTTTCCAATGGTTCTCTAACTAATGTCAGCTCATGATGAAATTTCGAAACTACTCAAATCCCTACAAACCAACATTTGAATAACAATGCAGTATTCACAAACCACCTATGGCCACAATCAATCTACTAAATAACGCCATACTTTACCCTCAGACATCATCGAAGAGGTCAATACAGAAACCGATAGGTCTAATAAGAATTAACCAATGGGAATTATGAAATAAATTCCTATGAAAGAATATTCATTTTCAATAACTCCCATTTGTCCAAGTGCTACAGTTATACATATCAATTTCTTATTAGATGTACGACTAGCTTGACTATACCAAAAGTAAAGGATGTAGGATTTTGAAACTTGTGTATGTATGCCAGCCAAGGGATGCTGGCGATTTGCCAGCTTAACCTGAAAATTTACAAGCCTTTACTTCCATTGTTTCACTGAATATTAAATACTATTCATTCGTGTTAATTACATAAAAGATTTCAAGGATAACAAGGTAATTCATTTAGGTAATAATATTCAAACCTTCAAGAAGAAATTATGTTTAGCCGTTGAAGCAGATCGATTAAAAGAAGAGAAAGGAGGGTGTTCATCTTAGATATTTTGAATACAAACAGTGATACATTGATTGGTCATTAAGGCAAAACCAGTGTCACTCGCGATGCACATCGTGATGACCCAACAAGCTACACTGGCTGAAACCAATGTTCCTGCAGGTCGTACCATGCCAGGAAGGTTGTTAGGATAGCGATTAGACTAAAAGCAGTTACCGGCTTAGTGTAAGAATCTTTCTAACACTATGCTGGGGGTCTGAGGGCGAAGTCGTACTGCTGGGGAACAGGGGTGTAACAGCAGTAAAGTATTACCCTCAGACGACCACCATGCCAGCTGTACTGTCTCTCCACTCCTGAGAGAGGGGGTCAGAAAAGGTCGACCCGAAAAATTATACATCCCGACTTATCCTACGGTGGTCTGTAACTGGCGGTAAGTTTACTAATACGGAACCAAACCAAGAAAACAGTTCATACAGGCTGTGTGTGAGCGGCCTCAAGCAGCTGTCCCCTGGGCTCTGCAGTCACGCAACACTAACCCTCCTTCTGTTTCAGGTACCCGAAGAATCAATCAACTTCCACGGTGTGAGCAGCCGGGTAGTAACAACCGCCCACTCACTTCCAAAAGCACACGAAGCCTTCCTGGAGAGACAGTGTTACTCGTCTTGTCCTAAGTGACGCGGGTTGGCATCTCAGTGAGGACAACACCTGATTCAAGGTTGTAAATACACCCAACTGTGACAAGTGCTGACAAGCATAAAATCTGGGACCACGACTACGTGTCAATCGCCTAAAGGTAATCTGAATGCATACGGTTATGATTTATGAGTGGGAGACAGTCCAGCGATGAATAGTGTACTCTCACACACGAATTATGACTTACGCTGGACAGTAAGGTAGATATTTTAAATTCCTTCAAGACAATAAACAAAAAAGGACAACAAGCTCAAGCCTCTAAAAGGTTTATACAGAGGCAATAGCTATCAAAGAGTTATAAATCGAATTTATGCATTAGAAAAAGAAGTGGTAGTAATTCCTTCTCTCTCTCTCTCTCTACCACAGTCCATAGGTCGTTGACCTTTGTTTCACTTCTATCGATTCATATGATGGATGTTAATTTCTTTTCAATTCTAAATAGTTACGTGATCATTTATCAATAACCTATTATTATTGTTATTATTACTACGTCTGACATTTGCTCACCTCAACTTTGAACATTTTACTCATTAAGGAATTTTCTACTGACTAACATAGTTTCATAATTTTTTATTGCTGTCGTCATATCAGAATGAAGGGCGTTTCATCAAGCTAAACTTGTTCAGTGCTTCGATATATTACGAAAACAACATCAGTGTTTTTTGATATCTTCCTTTATCAAGAGTCTGGAATCTACTGATGGTCTGTCCTTATCTGCAAATGAAGAAAATGCAAAACTCCCATTCATAGAGCAATCATCAAGCTCATCCATGGAGCCAATCGCAACGCCTTAGACAGACTTAGTGTAAACGATTGCAAGCGTGGTTCAGACGGCATTAACAACAACCGACAAAAAAGAACAGTCGGTAGAGAAGTGAAAGAGAAGTTCACAGTACCGGGCAAGATTGTTCCATGCGTATCGTTTACATTGTGAAAGGAGCAGTGTGACGGGTCGTACATGCAACAGCTTGACGAGGAACAAGCAAACACTACCGGATACCCACTTTTGAACCGGAGTCTTTTCTCCCCAGACCCAGATCACTACAGCCAGTGTAAATGCCACACATATCGCATCAAGACATTGGCATACTACACCCAGTTGCCCTAGCTGAGGTAAACAGAAGCGGGACTCAAATCCATGACCCAAAGTAACTGAAAGCTCAGAGCTTAAGCCCATGCAAAACATCTCCAACACATAAATACAATAAACAAGATATAATTTAATTCTAATCTGATTGAAATGTTCGTCACGAGAAAGCAATAACATTTCATCTCACATAGGTAGGGTATGCGAGAATACTCAACAATCTTATGAAATACATATTCTCGTTCAACAATAACAACAACAAGCTAGTTATATTTGACATACTTGTAAACAAAGATTATTGTCAATTGTGTTGTTTTTCTAAAAACATGTTTACAATTTGTTGACTGGTAAATTGCACAAACATGCTATTCATTGATTTGATTAAAAAGGTGGTGGAGTCGTGAGGGGTGTAACAAATGTCATGTGTTTATTTTTTTTTAAATGTTGATGTTGACTGAACTGATTATCATCAGTCTAGTTTCGCAATGAGGTTAGTTGATCATCACACTGCCAGGTAACTTACTACCGCGATGCACTTTAAACTGATGCTGTGCGGTCACATATTTGAAGGTAATTGGCAAGAATCTTTCAACCAGGTTTCGTGCTTAATAGCCCTTGTCAGATGGCCATATCTGCAATCTCACAGAAATTTCTTTTAGTGCAGCATGTTCGTTCCAAACGGCACACAGGGATCTAAGCTTCAAGTTGCGAAGAATTGGTAACGATGGTTGATAGGATCCCGTTTAACGTAGTATATCATCATGCATGCTGTGATTAATTATATGATCAATCATTTCTCACGGCTGTGACGCCGACTTTATTGTTGTATACCATGTGTTGTTTTCCTAATAATCCTCATGGTTGTTGTGATTACAATATACAGTCACAGGCCAGCCTTTGTCTTTTGATATTTGTGTGGCTCAGTGAATTGGAAGACACAACAGGCACATAGGCAGGCACAGACAGAACGAAACGACTACGGTTCTCATTCAATTCAGTAATCCCTTATAACAGTGGTGTCGTTTCTTTTTACGGGATGTGAGGTTGCTAGTCTCACGAGCAAGCCTCTCTCTTTAACAGGTTTATCAGAGACTAGGCGAGGTTTAAGAGTCCCTAGGCCGGGAATCGAACCCTGGGACCAGGAATGTGGTTGATGAGTATTCTAAAACTGAACAACCTCCAACGCAGGATCTCATACAGTAGTATCAGTTAAAAGTATTTTCAGAAAGATATTTAATAAGGTAAACATAAGTAACAACTGTGAAGAAAGTAGTGCTGTAATAGAAGAACTCGTCAGCTGAAACTTTTCTACAAACAGTGTTATTGATACAACTATGTTTTACGGGTTACATACATAGAAACACATAAACACTGTGACAACAAATAAGTATCCATTGAATGTCAGCTCATGATGAAATCCTGTAACCAATCAAATCCCTACATACCAACACTTGAATATCAATGAGATGCTCACTAGCGACTTGCCCTATTCATATAGGTGGTTACATGGGGTTCTAGTGAGAAGTCGTGAGCATTAGGGTGCAGCAGGTCGGGTGTGAGGGCAAATACTCGCTGAAGACATTGGCTAGCGGTCGCGCTATGTCGTGAATTGGCAGAAGTTAGAATTCATGGGCCATTGGATAAGGGGCCCAGTGGCTTAATGGTATACGAGCTCGCCTTGTAACCAGAAGGTCCTGCGTTCGAATCCCGGTTGGTGTATGCTGATGAGGAGTCTCAAACTAGGACGAAGCAGTTGTACAGTACTCCTAGCTGGCTTTCCAATGGTTCTCTAACTAATGTCAGCTCATGATGAAATCCTATAACCAATCAAATCCCTACAAACCAACACTCGAATATAAAAATATACGATCTATAAGCCATGGATGAGTGAGTGATAATCTGTTAACGTCATTATTAAGTGACTAATATTCATTAAAGTACTACATATTTGTTAATATTAAAACTCAACATACGTAAACTACATGGAATTAAATGACAAGATTTTGCTATAACCGATCTGAAGACAGTTTGACTACTCTTCACAAAGAGATGAATACACAATTATGATTTTCGAGATGGATCAGGCATACGTTGAGGAGGCAGTCGCGCGCAATATAGGCTATCACTCGAGTGGAATCCAAATATGCTATTAAGAATGACTTTGGGCCAATTCATCAACTTTCTAGTCATTGATTCTTAACGTCTCGACGAACCCAACCAGACAGTAGTCTACACCTCTTCTACTAAATGACATAAACCAACTCTCTAGGACTTCATAGATTGATGCTAAATTTTGGTTTGACTACGCTTAACACTTTTCAAACCCAGTCCCTATGGTTAACTAACATTGCTAGTTAATGAAGACTGTAGGTCAGCATGCACAACACATGCCCTAGTCATCTCAATCGATGACTTGCCATCTTAACATAACACTCTATGTTTCTAACCTCAAATATTACCCTCTATATTAGATCGTTTAACACAAAAGATAGAATGCAAACATCTAAGGTCAAAGACAACAACGTCCAGTGGCCATGTCTTATAAGCGAAACGGAGGACAAAAAAAACTAGCTGACGATATCACATCCAAGCCAAAAATAATGTAATCACGCTGAAATCTTATCAGCGAATCGCTCGATTGGGGTGGGTGGACTGATCCAACTCCCCAAATGAATGGAAATGGTGAACATGCCTAACCACTTCGCTACCACCTATCTTTAAACTTGGAGTCGGTGGAGAACAGTCGTGCAGTATTATCGGTATCCATTGTAGGGAACAGTAATAGTGTCGATTAACTTTTCATTTCACAGAACAGTAAAAGAGTAATTTATAAGCACATCGTTATTAGTTGACTCAGCCACCCTCAGCCCCTCCACTCCCAGAAATAAAAGAAACAACAACAATAATATTCAAGTATTGGTTTTGTAGGGATTTTGTTTGATTGCATGGAGGATTTCATCATGAGCTGACATTAGTTAGAGAACCATTGGAAAACCAGCTAGGAGCACTGTACAACTGCTTCGTCCTAGTTTGGGACTCTTCATCAGTACGCATCCACCGGGGTTCGAACCCAGGACCTTCTGATCACAAGGCGAGCTCGTATACCATTAAGCCACTGGGCCCCTTATCCAATGGCCCATGAATTCTATCTTCTACCAATTCACGACATAGCGCGACCATTTCGCAATGTCTTCTTCGACGAGTTACTGCCACCACTGAAGAGTCCCAAACTAGGACGAAACAGCTGTCCAGTACTCCCAGGTTTTCCAGTGGTTCTCTAACTAATGTCAGCTCATGATGAAATCCTCCATGCAACAACAATAATAATAATAAGGCAACACATACACCCACTGGCATTTTAAATCCAGTCGATACGATAAAACTTACGTAAACATCAAGTAAGTAATATCAGACTAAAGAATCTCAAACAACATTAGTCCATGGTACACTGTGAATTGTTGTTATTAGATGGTTGGAGGCAATCGGCCCCAGGAAGCCTTGGACAACCTAGATTTCGTGCTAGTTGGCACAGACTAGTCAACAAGGCGTATCCGCAACCTCGAAGGAACTCATGTCCCCCCTTCTGAGATCCAAACCCGCGTCACCCAGTGCAGTGCTTCAGTCAGAGACGAGGTTACCAATGAGCTGTTCATCAGGCTCGTGATTGACCTCCTGTAGGATTGTATTGGATATCTTTGATTGGATAGGTCCAAGGCTACCTGTGGCCGATTGCCTTCAACCATCTAATACCAACAATTCACAGTGTACCGTGATGGTGAGCCATATAGCAAGCTTGATGGATAGACTTCAGTCTGCACCGAAGATAAGACTAGACAATTTTACACTAGTTACTAACTAGTGACCAGTCAAAAATATTGGCCCTTTTAAAATAAATTAGGATGTGATTTACCTTGGAGACAAAAAAAACTATGTTTATTTGAAAAACAAGACGACGCGATGTATATTTACGCAGTACATATTTTTTAAATTAAAAAAAAACAACACTGATCGCACACATTCCTTTTCATTTATAATTTCTCATTTTTCACATAAATTCAGATTGTTCTTTAGAAAATATACTGGACAAATACATCACATCACACTGTGTGTATGTGTGTGTGTGTGTAGGTATGCGTTTTATTTCTTCAGATAAATTCTGTGTTTTAACACAGAATACTGCTCACAATGTACTCATATATGTATATTGCTCTAGTCTTTTAAACAATCTATCTGTAAAAAGGCAGTCATAAATGTGATACTTGAAGATGAAGTAGAAATTTGAATTGTGTAGGAGAATACGAATCTCACCTTAGAGATTCAAGTAGTTCATTAGGTCTTATGATGTTGCCACTTTTATCACATTTTGCATTATAATAAAATAAAACAGCAACATTAGATTGGTAGGTAGGAATGGAGAAACTAGACACAGATGAGGTGATCAGGCAATATGGCTAGGTTATCATGAGAATATTGTCAGCTTCACAACACTGTTTACAATCAGAATTCCTCCACTGCTTCACTCACTTTACTCTAGCTGGTGCTCCTCAAGATGCTATTCTTTCTCTTTTTCTGTTTTCTTTCTTCTTAAATCACTTACCATATTCTCGCGAAGCCAATCTTGTTAAGTATGTCGATGATCTGACTGTTTCCAAGCCTGTCACTTCTCAGTCAGATAGTTCCAAAATGAATAACTTTTTATCAGAAATTAGTCAGCGGTACTTGAGGTCAATTGGTCCCAAGCTAAATCCCTTTAAATATCAGGTTGTTAGTCTTACTTTCAGATGCAAGCGTGACTCACATGAACTGGTTAGTTCGCAAAGTTGCGCTATCATAGATGGCACAGAAGTTGAAACTAAATCAAATGTTAAATACCTTGGAGTGTGCATCCACCCCACCCCTCTGATCGTTCTCGGTCTTCCCACATCATGTTGGTTTCTTGAAAGGTATTTTGTTTAACTTTGTGCGTTAGGAAAACAAGATAGTCTGGTATCACTCAGTCTCTACTTTTTTTTTTTGATTTACAGCTTGATTCCACACTGTATTTTTGGTACAAGTATGGAATTTTCAGCATGGATATCGGTAGACCAAATTTTGCAGGCCGACCATAGATATCAGGTGTGCGCCGGTGTGGGCTCGAACCCCGGACCATGTGCATGGTCGGCGAGAGTCCTAACCACTGTGCCACCGACGCACAATTTGTTAATTTTTGTATTCTGTCTATTACTCTTTATTGCTTCCATCTTAATTTTTCCTGAGCTACTTATGAAAGACTTTCTTACACTGTAAAGGGGACTGAAAGCAGTCAGTAGGGCGAGTAAGGTACGGGTGGACAAACTTGTTAGTACTGTTATAGGTAGGCACATAGACTCATGTACGCAAATGGCGAATATTATCTCTCCAGACCCTGAGCATCCTCGTTACACACAACTCTCCTCTTGTCTCATCTCATCAGGTAGGGGGACTAAGAGTAACTATAGAAGACTGTATATACTCGGATGACTAAGTATAAAAACTCGAAGATACCTTACTTGGCACACACTTAATGTGATGAGAAGCCTGTAACGCAAGCCACTACTAATTTACTGAGAAACACTAAGTAAGCGGCTACTTTTCTCTCGTTATTACATTGTTGTTCATATTTCCAATTGAATTTTAATTTCATACTCCTAATGAAGGCCTTATTTTAGTTATTACCCCTGTAATGCGAAAACTAGATGTAATACTGTACTGTACTATATGGTGAAAATTCCATATTTGTATCCATAGAAGACCCGTTTGGAATAAAGCTATTGTTAGGTAATACACATTCAGAAAGTACACACATAAAAGTTGGGGGGGGTGGTGGTGACGGGGAAAGGAAATACAAAGGGACACTGTAGCAAATAGAAATGTACAGAAGGAAGAATAAGGTGAATTTAATGAATCTAGATCATGTGAGCTCACAAGGAATTCTAACCATGTTGTCAACAATCCCCAGAGTCTTGGAGACCCTAGCAAGCCATACATACCAACTACTACAGACTCAAACCGACAGTGAGAAATTTTATAGATTGACATGCTGTGTTTATTTTTGTTTGCTTTGATGACACTGATCTCTTTTTTTTCAACCCTATTTTACGCCAGTTAACACTGTTTGATGAAGAAGGCAATAATCGATTGACCTAAGTACTACTAGTCAATAAATCAAGTCCAACAATTGCCATATTTCTTGACTTGAAGGCGGCCTTCGACTCCGTGGATCGAAAGGTACTATGGCAATGTTTGACTGTGAAGCGAGTGCCAAGAAAGTACATTGCACTAATCAAGGCACTCTATTCAAACTCACGTAGTCGTATAAGGGCTTATGGGGAATTGTCATCTGAATTGATAACAACCAGTGGTGTCCAACAGGGATGTCCACTTTCCCCACTCCTGTTTAACTTCATCATAGATATGCTAATGGAAGTATCCTTAACTGAATTTAACGACTTAGGAATCGAATTGTTACCAGGGAATAGTCTTATGGACTAAGAATATGCAGATGACATAGTCCTGTTAGGGGAGGATGCTGAAAAAATGCAGAGTCTTCTGAACACCTTCAGCAGCAATCTTCGTATGTTTGGCATGCGATTCGCCCCTGCAAAATGTAAGATGCTGCTACAGGACTGGACTACGTCAACTCCTAGCTTGGTGATAGGGAGTGAAGTGATAGAACATGTTGACCACTTCACCTATTTGGGAAGTCGTATCAGCAGCAACGGACTGTTTGGCGATGAAATCTCAGCACGGATCCAAAACGCTCGAGCTGCTTTCGCTGAATTACATTATCTCTGGTGTAGGCGTGACATCCGACTATCAACCAAGGGACGTGTGTACTGCTCATCAGTTCGTTCCGTCCTTCTCCATGGCTCTGAAACATGGCCAATACGAGTTGAAGACATGAAAAGGTTGACTGTTGTTTTTGATCATAGATGTCTGCGATCTCTTTCTCACGTTAGGTGGTCTAATAAGGTAAGTAATGTTGACGTTAGGCGTAGAGTGTTGGGCAGGCAAAGAGGGAAAATCAATCGACGAGGCTATAAAGTTACATAGGCTGAGATGGCTAGGTCATGTGGTGCGAATGCCTAACCATCGCCCCTACCCGCCCGACGGGCATTACTAACTGATATAGGTGCAGGTTGGAAAAGAGTAAGTGGTGGCCAAACAAAAACATGGCCTCATCAATCCATGAAATCCTTGACAGTTAAACTGAGTCGGTCAGGTAGGGAGATGCAAACTTCCGGGTTGCGGCCATCGGGACTCTAGGAATCAATGGCTGGAGACAATAGGTGACATGGCTCAAAATCGTTGTCAATGGCCAGCGCAGATGTATTCAGTCTCTGTAGTCTTTCATATTTCTTTCTACCATTACCCATTCTGTTTCGCTCTTATACCTGTCAAACTCTATTGATTCTCTTCATTCATCTTCTTGTCTACCTTTTTGTGGTATTTGGAACGTGGCAACTCGAACTGGTGCACTTCGGTGCCAAGTTCTATGTTGAATCTAGACAGAAATCAAGTATTATTTTCTGAAAACTACCTGGTCTTGCTTCACAAACTTAGTAAAAAAAACGAAAAAGAAAAAAACCAAACAGCACAGTGTAAATTTACTTACCGAGCAGCAACATTTCCACTATTTATGCGAACTGGTGAAATATGCCATGGACAGTTATACTTTTCCATGCGTATAAAATCAAATTGGCAACATATTGCAGGCTCTGGACCACATGTATGCGGAATATCATAGGAAAAGAATGGAAACATGTGTGCAAGCATACCATGAGATTTAGTTGAATCTGGAAGAGAGAATAAAAAACGGGGACAGAGATATAAATGTTGGTATGAATATTTATGTTTATATTTTATGTGAGTGTGGTCAACTCAATAGTAATGTTTTTAACTGCAAACAGCACTGGGTAACGCGGACTGGACTCCCAGAAGGGAGATTATTTCCTTCAAGATTGCAGATACGCTTTGTTAACGAGTGTCAAAAAGGACGAAACCTACGTCCTGGACTTCCTGTCAATCGCCTTAAACCATCTATACGCCAATGTGTTTATAGATATGACTAGGATGCAGGCGTGTAGGCATTTTGCAATAGATTCATTTTCTTATATGTATTTTATTTATTTATTTAAACGCATATAAACTTGGTACAATATGGCACCAAGAAGGATGCGCCACACAATAATAATAAAACAACATAGATCAAAAGAACGAAGAGAAAAAATATACATATAAGTAGGGAACGGATAAAGAACTTCATCTTGAAGGAAAGCAGTCATGCTTAACAAGTTCAAACAGTATTCATTAACTATCATCGGGAAGGGAAGAAAGAAGGAAATTGCAACACGTGTAATAGCACGCGATAAGTTTCATTGATTGTTTGTTGCTTCATTCAATTCATTGTGTGAGGGCTGAGATACTGCCCGGGTGCAGGTGGCTTTATCAAGGGACTACCCAGCGAGCCTTTGACTTGAAGTCTAATCCGCAAGGTAGCGGAGCAGCGTCAGGAGCTGCATTCCCATGGTTTCCGGTGACCCATTTGGGTTCATACACCATTTGATCTGATTGGATACTGGAGCCCATGTACTTTCTTTCACTTTTCTTTTTCACACACAACATTATGTGTTTTTCAACCATACAAATAATTATGATGCAATATTGATTATTAGATTTCTTGTGTGACCTGTTGCTCCAAGATCTTAGTGCCTTACATGTATATTCAGGTATGCCATATTCTCTACACTAGCTAATGAAACTTTTGTTACTTTTGTTTGAATGATTATTGTTTAATCCTTTATTGACCACATTTTTCATATGATAATAATTTTATCAGTCTGAAGCAATCTCGTATCGGTTATTGATTATGTAGTTCTTTATATCTCCCTCCTAATCCTAATGATGACTAAGGAGATAGGTGCCTTGTCGATTTCGCCAATGTTCACATATCCCCTTGTTGATCCTTTGTACGTGTGTGTGTGTGTGCGTGTGTGTGGCAGTAGGCATTCCCATAGATCATCAATCATTTGTCAAGCACCAGAACACAATAGACGATAATATTTATATGGTTTGTGTGATTAGCAACTTTCAAATGTTCTATTGTGATCCCGTTCTCTCAGAAGACGACGTTAACACGCTTATCCTCACACAAACACTCATCATATACAGAAATATAAAAATTATTTTATAAAATATCGTTCATCTATTCAACCATTTTTCTGGCTATTACCACTAGACACGTATATGGCAATCTCCGGCGCTTATATCTCTTTTTACAACTGCTGAAGCCCATTTTCCACTCCATATGTACATATAATACATGCGTCGGTGGCACAGTAGTTAGGACTCTTGCCGACCATGCACATGGTCCGAGGTTCGATTCCCTGCCGACGCACATCTGATATCTACGGTCGGTCTGCAAAATTCGGGCTACCGATATCCATGCTGAAAATTCCAAAATACAGTGTGGAATCAAGCTGTAATAAAAAAAAGAAGCATCGTTCCAACTACAGCTGACTGCACGGATGAGAACGACACAGTCCGAACCGGAAAGGGGAGATATACCTTCATTACTCTGAAATCAATTTGGAAATCTATTGCGGTCACCATAAAGAATATTCCTCGGATTTCTAGCACCAATTTTAAGTCAGTCACTTCTACTATATGCGTCAGAAAACTTGGTGAAAGCGTCACGAGAAGTATTTCCAGCAAACCACTGCAGACTTTTATCAATAGCTGACTCCTGTCGATACTGAAGATGCGATGGTCAGCCAGAAAGAATTAGCAACAAGAAACTCTAGGGATGAACCAATCAAGAATCTATTGTTCAATAAATATGCAAAAGAAAATGGAGGTGGATCGGATACATGCTGAGAAGACCATTGAGTGACATCAAGTGCCAGACCAGTCGTCGAGTGAAACCCCGATAGGAAACGATAAGTCCGAGGGTGACATGGAGGATATCGTGAGGGGAGGAGATGAAATCTTATCAGCAATCGTGGGTTCAATCGAAGAGGACTGCAGAGAACAGGACAAGATGGAGACCTGCTGTTGTAGCCCAATTTTCTACTCAGAACCCAACGGAATAATAATGGAATATTATATTTACAATCTATTCGATAGATCATTATGATGAGGAAAAAAGTTCTGATCTTCGTTGTTGAAGAAACATACACTGAAAAATAGATCATATATGTTTGTTTTAAGTTAATTACCCGGATCAGATTTTTCATGTGCTGAGTTATGAGCCAAACAATCACAATGATGAGGGTGTTGGTGCAACTAAATTAGGGGGGAAGAGGGCAGCAGAGTTTATAACTAGGCACAACTAGTCGAAAATTGAATGTTTAAGCTAATTGGTCGCACTTAAGAATGCAGAGATGGCGTAAATACGAAATGTATGTAAGATATATTCAGACGATGTGACTGATGTTTTTTTAGCTTAAAAAAAATTAGGTTGATCGAAACTTTTATAGATAAAAAACAATTGGTTCAAAAGAGATCTTGAGCGAAAAGAAAATCAGTGTATTGCATAATCACAGAGCCTAGAGAACAACTACGTGATAGCACATGACCTTTCTGAAGTGCCTATTGGGTGATGAATTTATATGAAGACCAAACCACCAGAGAGTAAGTAAGTCAGGATGTACAATTTACTGAGTCAAAATATTTTTTAAACCACTCTCACTGTCCTCCAGAACAAGGAGGGCAGGAGGTTAGCTAGCTTGTCGGTCGTCTGAAGAAAATACCTTATCGCTCTTATATCCTGATTAACTAACACAATGAATCCGCCCTAAGATCCTGCAACATACAATATAAACGACCATCCTGGAACCTAATGGGAACATTCATTGAAGATATTTTCGCCTGTAGGGTCTTTGCGATATGTAAGACTAACCACCACGTCATGGCAACAGCTACTAGTAGATAGACAAAGCCTTCATCCTTCTATGAATATATTCATCCGTATTTGTTTATTTTATACTTGAATTTGTGTCATTAAAAATTTTAAGAACGGATGTCTATTCCTTCTTCCATACTGAGTAATGGAGACAGACACACTTCAGCACATTAGGTGTGTGAGAAATGAATATCATTATTATTGGTCCATTGGGTTACTAGTGGAATATAGGTCTTCAGCTGCACGTCTCCGCTTGCCTCTGTCTTCTGCTGTGCTTTTCACCTCCATCCATGTTAGTTAGTCCATACTGTTTCAACTCCTCTTCACGCGATATCCTCCATGTCACCCTTGCACCGACGTCCCACTCGCCTCTTCCCTATCGGGTTCCACTCAAGCAATGGCCTAACGCGCGCGTGATATTACCCAGCGGCCTCCTTAGCGAGTGTCCAATCCATCTCCACTTTCTCCTGCATATTTGTTGGCTGGTGATTGGTTCTTGTTTTGTTTGTTCCCAGCCAGAGTTTCTTGTTGGTGGTGATTCTTTCCGGCCCGGCCATCTGATCTTCAGTATAGAGCCAGTGAAGACAGTTGTTGATAAAGGTCTGAGTTAGCCTGTTGGAAATATTCTTTGTGACCCGCCCGTCCGCCAAGTTTCTGTTCCGTATAGAAGAACTGACTAACCTGACCTTTGTATTGAAAATCCCACCGAATTTTGTTGTTTTATGCTGAGTGACGAAGATTTCCAGATTGGTTTCAGATTGATGAATGTGTTTCTCGCCTTCCCGATTCTCGCTCGATTTGACATCCTCGTCCGTTCCGATGGGCTGTAGTTGAGAGAATGCTCCCAGATAAGTGAATAAAGTAATCTCTTTCAAATCCCTCCCGTTGATGGTGATTGGTGCTGGATGTTGCTGCTGCTGCTGTTGTTGTTGTTGTTGGTTGGTTGGTTATTTTCATAACCTCCGTCTTGTCTATGTTCACCTGGAGTCCTGTCTTCGCCGGCTGCTTCTTCTACCAGCTTTTCGGTTTTCGCTTGTAAGTCTTCGATTTTGTGTGACATCAAACATAAATCATCCACGCGCGAAATCCAGATCTTCTAGGTTCTTCACGTCGGTCCAGGATATCCCTGTCTTCTCGTTTCCAACAATTAGGAATATCATTGGTGATAATAAGCACCCTTGTCTGACTCTTGTGTGTTTACTCCAAACGCCTCGCTGAGTCTTCCGTTTTGGATCACTTGACATGTTCCGTTGTCGTACAGCTGTTGAATAAGGTTGATGAATATTTGGGGTACGCCGTAGTACTCGAGTAGTTTCCAAATTACTTCACGATCAACGCTGTCGAAGGCCTTCTCAAAGTCTATACAGTTGAGATGGTTGATTGTCATCATGGACGTACATAAGTGTTGGAGAATTATCGCCAACGGCAGAGTACTGTTTGGCAATGAACCAACCAGCCAAAAACTTACCACCCAACAGAAGAAATTAAGGTGAACTGAACAGCAAACACTGACGGATACTATTGGGTGACATAGCGCTTCAGGTTTGCCTTCCAGTGGAGTCCGGCATCATTTCAAAAATGACATGGAGATCATTTCAAGAGGAAATGAAAGCTTATGAGCAGCTGCTAGGCCAGCTAAAAAAGGATATGCTGTTGAAGCCTTATGCTCTGCTCTAATAGCGACTTAAAGGAATAATAATACAGAGAGCTGTAGGGCTATTTTCGCCTAGCCGTTTGGCATTCTTTAGCAGGACTGAAACCAGAATCTGCGAGTAACAATATCAGTAAATTCACCAATCGGGCATTAGATTGGAAACTGACCCAATGCGTAGTGCTTAATAAACTAACTTACCCCATAATTGATACCAATAGAATTCTAAAGCTTTTTGCAGAGCTAAATACTTTTTCACTTCATAATGTACACGATTGATAATCATATGAGAGAAACCGAATTTTTTAGCCAAATATGCCATAGTGGAACTTTGTCCAAATGGATCAATAGACCAGGTTGTATTTGGTCGATAGTCTAAGCAAAATTCCAATGAAAAAGAAAGAAAAGAAGAAAATATTATAAATGATAATTGTACGTGAAATGTAAAACAAGCTAATTCACATTAACGCTTATAAAGGAATACTTACAACACTGTTTTAAACGGACAGTGAAAATAAAACACTAGTTACTAGTGTCCAATCAAGATATCCACTACAGTTCTACAGGAGGTCAGTCGTGAGCTTGAATAGCTCACTGGTAATGTCTCTCACCCAAAGGAACCCAAGTACCAAAGAAGAAAGACAGATTGAACAATGGGCGGATCACTTCAAAGGACTCTTGAACCGAACACCACCTGCAACCCGGCCAGAAATACCAACAACAGCACGTACACAACTGCAAGTTCACACCGATCCTCCAACGAAAGCTTAAGTCTTGAATGCAATCAAGCTTTTGAAAGCTGGGAAAGCAGCTAGCTGGACCAGATGGAATACCCCCTGAAGCACTGAAAGTGGACCCAGAGACTACAGCAGATATGCTGACTCCATTATTGCAAAAGGTCTGGAAGGAGGGAAAGGTGCCTACTGACTGTAGGAAAGTTTACCTCGTGAAACTACGAAAGAATGGAGACTTAGGACTCTGCAAGAACCGGCGAGGAATCATGCTCCTGTCGACGCCAAGTAAAATCCTGACTCGCATAATCCAGGAGAGAATAAAGGACACAATATATACAGAACTCCGACCAGAAGAAGCTGGATTCAGGAAAGGAAAATCGTGTTCTGACCAAATTGCAACCCTACGCATCATCATCACAGAACAAAGCATGGAATGGCAATCTAACCTCTACCTCAACTTTGTGGACTTTGAGGTCTTCGACAGCGTTGATCGTGAAGTAATTTGGAAACTACTCGAGTACTACGGCGTACCCCAAATATTCATCAACCTTATTCAACAGCTGTACGACAACGGAACATGTCAAGTGATCCAAAACGGAAGACTCAGCGAGGCGTTTGGAGTAAACACAGGAGTCAGACAAGGGTGCTTATTATCACCAATGATATTCCTAATTGTGATGGACTGACTGGATTATGCGTCAGACAGTTGGAAACGAGAAGACAGGGATATCCTGGACCGACGTGAAGAACCTAGAAGATCTGGATTTCGCGCGTGGATGATTTATGTTTGATGTCACACAAAATCGAAGACTTACAAGCGAAAACCGAAAAGCTGGTAGAAGAAGCAGCCGGCGAAGACAGGACTCCAGGTGAACATAGACAAGACGGAGGTTATGAAAATAACCAACCAACCAACAACAACAACAACAGCAGCAGCAGCAACATCCAGCACCAATCACCATCAACGGGAGGGATTTGAAAGAGATTACTTTATTCACTTATCTGGGAGCATTCTCTCAACTACAGCCCATCGGAACGGACGAGGATGTCAAATCGAGCGAGAATCGGGAAGGCGAGAAACACATTCATCAATCTGAAACCAATCTGGAAATCTTCGTCACTCAGCATAAAACAACAAAATTCGGTGGGATTTTCAATACAAAGGTCAGGTTAGTCAGTTCTTCTATACGGAACAGAAACTTGGCGGACGGGCGGGTCACAAAGAATATTTCCAACAGGCTAACTCAGACCTTTATCAACAACTGTCTTCACTGGCTCTATACTGAAGATCAGATGGCCGGGCCGGAAAGAATCACCACCAACAAGAAACTCTGGCTGGGAACAAACAAAACAAGAACCAATCACCAGCCAACAAATATGCAGGAGAAAGTGGAGATGGATTGGACACTCGCTAAGGAGGCCGCTGGGTAATATCACGCGCGCGTTAGGCCATTGCTTGAGTGGAACCCGATAGGGAAGAGGCGAGTGGGACGTCGGTGCAAGGGTGACATGGAGGATATCGCGTGAAGAGGAGTTGAAACAGTATGGACTAACTAACATGGATGGAGGTGAAAAGCACAGCAGAAGACAGAGGCAAGCGGAGACGTGCAGCTGAAGACCTATATTCCACTAGTAACCCAAGGGAACAGTAATAATAATAAATATATACACATATAGAGAGAGAAGACAAGATCAGAAAAGCTGAGCTAGACAGGCATTCACTAATCTGAAATCAGTGTAGAAATCTGCTCTACTCAGAATAAGGAGGACTAGTTTGAAGTTGGTGTTCTGAAGGGGTTCAGAGATTTGGTGCATGAGTCATGAAAACGTCTTCCGATAAGCTATTGCAGTCTGCCATCCACAGATGTCTTCACTGACTCGATATCGAAGAACAGACAGCTGAGCAGTCGAAAAGTATTAGGGACACAGGGCTCTGGCAATAAACCAACCCATTAACATATTGGCCAACTAAATGCCGAAGCAAATGAAGATGTACTTGACACACACTAGACAAGTTATATAGTGGAACCTAATTGGAAAACGACAAGTCAGCCGTCCGAGGATGATTGTGTGTTTGTGTGTTGAGGGAATGAAAGCTTACAGGTGGCCGTGTAGCCAGGAAAGGAAAAGTGTGTTATTGAAGCCGTTAGTTGTACTTTAAATCCAAAGGAATAGTAATAATTGTCATTAAAAATAATTCAAACTCACCAAAATGTTCTAGTAGCCAATGATGTCCTTCTATAAACTGATCAATAATTGAATAATAATTTGTAACTGCTTCATCGGGCATAACCCATCCACCGGATGAAATTTCCCATTGTCCATTGACTAATAACCTGAGTTTAGAAAATAAATTATTAAGCTAAATTTTATATACATATGTATGTTGAAATAAATGATTAAGGTTCATACCTTAGGTGGATGCATTTAACGTTATGCTATGTTATGTACTTCTAAGTGAAACTTTTATTACTGTCTTTCTTGACAATAGCTTCAGAGCTAATCTGTGAATGTGAACCAAATTTTAAAAACTTAAGATGAATAAATATTGTGTCTCTTCTGATGACTTGCATTTTAGATATGTATAACTCTCCATTTCACTTGAACAGAGAAGTGGTTAGTGAAGATGCTGGAACCTTTGCACAAAGAAATTGTACGACATAGAATTAGTGATGTCTTCGGCTTTATTTCTAAAATATCCGAGACTAATGTGATGGATAAACGCATGTTATCCATGCATGTATCATCACTATTCACGAATGTATTCACTTATGGAAACGGTAGATTATATTTGTCAAGAAATCACCGATGGGCAATTGGATTTATGAATTATCTTTTTTTTTTTTTTTGATTTACAGCTTGATTCCACACCGTATTTTTGGTACAAGTATGGAATTTTCAGCATGGATATCGGTAGCCCAAATTTTGCAGGCTGACCATAGATATCAGGTGTGCGCCGGTGTGGGCTCGAACCCCGGACCATGTGCATGGTCGGCGAGAGTCCTAACCACTGTGCCACCGACGCACAGCCTCAAAGAATTACTCCTTTTAAATGCACAATGAATGTTCACTTTGTCTTTAATAGTTCACGCTACCGACAAGTAGATGGAATACCAATGGGTTCACCATTAGGCCCAATATTAGATAACTTCTTCCTCGCAAATCTGTAAAACGGGAAATTGAAAGACTTGTTGGAGTCTGGTCATTCAGCCACCCCCCCCCCAAGTGATTCATCATTCAAGGTTATCTACGTGGCAAAATTGAATCGCTCCAAAAGTTTGCGTTTTCTTCACTTGTACATAGCTAACCGAAGCTTTAGCTATACATGAACAGAAACCTAAATTATGTGTTCAAAAATGTCTTGTCATAGTAATGTTCTTCCTAGTTTTTATTTTATTTTATTTTACTACTTGAATTCACTCCACTTCACTTCACATCTTTATTCTTATCGTAATCGTACTCCTAATTTTTAAAATTTTTAGACAACACTTGACATTAAAAAAAAAAATTTTTTGGTATTAACTCACTTATAAAACAATCATTGAATTTTGTGTGATCCATGCAGTTCAACTCTACCCCTTATAACATTTTAATTATCGTCATTCTTATCACTTATATATGTATATTGACTGAGCAATTATTTAGTGCCACTTAATAACCTTTTTCTGTCATAAAAATACGACTGTACAGTTTGAAAATGAAGTCATTGAAAAAGAAATTTCTTCGCTGAACAAAAAAACTGTGTTTTAACTTCCACTTCGCTTACTTTTACTTGTGAAGTGGATCAGGATAGTTAACTGAATTTTCTGGATGCCGTGCTAAGTAGACATTCGAAATATTAAGCCTAAACTATGCATTCAAAAATGTTCCTACAGCCATTATCCCCTCCCTTACTGGTCTATTAAAACATAACCAACTGATGACTTCTACGACACCCTTTATTTATGTTTTCAGCCTCTGTCTTATCATCCCCTAATCTTATCACGTCTTCATTAAAAACGTATTTCATTTACTTCTCTTACAATCTAGGATTACTTAATCGGTTCATTTGTTTGTCATTGCCTTTATCGACTACTACGTCTGCCTGAGCACATTTTTTTTGTTTAATCATGCTGTTTTTCGTTATTCATGTTATCACAGATTGCTTCACTTTTTCATGCTTATTATTGATAAAACCGTTATTATTATTATTGTCACATTACTATTATTATGACTAGTTGCACAATTTATATGCATAGTTGTTCGAAACGTCATCCAGTAAATAATAGTGTTTTACTGTGTGATACATCTAATAAACAAACTAATATGGTATATGCACTATCTTATTGTCCTATTGACAAAACACTGTGATTGATTTATATTTGAATTTTTATTTGTAAAGTTATGTAGGTATATTAGAGTTAAGCTTGATGAGAACTAACTGAAAGCACAATATAGTTCGCTTAAATGTGTTTTGTTCTAAATTCAAAATTTAACACACAATTGTCTGTACTGTTATGGCTTCAAGTTTAAGAAATGTCATTGAATTTTATCATGCAAATCTCCTATCAGCATGTGGAAATTTTTCAATGAAATTACTGGCAATAGTAAGCGATGTAATGTTTTTCCCTCTTGTGATGTTAATGCTCTTAATCTGTCTTTTATACGCTCTCCTTCTACTATAACCACTTTTAACGTTACTAATCTTGTAGCTGATAACTTCCAGGACTTTAACACTCTTGATGTTTTAAAATGTCTTAAAACTCTTAAGCCCTCACATAGTCTTGGCCCTGATGGCATACCTGCATATGTTCTAAAACAATGTGCAGATGCTTTATGTTCTCCTCTAACTAATATCCTAAATGCTTTTTTCTCCGAAAACGTTGTACCTGTTCCATGGAAAGACATTAAAATAGTCCCTGTCCCTAAACCTGGAAATAGCAAGAACGTAAAGTTCAGACCCATTGCCATCACTTCCCCGTTTCTAAAGCTCATGGAAAAACTAGTACTTCTTAAACTCGAACCCTCCCTTAAAAGCTTCGAAGACCCCAAACAATTTGCCTACAGACAGGGTAGGAGTACTTTAGACGCTGCAGCCGTCTTACACAACAGTATTGTCTCATCATTAGATAAAGGTGCCAAATATGTCCGCTGCACGTTTCTTGACTTCACTTCTGCTTTCGACTCTGTACCTAGATGTCTCTTGCTAAATAAGCTCTCCATGACACAAACCGAGTCCTGGGTCACTAACTGGTTGCATTCCTACTTTTCAAACAGAATGCAGTACACCGTATACAAAGGCAATCCTCCTCTGCTGTGCTCACTGAAGCTGGTGTCCCCCAAGGTGCTGTACTCTCCCCACTTCTCTTTTCATTCTTCCTACATGACCTACCATCTTCAAATGACATTAACTTTGTCAAATATGCTGATGACCTAACTGTATCTTTACCTGTCAAATGTCAAAGTGACTGCTCTAAACTAAATGGCTTCTTATCAGAAATCAGCCAATGGTCCAAGGAAAACGGTCTCACCTTAAACCCCTCCAAATGCCAAACAGTTAATTTCACCCTTAGGCATAAATCTGACCTAAACAAACTGGTTAGAACTCACGAGGTGTGCAACATAGATGGCACTGAAATAGAAACCAAGTCGGAAATTAAATACCTAGGCGTCACTCTATCTTCTGATCTTTCCTGGTCGTCTCATATCTTGACGATTTCCAAGAAAACATTCCGTCTTACCTTCTACATCAAGAAGTTAAGACTTTCTGGTGTAACCCAACCCTTACTCCTACAATTTGTTAACTTCCGTATTCTGCCTATTATTCTCTATTGTTCCCCCTTAGTCTTTCCTGGGCTATTGAAGAAAGACTATACCTTATTACGTAGGATGTTAAAGGTTGTCAGCAGGGTAAGCAGTTTGCCACTTAGCCAGCTTGTTAATATTCTGGTGGACAGGCACATGGACTCATGTGAAAAATGGGCAAAATCCATTTTATCTGACTCACAACACCCTCTACATTCACAACTCTCCCCATGTATCTCTTCAGGGAAAACCAGAAGCCTATATAGGAAACTATATGCCCGCACTAGTAAGTACAAAAACTCATCCATACCCTACCTAGCTCGTGTTCTGTGCGATAAAGAAAGCATTAGGCGTGAAACCTTCTGTGGACTCTACTTCAAACTGTATCTACAAGTTCACCTGCAGCTGCGGTGACACCTATATAGGTAGAACTAACAGAATGTTCCAATGTCGTCGAAAAGAACATGTTCCAAAATGGCTAGTAAATCATATCGAAAATCCTGGCGCGATTAATCTTAGTAGAAATCCAGCATCATCCATTGCAAAACACTTATTAATGTCTGGTCACAAAATTAATATTAATGACTGTTTCACAATTATTTCACATAACTCTAATTCAATGTTATTGAAGGTGATGGAAGCACTTTGGATTAATCACATACAGCCTAAACTGTGTGTACAAAAATCAATAGACTTCAATCTTCGCCTACCCTGGACTGCATGACCTATCTTAATATGATTGGTCATTAGTATGTACTTTGTTTTTATTTAATTGAGTAATTTTCATGAACTTTATTTTATCATTGTTAACCACGTTAGTTGTAAAGCTGTTGTAAAGAAACTACGAAATGATATCATCTCGCGAAATTTGTCTTCTTAATGCCTTATTCAAATTAAACTTATTAAATAGTCAGTAGAACAAATAGATCTCGTCTTTCCAACTCACATCATTTACAGGTACAACGTTTTCTCTCTACCTTTTTTTTCTCTTTCTGTATTTATTTTTGTTATGTGCCGTTTTGTTTCTCTCTTCCTTACAAACTCTACTTAAAACATTCTTGTTCGTTCTTTCACACTCTGTATATCTCGACCATTTTGCTATCGCTTACGCCAGTAAATATGCTAGTAGTATCTACTTTTCTAACACCTTCAAACACTGTTTAAATTTTGGCTTTGCTACCGACATGCTAATATGTTGTTGTCAAAACTGACTGAGATAACTTTAATCTATGTAGAACTTTATTTATTGCTAACGTACTAACTGGATGCAATATTGTAGTAAAAATGCTGAGAATTCCATTCTGTATCACAAGTACTGATTTGGAATAAAGCTATTATCTTATCTTATTGAATGTATTGGCCATTTAAAGACTAGTATTTGGTGAAGAAATCTTAGCATCGATACAAAAGGCTGATATCTCATTTGACCGAATTGTGTCATTTCTAAAGCAGGCTAGACTAGATAGCTCTAACCTACTTTACATTCGTGTGACATGACCAATGAACGTGGAATATATCAAAGTATTAGCGACATACCGTCCCACAATTAGAAGGATATATACGCATGTCTTGCTTTCCAGTGTTCAATTACAATCCATCAAATATAGTTAATAATCAATTATTCTTGTTAAGTGTAAATCAACAGTGTGCTAATGATGATACTGATATGTCAGAACAAATGCTTTCGTCATACTGTGTGTGACGTAGACGTTTTAATAAAATAGAAATTGTAATTCATTATGATAAAGGTTTTCTTGTATTTTCCAGTGAATGAAAAACAAAACGATATTGTTGTCTTCATTGACATTTCACCATTTAATGCTGCTGCCTATAGCTTTACCCAAGCAGTAATATTAAACCAGAATTTACAGAATCCGCTCAGCTTATATATAACAACTTTATCATCGTTCCGCAATATGGGATCATTTTTCGTTGTCAAATTGGCCAATTGGTATAGATAACAAAATCAGGTGTAGATTGTTGGATTTGATAAGCGTGTAAAATTATAAAAGCAGCGTGTGTTTGCATAGTGAAATTGCTAAGCGCATTCGTGTTGATTTTGTTATTTCATGGAAGAGGGAGGTGTTGTAACCAGGTCTGTCTTAGTCCATTATTCATATTCAGACAATTTGGATTCCATTTGATATAAAGTGCTTCTGATGAAATGAGACGTGATTTCTGAAATGCTTTTTCCGGATTATTTCAGTATCGTCAAAAATCAATTTTGTGGCCTGATTCTATAGCGTGTAGACCAGTTATGGCTGGTTGATGATTTATCAAGATTTTCTACTTCAACTGGATTTCTCAGTGGTCGGACAGATGCTCTACTGTGTTTATTAATTCTGATTTTGAATTCTGGAGATATAGGTCTGATGCATATCGCATCATATTCCAAGCATTTTATTTTATGGACACAATTAGAGAGAGAATCTTTTGGGATTTGGTCTTTTATATGCGCCAGGTTGTTTCGCAGTGTGTCTGGTGTTTTGAAGAAAACTCTGATGTCGAGCTTATTTAGTACTCTTAGGAAGTGGCAAAATCCAAACGAATGTGATGGGTGATTTCATCATGTAAACACACGCTGCATTTATAATTTTACACACTTATCAAATCCAACAATCTACAACTCGTTTTGTTATCCCTACCAATTGGCCAATTTGACGATGTAAAAATGACCCCATACCGAGGAACGATGATGATTAAGTTGTTATATATAATGAGCTGAGTGGATTTTGTAAATTCTGGTTTATTAATAATACTTTGATAAAGCTATTAGCAGCAGCATTCGATAGCAGAACGTCAGTAAAAACAACAATATCGTTTTGTTTTTCATTCGTTCATTGGGAAATACAAGAAAACCTTTATTATGCTGAACATCATATACCCAATACGCAAATTTTTTCAAACTGTTAAAAGTGAACTTGGTTTGGACACATATAATAGAAATTATAGTTTTCAAAAAGCGATGCGTGTATGCAGACAAGCCGGATTCAGGAAAAACAAATCATGTGAAGATGATATCGCAACTCTATGCATCATCATTGAGGAGAGAATAGAATAGCGATGAAATCTCTAACTCAACTTTATCTACTATGAATAATCTTGAACAGCATTGACCGTGAAGTACGTTAAGAGACTACTTCAACACAATGGCATACTCCAAATCTTTATTAATCCCATTCAACACCTTTATCTATAGCGGAACACGGCTACATGTATAAGTGACAGCACCACTACTCATTACGGAGTAAGAACATGCCGGTTGACGAGTCTAATCCTGGCAGGTGCTAACCCAGCAGCGATTGCACAACAATTATATAACTTCATACATTTATTCCCCTTAATAAATTTGAACAAAGAAAGAACTATAGTTTTAGCAGAATAAAATGGTACCATCTTTTATTTCGTTGCCTTCTCATCAGCTGCTTACATGACAAAAACATTATTAAATATATCTACTACAACAATTTTTGATCGATTGATTTTTGTTTAAAATGAACTCTGTACAAGTATGTCAAAATTGTTGTTGTAGATGTATTTAATAATGTCTTTGCCACGTAAGCAGCTGACGAGAAGGCAACGAAATAAAAGATGATACCATTTTATTCTGCTAAAACTGTAGTTCTTGCTTTGTGTTCAAAATTATGTAACTCAAAAGAAATATTGTAAACAAAATTTTCCATTATTATTGACTGTATATGAACCAATCTGAGCAGCGAATCAGATTCAAATTATGTTTACTATCGGTGGTTTTGTGTGTTTGTATTTTTTAACTACACAACCGCTTGCATTTCTATGCAGAGTCGGTAGTCAGCCAAACCTGTTTTTTAAAAGTTGATAATCCCCTGTCTGGCAACAGAAATTTCAAAAGATACAGACGGACTTGAACCTCTGGCTCAATGTGGTTGAAAGTTGAATGTCTAGGTGATTTACCATTCTGTAAACTAGAGTTACACTGCTAACCAGTAGGGGAGGAGGGCTTAGAAAAAAAGTTGACTTCAAAATTCTCACATCACAACTTGTTCCGCAGTGGCTCACAGACAATAGTAAGCTCATTTGCACGGATACCACTCTAACTTAAGCCAGTGAGCCACAGTGGCGCACAGCAGTTCACACTGCGTATAATGATGGATTAGTGGAACATGCTTCTTCAATATTTTCATATGGAAAAAACTAAATGTGGTTTGCTAAGAATGAAACTTATTATTATTCCCTTAGGTTCCACGTCAAGCATACGCTTTCAGTAGCCCATTTCCACTTTGATCAGTTTTCTGCAGTCCATTTTAGCTGGCTCAACAATAATCCATATAATTTTGTTTCCCACTCACACGATCTCCTCCATGTCGTTAACCTCGGACACAAACTCAACTCGTTGTTTTCTGTTCGGACTACAGTCGAAAGCCTCCTGGGCGTATGTCCTATTCATCCCCATTTCATTCGGCATACTTGCTGGTCAATAAGGTTGTTGGTTAGTTCGCCGCTGGAGTTCTTATATGCTAATCCTTTCCGACTGGTCAGTCATATATAGTCTCCAAAGCCTCAGGATGGTCGGGGGTGGGTGTCTTGCGCTGCGGGTTGGCCACCCCTCTGTACACCTCTTGAAATGCTCCCATATGACCGTGCGTCTTACATAGCCTCTCCTCAGAAAGTCCTACTCACTGCCCTCGCGTGGCGGAGGTGTTTATTTCACCGAAGTCAGAGGGCAAAAGCGGATGCCCGGCGCTCTTCACCGGGTTGACTGTCCACTGGATGACAGTCTAGGGGAGATGGCTAAACCCTGATTCCAAACTTCCAACGACTGGCGTATTAAGCTCACCGGCAGACGTATGGACAAAGGGCTTATTGGATGCCCTGGATGTCTGGCCCGCCCTATTCAAAAAGGCGTATGAACCGGACTCCGGTCACCGGCTGCCAATGGATAGTGGACTCCCTACTCCACTCCTACTGCCTTGTAGGTCACACTTGGTTGTGTAAAGGCTAGAGCTGCACTCTCAAACAAAAGGCCGAGCGATTCTGGGGACATCACTCGTACCCAATTCCCATGAAACTTCATCAACTCTCTTACAAACATTCGAGATGTTCATGAAGCCGGTTCATCCTCCCGTAGGAGATAGCCGAAGCAAAGTAAGTAAGTAAGTATATAACCTTCAGTATTTATCAAACGGAGGTACCTGTTGATGGAAGTCTGAGACAGGCTTTTGGGAATGTTTCTAGTGACACGTCATGTCCTTGAACCATGTAGAAGAAGCGACTTTAAAATAGTACAGACACTGCAATTTTTTTCCTCAAGCTGAGTGTAACAGACTTCCACAATGATTTCGGAATAATAAGGATCCAATCCTGGCTGGCTTTGATGTCCTCCTCCGTGCTGCTTCTTTTAGTTGCAACGATGATGATGATGATGCGTAGATGAGTAAGAAAAAAGGTGACTTTCTTTAGAAACCTCATCTAGTTCACAGTGGGCACAGTCCCTATGCCCACAGAAAGATGGAAGGTTAGACATGTGGCTTATCCCCACCCCATCTCCCACACACACCCTACAAAAAAAACAATAACCAACCAATTCAATCACTCACTACAGAAGCTTCAAAGTACAAAAGATTAAGAATAATGCAAATTAAGGTGAAGGAATTTACCTTTGAAATTTTTGCTTTTGTTCTTCTGATAAGGTAGCTAACCATAAATTTAAAAAGGATATCTCTGAGTATACAAATCTTGCCTCTTTATGCTCACTTAATATGTCTAGTGTAGCATCAAGATTTGGTTTTGTTTCAGTGTAAAAATAGTTTTCAAGTGTTTTACGCCATCCTAAAGAGAATAAAGAGGGATGGAAGAAAAGATATATATATATATATATGATAGTATATGCTAACAATTTAGTCATTATTATTAAATAAGGAAAGAATTCAAACTCCCTTAAAGGAATTGGTAAAAATTATATTCGTTAAATTTCAGCGAAATTGAAATGATTAATTTCAACGTTTCGTTCAGCAAACTGGTCCAAACTTCTTCAGGGAAATTAATCAAAATTAACATAACATATCTGTCTATAAAATATGTTTAGGGCATATCCTAAAGTGTGTAGAAGCCCTAGCAGTTGGAGAGGACATCTTTTGTTTTTAGAACTTTCTCCAATCATATGAGTCAGGAAAACAGTCACCAAAATATAATAAAAACAAACAAAATTGTATGAGTGATATAAGTATTAAAAACTTGGGCACTGTGGTAGAGCATAACTCCATTATGGATAAGATTTTATTTTGATAAATCACACAGTGTTGTACACTAATATTAACATTGGTTAATATTTAATTGGTGGATGGTGACTAGCAGTGGAACCCAGGATGCACATTTCGTCCGAGTTTGGACTCGCCATCTGGATGTACCTGCATTTCTCAGTGAGTGATGATGTTCCCACCGAGGCTCGAACCCAGTGTCCATAGTTTCAAACGCCAAAGCGTTATCCACTAGACCACTTGAGCCACCTCTTGTGCAACGGGTCATAATTATTTCATTGAATTTTTGATTTTCCCGTCGATTGATTGGACCGAAGTACTCGGTCTCAGGTTGACACGTCGGCCTCTTGTGCAGATGATTCGACGATATTTGGGCATTTAGTTAGTATTTAATTGGTGGATGGTGATTGGCAGTGGAATCCAGGATGCGCATTTCATCCTATCAATTAATATTACTGTACAACACTGTGTGACTTATCAAAATAAAATCTTACCCATAATGGAGAAAATTGTATGAGCCGTGATCAAAATTTGACCTCAGACTTACAAATATTGGTGTACTTTTGTTAAACACTTTAAGCAGAGTGTATTTTTGCATCAGAATTTTAGTGAGTACCTTCGACTAAAAGTTCATGGTCGTAGATAAGTGAATATGAAAATATATGTGTATATTCAGTATACAATGACGTGTGTATGGGTAAACAGGTGTAAAACATTTTATTATTTTATTATTGTTAAACATGTTAGTTGTAAAGCTGTTGTAAAGAAACTACGAAATGATATCATCTCGCAAAATTTGTCTTCTTAATGCCTTATTCAAATGTAAAACATTTGTTAGCCTCTCCATAACAAGAAATAGACAATGGGGAATTTAGACCAAGTATGATTAATTGTAGATACATATCCATTTTTATTTTTATTTATCAGTCGTGACTTGCCATACATCAGCTATCATCACACCACGTCTGTTCAAACTGTTTGGATTCACCCATATATGCAAAGCTTCTGCCAGTCGGTCTTTCTTTATACGAACCAAAACCTTTCTGTAGAACCTTACCTAGTCTCCTATCGAAATCGATTTCGTATCCCCTTTCTATCGAGTACAATGCAATCGCTGATCGGTTTTCTAGCTTCTTTAAGTCTGAAGAGGACTTTGGAATCACTTTAAGCTATTGTTTATGCTCTTTCACTCTTATATTTACATGTCTGGAAGTTTCTTCTACATATATAGCGTTACTATTCCCACAATTGTTCTAGCACATACACTTCTGTTGGTTTTCTTCTTCTATTTTATCTTTAACCTTCAACAGTGATGAGGGTAAGGTGTGAGTTGCACGAAAATACACTCTTATGTCATGATTGTTAAGGATTTGCTTTATCTCATCGGATGTTTCACCGCTGTACTAACCCAATTCTTAGCAACAGGTTTCGATCCACCCTTATCTTAACATTTTAAATATATTTTTAAGAATGTTTTAAGATAATTATTTGATTCAAGAGTGGATTGAACCAATTTTAGTTCCCCGCTGATCCCTTCTTTCTCAGTAACTAGATGTTTGGCTCTGTTAATCAGATTCTTCGCCACAGTTACTTTAGTGGTAAAGGGATGTGTTGAATATTAGTCTAAGTATCTGTCCGAATTTGTCGGCTTTCAGGGAATGTTTATTTTAAATTTACCATCTGGTTTTCTTTATACTAAACAATCCAGGAATGCTAAAGCATTCTCGTCGGATTCAACCTCTTTGGAAAACTTGATGGTTTCTGACATATTTATTGTTCATTAAATGAAAAAGTATGCAAAATGTCGGGTTAGTGACAAATGGGATCTAGAAAAAAAATATATGATCATCAGCTCACCTTCCCTCACACTAACTTGTTTCAAACAAATTTCACATCGCTGAACCATGTTCATCAGCCGATCAACCGAAGTTTTTATGCTCATGATACCTCTCTACAAGGAAGAAATTCTTTCCTTTCCAATCAATAACACATTTAACCAATACTGGAAAACATGGTCTACATCAGAATTCACATATAACTCTATTAGAGCGGAATAAAAGCTTGAAATCACATGAACAAACTCATTGGTCCATTTAAAGCCATTGGTGCAGCAGTCATACTCCGTTGGTAGTTACACATGCTTCAAGTTTAACTTGGCTCTTTTTATCAAGGAATTTTGTTCTGTTGACAACTTTTAAAATGAAATGAGCCAAACTGAACTGATGTTATTTTGGCTGACAGTAATGACCAGTAGTGAAGTGAACGGATGTGCATTTCTTCGCTTTTTGGAACTTGTCAGCCAGATGTACCTGAATAAGCAAGTTATCATATGAGTGATGATATTATCACTTAGCCTCAACCTCAGCCAGTACAACCCCACTGCTTTAAACGCCAAAACATTATCTATTAGGTTATTAGGATCACGATATCGAGGCATCCATACCAGGAGCCGATGAGCAGAGCAACAAAGACAGAGAATTTCGGTCTTAATATTCTCAACGTAGAACCTTGCACTACAGAGCAACACTTCATGAAAAGTGGGGAAAAGTATGCACAGAAGTGTTCACTGAAAATAATCACAGCAGTTAAAAAGTCTAGCTGATTACATGGATCAATTACATCTGCCCTAATGACAACGATTTACAGCCACATCACAAACACTCTCGTGTCATTCATTTGTAGTGTCTTGAGGACCCCAGAAAGACAATCTACTAGACTTAAACCAACAGTCAGGAGTCTTCAGAGTCTGAATTGATGTCATGTTTGGTTCAGCCAGCAATAACTATTCTCTAACACAATTTTATGTCAGGTGATATAGTTTGACAAGGAATGGGAAGCCGGGGTTAATCACAAAAATGTATCTCCATCGAATTAATAGTGAACACGTGCAATCGGAATTACACAACAAGGTTGCAGGATTATTGTTATATGATTTGAAGGCAATCGGTAGGAAAGCCTGCACGACGAAAGTTTTGTGTTTGTTGGCTTTCCTTCTCATAGGAAGGCTTAAGACAACACTGATGTTCCCACTGAGTTATTCACAATCCGAAATGCACACAAAACCTCTCTAATCCTCACTTATCTTTGTCTTCATCTTCATCTCTATCATCTTGCCTTCCTCCCACTGATGCAACTCCTCGACTTGATAGCTCTCCACTTCCTCTTCACTCTGCGTCCACTAAAAACGATGGAAGCCAAAAAACCACCACCGACAGCCTCTTAAAGCCGCGCCACCAATTTCATATAGGAGCTCTTAATGTTAGGACACTTTGCCAAATAGGACAACAAGCATCACTAGCCAAGACCCTGGCATCACGAGCCATTGATGTATGCTGTGTTTCAGAAACACGCATACAAGACCCAAGTGTGGTTATTCACCTAACCCCACCTGGCCAACAGGTTGAATCTGCAAAATTCACCCTGAGGGTGTCAGGAGATGCCACAGCTAGTTCACGAGGATTAGCTGGCGTAGGGATAGCTTTGAGTACTAGGGCAGAAAAGACATTGCTTGACTGGATCCCGGTAGATAGCCGAATGTGTGCTGTCCGCCTGAACGGATCAGTAAGAAGGAGGAAGGACTGCACTACTCGCCGATGCCTTTTCGTAATCTCCGCCTACGCCCCCACTGACTGCAGTTCAGATGAAACGAAGGATGAGTTCTACCAAAAGCTGTCTAGTTTGGTGGAAAGGCTAAACGCTCAGACATAGTCGTTCTAGCTGGTGACTTTAACGCTCAAGTAGGGAAATTGTGTCAATCTGAGAAGGATGTCGGTGGCACCTATGGAGCTCCGTGCCAGCGAACCGACAACGGTGACCGTCTCCTACAGTTCTGCTCTGATAATCATTTGTTTCTTGTAAGCACTAACTTTAAACACAAGGAGAGACACTGTTTGACTTGGAGACCCCCTTCATCAAACCAACGCTGGACACAAATAGACCACATAGCAATAAGCTATCGTTGGCGTGGGTCGGTAGGAGATTGTCGCTCCTTCTGGAACACGTGCGTAGATACCGACCATGCACTGGTCCGCGCTCGGGTGTGCTTACGACTGAACGGACGTAGGAAACAGCTGGCGGTAAAACCATCACGTCCCCAGCTCGATCAGGAAACTAAATCCGTATTTCAGGAAGAACTAGCTAAACACATATCTGTGTTCGACAGCTGTGCTCACCCTGAAGAAGCTTGGAAAAATATCCAGGCAGCCATAGATACAGCTGTAAAAGCTGTGAATAAGGTAAACCCAAAGGTGAGTAAAAACCACTGGATCTCCACCGCCTCATCCGAACTGATAGATGCTAGAAGACTTATTCCGGCGAGCTCCGAATTCAATGAGGAGCGAAAGCTGCACAAGAGGAAACTTACGAAAAGTCTCCGCAAGGACCGTGAACAGTGGTGGGCGACAAAAGCCAAAGAGATGGAGAAAGCTTTGAGGATAGGCAACACCAGGCAACTCTTTGGACTCATCAGGGAAACGGGTGGGAGAAGACAAATCATCAGTGAGACAATCTCGGAAAAAAATGGCACTATAATTAGCTCACAGGATAGACGACTGGATCGTTGGAAAGAGCATTATGAGGAGCAGTTTAATTTGCCCACAGCCACGCTCAACCTTCCGAGCATCCAACACCTCCCTGAATGGGATATAGATACAGGTCCTCCGTCACTAACTGAGGTTACTAAAGCTGTCACCAATCTGAAACTAGGCAAAGCAGCGGGACCTGATGGAATGACGCCAGAGGTATTTAAGTACGGTGGAGACAGCTTACTGTCCGGATTAACTGAGGTACTAGGCAGCGTCTGGGAATCAGAAGAAGTCCCATCGGGTTGGTGTAAGTCACTGATTATCCCCATATACAAGAAGGGAGACAAGTCTTCCTGTGATAATCACAGAGGGATTAGCTTGACTAATATAGTATCTAAAGTCTTAGGCTCAATAATCATGCGTAGACTGAGTGGTGCTCGGGAAGCACAAACACGAGAGAGCCAGGCAGGCTTTAGACCAGGAAGAGGGTGTATTGATCATATCTTCACCCTCCGACAGATTCTAGAACATAGGCATTCCTACCGGCGTCCAACAGTCATTATATTTCTTGACCTAAAGGCAGCATTCGACTCTGTCGATCGGGAAGTTCTCTGGAGATGCTTGGCTGTAAAGGGAATTCCAAGAAAATATATTGCACTGATTAAGGCACTCTACTCGTACTCATACAGCCAGGTGAGGGCTTACGGCGAGCTGTCATCTGAACTGATGACGACCAGTGGTGTCCGTCAAGGATGCCCATTATCTCCTTTTCTATTCAACTTCATCATAGATGTGTTAATGGACTTAACCCTAGGTGACTTCAGCGACTCAGGGATTGACTTGCTACCGGGGAATAATCTCGTTGACTTGGAATATGCAGACGATATAGTCCTTCTAGGCGAAGACGCTGACGAAATGCAGAGTCTTCTAAACACCTTGAGCCGCAATCTACGAATGTTTGGCATGCGATTCGCTCCCGCCAAATGCAAGATGATGTTACAGGACTGGACTACATCGACGCCTAGTTTAAAAATAGGAAGTGAAGTGGTAGAGCACGTTGACCGCTTCACTTATTTGGGAAGTACCATCAGCCCCAACGGGCTGATCTCTGACGAAATCTCAGCACGAATACAAGGGGCTCGTTTCGCATTTGTTAGTTTACGCCGACTCTGGCGTAGACGAGATGTTCGACTATCGACCAAAGGGCGGGTGTACTGCTCATCAGTCCGCTCCGTCCTCCTTTATGGTTGTGAGACCTGGCCACTGAGAGTGGAAGACATGAAAAGACTAGCTGTCTTTGATCATAGGTGCCTGCGTTCTATTTCCCGTGTAAAGTGGCATAATAAGGTGAGCAACATGGAGGTTAGGCGTAGAGTTCTAGGTAAACAGGGGAAATCAATCGACGAAGTCGTGAAGCTACAAAGACTGAGATGGTTAGGACATGTGTTACGTATGCCAAGTCATCGCCTCCCTCGACGAGCAATGTTAGCGGATATAGGGTCAGGCTGGAAAAAAGCTAGCGGCGGTCAAACAAAAACTTGGCATCAGTCAATGAAATCCACAACAGTTGGTCTAAGCCACGTAGAAAGGTGTAGACTTCCAGGCTGGGGTCCTCGGGACGGTAAAAATCTATGGTTGGAAACAATTGGTGACATGGCTCAAAATCGTTCTCAGTGGCGCAGATGCATCCACTCCCTGTGACTTATGATCTTCAATGAAACTGTTTTGTATTTCTTTATTACTCCTTTGTCTCACACCTCTGCTCACTGTTTCTATTATGCTTTTCTTGTACTTTCTTCTCTTGCTTCGCGTGCTACACGGAATGTGGCGACTTGAACTTCCGCACATTTGTGCAAAGTTCTATGTCGAAAACAGACAGACAGACAGACTGAGTTATTCGGGCTCATGATTGACCTCCTGTGGGACTGTGGTGGATATCTTGATTGGACACTAGCAAGTAACTAATATCATACGTCCAAGTTTCTGTTTCAGTGGCTTGCTAGTGACTGCTAACGAGTAGGAAACCTAGGCTTTAGGCTACCTGTTGATTGCCTATAACCGTCTAGAAAAATTTAAAGTGCACCATGATGATCACATTGCAAACTTGACTGACTGAAATAAGGACTAAATATGAATGAAATTAGTAGTTGCTACCCAATGTTCAATCATCAAAATCCCGGAATTGAGGCAAATTGAATCGGTGAACAGTAGGGAGTAAAAAACAAACCGACATAAAACGAATTCCGGAAATTGTGTAAATATTTCTTTTTCCTTCACGTTCCCAGTGGGACATAGGGCCTCAAGCTAGTGGCTTGAAGTTTCTGTAGCAGTGTTTAATTTTTACAGGATGGGGTTTTGCTAGCCTCATGGCCAACCTTTTCCTCTTTACCAGGATTATTTCTGGCTTAGCAAAGTAAAAGAGTGCGTCGGTGGCCGGGGATCAAACCTCGGACCAAGTGCATGGTCGGCGAGCGTCCTAACCTCTGTGCTACAATAAAGTATGCCGTAAACGTTATCCCCTTCATTAGATGTTGTATCATTGTGTGTCACATCAAACAAATTTATCTAGTATGGAAAAATGAATGGTAAATATTATTCATGTGATGGCTATGGATAACGACTTGACATTTGAAACGATCGGAATGCAATCGGAATGGAAGGTGGATCGTCACTAGTGGGAATTCCCAAAAGAGGTAAATACAGGACAGAACTCAGGGACGTGGATTTCATAGACAGGCACCGTTGAACATCCAGTGATTGTAATTTAAATATGGGGTAATTTAGTTTATTATTATTATTACTGCTAATAATAATAATGAACGAAAAAGCGAATTTATTCTTTTTATTCCAATCATGCTTACCTGGATCTTGGTGTGAGAATGGTACAATGAATACTTCTAATGGTCTATCCTTCCAATGATCCATATTGTAAGAAATCGGAAATCCTTGAGTCCAAGCACCGCCAGGTTTATTATCAAAAGCTAATTGATTATAAACTTCACCCATCTATAAATAAATAAAGTAAAATAAAATAGAATAGTTAGATTGTATGAGACAGTGTCTTGAGAGGTTGGCAGGCCTCTTATTTATCTAGTGTGAGTGATAATTGAAGGTGAAATAAAAATCTGAACTTGGACTGGATTCGAACTAGCGGGAACTGAATGATTAGTCCAGCGATCTACCAAATGAACAAAGCGATCCAACTGCCAATTTTCTGTCCCATAGATAAGCTGGCAGGCCAGCCAATGGGCTAGTAGTTCAGAGATCGCTGGTTTGAATCTTGATGTGATTGAGAATTTCATTTTACCTCCAAGCCTCACGAATTAAATGAAGACTCGAACCTATGAACTATCGAGTGAAAACCAAGTGGTTCAGTCAGTGAACTACATCTCTACATTGAACTCACTTGTGTGGAACAGATTATTCATGTACCAAGCTACAAGTCAGACACACATTAAATGACAGATAATGACACTAGTCAGTTTAACCAGGCTGGAGTAGATGGAGCGGATTTTGAAGCTGGGTCGCTCTGGCTAAACTTCCAGGTGCTTAAACCACATATACGAAATAACGGAAGAGGGGAATGTTGTCATATAATAAGGTTTTCAGTTGTATCATCACTACTGTTTATTAATCTTAAAAACGCATAAATTTTCTTCAAAAAGATATGTCACTTTCAAATAAATTACCATATGCAGTGATACTATTTCTTAGGCAATGGAGAAAAAGTCCTTCATTGCTACAGAAATTATTACAACAAACATAAAGTTAGAATGTCATTCAATTGATCGTGGCAAGCAGTAGAATCCAAGAAGCGCGGATTTCATCCAACTTAGCATTCATCATCTGAACCTATCTGAATTTGCAGTTAGTGATAATGCTTTCACTCTCACTCGAAACCAGTCAGTATTCATCGTTTCAAACGCTAAAACGGCACCCACTAAACCACTACTAGTCACGATTAACTAAATAACACCACATTACTCATCAAACATCATCGAAGCATCCATTACAGCAGCTGACTTGTCAAATAAAGACCAAGGCATTTCAGTACAATAAAATCAATTGGCGGGGGATACAAAAATAACTTGAAGAAAAGCCATAATAATAATAATCATAATAACCCCCACCTGAACTGTTGTATTACACACAGTCAACTTGTCATATCTTTGACAAGTTGGAGCTTGAAATGTTTCTAATTTCGCTTGTTCCCCCCTCGTACTAACAACATTATCCCTGATGTCATTATCATTATTGTTCAGTGTTAATTTCGACTTCATGGCCTGTTCGTTTCTCACCAACGATGGATCAGGTTTCATATTCTCCACTGGTCTGTTTATTGAAGAAGAACAAGAAAAATAATAATTCCAAGAATAAAAAGCGACATGAATATAAAACAAAACACGGATATATTACACAATGACTTTATCTAGGATTTAGTATAACTGATAAAGGAAGTTGTACGGACACATCAATGTTATTCCTAAGTGAACTGATACTCGTAAAGTGAGTTTTGTAGATTAAATGTGTTAGCCAGGTGAGTTTAAGCGATTAAACACAGTCGAGTCTCTGAAATATCACATCCATATCTCGAGATATCAGATTTCTAGCTAGTGAAGCCTGTTGTCCGATGTGGCGTACAGGCTGTACGTTGAAAACTCCCAAATGAAATTGGCAGAGCAACATTGGGAGACTAGAAGCTATAAGTTTTTCTTTCGGAGTCACTGTGGCTTTTTTCTGACTTAGCAGCACTAACCAAATGCACATAAGTTGTTACAACCACTATAACATACATGAAGGTAGAGAATTAGAGACAAGTCCAAAGAAACTGTAATAAACGGAAATATACGGGAAACAGAGAGAGAGGGTGGGGGAATCACTTACACGAAGAAACATGAGGACTCAATCTATCTGGAAGATAGCAAAGAGTGATGAATCTCCACTGGTGAGAATCATTTTGCGGCATACCACTAAGAAACTTCAACCATTGGTTCTTAGTGTCGTATGGATTCCAAAAAGGCACACTATACCTAACTACATGGCTGGCTAAAACCAACAGTCGGACTTCATCGCTTTCCAACCTGATCTAATGTCAGGTGACATGACTTGACGAGGAAGCCGGTGACTTCGCATGCGTAACACGTGTCCTAAACATCTCGATAGATGTAGCTTCACAACACAAGCGATTGATTTCTCTCTCCCTACCTAATACTACACCTAACCCCAATCATTACTCAACATATCATACCTCACTTAAACACAAGAGACAGAACGCAAGCACCTATGGTCAAGAACAACTAACCTCGTCATGCCTTCCACGTCTGATAGAGTGAAATATTGCGCAGTACCTACATCGTCTGTTTGATAGCTTGATATCACCTCCACACCAGCAATGATGTAAGCTGACAAATGTCACAGGAGCCATTTCATATCTGTCAACAATCAGTCAACTAAGACTGATCTAACTTTCCTCACTAAGTGAAGCTGTTAAACACACTCGAACACTTCACTGTCTCTAATTTAAGCCAGGATTCAGTGCAGAACAGTCAGTCCTGCAGCATTAATCTTACATATAATACCGAAGGAGCAAATCGTATCGATTAATGTATTATCTCTTTTTTTTTTTTAACTAACACTTTACACGCGACGAACTTCATTATTACTGACATTAGTATCATCACTAAGATGTTTGTTTACATTGTAACATGTATGATGTTTAAGTACTACATAATAACGAGCAGTAGAGTAGAATTCATATTTTAATTTTCTAAATGACACATTTTGAAGACTATCTTTATGTGATGAGTAGAAGCAAAATAAAAACATAAAGAAAAACAGAATTAATATTTGATTCTCATTAACACCACTGGTCAATCAAACAGACAGACAGACAGATGGATGGATGAATGAATGAATGAATGGATAGATGGGTGGATGAGTTACAGCAGACGTCAAGTATCTACTTGGTAAACATGTAAAACACCATCAAAACTATAGTTAAACAGACAATAAAAACAACAACATACTATTTCAGAAACCAAGACACAAATATAAGAAGGCTTAAGTTCAAGCAGAAGAAGAAGAGAAAATGAAAGAAAATATCAAGAAAAGTAAAACAAACAAACGGACAAACAAAGAGACATACCTTTAAGGTTTAGCTAGGACATCGCACAATCTACTGATTCTTTGACAATTTAATCTTACTCTCAATCAGTGCTTCCGAAAGGGGATGAGTGTCAGAGTAATCGAACACACACAGAGCGAAACCTGTTTCTTTTTTTGTTTAAACTTGGTTACCCCAGAATAGATCCTTCATCTACCAGGCTGCTATGAGACAGATAGAATTATTATGATTATTGTTTCAAGCCTCATGATCTCATTCAGTTGCAAAGGCTGAAATAGTTCGAGCGGTATTGGAATCCTAGTCAGATCTAATGGCTGTAAGTTGACAGCATAAGCCAATATGTAAAGTAGCAGGGGAGTACGGGGATGATATTATCCTCCAAGGTGAAGACTGATAAAATCCAGAGTCTTCTGAACACCTTGAGCAGATATCTTCATATGTTTGGTGGGTAGTTCACTCCTATCAAATGTAAGATAGAAGAAGAACTGAACCGCACCAACTCATAGCTTAAGGATAGGGAATGAAGTGGTAGAGTATGCTAACTACTTCACTTGTCTAGAAAGTTGCATCAACCCTAACGGAATGCTCGCTAAAGAAATCTCAACACGGATACAAAAGACCCATGTCATTTCTCACGTAAACGTAAACACTGAGCAGCAGTTAGCTCTGTCATCCTTCATGGCTCGTAGACATGGACATTGGAAGTGGAAGATATGAAAAGGTTAGCTGTCTTTGACTATAGATGACTGTGTTCTGTCTCCTCAGTCAGATGCTTTATTACGGTGAGTGATATTGATGTTAAGCGTAGAGTGTTAGTTAAGGAGGAGAATTCAATCATCCAGGTTGTGAGGTTACATCAACTGAGATGGCTAGGACACTTGTAGAACATGCTACGCCATTCCCTTCTTCGATAGACAATGTTAGCTGACATAAAATCAGGTCGGAAAACAGTTATGGATGATCACATCACAACTTGCCATCAATTCATGAAGTCTATGACTGCTGTTTTGAGCCACTTAGGGAGATGTAGGCTGCCTGAAATAAAATAGATTCTGACACTGGTGACAGTCATCAGTTATTGCAAGCATATATGTTGACATTCTGACAAAACGACTCTTCACTCAAATATAAAACAAACAATAGATGACGTGACCATAGATAGTCTGGTTTCCATTTTACGGCGCATGGCTCGATCACAGATAACTTATTTTATACTTCATATAACGGCTTATATGCATTTCTGAATTAATACAGAAATACTAACCATTTCTTCACACGTCATGTACAAGTGAACAGACAGTAGTCCGTTGTTGCTTGTTTAGTGATGGTTTACAGTGAAAGCCATGATGTCCATCTTGTCTTATTTAGGATTAGTCAAATGGATGTACCAGCAACTCCTGTGAATGACGGTGTTCACAAGGAGACTGGAACTTATCAGTAACCACTTCAAACGCTACAGATATTTCCGCTAAGCGGCTCAGTCATGAGGGAAAAGGTTATCATCTGAAATTATTCATCCTAAATTGCAATCTCTCGTTGACAGTACCAAGATATCCGTCCAAAGACTTCACATGACTAAATTACCTTTCACGGAGAGGTATGAATTCAATTTATCATACTGAGTAAAGAGACACCAAAGATGAAAGTAGGAGATATGAAATAATACTGTTGCAGTACACAAACCTTCGGAAGAAATGTCTGAAGTCAGTTGCCATGATCAGATTTTCAATGTATCAGGCTATGAGCCACACTTTATGTGCAAGGACTGGTGATACTACCTGGTTGTGCAGGCTGAAGTATGTGGAGCATAACTTCAACCCTGAACTGATTGGCTGTAATTCGACAGCCTAGGCCGATAGGACACACTTCGACAGCAACAATAATACTGGCTGGAGATCGTGCTAAATACATATTACGAATTGGCAGAAGTTGGAATTCATGGACCATTGAGTCGGATCCCCGTAGATGAAACGAAGATCCTGGGTTCAAACCCTTGTGGTGGGTGCGTGCTGGTGAAGATTCCCAAACTAGGCCGAAATAATTGACTAATGCTTTCCGGTTCACAATGGTCTCCTTACTGGTGCCGACCGTGATCTAATTTGTAATTTGTACCGATTAATTAAAAGATTTCGTAAAAGTAATATTAGTACACGGATAGATTTAATAACTTTTGAAAATACACTTTGCTAAACATACTAAGTGGATAGCCAGAAGTGTTTTCCCCCATTCCTTCGCTTCTGACTGGAATATAGGGCTTTAGTCGAGCTTTGATTTTTCGGTAGCGGTGGTGTTTTTCTTCTCACGGGATGAGGTCACTAGCCTCAAACCCAACCTGCCTTTCTTCCAGGCTTACTATGGGCTAATAAACTAGGTGAGATTTTGAAGTGTGTCAACTAGATATCCAAACTGGATGACGTGAGTGGTTGCCAAGCATTCTACCACCGACACCAGAACTATCTGATGAACAGAGAGTAACAGAAGACAAGATTTATTTCATTGGTGAAAAAGGGATGAAAGTGGGACCTGAAGTAATTATGACTACTAGTGTAACACTCAGAAACATGATTGTAACCTCTGTATTGGGACGATTGTAACACTGTTTGATAAACGCATTTCTAAATTGTTTTACATCACTTATCTAACTTTGTATGCTATATGTAGTGCAGCAACTTGGACTGCTGCACTCCTGTGCAAAGTTCCATGTAAAAAACTCACATATTAAGCGAACACTATCCATCTGCACTGTTTGTGCAGATATTCCTTTTAGTAACCAGGGAAGAAGGCAACAACAACAACAAAAGCAACGAAAAGAAAGTTTTCTAAGGATGGCAAATAATCAACTAACCGTTTCTTAAGAATTGACGGATCTGTAAGCCAATGCATCGACAGTGGATTCTGTGGTATTTCACGAAAATCTTTGACTATACGCTGTAGATGGACTAAATTCTTTTCCCTTGGTTCAGCGTAATACTGCATTACAACATAAAGTGCCACAACGGTACATATCATTATAAGGCATAAACGCCGTACAAGCCTCAGCTTCATGGTTATAAACGTGCTGATAAACAAAAGGAAATAGATAGACAATCAACAGTTTACAGTATACCTTCATGTAACAATAAATACTAAAGCATGTAAATAAAAGCGAAGAACTTATGGCTCAGTTTCATACTGTCTACAGCAACATAAATGCATCTGTGCAAATTTTGTTAGACAGTAAAACAAAGTAATGTGATTCCCTCCTAATTTATGCAACTCTTTGACATAAATAATCTAGAAACATCCATTGAAGCTATTCATAGTTTCAATCACGCTAACTAATCTCTACTTTCAACATCAATGAAATAGTAATTTGACAATTGGAATAATGACGTTTTAAAATAAATCAATACTTACATTCTATGCACTACTAGACGTTCTATGAATGCATCTGTTCCGTTCACTTCTAACTCAACAACTTAACTCACAGAGTAAATCAACCAAAAAAACTGGTGATTTGGTGAATTAATACACGATAGTCACTCGCTATAACAATCTATCTTAATTTGATAAGCCATAGTCATTATTTCAATATACAATACTTTCTTCAACAATATAGCACCGTTTATACGCCAACTCGGTAATATTTATAAAATGTAACATATAATATTAAGATAATATAGATTGTTTCTCGTAAATTTCTCATAAACGGAACGATAAACTTAGACCGATCCATTTCAACCCCATTGTAACTCTGAGTATGCAAGCTAAGCATCACTTCAGAGTTTTATTGGGGTCTGACCAGAAGAGAAAAGAAACATACTGACCAAACTCACACGATGCACACTCTTTCATTTAAAGCTCACAATGCGTCAGAGTATTTGCGACATAATACACTAAATGGACACTAGTGAGTCGACGGTTTAAATCGTACCCCATCTACTTTAGTCTGGACAACTGAGCAGTATCATCAAAAATCACACTATGATCGTGGATTACGATACGCTACATGCAAAATATATCCGAGACAACTGAGTTCTTGTTCTGCTTTGAATTATCAGTAGGGATAGGGTTGATTTTAGGGGGTACGACCACTAGCCTTACAGTCAACCTTCCCCTTTTTTCCGGGATAAGGATCGGGTATTAAACTAGTGAATTAGTAAGCTGAGTCAACATAAGGACTCTATAAGACTTGGACTTGGGGAACGATTCACGTCAAAGACATACAGACGGAAACCAACAGGATGGTAGAAGAGGCAGGCAGCGAAGACATGACTTCAAGTGAATACAGAGAAGACAGAAGATAACCAACAAACAAATACGGGCACTAATCAATATCAACGGGAGAAATTTGAAAGAGGTCACTTTTTCACTTATTTAGGCAGAATCATTGAAACTACAAGGGACACAGATGAGGATGTCTAAAGCAGAATTGGAAAAGCGAAACAAATATGTATTACTCTGAAATCAATTTGGAAATCAGATGCAACCAGAGTATGGAGCAAGATTCGGATTCTCAACACCGATGTTAAGTCAGTCCATCTATATGAGCCAGAGTAAGTGCATCACGAAAGTCAGAATGAAGAGTTTTACCAACAGCTGCCCCCTTGGATCCACACTGATCGGAGTTAGCCAGAACCGATTAGCAACAAGAAACTCTGAAATCGAACTAACCAACGACCTATGGCCAAACAAATATGCTGAAAGGGATGGAGATGGATCAAACACATGCTGAGAACTGCTGAATGACATAGCACGCTAGGCCCTCAAGTGGAACCCCTATGGGAAAGGGCAAGTTAGGCGTCAGGATCTCACATGGAGGAGATCGCGTGAGATCAAAGTTTATAGGAGGTTATGGAGCCAAATAAACAGGACTGTAGAGAATAGGGTGAAATGGAGATGCGCTATTGAAGCCCTATGTTCCACTCCGAAACCAAAGGAATAATAACAATATAGCAGGTTTAAACAGATTTGTAGCAGCGGGACGAAAATATGCCCCATGAGTACTATATAAGAGAGAATCCTTAGGCTGCAGAAGTATCAAAGAAACACTGAATTAGCTCTGTAACACACATTACCGGAAAATGGAATCAGAAGAGATCCCAAATAGCACTTGCATCGGTCAAAATTGATAACTTTTGGACACCACCATAACGGTTAAATTGTCTTCAATATGACAAATTAGATTTTTGCTTCTACTTTACCAGGAGCCACGGTACAAATAGTTCCATTAGTAAAGTACAGTAGTTTCAGTGCATAAAAGACCTTCGATACATCGGGTGCTTCATAGATAAACGGAGAACTAGAGAAGCACTTCAAAACATTCGGACATAGGAAATCTTAGTTATTTTTGACAAAACATCGGAGATCAATAAGTACACCAAGAGTCTTTGGCGTTCACTTTCCCAAAACCTCTGAGGTATAACAGATTTGAGGAAAGGCATGAAGAAATAACAAACGATTATTGAATGTGATCAAGTCATACAAATAAATATAATAGACTCCAAGTGAAATAGGTAATCCTATGAGTACAAGTCTATGTAAGCACGACTATGGGGGTAGGAAGTCAGTGCTAACGCAGACAAACTTCACCCAAAGAAACAAGCAATTAGCTGAACCAATAGCAGTGGAAAACTCCACGAAAATCAAAATCAAACACAGTCATAAAAATATATATTGTATTATAATGACAAAAAGTATGTACAACGCCATGTGCAGACAACGAAAGATATTAACAGTCACATTTATAGTTCATTCGTTTAGTCTGCCAACTGACCTACAGTATTCAATTCCCAGCTATTTATGACACAACTGCAAGAGACCGAATTAGTGGTCAGTATTAAAACAATGGTCTAGATGGCGTGTGAGAAACCGGTGTATCACTAGGAGATAATAGACTTGGTAAAGGAATGTCTGTTAGGAATTTGGTATCGCTATGTAGCCAAATTATGTGCACCTTATCTTTAAATCACCATTTGCGCAGATCTCATGCTGTGCTACTTCTGGCCTTCATATATTGTTTCTTTGTGTCCCTTTCACGTCCCCCGTGTATCTCTGTGAGAGTCATTTGATTTCTCTGACATCAAATCTATTTCCTTGCTATTTGGTGTTTTATGCCGATGAACATCTCTTTATGAGTAGCACACGCCACACCACCTTCCAATGAAACCGCAAACTCAGTGACCAGCGGTGGATTTGGCAGATAGATTGACGAGGCTGAGTAGTGTAGTACCCGAAAATGGATAGAACCAACTATTTGAAAGGGTTCGTGAACTCCTGGAGGCCATCTTCTAAACTGTGGTTACGTGTTCGGTACTTTCATTCTATACACGCTATACGTGTACATCCAAAGGCCTATTCTAAGACAGTTAACAGTATTCAAATTCTCTGCAGTCGACAGTCACAGGGCATCAGTTTTGCCAAACTCCTGTGAACGCTCTTCCAAACTAACTGGTTATCTCTCTGCGTCACAGAAGTTACTGGAAAACTTTAAAGCCAGCAGCTGTTTCATAAGTCACTTCAATACATTTACTAACTACTTACCTAGCGATTCCTAGGGAAACACAATTGTGTTTTGCAGGTAGCACTCTAGATAATAATGAAGTAAATAATACAGAATGTGAATACCAGTCTATGAATAACTATAGAGATTCATACACCTGATAAATGTGCATATAAATATGTCAAACAAAGGGAACTAATGGTCTAAAGTAATACAGAGTGGTTACACCGTCATAAAACAAGTTACGCTCTCATGGTTTTCAGTTTTCATAGCCGTCAAGGTCGTTAAAGCGTTTCAGTATCTAGGGTCCCGCTGGGTCGATTCAGTAGAAAGTGTAAAACACTCCTGACAAACAACATATTTGCAGCAATTATTTAGCCAAAGCTTGATAGGATATGAAAAGTTTTTGCGTCATGGCATTCAGTGAAGCGGTTTATGGTGTAAAATGCACAATGTGTTCATATGTTTCATCATGGTGTAACAACAGAAGACAAGGGCCAGCAACAGATCGTTTCATTACGGAAATCAACACGTATTTATATATATTTCATGTACATTATTATAGCTTATTCAAGCAGACAAACACAGTCTTCTGATCTGTTGTTTCTGGTTTCTCGGAAAGTTAAGCCATATATCTGCGAATCTTATTTGCCCACGTTAAGTCTGCTGTGATTGGTTGTTGAAACAGCCTTGTTCATATTTCCTCACGGCAAATATTAGTGACCTAGACATTGACGTAAATTAATGTCTACCGATTGGCTACCAGCCTGCTCTCACCACAATGGCACTTGCAGAAAATCCCTTCTGTAAAACTGTTTTTCTCTACCAGATGTTACGATATCTCTCTTTCACTTTGGTCCTTACTCTTTGGATTCCTTCTAATGCTGCTACTATGCAACAGAAATATTTGCTATCCATGACACCCAAATGAAGTCAGATGTTTGCCTTGTGTGGGAAATGGTACTGGTTTTCATCAAACTCGTCATAACGAAGATAGAGAATCGCTGATCCAGTTATAGCGCTTAAATTAGTGACATGATTAAAATGTGGCCGAAGGAATGTCTGCAGTTGTGGATCTCATCCCTCGGAGTGGCAACACAGGCAAATTAGGAGATCTATGTCACTATGAATTAGCCTATTTATATTCCCATCATAAATCTTTGCCTGTATGATATTTAGAGGCGATGGATTTAGCTCAATGAGGAACATGTGCGAGGATCTTGAGTGCCTTCGTCTCGTTTATAACATGTTTCTCAGCTCTCTGAAAGCAAGTTCACTCAAATTTCAGAACTTAGAGGGGATCAGACTGTTCAACCGCCTGCTAATTTTAGCCCTGGAATATCGCCTGTGTTATCTAGTTACCAAGCTATTATGGTTCCTCATGATATTAGCCGCGGAAATTCAATTCCGGCACCACAATACCTATGAGGTGGTGAGTCTAGTTCAAATGATCCCCCCCACCTTGTTACTACAACATAACATAGTAACATAGTTTTCTGTGCCCGCGAACCGCACACACTCTATTTTAAATCGCCACAATTATGAATATCTACTGCATCATGAGTACAGCTGTATAATCCAATGGATACAACTTTCTCCTCCCGGCACACTACCACATCCGGTAGACGTTTAGTCGGTGCAGAAATTCATCATAAGTTTGGCCTTATGCTTCCAGAACATGTAACCCACCCTGGGCACCTTGATTAGGTTTCGCGTTTGAAAAGTAATAGTCCACTGTGAGATTAAAAGGATTGGACGGTTTTCGACTTGATATGAAGGTTGGAAAAACCACCTCGATGCATACGGAGAGGGCTCCTGCAGTAGGAAGAATTCGGGGGACTGCTCTTGACTTTGTAAGTGACTTTGAATGGTGAATCAGTTGGAATTTTGTGGCAATATTATGGATAAACACAAATGTTTTCGATAATATAAATACTTTCTTGGGTCTGGGGACTTATTCACTTAACAGTTCGAGGGCAATATCCAGTTGCCTAATAAGACAGCGATTTGCACGTTTTATTTCAAAAAATGAGTACGCTAGCCAGCTAATTTTGCTTTTCCGTTTACTCCGTTTTACTGTCCCATCTTTGTTCCTATTCGTCAACATGTCTCCCCCTATTCTATTAACAGGTTACAATTACCTTATAATTTATTTGCTTCACTTTCCACTCCTCGCCTTTTAATACTGTGTCAACTGCTAGCTCACAAATTGGTTCGAGTACAGCCCTCACTCCCGTGATATAAGTGAAAGATGTTCTATTAGAGAACTCTGAGTTCTGTAAATTAACCCGCCTTATGAAAGACATCCAGAGGTAAGTAAGTGAACTTCAGGAAAAATTAGGTCAGTTTTAGAGCATGTCATTTCCAATCTCAAATATCACGGAGAACCGTTATGATATTGGCCAGGTTAAGTTTCTGCTGGGTTTAACTAAAAACACACCCAATAGCCTGAGTGTTAAAAAGATCATCCTAAAGTGTCTCCAGACAACCTAAATAAATCAAAGAATCTGGTTGACTACTTGGCTGCAGAAGTGATGAACCGTATAGCCTGTCCTCATTAAGCTATAGTCAGTAACCATAGCTCGGGATAAAGACCGTGTCAACGCAGAATAATGCACAGTAATAATCTGATCACCCCTGGATTAAATTTACCGAAAATCGATCGTGTACAGCATTAGTCACCTACTTTTGACAGTATCATTCAGCAAATTGCACAAAAACCACGCCTACCATTGGAACTAGGAACTCATTTAGATATCGGTATCCCTGTGAATAAAGCCTCAGCGGAGGACGTTAAAATAGCTAGAACTTCTGCAAGCTGTTCTAAGAAATTTTCACGATGAATCGATTTATCAGGATTGAGACTAATAATGGGAAAGAATACCGTCAAGGAACTTGACCCTAAGTTCCTATTGTTACGAAGACGCTCCAAACCGATAAATACTACGACTGATTCTCGACTTTAACTCCAAAACGCCAGCGGTTGTGAGAAGGAAGCTGTATTATTTGGCAATTAAAATCGAGGTTCGTGCATAGTCTGTGAACAAATGTTTTACAATAAATATACTCTAATTTTATTCGCGTTCATTCGTCTTCTTCGAACCTGTAAAAGATTGAACCATTCGCGCCTTCGAGTTGCCCACTAATGGCTACCAAGGCCAATGAACCAACGTTCAATGTTCACTTCCATTGACAATTACAGTATATTCAATAAGCTGGTTGAGAGTAAGCGTGCCAACAGACCCACACTTGATGCGAATTAATCCTCTCGAAACACAAGTATGCTTGATGGTTTTCAACATTCTCCGCCTTATAGGAACTTAGGCGTCATAAGCCCCGAATTCTCGCAACCGAAGCGACTTCCTCCACAATATCTTTCTAGTTATAAAAACAATATGAATATGTGTACCGGTATGACGAATAGTAGATTGATGGGCGGAGCTTTTGATGCTATGCCTTTTGATCCACAACCCGGGCCCAACCACTACTACCCTTATATCCAGGAACACGGTAAATGTTTTGAGTATCCGGGATCACAGGTACGACCCGTGACACCTAGGACCACCTCACCACACTCTAACTTCGATGTATGGACAACCAGTCCAACCACCTTTGCATTCATAAACTCCCTCGGTACTGACGCACGCATAGAATTAGGTTGTGGTGACATTTTAGGCCAGTTTGTGGTATCCCGTGACTTACAATATTATTAATTTATGCACCTTCCTTAACCAACAAGATATCTGAAATAAAGACATTACTGTTAGTCGCCAAGCCTACTGTAGCTCTGATAACTGAATCACGGTGCTCATCCTCTATACTTGATGTGCATACAGGTATAGATGATTGCACTCTACATATTTGCAAATAGAGACTGCCAGAGTAGCGTGGGATGTCTTAGATATATACATAACTTATTCGTAGTCAGTGAGGAGGAAGATGAAATACTGAATGAGGTGCCTGATTGACTCTGGGTTGTCTTACATGGAGGTAAGTGCAAACTTCTCATAGGCTGAGTGTATCGAGCACCATGCCCAAATAAAGAAACTGATACGTTATCAGCTAAATTGTTTGCACACGCCTCCTTGTTTAGTACTAATTATAAAATAATTGCACGGTGCTTAAATCTTCCAGACGCCAACTCGTTAAGCAGTTCCGGCCCGCTACTCTCCGACAAATTACTTGACACCGTCGACTGTTGCGGATGGCAACAATATGTCCAGACACCCACACGTGGTGATAACATGTTGGAAACTGTGTTTGGTCGTGAAACAATACCAGTCTCCAACCATGTTCGTAAAAGTTTTTCCAGTAGTGACCATAGAATGGTGCTCTGATCTCTGCCTTTCTCAGCACTAAAGACAGGAAACAAACAAGATTCAGGAAGCATGATATGCCGTAGTTACAACCACGCGGACTGACGACTGATCCAAGAACTCATTCGACGCTGCCAAGGGGATGACTATTTTACCACTGACTCCCTTGAGGCTGTAGTGTCCCCATTTTACAAGAATGTCACCCTTTCTCTGGATACTGTTGCGCATGAGAAGATAGTTAAATTAAGCAGACACCAATCCGAATACATTCAAAGGGCATACAACAAGGGCATACAACGAGTATCATGAATCTTTGAAGCGCCTACGCTCTCTAAAACGGGCCTCGATGTAGAGTCTACTGCACTTTAAAGTACCTCCAAAGTTTATTACTTCACAAAACTCCCTAAAAATTGTTGTGATCGACGACGAACATCCCCTACCTAACAAACGACAAAGTAATCTACAATGAGCCTGCCACCACCTGTGAACTTTTCAGTGAGTGGTTTGCGAAATTTAGTTTAGAAACACACAATTCTAGTGGAACTGCACCTCTTACTAGCTCCTCTATCAGGAGCATGGTACCCACCAATCAATTAATAGAACAAGCATTTAGTAGCCTTAGACCTTCTACTGGCACCCAACCGGATGGCCTTGCTTCAATTATTTTCAAAATCAGTGGATGTGATATTCCCCTATTACTTCTTAAATCCTTCTCAATATCTTTGGAAACTAGCACTTACCCCAATGAGTGAAAAACTAGCTTCATAATTCTGCAGTACAAAACTGGTGTTAAGGCAAACATGCGCAATTACAGACCCATAAATACAACCCTAGTTATCTCGTGAATCATGGAAAAAGTTGTCAAAGGTCAATTATCAGACTATCTATTTAGGGGGATCTTGCTACAAGGTCTCAACATGGGTCCTGTGTTACTTGTCACATGGACTTTTTTGACTGCATCATGTGAGCTAGTTGTTGGTCTCTACTTCAATGTATCTAAGGCATTTGACATGGTATTTCACAGTATTCTCTTTGAGAAGCTGTACTCATGTGTAATTTACAATCCATTTCTTAACTGATCGAAGTCGTTTCGAAGCAACAGGGTACAACCAAAGTCGTGTCAGTAATTTCTCAACCCAGGCAGATCACGAGTGGGGTTGTCCCGGATAGTGTGCCAGGTTCACTTTTATTTACATTCTACATTAACAGCATTTGTAACTGCTTCACATCAGGTTAACCATTCCTATATTCTGATGACCACAAAGTCGTTTACTCCTGCTACAGTCACGGATCAAACGTCTTGAACTAAGTGGTCTCGCAAAATGGTGTGCTGAATCCCGTCTTAAGGTTAACATTGACAAATGCAGCTGGATTTATATCGGCGACAGCAACGTTGACCTGACTCTTGAAATAAAGCGGTGAAAACTAGCCAAGCTCACCTCAGTCGTAGATCTCGGTATCACATGCTCTAGTAATTTCATATTCTCCGAACAAAATAATATGCTAGACGTAAATCACGTAGGCCCCTAAGATGCATAACTCGCAATTTCTTTTGTTGTGAAACTAGTGTTTTATTATACACAGTGCGTGTCCAACGTACTTTAGAATGCTGCCCGTTTATTCTTAGCGGACTCAGACAAAATGACAAGCTTAAATTAGAGGGAGTGCAACGGCAGTTTACCTCAAGAACTCTTGGTTTAGAATGTGGTCGCAAATGCTCTGAGCGTTGTGACAGACTAAGACTAGAACCACTCTGGAAAAGACGTCTTAAGCTAAACCCTATCTTTTACTGCAAGCTAACTAATCTCTCCTTACACTCCTTCAAACGAATAACTAAATCTACCTCTGTCGTCGGTTACAATCTTAGAAATCATGACAACCTAGCTGCTATGGAGCATAGTCGGACTTACATGCGGTACAACTTCTTAAATAAGTTTTCGGTCATTTGGAATAGACTACCAGCCGATGTGAGTGATGCAAACACACTTCCAGTGTTCCTTCTCTCAGTCGCCAAACTGCTCAAAGATGACAATTCGATTCTTTTTCACCCTACATAGATATTTGAGGGAGGTTGGCGCTAGCTGATCAGTAGATATGGTGGTAGTCACTAAGGTGAATCGCCCCATTCTGTAGGAACAGCAATATGCAATTTGACGGCTCGAGATATTTCTGATTTTTATGAGGGCTTAGATCTTTATCTTGAAAAAGATAATAATGAACGCCTAGACGGAACATGCTTCTGCCTTTAAATATATACCATTCCCTCAGCCTATTGTTGAGATGCGACCACATGGGCTCTGCACAGAATTATGGGGCATCTTATAAATCTACTTTCTGTCCATTGTCGGATCTTTAAATACCACTTCACAATGTCTTATCTCATTCATTTTCTAATAACGTCTTTACTCGATCCTCATTATATTCCATTAAACCTACCACCATGTTGGCGCCTGCTTAAATCTTGGGCAACCAAAATTTCCATCCCACATATTGCATCTATTTCCTCGGATTTATTTTCTTTTAATTATTCAATTATGTATCCAAGTCGCATAATGGAGGTTGGCAGAGATCATCAAAGTGTACTCCAATGCATCAGAGGGTGAGGATATAGGCTGTCTCCAGGTGTTATCGCGCAATGCCATCGGTTACCGCGCTCACAGCAACAGACGTTATAATCGCCTATTTTTTGGAAATAGATTATATTTGACTAGTTTTAGACTTCTGTAGCCGGATGGCAGTATTTTGCTGTATTTTGTTCTTAGTAGAGCGTGAAATTGTATATTATAGCTCGGACGAATTATCAATGAAGAAGTCATCCTTTTTAAGAAAGTTCTCATAGAAAGACTATTATTTGCATTATAGTGCGTTGAGGGTTTGTTTTTTTGCGAGTTGTTTCAGATCTTAAGGTTGTAAATATACTGCAGGCAATGGCTGTTGTCATTCCAGTGAATCTATTAGAACCTGGCCTATAAAAGAGAAATAGCATGCAGACATAGGTTAGATGTGTGCTTTGAACATGTTAAACTTTTCTGCTATCATCCGGGATGACTGAAATATTCATAACACATTGACGACATTATGCGATGAATGAGACAGGCTGCTGAATTTCCTGGTGATTATATCTATTTTGATGAAGTTCCTAGTTAAAAGTGCTTGGGCGAAGATGTGAAAATAGTTTAATTGACATTTGCACATGGAATTTCACAAGGCCTTAATTGCTCAGTGCATGAAATGGCATCAGAGTATACTGACATCAGTGTTCATCGTGTCTCGAAGAATAGTATAAATAGTCCTTCTAAAATGTCAGAGTACTTGAAATTAGTACCAGATTTCTGTCGATTAGTAGCTAGCAGCTGTCATACAACTACTACACCTGTTACATAGGTGAACCTATGTAACAGGTGTAGATTGATATAATTATATCAATCTTAATAATTATTTTGCTTCACATCACTAAGATATTCTGAGGTCCTTAATGACTTAATTGTGGCTATGAAAGATGTAGAAGATGCACTTATGGCTCATATATTTAAAGCAGTTATTATTAAACAAGTTATCTGTAAGCAACTTGTGATGTTCTGAATACTGCAGACTGTTGATAAGAAACTGCATTAAAGGAAAAAATGCTGAACAGCTAGAAATACTACTGCCGTTTCGTTGGTTGTTACCTTTTGCATTTGTAACTCATTATTCCAAAGCTGCGATTGACGCCAAACCATCCATGGTACCCCACAGGCCCTACAGAAATTTGTGAGAGATCTTACATGTCAGGTTGTCTTCCAAATTGTAAGGTTGCAGATCTTTCAATTTACCTCTCACTTAAATATCACTTATTTACTTCACTATGGTCTTTTCATTTGTGCACTATTACACTTCATTTTATGTTAACTGGATATGCCTTCATTAAAGCTGAGACTTACTCTTTGTGCCTATTAGTTGCTTGCTTACAGTCTTTTTGCTTTTATTAGAAACACAACAACACCAGTGTTGGAACAAAGCTGTATTTTCATGGAAAACGTCATATTTTCTATGCTTACACCAATATGGTTGGCATTAAACATTGCAAATGTATACTCACATTCCAAGGACATAGCACTTAACCAAATGTACGGTGTTCATTGTTAAGGGTTCACAATTTAACTCTCATAATTTATGATACTTCACGATTGCAGTTTATAACGTAACTTATTGCGCCTGTAGAAATGACATGCATTCTTTGTAAACATTGGTTTATGCGAAATATGAAATTATTACTATATGCTTGCTGCTATCCTTTAGAAGATGAACAATGTGTGTGACAGTGAAAACCCCAGAAGAATGCTGTCATGAACAAAGAATGAGAAAGGAGAATGAACCATTTTCAGCAAAGGTAGGCAAATATAAAGCGTTTAACTTTGATATTACCTCTTTCTTACTTCAGCGATTTAAAAAACACTTTGTTTACTTATTTGTAGATATCCGTTAACGTCAGTCAGCCCGGTCACAGAGATTCGACATCGCCCAAATTATTACGACAAACGACTGCGTAAAGACATTTGCTTGTTATTATTTTTCATTAAATACATTTAATATCCTGCTTACCAGACCTTTCTTATTATATCTGAGTGTAGATATGTTTGTCATGATGACTAGATGCAGGCATGACTTATTAATAAGAACTGACGAAGTAATTGGTGGCATATTTTAGTGTAAGCTAAATCTAAATACGATTGCTAAAGCTGAACGAATTCAATAATTCGTCTGGTGTAGACTTTAATTAACGCTACATGTTAACAGCCTTAATCATATGGATTGACATCACGCTTTAAGTGAAACATTAGTAATGCAATACTTTCGAATACACGTAACCGTATAAGAACTGGAACTCGAATGCAGTGCCTAAGTTATGCCTACTATTGTCCCTAAATCTGCTAATAACTCTGAAATAGAAATTAAATCTGGGAAATGAGAACATTAAAGGCATTACTCTGATCTTTTTTTACACTACACTAGACGGCATAAGTAGTTCTTCACGATGGGATTTCTTGTCTACGAGTAAAATGTAAAGTATGCTTTGAAAAAATTACTTTACGACAGAAGGCTCGGCAAACATGGAAAGAACACAAAACAATGTGCGCTTGTCTGTGCGTTAACTTGACGGCTGCTATTTCAGCTTGCGCACAATCCATAATGAAAGATTCTGTTTTGGAGGTGTCTTCCATTATTTGACGAAAACAGTCTAATATCCAAACTACATCTCGTTTGAATTCTTTTCTAGTCCACGCAAATAAAACTGGTCGTCCTCGACCAAAATTATCCGTCACAAGTAATTGGAACAAAGAATACCTGCACGTTGATTAATGAATTGGTAAACTTACTTCCCCTTATTCGTATTATACGTCGAATCAATACCAACAACCTCAGGGAACTGTTTATACAATTCCATTTGCTCATAAGTTGCAAAACAAATTCGTGTTAGTGAATTCCTGATCGGTTCATCGGAATAATACTCCATTAACTTCCCACGGGATTTTAGGAATTCAAAAATGTCACGACGACTCGAAATACCTTAAGTAATTAACAAGTACGTCAACGTTACCTTTATTCACTGCGGCTTTCATATTTTTAACGTCGATGCGAGCTATATCCTTGTGGTACTTCTCCTTAACATGCATTATTATTTCGTCGGATGAGTGGGATTGCTGAAGAAGTGGTTCCACATTTTCTTTCTCTTCAACTGTTAGTCGTCTATACCATGGGTCATTCTGCATGTACACCCTGCCGCATGGATGGTTATGTACCATATTGTGGGAAGCAATTATGTATTCACTATAACGCAAAACCACGCGAAATGAAGACGAGCAATTGCAACATTTAGACCTGAAATATTCATGAAATCATACTACACTTCTTCTTACGACTTATTTCTCGATTTCAATCCAGGTCTTGTACGATTCACTCCAAAAGTGCATTTAAAACCAACATAAGCGTACTTAAATCTGTCATCCGGTATCGTTTTGCTGCAATTATGAACATAGTGAGTGCAGGACAACTACATTGTTAGCATTAAATAACTTCCTCACTTTTTGAAATTCTGCTAATGACTTCTCAAATTAATCCTAGCTGAAGAAACGCCTTCCAAGTATGTATTCACCAAAAATTCCACTTAAGTGTGTGCGCCTTTCACTCGAATTGACTACCTGCAACGGACTAAAATGAAATTATTGATTAGGATCCATCTATGTCACAACTATTCCAAGATAAATCGTAAAAAAACAACATTGAAATACAGGGATGATCAATAACCATCAAGAAAATACCCCACATATAACCTAAATTACAGAAAAACACAAGAACCCACCGGTTCGTTGACATCGCAAGCAACCGATAGACAAAACAACGAATTGTACGACACACAAAGCCTAGTACATGCACAAACAAAGAAAAACAAAGCGTTACAATAGTCTAATTCACGTTTATAGTCATCACATGCTGGCAAACGACGCAAACACAACCACGCAAAGACAGCACCCGACAGCACGCACCCAAGGACGATTCAAACTCCAAATGACCGCCCCCATTCTAGCCAATGAAAGACGAAAAAATCTGAGTAGCGCAAAATATAACATGCAGCAACGTATATCCCCACCCTGCATCAGATGAGTGTTCCTGTGATTATGAGCACAAATTGCAGGTCATTATCAAACAAGATTAACTACTTGCATTCTCTATTATACTCAAAAGTATATTGTAATACTGGTGTCAATGTAGTTGAAGATTGAACGATCAATTCATGTTTGTTTGCTCAAATCCAACTTTTCAGATTTTCGCGGAGGCATCAATACACCAGTCGTTGTCTCATCGGTCGCTGTTCAGAAAGAAGTCAGGACAAAACCTTCAGAAGTAATATTGTGATTTATTATTGTAACATTTTTTCATAGACCTTAGTTTTAAAGTTGGCTATATGTTGGTGTTACAATAAAGAATTCTCGAGTGGCCAATCGGCGTTTTGGTTTTTCGTCCGTTATTACTAAGCGTCTCTGAGAAACTACAAGGAACAGCGTGAGCCCGAGCGTAGCAAGAGCCGGGCATTAACGATTTACGAGACGTGGCTGACAGTTTCTGACGGTAGAAACAGATTCTGGGGGATTAAGACAGTTGGTGAAAGTTTGGATAGTCACTGTTCATCTTTCCTGGTGGCGGCCAAGTCCTCTTTGAACAAGCAATATCTGGAACTTTTTTGGAATTGGGTCAAGTTCAACAATGCCTGGGTCAAAGAAGGGACAGAGCGTCTTGGATGCAAACAGGAAAGTAAGTCATGGTGACTTGTCTGTTAATTGTAACGATGTGTCTGATGTTAAGCATGACATGGTTGATGTTACTGTTTCGCCGTTCAGGGATAATAGGAACATCAAACTCCCTAAATTAGAACGACGGTGTTTCGATGGAAACCCAGCTGATTATTTACAATTTGTAAGGGAATTTGAAGTCATGCTGAGTGGTTTTTTATTAACCGATGAAATGCAGCTAATGTATTTGATGAGGTATTGCACTGGAATTGCTGCAAGAGCTATACAGTGTTGTAAGTTTATGAAGCCGAAAGAGGGCTACGATGAGGCTATGAGCATATTACGTCAAAGGTTTGGAAGACCTTCAATGATTGTAAGGAACGTATACGAAGCTGTCAAAGGTAACGGCAGTCAACTTCAAGATGACTCCAAGGCACTCACTGAGTTTTTAGATAATCTTATGACTCATAGGAATACCTTGATTTCTATGAATTGCATGAGTGACCTCAACTCGAGTTTTATACTAGAAGTAACAGCAAGACGCCTACCTACTCGACTGCAAAGGAAGTGGATGAAGATAAGCTCCCGTATGGAGGATGAGGGTATCGAGCCAAAGTTTGATGATATCCTGAAACTAGTAAAAGATAGCGTCAATCAATATATGAGCAAGTTCGCCAGTTTATTACATCTCACCCCTAGAATAGAGCAGTCTGAGGGTAAAACGCAATCATTGATGACGAAAGGGCCTTAGAGAGGTGGATATCGAGAAGGCTCCATGATGTCTAGTAATGCATATAGACCTAGTGAGTGTAACAGGGTTCGTAGTACATCCTCAACAGATAAGTTACAAGGTGGAAGACAAACACGGCTGTGTTTTACGCGTTTGCAAGAGGTGCATACAGAGGTGAGCTGTGAATCGGCAAGCGAGTTTAACGATAAGCTAATTGTGAAATCAAGGTCTGACTCCGAATTGTGTGACGTTAACGGTGCGGTGAAGAAGTCTGTAGTTGCAACTATTAAGCCATTGTTGAATAGAGTGTCACAGAAGAGGGTTACTATCTCAGAGGATATTTCTGACCCTACAAGTTTACAAAGTATAACTAGTCAGAGTGAAGTTATAAAACCTTTAATGATTTGTGAGGAGGAACCAAAATTGTCTACTTCTGTTATTAAAGAGTTTGAAAATGATTAAGTCGGCCAGATAGATTATGGTAAATTGAATATTTGTGATAATGATCATGATAGTGCAGATTTGTCTTTGGTTGATCATGATGAAATGGGGGGAATGCCTACTACTGCTAAGTTGAACAAAGTTTCTGTAGAACTTGAACGTGAAGTAGAAATAAATGCAGGTGCAGTTGCAGAAGGCATGCGTACTTGTGAGACCGTCAGTGTGATTGATCAGCATGTAGCCACCTATCATCAGATGATAGTGCTAAACCTGGGCTGATAGCAAAAATCACCAGTGGTGGTGGTCTTGCAGGTAGACAATTTTCGGAAAGTCGAGCAACAACAGCTTTTGATCCACCGCTAACTTCATCAACTGGTATCAATCAGTCGTCGTTGGTGTTTTCATCCACAATGAGACAGACACCCATCAACTCAAGTATCTTGCGCAATGACTATGATAGTATTGGTGCATTTGAAAAGACGAAAGATATTGCTCAGTTTAGTGAGGATAAGCCAAGTGTAAACGAGAGAGTAATTGTTAAATTGACGTGCACGAATAAAGGCATTTCTAGTTTCAAGTTACTATTTGAATGCTATTATCTTTGGTGTAAATTACTCTGTTTCTACGCTTGGTTGACCAGATACGTTGTATGTTTGTTCGTCATCTATATTCTACGATACAATGACATGAGCGAGTTGCCGTTCAGATTTGAAGATATAGCTGATAGGAGGAGGTCGGCAAATGAACTCTGCAACGATTTTCCAACCTAGGGCGTCAACCTGAGAAGGGTTGTAGGCGTAGTGCTGTAAGTCGTACAATTCTTCAAAGGGTAGCGCATCAATGAGCAGTCCAATGTGCTTGGTTTGTGATTTCGTACATATGTTCATATTGTATATACTGAATTGATATTATCTGCCATCTAGCTGTTGGTAATTCTGTTTGTGTCCCGACGACTTTCACTTGTATCATCAACCTGAGAAGCATTGTAGGCGTAATGCTGTAAGTCGTACAATTCTTCAAGGGTAGTTTGCCATGCCAGAATCCACAACGTTTGATGTATTGATTGTAGATTTGTTTGTGTTAAATAATTGTGTGAGTTCCTATTATTGTGATTGTTGGGTAATCTTGTGTGTGTCCGGACATTCCAAAAATTACAATCGTCAACCTGAGAAGGGTTGCAGGAGTCCTGGTGTAAGTCCTGCGATTCTTCAAAGGAATTCCATCGAGACACGATCTGCGAGTTTGTGTGTACTGTTTGTATTTATGTGTGGTGTGTCATATCAATTAACGTTTTTGGATTAATTGTGTTTACTCGTTGTTTTCGTACCTTGCTGTTATTGCATAATTTTGTTAAAATTTTCGTCGTGATTACTTCTGAAGTTGTTTCTTGTCTTCTACATCCGTGAATGAATTGATTGATGTTAAAGACAGCAGATGGGGCGTATACGCTGGGGAGGCTAGGCTATTGATGAGAATGAAATGCACACGGAGATAATTGTTAGCTGTGGTCCCACACGCCGGGGAGCGTGAGTGGAGACGACTGAGGCTTGCATACGTCACCGTTACTAGAACTGAGGCAGAATGAGTGACAAGCGATTGCAGTGGTAATTGGTAGTGAGTAGGTAAGAGGATGTGCGTAGAGTATCATGAGTTGGTGTTATGGTCACGTTGCATTCTGCAAGAGTCATTCTAGCAAGTGGCGATTGTGTTGCAAGAGAATGTGTCTAGAGGATGCCTTTGACTGGAAGGCGCAGGTCGTCATTGGTTTGTGAGATTGTGCTGTGAGTATGCTTGTGGTGTGTTGGCTTTTCTGTTTGTTTTCCATTTCAACTCTGTCCATGTGACCCAGGTTCTCGCAATGGCATCCAAGTCAACGTGTATTGGTCGTGATGGAAAAAAGGGACGGATCCATTTTTTGCCGGGGAGTGTCAATGTAGTTGAAGATTGAACGACGAATTCATGTTTGTTTGCTCAAAACCAACTTTTCAGATTTTCGTGGGTGTCATCAATCTGGCAGTCATCTTCTCGTCGTTTACTGTTCAGGGGATAGAAAATATCTATCAGAAGTAATATCATGATTTATTGTTATAACATTTATTCTTAGACCTTATGTAATATACCTATTGATATTTGGATGTTGGCGTAAGAATAATGGATTCCTGAATCGCCGGTCAGTGTTCTGGTTTTCGCGTTGGTTAATACAATGTGATTCTGAAAGTCTTCGAGAGACAGCGTGAGGTCCAGCGTAGTAAGCGCTCGACATTGACAGTTTATGAGAGTTGGCTGACATGAACTGTTTCATCAACTTCCTCTAATTATTGTTGTATGCCCTTTGAATGTATTCGGATTGGTGTCTGCTTAATTTAACTATCTTCTCATGCGCAACAGTATCCAGAGAAAGGGTGACATTCTTGTAAAATGGGGACACTACAGCCTCAAGGGAGTCAGTGGTAAAATAGTCATCCCCTTGGCAGCGTCGAATGAGTTCTTGGATCAGTCGTCAGTCCGCGTGGTTGTAACTACGGCATATCATGCTTCCTGAATCTTGTTTGTTTCCTGTCTTTAGTGCTGAGAAAGGCAGAGATCAGAGCACCATTCTATGGTCACTACTGGAAAAACTTTTACGAACATGGTTGGAGACTGGTATTGTTTCACGACCAAACACAGTTTCCAACATGTTATCACCACGTGTGGGTGTCTGGACATATTGTTGCCATCCGCAACAGTCGACGGTGTCAAGTAATTTGTCGGAGAGTAGCGGGCCGGAACTGCTTAACGAGTTGGCGTCTGGAAGATTTAAGCACCGTGCAATTATTTTATAATTAGTACTAAACAAGGAGGCGTGTGCAAACAATTTAGCTGATAACGTATCAGTTTCTTTATTTGGGCATGGTGCTCGATACACTCAGCCTATGAGAAGTTTGCACTTACCTCCATGTAAGACAACCCAGAGTCAATCAGGCACCTCATTCAGTATTTCATCTTCCTCCTCACTGACTACGAATAAGTTATGTATATATCTAAGACATCCCACGCTACTCTGGCAGTCTCTATTTGCAAATATGTAGAGTGCAATCATCTATACCTGTATGCACATCAAGTATAGAGGATGAGCACCGTGATTCAGTTATCAGAGCTACAGTAGGCTTGGCGACTAACAGTAATGTCTTTATTTCAGATATCTTGTTGGTTAAGGAAGGTGCATAAATTAATAATATTGTAAGTCACGGGATACCACAAACTGGCCTAAAATGTCACCACAACCTAATTCTATGCGTGCGTCAGTACCGAGGGAGTTTATGAATGCAAAGGTGGTTGGACTGGTTGTCCATACATCGAAGTTAGAGTGTGGTGAGGTGGTCCTAGGTGTCACGGGTCGTACCTGTGATCCCGGATACTCAAAACATTTACCGTGTTCCTGGATATAAGGGTAGTAGTGGTTGGGCCCGGGTTGTGGATCAAAAGGCATAGCATCAAAAGCTCCGCCCATCAATCTACTATTCGTCATACCGGTACACATATTCATATTGTTTTTATAACTAGAAAGATATTGTGGAGGAAGTCGCTTCGGTTGCGAGAATTCGGGGCTTATGACGCCTAAGTTCCTATAAGGCGGAGAATGTTGAAAACCATCAAGCATACTTGTGTTTCGAGAGGATTAATTCGCATCAAGTGTGGGTCTGTTGGCACGCTTACTCTCAACCAGCTTATTGAATATACTGTAATTGTCAATGGAAGTGAACATTGAACGTTGGTTCATTGGCCTTGGTAGCCATTAGTGGGCAACTCGAAGGCGCGAATGGTTCAATCTTTTACAGGTTCGAAGAAGACGAATGAACGCGAATAAAATTAGAGTATATTTATTGTAAAACATTTGTTCACAGACTATGCACGAACCTCGATTTTAATTGCCAAATAATACAGCTTCCTTCTCACAACCGCTGGCGTTTTGGAGTTAAAGTCGAGAATCAGTCGTAGTATTTATCGGTTTGGAGCGTCTTCGTAACAATAGGAACTTAGGGTCAAGTTCCTTGACGGTATTCTTTCCCATTATTAGTCTCAATCCTGATAAATCGATTCATCGTGAAAATTTCTTAGAACAGCTTGCAGAAGTTCTAGCTATTTTAACGTCCTCCGCTGAGGCTTTATTCACAGGGATACCGATATCTAAATGAGTTCCTAGTTCCAATGGTAGGCGTGGTTTTTGTGCAATTTGCTGAATGATACTGTCAAAAGTAGGTGACTAATGCTGTACACGATCGATTTTCGGTAAATTTAATCCAGGGGTGATCAGATTATTACTGTGCATTATTCTGCGTTGACACGGTCTTTATCCCGAGCTATGGTTACTGACTATAGCTTAATGAGGACAGGCTATACGGTTCATCACTTCTGCAGCCAAGTAGTCAACCAGATTCTTTGATTTATTTAGGTTGTCTGGAGACACTTTAGGATGATCTTTTTAACACTCAGGCTATTGGGTGTGTTTTTAGTTAAACCCAGCAGAAACTTAACCTGGCCAATATCATAACGGTTCTCCGTGATATTTGAGATTGGAAATGACATGCTCTAAAACTGACCTAATTTTTCCTGAAGTTCACTTACTTACCTCTGGATGTCTTTCATAAGGCGGGTTAATTTACAGAACTCAGAGTTCTCTAATAGAACATCTTTCACTTATATCACGGGAGTGAGGGCTGTACTCGAACCAATTTGTGAGCTAGCAGTTGACACAGTATTAAAAGGCGAGGAGTGGAAAGTGAAGCAAATAAATTATAAGGTAATTGTAACCTGTTAATAGAATAGGGGGAGACATGTTGACGAATAGGAACAAAGATGGGACAGTAAAACGGAGTAAACGGAAAAGCAAAATTAGCTGGCTAGCGTACTCATTTTTTGAAATAAAACGTGCAAATCGCTGTCTTATTAGGCAACTGGATATTGCCCTCGAACTGTTAAGTGAATAAGTCCCCAGACCCAAGAAAGTATTTATATTATCGAAAACATTTGTGTTTATCCATAATATTGCCACAAAATTCCAACTGATTCACCATTCAAAGTCACTTACAAAGTCAAGAGCAGTCCCCCGAATTCTTCCTACTGCAGGAGCCCTCTCCGTATGCATCGAGGTGGTTTTTCCAACCTTCATATCAAGTCGAAAACCGTCCAATCCTTTTAATCTCACAGTGGACTATTACTTTTCAAACGCGAAACCTAATCAAGGTGCCCAGGGTGGGTTACATGTTCTGGAAGCATAAGGCCAAACTTATGATGAATTTCTGCACCGACTAAACGTCTACCGGATGTGGTAGTGTGCCGGGAGGAGAAAGTTGTATCCATTGGATTATACAGCTGTACTCATGATGCAGTAGATATTCATAATTGTGGCGATTTAAAATAGAGTGTGTGCGGTTCGCGGGCACAGAAAACTATGTTACTATGTTATGTTGTAGTAACAAGGTGGGGGGGATCATTTGAACTAGACTCACCACCTCATAGGTATTGTGGTGCCGGAATTGAATTTCCGCGGCTAATATCATGAGGAACCATAATAGCTTGGTAACTAGATAACACAGGCGATATTCCAGGGCTAAAATTAGCAGGCGGTTGAACAGTCTGATCCCCTCTAAGTTCTGAAATTTGAGTGAACTTGCTTTCAGAGAGCTGAGAAACATGTTATAAACGAGACGAAGGCACTCAAGATCCTCGCACATGTTCCTCATTGAGCTAAATCCATCGCCTCTAAATATCATACAGGCAAAGATTTATGATGGGAATATAAATAGGCTAATTCATAGTGACATAGATCTCCTAATTTGCCTGTGTTGCCACTCCGAGGGATGAGATCCACAACTGCAGACATTCCTTCGGCCACATTTTAATCATGTCACTAATTTAAGCGCTATAACTGGATCAGCGATTCTCTATCTTCGTTATGACGAGTTTGATGAAAACCAGTACCATTTCCCACACAAGGCAAACATCTGACTTCATTTGGGTGTCATGGATAGCAAATATTTCTGTTGCATAGTAGCAGCATTAGAAGGAATCCAAAGAGTAAGGACCAAAGTGAAAGAGAGATATCGTAACATCTGGTAGAGAAAAACAGTTTTACAGAAGGGATTTTCTGCAAGTGCCATTGTGGTGAGAGCAGGCTGGTAGCCAATCGGTAGACATTAATTTACGTCAATGTCTAGGTCACTAATATTTGCCGTGAGGAAATATGAACAAGGCTGTTTCAACAACCAATCACAGCAGACTTAACGTGGGCAAATAAGATTCGCAGATATATGGCTTAACTTTCCGAGAAACCAGAAACAACAGATCAGAAGACTGTGTTTGTCTGCTTGAATAAGCTATAATAATGTACATGAAATATATATAAATACGTGTTGATTTCCGTAATGAAACGATCTGTTGCTGGCCCTTGTCTTCTGTTGTTACACCATGATGAAACATATGAACACATTGTGCATTTTACACCATAAACCGCTTCACTGAATGCCATGACGCAAAAACTTTTCATATCCTATCAAGCTTTGGCTAAATAATTGCTGCAAATATGTTGTTTGTCAGGAGTGTTTTACACTTTCTACTGGATCGACCCAGCGGGACCCTAGATACTGAAACGCTTTAACGACTTTAGGGCGCGCTCCTTGAATAAGACGTGCTTTTCCTCCCTAACCGGAAATATCCAATTTTGTGAATTATTCGTTTGGGAAACCTGATCTTCCTATCCGGCGAATTTTTATTCAACCATTTCTTCCTCACCGAGCCTGTGTGTGGTACTTCCCGCTGTCTCGAACTACTGCCAAAGCTTCAGGTGCTACTTCTGTAGCAACACCCTCCTCACTCTTTCAAATATACAGGACTTGTGGGTCTGTTACGTGATTGCTGTGAAACCGAATAACCCGAAAGTTACAGGTAAAGTCTAAAGCTTTTACTTACATACTTTATCCTTCTTTTCTGCGCTCTCTATTGTCTTTTGCTGTAAGTCTATTGGACAAAATAACAGTCTCTTATTATTTAATCACCAGTATTAATTTAGGAGTAAAATGACAATAGATTCTCAACCTAAAATAAGTAATGGGACATCATACTCTGTAGTTACCAGGGCTTCAGCCAAACTAGGCAAACAGGAGAAGGTGATGGACTCACGCATACCGGTCCTGAAGACCAGGGCTAATATTCCCAGCTCGTACAGATTACCCATGTCGCCACAGTCCTACAGTGAAGCTGTGCAAAGTCAGCCAAGTGGATGTGGCTCCACCCCTGTTAACACGACTAGGTTAACAGATCCGAGTGGGAAAATTGCACTAAGTGAGAACTTCATAACACCCATCCCCATGGTAGACCATGAAACAAATAGGAAGGCCAAAAAGAAACGTTCACGACGTCGCAAGACGACAAGAACGCTCCCCAAGAAGACAGACGACTGCAAGGTCTGTGCTTCTGTTGTCGAACAAGCAGACTCTGCCTTCGAATGTAACTTTTGCAACCGATGGGTGCATTGCAGATGCGACAGTGGGGTACCAAAAGCATATTATGACTTTATGCGTAAAAACCCATGCCAATGGTTCTGGTACATATGCCCGAGTTGCCGTCCTGATGTAGCCTCGCGTAGTCCTTTGAAAACTAAAGATGGCACAGAAGTAGCGGGGAAAAAGGTGAAAAGCTCGACCCCCACCAATCCGGAAGTTAGTACAAACGCGCGTAAACCGGGGATACCAAAATCCTCACCGGTTAAACTTGTAACTCTTGCCATAACCGCTCCAGACACAGAGGCTGGAGAACCACGGGTTTCCGTCGTTGGAAAAAGACCCCAACCGTCTATCAGTAATGCTGGCTATAGCACTGAGACACATAAAAATACCCAGTCGCACCAGTCAAACCAAAACGGTCTTAAAGGTGATCACAAACGTGCGAGGACCGAGCCCAAGCCCACGGTTAGCAGATCAAATTGTGTAATCCTCTTTAATGTACCAGACTGTAGCAGTAGTCTGCTGAAAGATAGGGCCCTATTTGATCAGGAACAGTGGTCCATCTTGTGTAGCACACTGGGTTTGGACATCCAACCAGTAAATCTATGCAGATTGTATAGGGGCACTGCTGCACCTGAAGGCAAACCATCCCCACTGAGGGTAACATTGAGCTCTACCGAGGATGTTGAAAAAGTGTTACTGGCTTCTCAAGTCCTTTCTATAGGGAGGGCCTGTAACATACGTGTTAAGCCAGACAGGCCGTGGAAGGAAAGACAAATGGCGAGGGAGTCGCCAGAGCTCATTCCTTCTGCCTCCATGGTTGTGCATGGCATTCCCGAACTGGTAACTGGGAACGCCTGCGAAAAGCATTGTCATGATGTACAACAATGGAGATGGTTAGCATCCCAGATGGCCCTGGGAAGTTCAGGGGCTGTCTCTATTTATAGACTGCCTCGACCCACTCATCTTATGTCAATTAACTCGCCACGTCTGTTAGCTGTCAAGTTCAGCTCCCAAGACCAGTTGACTACCGCTCTCCATAGATGGTACGAGACCAAGGACAAGGTCAGCAAACACATTCGCTGCTGCGAGAGCCGGCCTCGCACTCAAAGGAGAGAACAAAGCGTAGTAAAAGAAAATCCTCAACCCCTAGTCACACTACAGCGGTGCAGCACGGACGATGATAGCCAGTGTCATCCGAGTGCTCCAACTGAACTAGAAGAAAAAAACGCCAACAGGCCGGTTCCTGGGGAATCGGCCAACTAGTTCGTAGGATAACTCCTCAACCGATAGCCAATATCAAGTCAACTACCCCCCAATACGGGGAAGTGGTGAGACTGACTACCAGTTGCCTGTATAGTAATGTGAGAGGGCTAAGAGGCAAAATAGCTGAACTTAGACACCTACAATCACAACTAAACTCCAAAATCATAATACTGACGGAAACCTGGCTAACCCCTACGGTGGCAGACAGCGAAGTCAGTATAAATGATATGGTCCTAGTCAGGCGAGATAGGGACCTGAAAGAAGGAGGTGGAGTCGCCATATACGTCGACAAACAGCTCAGATGTGTTCACGCGACGGACCCTCCCCTCACAGAGCTCCCTGACTCCATATGGTGCCACTTCACCGTTGGGTACTGCAAATATCTAGTGGGCAGCATTTATCGATCACCTTCATGTGGAGCAGACCACAACCAGGTACTGCTAAATACAATTTCAGCGACTCAAGACATGGGTTATGATCAAATTGTCATAGCTGGTGACTTCAATGCCCCATCTCTTAACTTGGTGTCGGGAAAAGCCCATGATAGATTTGATCGAAATCTGCTGCATACCATCAGGAAGGCTGGATTCACTGAAAATGTCAAGATGGATACTAGATGGGGCCCTGATGGGAAGTCTTCTAGACTGGATTACGTGCTCACTAGTGACCAGCTACTAGTGGAAAACGTTCAGATCACGACTCCCATAGGTAGTAGTGACCACGCGGTCATAGTATTCGACATAGTCCTCCGCGAGCGCTTACAGTGGGACAATACACAGCCCTATCTGTGTTATAACAAAGCCAACTTTACCAAAATGCGAAGACTTCTGTCTGAAGCAAACTGGCCTAAAAAATGGACAGAGCTAACAGTAGAAGAACACTGGAGAGTGGTAAAGGAGATCATTCACCAGGCGGTCTCAGACACTGTTCCTTTAGTCTCACCAAAAGCTAGGAAGCAACGATCATGGCTGAAAAGAGGGACACAACGCCTTCTGCAGGCAAAGCGTAAAGCCTGGTTCGCGTGGCGACGATCGAAGAGTCAACCCGAATATGAAGTGTACCTTGAACTCAGGAATCGATGTAACATACGAGTCCGGAGCGATAGAAGGACATTTCAGGGAGACCTCGCCAATAAGCTTCTCGTGAACCCCAAAAGCCTATACAGGTTTATGGCCGAAAGAAAACCGACCAACCAGGGAGCATGCAATCTAGTGGGTTCTGATGGGAAATCTCTTACTAGTCTTGAAATGGCAGAGACATTCAGCCTAGCCTTTCACAGGCAACTAAATAGTAACGAGGATATTACCCCTACAGAACATCCAGATTACATCGCAGAACCAACACACGAAAACCTGCTGGGGACATTTCAAATTACCCCGGCTATGGTACTTGCAAAATTGGGAAGGTTGGCTTCGGGAAAGTCTCCAGGTTGTGATGGCATCAGACCATCTGTCCTGAAGCAGTGTTCAGAAAGTCTCTGTCAACCCCTAAGTGATCTGTTCCAACACTCCCTTGATGTAGGGAAACTTCCATGTGAATGGAAACGTGCAATCCTATCCCCTATCTTCAAGGGTGGTGACCGGCAGAATGTGACCAGTTACAGACCAGTTGCTCTACTTCCAGTGGTATCGAAGATATTGGAAAGTCTCATTGACGACCACATGAGAAAATACTTCGATGGGACTAACCTTCTTCACGAAGCACAGCACGGTTTCAGGAGGGGAAGATCCTGCGTGACGAATCTTCTACTAGCCTGGAACGATTGGACACTATCCTGGGACAAAAAGGTACCAGCCCACGTGATCTTTCTCGACTTTGCGAAAGCATTCGACACAGTTCACCATGGTCTGCTCCTTCACAAAATAGGCAAGGCGGGAGTTTCTGGAGCACTTCTCGCATGGCTGACAGATTACTTAGGCGAGAGAGAATTCTGCACCAAAGTCAACCGCATCCGATCATCTGGCACACCTCGGCATCAGGGGTTCCTCAGGGTTCTATCCTAGGGCCGTTGATGTTTTTGATTTTTATCAATGACCTGCCCCCCCAACTAAACTGCTCTGCGCTTCTTTACGCTGACGACGTAAAGATTTGGAGAGCAATAAACTCATCGGAAGACTCAGATAGATTGCAGGCTGACCTGCAAACTCTGGGAAATTGGGCTTTGGCTAACGGAATGCCTTTCAATCTAAAGAAGTGCAAAGTAGTGCAGCTTCATTCCGGCAGGTCACAGAGTGTAAATTACACCCTTGGTGGCCAGAACTTGAGTTGTGTTCCATCAGAGCGTGATCTAGGTCTTATTCTAACAGAAAAGCTAGACACCAGTGGAAATTACTCGAGGGACGTCGCCAAAGCCTACGCAACATTACACTTTATGCACAGGCAGCTGGGAGCTCTCACTCCCGAACTGTTCTTAAGGCTATACAAGGCATATGTGAGGCCACACCTTGAGGTGCATAATATCATTGCACCTCCGCTACTCAAAAGGGATGCTAACATTCTAGAAAGTGTCCAGAGACGAGCGACAAAATGGGTGATCGGCCTCCGCAACAAATCATATGAGGAAAGACTAAAGAAATTAGGTCTTTTCACACTCAGTTACCGTAGGCACAGGGGAGACCTCATCACCGTCTACAAGATCCTAAATGACCAGGCCCACCCAAATAAAAGCATCCTGCCATTAAGCGATTATAGGCTTCCACGAGGTAACCCGCTAAGGATAGCACACCAGAGACCAAAGACTCGAGTGCGATCACATTTCTTTTCGCTTCGTGTTTGCCGTCTCTGGAACGCTTTACCGGCGGCCGTGACTACAGCGCCATCTCTGGAGATTTTTAAGCGGAAGCTAGACAATCATGCAGAAATGCAAGGTTTGTGTCTCAATGGCTTATCCTCATAAAATTTGAAACCAAACTGTCAATGAATAAGCGTACTAACTAAATCCCCACGACCTATTCTGCCTTCTCTCACTCTATCTTTTCCTTAGGTCACCTTTATTATTCCACTTATCTCAACCTATATTATCTACACTACAACCTATTATTATTATTATTACTATTCTGCTTTTATGACTACACCGAATGACCAAGGGGAGTTAGGTCAAACTCCATTCACGGCAGCAATACAGTCCTAACATACTGCATACTACAAACCACATCTCGACCAATCCCCGCACCACTCCTCCTGGAGTCTACCAGAGCTAAAGCAGTCGAGTGTCGGGACTTACTACGCAGAAGTTTACCGAAGATCAAGAACCTATACCTCACAATCAAGAAGCGAGCACAAAGAAATCATTGGTTTATACTAGCTCGTAAAAACGATATTGGATATTGGAACGACCTTGACGGCTATGAAAACTGAAAACCATGAGAGCGTAACTTGTTTTATGACGGTGTAACCGCTCTGTATTACTTTAGACCATTAGTTCCCTTTGTTTGACATATTTATATGCACATTTATCAGGTGTATGAATCTCTATAGTTATTCATAGACTGGTATTCACATTCTGTATTATTTACTTCATTATTATCTAGAGTGCTACCTGCAAAACACAATTGTGTTTCCCTAGGAATCGCTAGGTAAGTAGTTAGTAAATGTATTGAAGTGACTTATGAAACAGCTGCTGGCTTTAAAGTTTTCCAGTAACTTCTGTGACGCAGAGAGATAACCAGTTAGTTTGGAAGAGCGTTCACAGGAGTTTGGCAAAACTGATGCCCTGTGACTGTCGACTGCAGAGAATTTGAATACTGTTAACTGTCTTAGAATAGGCCTTTGGATGTACACGTATAGCGTGTATAGAATGAAAGTACCGAACACGTAACCACAGTTTAGAAGATGGCCTCCAGGAGTTCACGAACCCTTTCAAATAGTTGGTTCTATCCATTTTCGGGTACTACACTACTCAACCTCGTCAATCTATCTGCCAAATCCACCGCTGGTCACTGAGTTTGCGGTTTCATTGGAAGGTGGTGTGGCGTGTGCTACTCATAAAGAGATGTTCATCGGTATAAAACACCAAACAGCAGGGAAATAGATTTGCCCACTTTGTCGCCCTGGCATAGTCCCACAAAGCGTGTCTGCGGATAGCAGAAACAACACGCTCTTGCGCCCCAACACAGTCTCATGCAGCTTCCCCCTGCTAAAATCGCACTGCCAAAACTGATCAAAGACTTAAAGAGGGACACACCAGCCCAACTGACTGGAAATGCCAATTTTCACAAGGTGAAAATTAGCAAGGTTGCATCCACATCAGGGGAAGGCAAAGTTACAAAGGTACCACTTGCATCCACTAGCAAGCCTGGCAACACAAAAAAGGCTGACCAGATACCGATGAAGCCTAATGTTGCTAATGATGCAAAGGACTGCAAGAAGCCGAAGGCCAAACCTAAGTCTGAGGGTAGTCGGTCTAACTCTCTCATCCTCTTTAACGTACCTGTGAGCACGGATAGCTTGCTCGAACAACGGACCCTGTTTGATCAGGAACAGTGGTCCAACCTGTGCAACAAACTAGGTCTGAACATTAGTTCAGCAAAATTGTGCAGGCTGTACAGGGGTGTCCACACGCCTCAGGGTAAGCCACCCCCATTACGGGTTACACTGGACTCTGCCGAAGAGGCCGAAAAAGTACTGTTAATGGCTCAGGTACTAGCCCTGGACAGAAGTTCTAACATGAGGGTGAGACAGGATAGACCATGGGCTATCAGAAATATGGCGAGGGAGTCACCGGAACTGATGCCTTCCACCTCTATGGTGGTACACGGTGTTCCGGAGCTGGAAACCGGCACTGCTTGTGAAAAACACATGCACGACGTACAGCAATGGAGATGGCTGTCATCTCAGATGGCCCCTTGCGCTTCTGGAGCCATCTCCATTTTCCGACTACCTCGTCCCGCTCATCTAACATTGATTAACTCTCCAAAGCTGCTATGTGTCACATTCAACTCCCCGGAGCAGTTGTCCATAGCACTTCAACGGTGGTATGAGACCAAGGGAAAAATTGGAGGACACATCCGATGCTGTGAAAGCAGACCCCGAAATATAAGGAGGCAGCAAACTGAGGCTTTAATACGACCCCAAGCTTCGGTGACACTAGGGCGATGCAGTTCTGTGAATGACAGTCTGTGTCACCCAAGTGTCCTGCCTAAATCCATTGAAAAAACTACAACGGGCCGGTTCTATCGGAATCGGCCAACTAGTTCCAACATCAAGTCCCCCACCAGCAGACGGTTTCACGTCAACTACCCCACAACACTCTGAGGTTGTTAGACTCACTGTCAGTTGCCTATATAGCAATGTGAGGGGGCTGAGAGGGAAAGTAGGTGAACTCCGAAATCTCCAAGCACACCTTCAACTGAAAATAATCATTCTCACTGAAACGTGGCTAAACTCCACTATCGCCGACAATGAAATCAGTATAGGTGATATGGTACTGGTCAGGAGAGACAGGGATAATAAGGAAGGAGGGGGAGTTGCTATATACTTTGATAGGCAACTTAAATGTGTGCGCGCAACGGACCCAACACTTATCGAACTCCCAGACTCCATATGGTGTCATTTCACCGTAGGCCACACCAAGCACTTACTGGGTGGCATCTACCGATCTCCCACCTGTGGGGCAGAGCACAATCAGCTACTGCTCAGCACTATCACAGGAATACGAGATTTGGGCTACGACCAAATCACCATAGCTGGAGATTTCAATGCTCCATCACTGAACCTCGGCTCGGGTGTGCTAAGGGAAAATTTGGCCGAAACCTACTGCAAACTATTCGAAACACGGGACTGACTGAGAATGTTGGAGACGACACTAGGTGGGGCCCTAGTGGAAAGTCATCAAAACTAAACTATATTCTAACTAGTGACCAGCTACTCGTCGAAAAGGTCCAGATCATGACTCCTCTGGGAAGCAGTGACCATGCAGTCATAGGTTTCGATCTTGTCCTCCGTGAGCGTTTGCAATGGGATGTTACGCGACCATGTCTGTGCTACAGCAAGGCTGACTATGCTGAAATGCGGAGGCTCTTGTCCGACGCAGACTGGCCCTTAGCATGGGGTGACCTATCTGTGGATGAACACTGGGAAGTGGTAAAAAAGATTATTCATATAGCAATCTCGGATACCGTCCCTTTAGTCACAACACAGCCCAAGAGAAAGACGTCATGGTTGAAGAGAGGCACGCAACGTATTCTGCAAGCAAAGCGGAAGGCTTGGTTTACGTGGCGTGTATCTAAGAGTCAGACCGACCATGATGCATACCTCGAACTCAGGAACCGGTGTAATGCAAGAGTTAGGAGGGACAGGAGGTCATTCCAGGCTAACCTTGCTAAAAAACTCCTATCAAACCCTAAAAACTTGTACCGATTCATGTCGGAAAGAAAACCGACAAACCAAGGGGCATGCGCCTTAGTAGGCCCAAACGGTCAATATCTCACTAGTCTGGAGATGGCTGAAACATTCAGTTCAGCCTTCGCTAAACAGCTAAACAGCAATGTGGATATTACAGTTACGGACCAAAATGGTGGCACCACTATTTCAAAGGAGGAAGACCTAGCGACTACTCCCCAAATAAACCCCGCAATAGTACTAAGGAAGCTACAGCGACTCATACCTGGGAAGTCCCCAGGTTGTGATGACATCAGGCCATCTGTTCTGAAACAGTGCGCCGAGGCTCTCTGTAGACCCCTGTGCGACTTGTTCCAACACTCAATGGATTCGGGGACCCTGCCAAGGGAGTGGAAAAGAGCCATCCTTTCTCCAATCTTCAAAGGTGGGGACAGGCAAAACGCTACTAGCTATAGACCAGTAGCTCTACTCCCAGTGGTATCAAAAGTACTGGAAAGTATTATTGACGACCACATCAGGGAATATTTCGATAGGACTAATATACTACATGAAGCCCAACATGGTTTCAGAAAAGGCAGATCCTGCGTCACTAACCTACTGTCAGCTTGGGACGACTGGACATCATGCTGGGACTTGAACGTACCAGTCCATGTGGTCTTCCTAGACTTTGAGAAGGCATTTGACACTGTTCACCATGACCTTCTCCTACATAAAATAAGACAGGCAGGCATAGGTGAGCCACTTCTGTCATGGTTGAAGGACTACCTAGCCGACAGGCAATTTTGCACTAAGGTTAACCGAGTCCGATCATCTTGGCACAGATCGTCATCAGGAGTGTCGCAGGGTTCTATCCTAGGACCACTGATGTTTTTGATTTTTATCAATGATCTACCACGCCGTCTGAGCTGCCCGACTCTCCTATACGCTGACGACGTAAAAATATGGAGGGCGATAAAGTGTCCGGAGGACTCAGATAGGCTACAGGAAGACCTAAACCTTCTGGAAGACTGGGCGGTGGCCAGTGGCATGACTTTCAACTTGAAAAAGTGCAAAGTAGTGAAGTTGCGCACCTGTAGACTGCAGAATGCAAGTTACACCCTGTGCAATGAAAGCTTGTCCTGCACAACGTCGGAACGCGACTTAGGTCTAGTTCTAACGGAAAAAATGGACACAAGCGTAAATTACACAGGGGATGTAGCGAGGGCATATGCGGTCATACACTTTACGCATAGACAGTTAGGTGCACTCACTCCTGAGCTCTTTCTAATGTTGTACAAAACATACGTCAGGCCACACCTTGAGGTGCATAATATTATTGCACCCCCAATGCTGAGAAGAGATGCCAACCTCTTGGAAAGAGTCCAACGACGGGCAACAAAAGGAGTGGTTGGTCTCCGAAACAAACCATATGATGAAAGGCTGAAGAAATTAGGCCTGTTCACACTTAGTTACCGTCGGCTTAGGGGGGATTTGATTACTGCCTACAAAATAACAAATGACCAGAATCACCCAAACAAAGGTGTTCTGCCATTGAGTAGGTATAGGCTCCCACGTGGAAATCCCAGAAGGATAGCTCACCAGAGGGCAAGGACCCGGGTGCGCTCCTACTTCTTTTCACTGCGGGTTTGTCGTCCCTGGAATTCCTTACCGGCAGATGTAGCTATGGCACCGTCTTTGGACGCCTTTAAGCGAAGGCTGGACAACCATGCAGCGACACAAGGACTGCATCCAAATGGCCTATCTCCTTAAAATCGCATTTACCAATCAGGGTAGATAATTAAACTCGTCGTTTTACTTCTTTACATTCTCTTTCGTCTTACTCTTCTGACAACTTATTAATATTATAATTACTATCACTATTATTATTATCATTACCGATATATATATTATTATTATTGTATTATTATTATTGTATCCTTTAGTTCCTAGAGGAACATAGGGCTTCAGCTGCGCACCTCCATTGCCTTCGGTTTCCTGACAACTTTTTCACCCTGCTCCAGGTCTGTCCACATGCTTTCATCTCCTCCTCGCATGACCTCCTCCAAGTCACCCTTGGACGACCAACTCGCCGCCTCCCTTTCGGGTTCCACTCGAGGGCTTGTCTAGTGATATCACTTGATGGTTTCCTCAGCGTATGGCCAATCCATCTCCATTTCTTTCTGCCTATTTGTTTCACAATCGGTTCCTGATTGGTTCGCTCCCAGAGATCCCTGTTGCTGATCTTTTCTGGCCATCTGATCTTGAGTATTGAGCGGAGACAGTTGTTAATGAAGGTTTGAAGTTTGTTTGAGATGCTCTTTATGACTCGCCAAGTCTCTGATCCGTATAGTAGCACTGACTTCACATTGGAGTTGAAAATCCGGATCTTATTTTTGATGCTGAGTGCTGTTGACCTCCACACAGATTTGAGAGTAATGAAAGCTTGTCTTGCTTTTCCGATTCTGGCTTTGATGTCCTCGTCAGTTCCGCCTGTAGTTGAGACGATGCTTCCCAGGTAGGTGAAGGAGGTTGTTTCTTTCAGGTTCTTCCCATTTATGCTTATTGTTGTCTGTTGTTGTTGTTGCTGTTGATGTTGGCTAGGAATCTTCATCATCTCTGTTTTATCTATGTTCACGTGAAGTCCTATCTTTGATGCTTCTTCTGCCAACTTGTTACTTTTCACTTGCATATCTTCCAGTTTATGGGAAATCAGACATATATCATCGGCGAAATCCAGATCCTCCAAGTCTTTTGTGTCAGTCCATTTTATGCCTGTTCCCTCGTTGGTTGCCGTTGTCTGTCGCATTATCCAATCAATTGCAATCAGGAAGATCATTGGTGATAGTAGACAGCCTTGCCTCACTCCCGTCCTCACTTCGAAGGCCTCCGTAAGTTTCCCGTTGTGGATTACTTGGCATGCAGCATTGTCGTATAACTGTTGGATGAGATGTATAATTGTCGATGGGACCCCGTAGTAGCGAAGTAGTTGCCAAATCACATCTCGATCGACGCTGTCGAAGGCCTTTTCAAAGTCGATGAAGTTGAGATAGAGAGGTGACTGCCATTCCAAGCTTTGTTCAATGATAATCCGTAGAGTGGCGATTTGATCAATACATGATTTGTTTCTCCTGAATCCGGCCTGTTCCGGACGAAGTTTTTCATCTAGGGCTTGTTTGATTCTCTCCAGGATGATGCGACTTAGTATCTTGCTTGGAATGGACAGAAGCATAATTCCACGCCAGTTTTTACATTGACTTAAGTCTCCTTTCTTTGGAAGTTTGAATAAGTATCCGTTCTTCCAATCCTCGGGTACTTTGCCCTCTTTCCACACCTTCTCCAGCAGTGGTGTCATCAAGTTCGCTGTTGTCTCTGGGTCTATTTTCAAAGCCTCTGCTGGGATTCCATCTGGTCCCGGTGTTTTCCCAGCTTTAAGCATCTTGATTGCATTCAGGACTTCTGATTTCGTCGGGGGGTCAGTGTTCACTGGTAGTTCTGCTTCCGTTGTTGGTATTGCTGGGCGTGTTGTAGGTGGCGGACGATTTAGAAGTCTTTTGAAGTGTTCAGCCCAGTGCTTTCTCTGTTCCACCTCTTTGGTGATTGACTTTCCATTGTCGTCCTTTATTGGCTTAATCTGTGTCGAACGTTTGCCCGAAAGGTTCCTAGTTGTTTGGTAGAGTGTGGCGAGGTCTCCTTTGCCTGCAGCTTGTTCTGCTTCGTTTGCCATGGTTTCATAATATTTTCTTTTGTCTTCCCTGGCACTCTTCTTCACTCTTTTGTTCAGTGTATTGTAGCTTGCATTCAGCTCCTGTTTTTGTTGCTCGTCAGTGCACTGGATAATCTTTTGCTTCACTGTCCTTCTCTCTTCTATTAGTTTCCAAGTGTCCGTAGTGAGCCACTGTTTGTCCTGTCTCTTTTTTCTGCCTAGAATTTCTATGCAGGTTTGGCTCCACACCGTTTTCAAGTTGTTCCAGTGCTTTTCAACGCCGACCTCTTCGCTAGTGTTGATTTGTATCTCAGCTTTGTCCTTTATGCTTGCAATGAAGATGTCCTTTGTAGCCTGGTCCTTCAGCTTTTGAGTGTTGAACTTGGCTTGTGGTCTATCTGCAGCTCCTGATTCCCTGAAAGCTTTTAATTTGATTTGGATTGTCCCCTGTACGAGATAGTGGTCTGAGCCAACGTCTGCTCCTCTTCTTGCTTTTGTGTCCAGTAAACTGCGCCTCCACTTCCTTGAGATTGAGATGAAGTCGATTTGGTTTTTGGTTTGCCCGTCTGGTGAGACCCATGTAGCCTTGTGGATATCTTTGTGCTTGTATACACTGCCACCAATCACTAGTTCGTTGAAGGCGCAGAAGTCGGAGAAGAGTTCTCCATTTTCATTCATTTCTCCTAGAGCTTCTCTACCCATGATGAGTTCCCTTCCTGAGTTGTCTGGTCCCAGTTTGGCGTTCATGTCTCCCATTAGTATTTTCATGTCGCCAGCTGGAGTATTGTCCATTGTTGCCTGTAGTTGTCTGTAGAATTCTTCTTTCTTTTCGAGGTCTGCGTTGTTTGTGGGTGCATAACATTGTATGATTGACACTTTCCTTCCTTTGGAGTTGAATCTGGAGGTCATTATCCTGGACGAAATCGCCTCCCATTGTATCAGGGCTTTCGTTGCCGTTGGTGACATCATGATAGCCACGCCCTCGGTGTGCGTGTGGTTATCTTCTGGGTGACCGGAGTAGATCACTGACTCACCTGTTGACAATTTGGTGAGTCCACTCCCATTCCATCTGCTTTCACATATTCCTAGCACTTGTATTCCGTATCTTTTCATCTCGTTGGTGATCTGGGCACCTTTCCCTGTCTCGTACATAGTTCGGACGTTCCATGTCCCCACACAGACTTTTTCTTTTGGTGCAAAGAGGTTCATTCTGCTGAAGGTTCTGTAGCAATTTTGTTTACAGGGTGGGGTTGCTAGCCTCACGCCTGAGAAAGGAATGATTACATTAAGTTAAGTTTAGAGAGAAGCAACTTTTTGGGTTGCTCCCCTCAAAATCAGAAAATAACACACAAACAATGAGAACAACATCAACAAAGGAAACAGTTCACAGAAAAAAGGGCAAAAAGCGACGACAACAATACAATAAGACAACATGCAATATAGTTCAGCACAGTTAACTAAAATGAAATCTTAACCATAAACTCACTGACTTGGAGCAACTTGAACATATAAATCCAACAATATATACAATTATAGATGTGTTTATGTTTAAAAATTCCACAAATCCAATTAGCTAGTTATATGTATTATCTGTCAATAAGATTGTGTTTTTTTGGATTCAGTGTTCCAAAGGTTAATAATTGTGACAGTTTCCGCAAACTCTTGGGATAAAATTTTATAGAAATAAGAGTTTTTATTAATAAGCAAAATGTCGATATATATATATATATATATATTATTCTTCAAACTCTATCAACTGACTGTTGTTACGCTTTCCTATTTCCGTTTCTGTCTCTTAGTCTGAATAACTTCACTAATTATATCTGTTATTATTATTACTATCTCTTTTCTCTTGTCGACGATACCGAAGGATTAACTGGCGAAAGGATCAACTCCAATCACAGTAGTAACAGTCTTAACATACCTCATACTACAAACCACATATAATTAATCCCAGTCAACCAAAACTACGACAGTCGAGTGGTGGGACAAGCTGTGCAGAAGTTTACCGAAGATCAGGAACCTATACCTTACGATCAAGAAGCGAGCACAAAGAAATCAAATTGGTTTATACTAGCTCGTAAGAACGATATTGGATATTGGATGTCAGAGAAATCAAATGACTCTCACAGAGATACACGGGGGACGTGAAAGGGACACAAAGAAACAATATATGAAGGCCAGAAGTAGCACAGCATGAGATCTGCGCAAATGGTGATTTAAAGATAAGGTGCACATAATTTGGCTACATAGCGATACCAAATTCCTAACAGACATTCTTTTACCAAGTCTATTATCTCCTAGTGATACACCGGTTTCTCACACGCCATCTAGACCATTGTTTTAATACTGTCTACTAATTCGGTCTCTTGCAGTTGTGTCATAAATAGCTGGGAATTGAATACTGTAGGTCAGTTGGCAGACTAAACGAATGAACTATAAATGTGACTGTTAATATCTTTCGTTGTCTGCACATGGCGTTGTACATACTTTTTGTCATTATAATACAATATATATTTTTATGACTGTGTTTGATTTTGATTTTCGTGGAGTTTTCCACTGCTATTGGTTCAGCTAATTGCTTGTTTCTTTGGGTGAAGTTTGTCTGCGTTAGCACTGACTTCCTACCCCATAGTCGTGCTTACATAGACTTGTACTCATAGGATTACCTATTTCACTTGGAGTCTATTATATTTATTTGTATGACTTGATCACATTCAATAATCGTTTGTTATTTCTTCATGCCTTTCCTCAAATCTGTTATACCTCAGAGGTTTTGGGAAAGTGAACGCCAAAGACTCTTGGTGTACTTATTGATCTCCGATGTTTTGTCAAAAATAACTAAGATTTCCTATGTCCGAATGTTTTGAAGTGCTTCTCTAGTTCTCCGTTTATCTATGAAGCACCCGATGTATCGAAGGTCTTTTATGCACTGAAACTACTGTACTTTACTAATGGAACTATTTGTACCGTGGCTCCTGGTAAAGTAGAAGCAAAAATCTAATTTGTCATATTGAAGACAATTTAACCGTTATGGTGGTGTCCAAAAGTTATCAATTTTGACCGATGCAAGTGCTATTTGGGATCTCTTCTGATTCCATTTTCCGGTAATGTGTGTTACAGAGCTAATTCAGTGTTTCTTTGATACTTCTGCAGCCTAAGGATTCTCTCTTATATAGTACTCATGGGGCATATTTTCGTCCCGCTGCTACAAATCTGTTTAAACCTGCTATATTGTTATTATTCCTTTGGTTTCGGAGTGGAACATAGGGCTTCAATAGCGCATCTCCATTTCACCCTATTCTCTACAGTCCTGTTTATTTGGCTCCATAACCTCCTATAAACTTTGATCTCACGCGATCTCCTCCATGTGAGATCCTGACGCCTAACTTGCCCTTTCCCATAGGGGTTCCACTTGAGGGCCTAGCGTGCTATGTCATTCAGCAGTTCTCAGCATGTGTTTGATCCATCTCCATCCCTTTCAGCATATTTGTTTGGCCATAGGTCGTTGGTTAGTTCGATTTCAGAGTTTCTTGTTGCTAATCGGTTCTGGCTAACTCCGATCAGTGTGGATCCAAGGGGGCAGCTGTTGGTAAAACTCTTCATTCTGACTTTCGTGATGCACTTACTCTGGCTCATATAGATGGACTGACTTAACATCGGTGTTGAGAATCCGAATCTTGCTCCATACTCTGGTTGCATCTGATTTCCAAATTGATTTCAGAGTAATACATATTTGTTTCGCTTTTCCAATTCTGCTTTAGACATCCTCATCTGTGTCCCTTGTAGTTTCAGTGATTCTGCCTAAATAAGTGAAAAAGTGACCTCTTTCAAATTTCTCCCGTTGATATTGATTAGTGCCCGTATTTGTTTGTTGGTTATCTTCTGTCTTCTCTGTATTCACTTGAAGTCATGTCTTCGCTGCCTGTCTCTCCTACCATCCTGCTGGTTTCCGTATGTATGTCTTTGACGTGAATCGTTCGCCAAGTCCAAGTCTTATAGAGTCCTTATGTTGACTCAGCTTACTAATTCACTAGTTTAATACCCGATCCTTATCCCGGAAAAAAGGGGAAGGTTGACTGTAAGGCTAGTGGTCGTACCCCCTAAAATCAACCCTATCCCTACTGATACTTCAAAGCAGAACAAGAACTCAGTTGTCTCGGATATATTTTGCATGTAGCGTATCGTAATCCACGATCATAGTGTGATTTTTGATGATACTGCTCAGTTGTCCAGACTAAAGTAGATGGGGTACGATTTAAACCGTCGACTCACTAGTGTCCATTTAGTGTATTATGTCGCAAATACTCTGACGCATTGTGAGCTTTAAATGAAAGAGTGTGCATCGTGTGAGTTTGGTCAGTATGTTTCTTTTCTCTTCTGGTCAGACCCCAATAAAACTCTGAAGTGATGCTTAGCTTGCATACTCAGAGTTACAATGGGGTTGAAATGGATCGGTCTAAGTTTATCGTTCCGTTTATGAGAAATTTACGAGAAACAATCTATATTATCTTAATATTATATGTTACATTTTATAAATATTACCGAGTTGGCGTATAAACAGTGCTATATTGTTGAAGAAAGTATTGTATATCGAAATAATGACTATGGCTTATCAAATTAAGATAGATTGTTATAGCGAGTGACTATCGTGTATTAATTCACCAAATCACCAGTTTTTTTGGTTGATTTACTCTGTGAGTTAAGTTGTTGAGTTAGAAGTGAACGGAACAGATGCATTCATAGAACGTCTAGTAGTGCATAGAATGTAAGTATTGATTTATTTTAAAACGTCATTATTCCAATTGTCAAATTACTATTTCATTGATGTTGAAAGTAGAGATTAGTTAGCGTGATTGAAACTATGAATAGCTTCAATGGATGTTTCTAGATTATTTATGTCAAAGAGTTGCATAAATTAGGAGGGAATCACATTACTTTGTTTTACTGTCTAACAAAATTTGCACAGATGCATTTATGTTGCTGTAGACAGTATGAAACTGAGCCATAAGTTCTTCGCCTTTATTTACATGCTTTAGTATTTGTTGTTACATGAAGGTATACTGTAAACTGTTGATTGTCTATCTATTTCCTTTTGTTTATCAGCACGTTTATAACCATGAAGCTGAGGCTTGTACGGCGTTTATGCCTTATAATGATATGTACCGTTGTGGCACTTTATGTTGTAATGCAGTATTACGCTGAACCAAGGGAAGAGAATTTAGTCCATCTACAGCGTATAGTCAAAGATTTTCGTGAAATACCACAGAATCCACTGTCGATGCATTGGCTTATAGATCCATGAGTTCTCAAGAAATGGTTAGTTAAAACGTCTAGATAAGTAGAAATGTTGTAAATATGTTGTCCGTGAGGAATATTCCAAGCAGTGTCTCCATAAGTGTGGATGGATAGTGACAAGACTGGCACTATAAATCATTTGAGGTTAAATGTTCTTATGAACTCTTGTTTATGCAGAACATGTGTTCATGAGAAACCGGATTTATTTTTAAACGAGATGTGTATGTGTGAGTGTCGTGTAAAACAAAAGATACTAGAAAACCGTGATGCGATCCTATGAGGGATAAATTCAGAATGTGGGATATGCAGAACCGCATTTCCTACTAGAACGGTGTCATAGTAGGGCTTATGCTACACATTGGTGGTGGTGTTTGTATCTAGACTATTCTAGATAGCATCCGTCCCCTCTTTGTTTCTTGTTAGTCATATGCACAAATACATATGGATATGTGTCACTATTTCTATCATGTTCCCAAAAAAGCCTGTATAAATTAGTTCGACACAAAACACTCAGATGCCATTCATATGCCACTGTCTCCTTATTCAGTACTATTCATGAATTCTTGTGCACTTTAGATAAAATTTCAATGTATCATTTACTTCTCTATTCCAAGACATCCTACTTAATTAACAAAAATACTGTCTTATGCGGAATGCGTATACATCCGTGTATTTGTGTGAATGGTATATAGATCGTTTTTCTGCATGATGGAATGATAAAAGTACAAAATTATAGATCTTTATGTCTTTCAATTATTTTTCTCGTATTTGCCTTACATATATTGGAAGTATCCAACAGTTGAAAAGAAGAAAGTGTTCATTTGCCTCCCATACAAGGGAGAAACAGTATCGCAAAAGATTGAAAAGAAGATGAAAGGAGCAATAAAGAGATGCTTCCCTGTAACCAATTTGGTGACACTATACAGTACTATATGCTCTATAAGCCAATCGACACTGGATAAGTACCCTGCTGATGTTACCTCCAAACTGCATTTATAAATTTACACGCACCTTCGGCAGCAAGTACATTGGAAGGACAGAAAGAACGGCTTCTATCCGGTTTTCAGAGCATATTCCGAGAAACCTGTGCTTAAAAGGAAGCAGATATTTACAAAGTGCAATTACCAGACATACCTTGTGGATACGTGTCATTTTGTCAAGATTTCGAAATCGTTCAAAATATTAATCATGCAAAGGACAGCGAATCTACTACGATTTTCTGAAGCGATTGCAATCAAACGTCTCAGACCAAACTGATGCACACAGAAAGATAGTGTAGTCAATCTCTCACTCCCTTGGTAACGTATTACTTTGAATAAACAGATTAGTCATACACACTAGGGGGCTCAACTCACTAAGCAAGTTTTCAAATCGATGAACTTTGACCTTGAGTTGCCATGTTGACACCGTTCATTGGATTTTTCTATTTTCTGTCTTCTCTCAACCCCCCTTTTTCTTTTTTCATAGTTTGATAGTATATAAATTGATGGTAACTTAAGCTATAAATTGTAATACTTATATTCCGGATGCGTTCACCTTATAATGTTTTCTCTATTACCTTTCAAACAATGACGCATAAAATGTTATTATTTATATTCATTGTAATTTCAGGTAATTTGCAGGAAGTGATCAGAACCTGGGAAATAGAATGATGGCATCATTTTATACTGGTCTTTCTTTCTCTATCGAAATATATTGGAGATATTACACTCAGAACTTCACCTCATCAAGTTGCGCTACTGTCATTATGCGTGTAAATCTGAGAATGCAGGATGTAATGCTGACAGTCTAAATGTATATTTCCTGGGAGAAGAAGATAATAGCGAAGAATTGAAATTAGTTCAGTCGACTATTGAAGCATATATAATTACTCTAAATCATTTATAAAATGTTTAAATACATACTTATTCAAGTGTTGGTTTTAGGGATTTGATTGGTTACAGGATTTCATCATGAGCTGACATTGGTTAGAGAACCATTGGAAAACCTGGGAGTACTGTACAGCTATTTCATCCTATTTTGGGACTGTTCATCAGTACGCACCCACCGGGATTCGAGGTCGTGTGTGAGGACAAATACTCGCCGAAGACATTGGCTAGCGGTCGCGCTATGTCGTGAATTGGTAGAAGTTAGAATTCATGGGCCCATTGGATTGGGTCGCAGTGGCTGAATGGTACACGAGGTCGCCTTGTAACCAGAAGGTCCTGGGTTCTTACCCTCTGTGGTGGGCGCGTACTGACGAAGCGTTTCAAACTAGGACGAAACGGCTGTCGAGTACTCCCAGGTTTTCCAATGCTTCTCTAATATATCATGATGAAATCCTGAAACCAAATACATGCTTGTTTACTGTGTAGTATCGTCACTCTGCTTAACTAATTTAACTTTTCTAAGGATGGTAAGTTGATGAATATTTTTCATGTTTAACACCTTTCATATTGGCTATCTATTTCTTACAGTGCTTGTGATTTCACTCATTGACGGTACATATGTAAAGTGGAATCATCTATCGAAAGACACTGAACTTCATCATTCTTCTGGTTAAAATGAGATATGATGTAGTTTTACAAAGTGATTCCAGCATCTGGCGTGTTGCACTTTATTTGACACTAGAGTTAGTGATTGGTTGTGCTATGTGTGTTCTATCCAGTGATTCCCTCTTCAGCAGAAGCATGTGTATATCGATGTTTATATGTATTTGTGCTTGTGTGTATTTTTGTGCAATGATTATCATAAATGTTGATGATGATGATGGTGATGATTCAATCACGTAGCATGTGGTATCGTTTTGCCTATGATGTGACATGCATATACCATATGCTTAACTATGTGAGCTCAGCGACATGTCGACGACAATAAACAGTCGATATTTTTAAAGGCAATCTTAAATGTGTTTTTCAGGTTTAATTAACATGTTGAGCGTTGAATTCCGTGTCTATCCAGGACATAATTTCATCCCCACCAGTTCATTTTACAATGATGGCTGATTCTGACCACGTATTTTATATCTCGCTTCTTCCCAGAGGTACACAACAAACATGTTGGTGAACAGAATCTGACTGGTGATCAGAGCAGTAATATTGAGAAGTAAGAAGCGTGGCGATACATGACGTGCTTGTTTTTAGGTCCATTTTTTGTCTATTTCTACTCTTAGATGACTGAACAGGCTCACTGCCTGTTTTTATTTTTCACACATTCCAATAAATATTTGGTAAAATATTTTCAATGTGTTCTCATTCGTTTATGCATTTTCATCAGATACATGACTGTTGTGATGTGTCTTGACACCTCAATTACATAGTGTTGAGGTGTTTTAGCTGTCAGCAGATAGTAAAGTGTCTTGATGAAGTAGTTGGACGTCGAGTAGGCGTACGGCACAACATCCTTTCACATGCACAATTTTGTTACCCTCTGAGTTTTCATATGAGATTAGTGTGACACTGTCGTCAAGGCGGTTTCAAGCTAAGTTATCAAGGTGAATCAGGACGGTGATAAAAAAAATAGTCGGGATAGTGAACGAGTAATGTACTACAGAATCCTGAAGTTGTCAATACATTTTGACGATGTTAATGAATGTGAATGATTTATTTGGAAATCGGCATCTCTACTGGTGGAAATAGAACCAGATGTATAATATAGTGACACATCCTTCTCGATGACTTTCTGCATGTGCTTCTTTCAAACCTCTTTATGCTTCTTTGCCTTCTACAAACATGTAAATTTAGTGAATTTTAGTATGTGTAACCACGAGTAATGCGATTCTAATGTGAAATTATTAGGAAAACGAAATAGGTGAGAATCTAAGTGACAGTCATTCAAAAATTGTAAGTTGTGAGTGGATTCCACGGAAAGTAAAAAGGCAAGCGTTTGATTAACGTCAGAGACAGCATGAAAACTAGAGACAAATAGCTAACTGAAATCAACGATGCATACGGAGATCTGTTAGGCCTCACAGAGAAGGTTGTGTTCTAATCGTTCGTGAGGACAGGCAAGCATCCGTCTTGACTTTGTGCTCACCAGAGAAAGGACTGTATTGAACAGGAAATTCTCTATCCCTATCATAGTATACTTTACAATTAGAACCCTATGCATATCTAGACAGGTTTGGTTTGGCGACCGATAGATTCTCCTAAGTGATTAAGCTTGATACATAATCTAAATGCAGGTGTAGGATACACCATCATACACCTATACTATACTCATCGTTCATCAAAAATAAAGTCATCGAATTGTTGGACTAACCTCGGATGGGCTTGTAAGTGTGAGTGTCAGGACAGAAGACAGAGGCCAGGCAACATATTGTTTATTGAGGAAATCGGGACAGATTGATACAAGTTTTCAAAGTAGTAAGATCAGAAACTATCAGTTGTTCAGATCGGAAAAGACCATGACCCTAGCGCTGCTTACAGTAGAAAGGTGGTTGCACTCAATACTATGTGTGGTAACCGATTCGAAAATATCAGAAAACAGCTTGGCGATTCGAGGATTGTTTGTTTCTTCGCTGAAAACGAACCAAGACTACAGGGCAGTCTAGCACAAAGTCTAAGAATAAACATAAGCGTAAATCACAATGAGATGTCCGATTGTTTTTCTTCAGTCTTCTGTTAAACAGCGTACTACAAGGATACGGCCACCATTGCTGACTTCTGACGAAATGAAAGATCCGTTTGAATAAACGAGCCGTATGTTGCCCATTAAATGTTTACCAACATTGACATAAAAGCATACATGGATTCTTGCCTTCGTTACAATCCGTCGGCGCATTTGACTTTTACAGACAACTCTTATTATTTATTATTTTATTCCTTCACGTTCCCAACGGAACATAGGGCTTCAAGCCAGAGGCTTGAAGTTTCTGTAGCAGTGTTTATTTTTACAGGATGGGGTTGCTAGCCTCATGCCCAACCTTTCCTCTTTACCAGCCTTTTATTACTGGCTTAGCGAGGTAAAGGAGTGCATCGGTCGGGGATTCAACCCCGGACCGTGTGCATGGTTGGCGAGCGTCCTAACCACTGTGCCACCGACGCACACAGATAACTCTGGTGTACACGTATATTTCCCGGAAGGACATTATTCGTGGAAATAAGAACAAATAGTTCAACGATGAATCTCTTTACAGCGAATCTTTCCACTTATCTGTACAAGTACAATTTTAAATGAGTACTTATTTTTTGGACATGGGTACATTAGGTTTCTCAAACAAGAATAAAATTAAGTTTCCGTTATCGCCTACTTCATCAAAATGTTTCAAAAGTCGTGATATATGATCGAAGCTGTAACTTCAGTACCTCAGGTGATGACGAATTCGTTCAAAGTTATCTACAAAGTCAAACGAAGTCTTCCTAAAACGTTAAGTTTCCGTACACTTTGCATTGCAGAGGTCTTAGCGATTAAGATGCATAACCCTGGTCTGTGATCATTGAAGAAACTTCTTCATCTCCTCCCCCTACCTTGAGTATAATTCCAGGTAAAAGTCTATCACCATGTTGTGATTATAATACTATTTTATGCATTTGTCATGTGACATTTACTATCACACCTTTCTTAACTAACCTTCTATTTACTTTCTTTACCTACCACATGATTATTCTTGATACTTGTCTGCGTTCTCTTTCATTAACATTCGATCATATCAGATCATTTTCATGTTACCTAGACTTAACAATCTTGACGCCCTAGTTAAAACTTGACTAGTCATCACACTTTCGAGATATTTAAATCTTGTGAAGGGCCAAGTTAAATTTTAATCACCACTAACTACCAATCAGCGAACGACGTCGAATTATCCAATGAGATTCACGAACGTTAGTTCAATGTTGTATAGCTCTTGATTCATTTAAAATGCGTACCCTTACAAGGTTACGGTAGCAATTCCAGGAGGATAGTGTTTTCCAGCATTGCCTGGATTTAGGGTTGCTCCGGAAAGAGAGAACTTGTTCATGTAGTGGTGTCTTGACTTTAAAAAACTTTAGCAGGTCAACTGATGAATTTGTCCATCGTTGTGCAATATGCTTCAAGCGAGTTAGCATTAGAGAGGGTAAGCTGTTAATTTTAATATTTCGTAGGAACTTTTTGCAAGGTCACACCTCTCGTTGACACAAATTTTGTATATCTGCAACTACTGGGTATTGAAACAGACAGTGAGAGCTGCAGCTGCTGGGACAGAGAATAGCGTAGTCTCAACAGTTCAATGGTATCAGGATTGCAGGGATATTGCTTCGTGGAAAATGGAGAAAATCACTTCGTTGTTGGGTGGAGAAGATGTCGTGCACGTCGATGAAACTGTGTTGGTGAAAAAGAAATACAACCGTGTCCGGCAGCGAGCGAACTATATTTGGGTAATTGGTTTGTATGACACCTCCCTCCGAAAGGGATTCGTCGAAAGGATAGCAGATAGAATAGCAACTACTTTAATACCTATTATTACAAGACTTGTAAAACGAGGGTCTATAGTACATACGGACTAATGGAAAGTTTACAATTCTCTGTCATCTCTGGGATATATTTATCATAGAGTGAACCATTCAAGTGATTTTGTCGATCCCGGTAGGAGGACACATAAAAATTCCGTTGAAGGATTTTCGGGCAGGTTGAAAAATAGGATAAGGGCTATAAATGGATCTCGAAAGGATCTTATTTATGGCCATTTGGATGAATATATGTACAGAATGTAGTGTAACTTTTCTGTTGACAGTCCGATGCTTAACTGGCAGATGTTTCTCTCACATGTTAGGGAAAGATACACCCTGTAACAGTTTTATGCTTTTTTCTATAAATATACGTTTCCATTTATCATGTACACCTCTTTAACGTGATTGGTTCATTCAAGGTCGTTTGCTGATTGGTTGTTAGTGGTGTCCAAAGTTTAACTTTGCCTTGTGAAGAATATAGCAAACTATTTTCGATTCTTGTTTGGTAAACCTAATGCATACCCACACACACACACACACGTACATATACGAAATCAATTATGAATATAACTGCGACTGTACAGTTAAGTGAAATGTTTGTACACATTATCTACTCAGGCTGAGGAAGAACAACGTACGAAAAGTCCTCAGTAGGCTGATTAAGTATATATTGAATAGTATGGAGACCCTAAGGAATCGTCCATGAAAAACTAATATCAAATATTATAATATTTGTGTTCTGATAACACTGAACACACACGTATATCAAAGTTGAATGTAAAATATTATGAAATATCTCACAGACACAATATTACAGTGAATTATGAGAAAACGAAATTAATGGGAAATGAAAGATTGTCATTAAAATGAGAGTAAACAAAAAATATTTCACAACTAAGGGTCAAATAATAGAAAACTGAGGAACAACAAAAATGGAAGTCTTAGTAGGTAGACTCAACGATGTAAATATCGTTAAGGCGTACACACCCACATCCACACACACACACACACTCAGACACACAAACAATGTGATAAAATTGTAAACTGATGAAAGTCAAATAAAATTTCCATTTTTTGAGAATTGTTTCAGTGACATCTCCAGAATGACAATGAAATCATTGGAAATGAAATTATCATGATAAGTAAACTCAAAATTATGATTGTCTGAAGATTCCAGGTCATCGCTAAATTGATGTGGTTGGAGGACTTCTTCTCATCTGAAGGAATCAATAAATAAGCAAATATGTAGGTTATTCAATAAATATTATCAAGTTACTCCGAAGGAATATTAAAAGTTATACGTATGTATGTGTATTGAGTGAGATAACTGAGAGATGAATGAAGGCCTAAATATACCTGTCAGTAGATATCGTATTCATAGAGAAACCTTTCCAACTAATTAATATAATAGCAGTTGGTTGAACGTGTGGCATAGTCATTGGTAGGACGATGTACAATGATGTAGTGACTAGCGTGAAAACTCAACGTTCATGATTTCCTCATTGAAAATTTCAACCACAACTCACTTAGTTCACCAGCTCGCTAGTATATTAGCAGGTCCCAGGACCGGCTAAATAGGGAGCATTTAGCGTCGGACCAGCCATCTAACAGCAAAACATGTATAAAAGACTAAAGAAATCAACTCACAAGAAATATATGAAAATAATAAAAAAAATCAAAAGAAAATTATGGCTAAAGGGTGAAGGGGAAATTTCGTGAGTTGGTGAGGGAATTCGCAAAGAAAATCACTCGGACTATATTCTCTTGATGACAGCTAGAAAAAAACTCAATGGAAGAAAGGAAAGGTAGGATTGACACAGGAAGTGTATGGTTGGCTAGTGTATAGTTGTGAACTTTGTCATTGTTCTCCTGTATTTCACAGCTGCAGCAGTTTCTCATTCCGCCGATTGATATAAGTCAGCTGCTGGCCTAAGTGTCGGCAGTGCTGCTAAACCAGTCCCCCTACTGGTCGTAGTTGTAGTTTTCTTCCTCCTTCTACCCCTACTACTTTTTCTCCTCAGCATTCTCCAACTCCTCCTTCCTCGCTGCTGCTGCTGTTTTTTCACGAGACAAATGTTATTAGGAAGACTTCGAATCGTCTCTGACGAAGACCATGAGCATGTAAGTGTGTCTGTCCAGTCACTTTTTGTATGTGTGGGTGAAATGAGTGACTTGGCAAGTGGGAGTTTTTCTGATTAGCTGACTGATTGGTAGATTGATCGATTGGTAGATAGGTTGTTGGCTTGCTTGATTGATTGATTGATTGATTGATTGGAGGATTGAATGTATCAAGTGGAGCTGCATAGCAGGTACTCGATGAATTCGATTGCAGATAAGACAGAAAGACTGCAAGACAGGCAAGGAGAGTTAGAGGAACAGACATGAATTCCGACATTTTAACAGAATTAAGTCTTGGCGGAGTGATATTTTGAATCGGTGGTAATGAATCACTGGGTTACTTGGGTTCCAGTGGGAAGTCGTGACCAGTAGGGTGCAGCGGGTCGGGTGTGAGGACAAATACTCACCGAAGACATTTGCTAGCGGTCGCGCTATGTCGTGAATTGGCAAAAGTTAGAATTCAAGCACCATTGGATCGGGTCCCAGTGGCTTAATGGTATATGAGCTCACCTTGTAAACGGAAGGTCCTGAGTTCGAATCCTGGTGGGTGTGCACTGATGAAGGGTCCAAACTAGGACGAGACAGCTGTCCAGTACTCCCAGGTTTTCCAATGGTTCTCTAACTAATGTCAGCTCTTGATGAAATCCTGAAACCAATCAAATCCCTACAAACCAACACTTGAATCACTATAGTTGGACGATATATTGCCAAGGAGTCTCAAGGTATTCCTTGATGAGATTGATGAGTCGTTTCGTGAGCTGCTTATCACTTGGTCAGTAAATCGGATAGATGAATAAGTATTGAATTGAGGAGAGAGCGAATATACATCACTTCCAGCGTTGTCTTTATTTTGTTGAAGGTGGAGTGAAATAAAGGATGGTGGAGCCAATGACACAGGTGGAATAGGGAAGCCAACCGTGTCGAGACGAAGAAGCGAGGCGAGCAGAGACAAGCGAAGCCGACCAGGTGGATAGGATTGATAGGATTGAAGAGGGCGAGTGTTGAGTGGATAATGAGTTCACTCACCTGGTGTTGTTGGTTCGAATTGACGCGTGGTAGTCAACTGTTCATCAGTTCCATGTGACTGAGTGCTTTGTGACTCATCTGTGACCAGTTGTGTTTCTGTTGAAGGAGAGAGAGAGACAGAGAGATGGATGGAGAGAGACAAATATAGGGTGAGATATGTGTAGATAGGGAGAGGAGAATATTTTGGTGTGAATGATGCAGAATAGGTGGGTGGGGTTGTCTTTGAAATCATCGAGCCCGAAGGAAGATGATGACGATGATGTTGGTAGTGATGAGTGAGGATGACTGGTGGTTTTCGGGGAATGTGAAGTGTTGTATTATCTCGTATTGCCTTGCGTATGCATATGTGAGAGAGCGTGATATGCTGTGTCGTTTCTTTCGAAAGTATAGCTGATATTTCTGCATCATATCGAACATCTACTGCCGATGATTGAAGCCTACCCAGAGTCCCTTCTCTGTTTGATTTCAAAGACAAAATAACACAGACTACTCTAATGGCTGGTGATATGTGGTGATTTTTTTCAGAGTATTCGTTTAAAATAACTTCCATCCTATAGTTTCGATGATACATTTCCCCAGTATTTATGTTTTCGGAGTAGATTATGGCTGCACTCATATCTGCTCGGATAAAAAAGCAGGATTCTGATTTTGTGATCATCGGAGGTGATGTACGAAGAACTACGTATGCAGGGTATGCATGTGCTATACACTCTTCAATTCAGCAACAATATTGCGGACGCATATCTAGAGTGACAAGTGTTCAAGGAACGAGATCCGAATGGATCGAAGGATGTCCTGTGAATATTAAATAAATAAATAAATGAAAAGAACAAACTGTGTGAACAAATTATGTGCACTGCATATTAAAAGTACTGAAAAACCCTCAGTGGTATTCCAGTGCGATTGCTGTCAAAAGCTTCCTTTCTCTATCAAACACAAAATGTCGAAAATTCAAACCACTCCAAGACTTAACAATCATAAAAGCGTCCATTATGTTCATTGTAAGCATAAAACAAAACTTCTTATACCCAGCTGGTGATAATTTCAAGATATAAATGACAATTCATGTAAATACGAGCTGTTTGATTCGGTCTATGAATCGAGAAGACCTACAACTCTTCATCATTTCGAGCAAGCAATCTAGATATCTGAACATTGTCCGGCTAAATGTCAAATGACTATTTTGAGAAGTCCAGTAATGTCATACTGGATTCACTTCTGCAACTGACAATAACGTTGATGACACCATTTGATTTTGAAGTCTCTATCAAGAGAAGACTGAGTTGATCGACTGTAGCTACTGGAGGAACATACGTAGTATGAATACAAATAATAGGGAAGGTTTGTAGCTCAGGTGGATGATTTTGATTCAGTTGTGTTCTCTCAGCTGGTTGATTTTATTGCAAAGCTTTCGTCTTCCTTCTAGACACCGTTTAAAGCTCACAGTTTTAGTATGAAATGAACTTATTAGAATCCTCCATGAATGATGTAAGTGTATTTCGTTGAGACCACTGTCGTGAATGGATGTTAATTTACGTCTTCATCGATCATATTTTTATTGACTTCGAATTGGAAATTTCTTGTCATGTGATAAAATTCTTACTAGCTGGTAAATCTGGTCTATAGCAGTGTATTCGTCGATTGGTGATTCACACGAGTACGAGGCCTCTAGAAATTCCTTAGCATTCTCGGTGTTTCCTCTATTTACAATTTCTGCACTGACCCAATCAAATTGGTGTCCGTAATTATCAAGATACATTGATATGAAAGAATATGTATGATGCCTTTTTACAGCTAACTCGCAATCTTGGATTCCGGTTCAAAAAGCATGCCCCCTCTGATCTATATAATGTTTATTGCGATTCATGCAGTTTATCTTGTGAATGGTATCAATTTGATCTCCTTCTTCTTCTGTCAGATATTTTTGTTTGCACAATATGGAATGAAGCTATTGTGCTGACTATCAGGTGTGCTGAATCCGTCTCACGCCATCTTATTATTTCAGCTGTTGCATCAAAGATATTTTCTTGTGGTCTACGGACACTGTTCAAAAGAGTTGAGAGGCATTGTGGTACTCCAGGTTTGAAGAGAATGGAGGAAAATCACATATTAGTCGTCATAACCTAGAATGGATATATCCGGAAATATTTAGCCAAAGGCGTTTCAAATGTAGTCAAAAACGCAAAACATACGTGCAGATGAGGAGAGGAGAATATCTTGATGTGAATGATGCAGAATTGGTGTGTGGGGCTTCCGTCGAAATCATCGAGCCTGAACGACGATGATGGTGATGAATGATGATGACTGATGGTTTTCGGGGAATGTGTAGTGTTGTATTATCTCGCATTTCGTGTGAACGAATATGTGAGGGAGCATGATGTGCTGCCTTCAAATGTGCTGTGCTGTGATATGGTTCGTTGTTTTGAGCTGTGTTGTGCCGTGCCTTGTTGTGTTTATTCTTACTGTGTTGTGTGTCGTGTGTATTGTGTCGACGTGATTTCGTGTGTGACTTTGAACATTGTTCTTTTGAAGTCAGTGTTAATCGTGAATGTTCGTTGATTACTCAGTTGGTTGATGAGTTGGTCAATGTGTAGTTCAGTGTGCCGTTTGATTAGTTAGCTAGTAAATGAGTAAGTGAGTAAGTAGATTAGTTTGTTAGTTAGTTTGTTTGTGTGGTAGGGGGAGTGAAGTGGATGGTGGTTGATGCCTCATGGTGGGTGGATAATGAAGGCTAGTCAAGACATTGGAAGTCAAGGCAAATCAAGTCAAGGGAGGCAAGGCCAGCTGGTGGATTCGATTGATAGGAGTTGAGAGGACGAGTGTTGAGTGGATAATGAGTTCACTCACCTGGTGTTGTTGGTTCGAATTGACGCGTGGTAGTCAACTGTTCATCAGTTCCATGTGACTGAGTGCTTTGTGACTCATCTGTGACCAGTTGTGTTTCTGTTGAAGGAGAGAGAGAGACAGAGAGATGGATGGAGAGAGACAAATATAGGGTGAGATATGTGTAGATAGGGAGAGGAGAATATTTTGGTGTGAATGATGCAGAATAGGTGGGTGGGGTTGTCTTTGAAATCATCGAGCCTGAAGGTAGATGATGTTGATGTTGATGCGTGATTATGACTGGTGATTTTTGGTAATGTGTATTGTTATGCTACCGTAGTGCCTTGCCTACAAATATGTGACAGAGGATGGTATGTTGTCTTGAGTCGTGCTGTGCTCTGTGGTGTTGTTTTTCGTTGTGGTCTTTTGAGCTTCGCTGCGTTGTCTTCAGATGGTTGGCTATGTTTGTGTTGTGGTTTTATGTAACTTCAAGTGATTTGTTGTGGTGTGATATATTGTGTCGGCGTTTTTGCGTGTGTATACGTCTGTATGGATATGCACATTTTTCTGTTGTTAGTTAGTTCTACAGTTAGTTAGTTGCTTGGTGTGTTCGTGTGTCAGGTAGTGTGTTTGTTTGTGTGGTAGGCGGAGTGAAGTGGATGGTGGTTGATGCATAATGCTGCATGTGTTATGAAGGTTAGTCGAGGTGTCGGAATGCAAGGAAGGGTATTGGAAGGCAAGACAAGGCAAGGCAAGCTGGTGGGTTCGATTGATAGGATTGGAGAGGACGAATGTTGAGTGGATAATGAATTCACTCACCTGGTGTTGGCTTGAATTGACGCGTGGTAGTCAACTGTTCATCAGTTCCATGTGACTGAGTGTTTTCTGACTCATCTGTGACCGGTTGTGTTTCTGTGGAGGGAAGGAGGGCGATATACAGAAATGGAGAGATTGAGTGAGTGAGATTTAATGAGACAGTCGTGTATACACAGTAATTTCAAAACATCAAGTGAGACGTATTAACTCTGATGAGATGGAGTGAGATAGAGAGATTCGCGTGAGAATGCAGAATTGGTGGGTGGAGTTTGCACTGACATTATGAAGTCTGACACATGAGGATGATGGCGATCAGGATGAGGATGTTGATGATGCTGATGAGTATTGTTGACTGGCGACTTGAAGGAATTCGATTGAGGTGGAGGTTTCAGCTTGTGAGGAGTTATGGCGCCAAATGAAGTGGACTGCAGTGGACATGACAAAATGAGCATGTGTTGTTGATATCTTGTGTTCCCCTCAGGATTCACGGGAATAATATTACATGTATATATATAAGCATATGAAACATTAAAATGAATCACTTACGTGTCAACTCCGTCACTGACAAAGCATCATTGATGCGCAGACTGAGGGTATTATATTGACTATAATAGCCAATCTTCACTAGTTCAGTTGATGACAGTCGCATTATTACTGCAGTTTTGTCTATGCCCCCAAAACAGGCAACTACTGCTTTATCAATTCCTGTATACACTTTTGATAGTGTTTGTTTATGCTGAAACAAACAAGAGGGAAATAAAACAAGATCAGAAAATAATTTTTGCATATCTCTTCTCAATTCATTCTTGTGCCTTCTGAGTACAATATAGGGCTGCTTTTAGCTCCGGAGTTTCGATAACGCTTGCATTGTTTTCATGAGATGGGGTCGTTAGCTTCACTTGTGCTTAGACTTTCTTAGGATCCCGAGAGGAAATCGAATCTGGATCACCTAGGGCGTGGGAGGCAAACATTCTACTCCTGGGTCATGGATGCATCTTGAGGAAATGAAATTCAGCTTATAGGTTCTACCTCAAGTAGTTCAGTAGCACTCAAAGCATTCACCTGAGATAAACATCTCCGGCATTATATATATATATATATATATATATATATCGACCGGGTTCTAACCCTGGCCTAGATTGGGTGACCTTACCCCATAAAACGAAACGAAACCACCGCTTTCTGTTTGGGTTCAAATTGAGCGCCTGGTATTTGAGATGTCACTGAATGGTAACATTAGAATGTGGCCATATTTGCTGGATGACAGGTTGTCATTTAGTTATTTGTCAAACATTTTGTTACTTGTCCTTCTCAGCCGAACATTCAGTATTCATCATGAAACTATCTAAGGCAGTTGTCGAAGAGAGTTTGCACCACCTTGGTTAGAAATACCTATGCTGAAGAGACTGTCAAATCTCTGAGCTATAGAAAAGCTCCAACTTAACTTTACTGATAAAAACCCGGACATTCTTCATTATGCTGAGTGTGGAGGATTTTCACATTGACTTCAGAGCAATGACAGCCTGTGTGTCACTTAGACTGGGTGTATTGTGCAAAACACTTCTATATTTGCCAAAATATTATTCTGTATTTAACATAAGTCTTCCATTTGCAATGCCATAATAAATAAGGTCACTTTTCATTTGTCAATTCAAGAGGAAAGAAATGTCATAAAAACTAACTTTGTTGCATAATTCTGTGAGATTTGCATTCTTAGATTCTCGTAGATGGATGTCAAATACACCTGAAGTAAATCACAGAAGATTTTTAAGAAATTAGATGAGAAAACGGAAAAATCATTTTTTTTATCGTTTTACTATTGTCGGCAATTATCTCTCTGAAAACCAAGTGGAACTGAGAACAACTGTTTTATTCCATTCCGAGACTGCTTGACAGTGCATACTTCGGAAACTTATGACTGATTGAATTTCTGGACCCTCAATCTTTTATATCTAAACATATCGACTTTTAAGATACCAGATTAGAATCGTTGATTGGTTTATGGGTGGTTGGTTTTTGAAGGGCTTCAAACTAGATCGAAACCACTGTCGAATGATGTCAATTCATCAGGAAATCTACAGAGAATTTCGTTTTATAATGCGGAAAAATTTTTAATTTGTGCAAACGCATTGGGACACCTTTTTAAATGGTGTCCGTTCCATCATTCTTCCACGTAATAAATAAACATGAAGAACTCAGGAAAATATCGCAAGGTTTGCTTATACACCGTCATGGATACTCCCATATGTGTGAGTTTGGCGAAATTGTGTAACTGATAGCAGATGTAATTTTGCACAATGTTTATGTGGAGAAATAGTACATTCCTAGCTGATGAATTACACACATAATGTAAACCCCATTCGGACATCCAGAATGTTCATCTTTATCAAGTTATTATACACACTTTTGATCGATCTGTGTAATCTGATCTATTTTTTCCCTAGTTCTTTGATTGGGAGTGTAGGTTATTGATAGAAAGGTCTACAACCGATTTTCGTGAATTTTCTCACTTGTTAGTAAGTGGTATCTTCATCCTAGAAGCGACTACTGTAATCCTTGGAGATTCACATTAGCGTTATCCACTGTTCCGGCTAGTAGCATTACCACTCAGATTGACCAGCACACGACTGGTCTCCTGTAAGAATGCAAGAAAGGAATTTATTGATCCCGCGGGACAACCGAATTTCATGCGTCTAACCCTTAGTTTTACTGTCCAATCAGTCTTGCCAGTCACGTTTGTACATCATCCTTTCTGGAAGGAGTAACAATCATCACAAAATTTATATTCATGACTTCCTGTCGACTGCCTCCAAACCGTCGCCTAACGTCAAGACTGCAACAAAATAATGAGTCACTTAGCCTAATGAGAAACTTCACCAATAATATTCACTCATTATTAATTCTAAAACCTGGACACACAATGTCAACTTTTGATTTTTATTCGTGAGTAATTTAATAATAATAATAATGAATTAGGCTTTTCAAAGATGAAGTATTGGCAGGTGTCTCACCTTTGACGAGGTTTGGTGGTTCTGAAATTAAAAAAAATCAGAGATATTCTCAGAAATATTTATCTCCTGAAATTATTCACGCAATGTGTGTTACTTATAAACAGATTTAAGTAATATCTCCAGTTAATATTTTCACATATAAAATGATAATTAATATGTCCATGGAAAAGGTCCGATGAAGAAGAGACACGAGAAGAAGGTAGCACAACAGACTGGGATTAGAATCTGTGCAGAAACAGATATGGGAGAATTTAGTCCTTATTTGCACGATTACAATTTAAGGTTAGTGATTTTCTTAATATCTATTGCATTTCATCAGGATAAATTTCACTTCTGACCTCAACAGTCTTGTTCACATCGTCGGGATATTCTCTGACTGCACGCACAGTGATCCACATGTTTGTACAAGTATAATGATAATTCTGTTTCGTGACTAAGAGTCTTGAGAAACATTCATTATTTAAGGATTACTAGATGGCTTCTACAGTCCTTGAAAAAGTTAACGCAAATTTTAAAGGAGAACATCAGTCTGTAGTGTGTTATTGGGTGGGTTTATGACAGTTCGCTTGAAGGTTTAATGAAATCTTGTGACCATTGAAGTTGGATGTAAGGGTATCAGTTAAGCCATAGTCTGTTGAGTGTTGTCTGAAAGCTTCCTATTCACCTATTTATTTGTCGGAATGGTCATCAAAAAACCTCGTTAGTTCTAAAAAATAATTTCCGTTACTTATGCCAGTCTATAAGTAAAATTACTCTGAAATTATCTCATGCCAAAAAAAACAACATAATTAATAATGGATTGTATCAAAGTACCATAAGCTTAAAAGACTTTGATGCACCTTCTAGCCACCTAAACTGTTATGAGTATTAATAATGAAACAGAAATATCTAGAAATTCCATTAAAAGCCGGTTAGTTCATTAATTAATGTTGAGGTTACTTTGAGTATTGTTCAAATTTAGTTTTTTTGTCTAAGCATACATAAGGATTAATTATGTGATTCAGCCACTCTGATTGTCATTCAGACTCTCAGAGGCCTCAGGTGGGTCAATATTAATCAGAAAAGTCGTAAAAATTTCACTTCATAGTAGTCCTAACGTTTTCTATGTAGGCTGTATCAGAAATATAGAAATGATTTTGTAATTCATGATTAGTACCAATCGGTTCAACTGTTATTGAGGTACATCAATTTTTGTAGTACTTCTCAAGTGATGGCGGTGGGGGATAACAGTTATTCGTCTTTGTATACTCTGATTATTTGTTATCACTCATAGGCAGACGACAATTGAATCTCACAATACAAACTTCGAAGTGAGATTCATGGTGTTTTGTAAGGTCTAGTAAACTGTCTGTTTTGGCGTAAAATGTAGATAGTGTCAGTGTTGTTGTTATTACTATCATTATCCTCTTTGGTTTCGAGTGGAACACACAGCATAAGCAGCACATCTCCACTTGATCTTATTCTCTACGGTCCTCCTTAGCTGGCCACACGATCGCCAATAGTCGCTTATCTCTTTCCCACACGATCTCCTTCATGTTAACCTCGCACAGACGTCGAACTCGTCGATTCCTATTGTGTCTCCACTTGAGTGTCTTATCTGATCTCTCGCGCGATGCCATTCGATAGTCAGCTCAGCATGTGTCCGGTCCATCATCATTTCCTTCAGAAGAGTTGTTGAGCAAGATTTCTTCCCGACTGGCCCAATATTTGTGGCTAATTTTTCCGGCCAACATCAACAGCAACAACAACAGACAACAATAAGCATAAATGGGAAGAACCTGAAAGAAACAACCTCCTTCACCTACCTGGGAAGCATCGTCTCAACTACAGGCGGAACTGACGAGGACATCAAAGCCAGAATCGGAAAAGCAAGACAGGCTTTCATTACTCTCAAATCTGTGTGGAGGTAAACACCAATCAGCATCAAAAATAAGATCCGGATTTTCAACTCCAATATGAAGTCAGTGCTACTATACGGATCAGAGACTTGGCGAGTCATAAAGAGCATCTCAAACAAACTTCAAACCTTCATTAACAACTGTCTCCGCTCAATACTCAAGATCAGATGGCCAGAAAAGATCAGCAACAGGGATCTCTGGGAGCGAACCAATCAGGAACCGATTGTGAAACAAATAGGCAGAAAGAAATGGAGATGGATTGGCCATACGCTGAGGAAACCATCAAGTGACATCACTAGACAAGCCCTCGAGTGGAACCCGAAAGGGAGGCGGCGAGTTGGTCGTCAGTGCAAGGGTGACTTGGAGGAGGTCATGCGAGGAGGAGATGAAAGCATGTGGACAGACCTGGAGCAGGGTGAAAAAGTTGTCAGAAAACCGAAGTCAATGGAGGTGCGCAGCTGAAGCCCTATGTTCCTCTAGGAACTAAAGGATACAATAATAATAATAATAATTTTTCCGGCCAAACTGCGGTCAATATGGAGTGGAGTAACTTGTCAATAAGAGTCTGTTAGCCTATGGAAATTCATTTTCGTGATGCGTGCTCCATGTTACTGACCCAAGTAGTAGAACTGACTGACCCAACAAATGTGTTGAAAATGAGAACTGTGTTCTTTGTACTGAGTGTAGTAGAGTTACAAACTGATTTCAGAATGGTGAATATCTGCCCTGTCGCTTCGATTCTGGTTATTTGACATCCTCCTTCGTACCACCTGCGTGTAGTTGAAACGATGCTGCCTAGCCAGATAAGTGAGTGAGGTGACCTCTTTCGAGTGAATTCCGTTGATGGTTACTGATGTCTGGTGTTTACTTGTTTACTTGAAGTCCTGTTTTTGCGGCCTGCTTCTTCTACAAGTTTGTTGGTTATCGTCTGTAAGTCATCGAGTTTGTGTGGCATTATACATAAATTGTTTTGTAAAGTGCCGATCTTTTAGAGTCTTCTTATCTGTTCAGTGTGTCCGTAGTAAGTGAGACCAATCATAATTTACGACTGAATTATAACAATTTTGCTTACCATCAAATGAAATGATATCTGAAACAGGAAAAAGAGATTATCAGGTGTGTATCACCATTAGTGTTCATTGTCTATACTGAAGTATGCTTGTTTGTGTGTGTGTGTGTGTGTGTGTGTGTGTGTAAGAGTCACTTATTGTCAAATTAATTAGTAAAATTCATGTGAAACTATTCACTGTAATCAGTGCAATGCACTGGTCCGTTGATTTTTAGGCAACTACCTCAGATGATAACTGTAATGCATATGGGATCTGGAGACTGTCCATCCACTATCAAGTAACCGCTAGTCAAAGTTTGAACTTACTGAGTGATTAACAAAATCGACACAGACATTCATCTGTGCAACCAATGGTTAGTAAACAGTATGTCCCTCTATTATTGAACGTTGTTCTGAATGTTTTAATCCGGTGTGAAATGTACATGACTCCTAATTCTGTCATACAAGTGAAGTTATTATTATATTCATTCTCCGGATTTCGAATAAAACTCTGAGCTTCAGATGTTTATCTCCATTTCAGTCAGTTCTCTGGAGTCTTCCCTGAGCTGACTCCGTGATCATCTCAAAGCTCATATTCCCCTTTCACATCATTTTTGGACCGCTACATTGTTGATTCCCCCTCAGGTTCTATGTTACGGTCTTCTTGGAGTGAAATGTCATTCAATAGTCACCTTAGAATGCCTTCTGTGTATCTCCATTTCCTTCTGCATATTTGTCAGATGGCAGATTTGTCGCTGGAGTTTCTTGTTGCATCATCCCTTGAAGTCAGCTATCTGGTTTTCAGTGTCAAGTGAAGACAGCTTCCGACGAAATTCCTGTGTAGTCTGGTGTAAAACTGATATGAGGAATTCATATTATTAGTGAAAATTGTCTGAATCAGCATTGGTTTTTTTTCACTGGTATCTTGTCTCTTATGTTGAATGGTGGAAAACACCACGCCGACTTTAGAGTAATGAACACTTGTGTATGCTTATGGGTCCTGGTTGTCTTTGACATCCTTATCCGCGCAACGTGTAGTTCACATGATACTCTTCAGGTGAGTAAAGTGGACGATTTCCTCTAAGTTTCTTGTTATCGTCGTTGATAGTGTGTTGATAAGTGACATTGTAGATTCTACGCTTTCTTCAAATTGAAGAGATAAGAAAACTGATCCACCAGAATCAGCTCCTAAATGTGTTTTTGTAGCTTGTTGAAAATTAGTCTATAAAATAGTCTCACCAATGCATATCTATGTGAACCTAATCCTTACTTCAGTGACCACACAAATGTCAAAAAATAAACTTATTTATTCTGTATTACTCCGTAGATTTTATCTTGGTAAATGTGCAGAAGCAGAACAGTGTAATGCCTCAGGGTGTGGCAGTGAAAAAGGGTGATACTGATAGAGAAATAAAATCTTAAACAGTCAGTCAGAGGATGCTTCCTCTAATAATGAAGTTATATTTTTCAATGAACACGAGTATGTCTAAGAAGACTGTTTCCACCCTTTTTCTCTCCTATATACAACACAGAGGGGTATCAAGTATCTATAGAAGTAATTATTCACATTCACTTGACTTAATCTGTACAGATTTGATTGGATTCAAGTTTGAAGCTGGATTGAAGTTAGTCAGTTAAAAGTTGAAGATAACTAGACAGTTAGTTAGGTTGGGTCTCTGACGAATGAATGACACAGCTATGGAGTACTCCCTTGTCAGTCACTGGTTTCAATAGTCTTCATGCTTTTCTTACAGGGCAGGGCGGCTTACCTGACGTTCAACTTTACCTGCCTACCAGGCTTTTGGTCTGCTAGGCGACGTTTAGGAGTAAGTCCATCGGAAATCAAACACTGAGCCAAATTCCCGTGAGCAAGTGATGCATACTGTACCGAAATAAACTGATGCATTCAGCCTTAACTACACTCCTCTTTTGTATTAATAACACAGTAATTCTCATATAAACCTATTGACTTCATTTCACTTACCAGTTATCCATTTATCACTTTTTAATATACTTGCAGTTTCAAGGGATACTTTTAAACTTCCAAACCAATCTTCCGACGGAAGTGCCTGTTGCATTTGACTATGTGACATTGCCAGTAGTACCATAATGTTGCTAGAAGTATTTAGTCGATATGGATCCAACTCGGGGATATCACATGACATTGGAATTGAGTTAAATGTTGGCTCTATTCTCTTCAATACTTCTTTGACCTATGCAAGATATCAAAATGAAGAAACAAGTGGAAAGTACTCTTAAGTTTGAAAGTTAATTCAGTGGCAAATTAATGAAGAAAATTTAGTGAACAGACTTAGAAATCAAATTTAAAAGTGATGTTCTAAATAAGTGGGGATGCATTTTGATGTATGGTGACTAGCAGTTGATTTCAGGATGCGCACTTCGCACTTGGATGTATTCCTCAATGGGTGATGGTGTTCTCCATGAGTCCCAAACTCAGTGACAATCGTGCCAAACGCCAAAGCGTTATCCTCTAGACCAAGAGAGCCATGAGAGCCACCTCTTATGCAGTGGGTACCAGTTATCATTCTTTTATAATTCAGTTTGAATTTCAATTGACTGAAATATCTGGCCTCTTTTGACATGTCTGATCAAAGGGTCCCATTGCATAAGAGGTGTCTTTGCTGGCTCTCATGTTCTAAAAGATGCCACTTTGGTGTTTAAAACGATTGGTACTGGGTTCCAGACCTCATGGGAACACCATCACTCACTAAGGAATACATCCAGGTGATGAGTCCCAAATCGGATGAAGTGCGTATCCACTGGATCCCACTGCTAGTCAGTATCCATCAAGTCCCTTTGATTTAGTCCTCAGACGCTGACGATGCATCCGTACAAGTAGCCAACATGTCAAAAGAGGTGGAATACTTTGGTCTTATCAATCAACGAGAAAATCAAAAATTGAGTTAAAAATAAACGAGACATGGTGATTTATCTACCCTTTTATATATTGACAAATGCCACAGATGTGATTCGCTGATTTCTTTCCCAGAACTGAATACCTCGGGCTAGTATTCCAACTGAATCTAGTTGGCTACCTAGTGATACTGGTTAGTGTAAGTATTCTCTAACTAAAGCCTTTCATCTGTACATTCAGGACACTTTCACTGATACCATGATGATATCGTCGTCTTGAACAACAAACAACGGATCACGTCTTGTTCTAAACACACAAGAATCGCCACGTTTGGTTTTGCCACTCCACCATAAATGCTGAATTATTTCAGTGAAGAGAGGGGCAGGGACAACGCCGAAAGTCGGAATCGGCTACTTCATTATCGTTATTTCTTCTATTGGGTTATACTCTATACTTATGAAAACCTATGAAGCATATTGTGGTATATTTGTCTGTATGAAAGAAGCGGGTAAAGAGTGCCTAACAAAGGAAGTGAATCCTAGTTTCCGAATCGTCTCCGAAATTTCCGTATATCATAGTCGACATTTCATCAGATAAATAGATATCCTAATACGGTTAGTGATGAACATGCTGTCCATTCTGATCTCGATACTTCTATGGTTAAATAATATAATTCCCAAGAACAACTCATGAATTCCTCAGATATCTACCCAAGAAGGTAATGCTATAATAAACTAGGAAATTATTCAAAAATATCAGAAGACATTGACTGTGAAATAAAGGTCAACATATTTTTACACCCCATCATCATTTTTAAAAAATTTACAAAGCGAACTGTACTCACATCTTCGCAGAGGTTGTCTAAGATTTCTAAGAATCGATGGTCTGATTTGTCGTAGTCTCCAATTACCAACGGTTTAACTGAAAGGTTTATTTCAGCTACGAGAATCTCTGGAAATCATGTTGAAAAAGGGAGGATACATGTTACACAGAAACTCTTCATGAAACTGTTGGTAAAATGATTTTTATCAGTTGGTTTTCATTTAATGAAAGCCGCTATATCTAAAGATATTGACTGTTATTGAAACTTGGTCAATAAACACACTGATTGGAAACTTGATGGATCCCGCTGGTTACGACTTATCATCATAATCTCAAGTAACTTTCAGTATAGAGCCAGCCGCTAGTCAGCATCAGATCAATTTTCATATGTTCTTTTGTAGAAGCTTGACTGGTTACAGGATTGATCACGAAATCATATCGGTTACTGACATTGGATGACAGTGGTGCTAAATATACATCGTCAAATTGTCAGACTTTGAAGTTGATGCACCATTGGGTGGAACCCGGTATCTGAATGGTCTCAGAACTCTCCTAATAACCAAGATGTCCTCGTCTCGAACTCCAGTGGGTGTGTACTACTGAGGAGTCTCAAACTAGGATGAAGCAGTTCCCCAGTACTCCCGGCTGGTTTTCTAATGGTTCTCTCACTCATGTCAACTCTTGACCGATTCCATAACAAGTGAAGCTATCACTTGTTTTACAAACATAGAGTTATAGCGAGCCACGTATGATCAGCATATATTGCTGTAGTAGGCTTCAGACTTCAGTCAACACTGAAGAAGAGATGGCAGGCCAGAAGTGAAAAGGAGACAAAACAAGGAAGTCTGGTAACGAAATCAATGAATTCAACAAATGTGGACAAGGATTTGGAGATCAACTGATTGGACATATGCTTAAGAGAGCATTGTTAGGTATCACACGCCCAAAAGGAACCAGAGTGAAAACCGGAATATGAAGCGACGGGTTGGGTGTTGATCAAATAGTCACACGAAGGAGATCGTGTGAGGAAGAAATGAACAGTTATAGGCAATGGAAAATCAAGTGGTATCGGCTGCGGACAACTGAATGAAAGGGTGGTCTGCTTCTGAAATTACACTTCCTATTTATGCTATCATATCATTGTTCTTCATCCTACTGTGGCATGTATTACTGATAGGGTTTATCAGGAGTATGCAGTAGGCGTTCTTTGTCACAAAAATGTGGAGAGATGGGTTTGATGGTAAAGAGAGTAAATGAACCAGTGTTGCGGCGTAACATAGCTTACATGAAATGAAGAAAAAGAAACACAATGCGAAACGGAGGAGCAGTATTACACGGGAGATCTGTGCAAATGATGAGTTTCATAATTTCACTATATAAAAATACCAAATTCCTAACAAACATTTCGTTAACAAGTCTCTTGTCTTCGACCATTATACTATAAGTGGCGTTTTGAGTGGAAAACAGAGTTCCAAAGAGATGCCTGCATTGTGCTTTGTTTTCAGCTCCTATTCCACCTTAATATCATCCTCTTCATTCCACCCTCTGACGAATAAGTCATCGCTTCTAGGTCTGGGCTCCACTTAACAGCCTGACATGTGATGTCACTCAACCATCTCTTCAGCATATTTTAGGTTAGTAGGTTCCCAGATGGTTTGCAGCCACAGTTGTATGTCGTCTGTCCTTTCTGATTGGCTGTCTGTTCTTCGGTGTTATGTGAAGTCAGCTACTCATAAAAGTCTGATAAAGCCTGTTGAAAATGATTTTGGTGATGTGTCAGGTTTCTGAACCTCATGGATATGAGGAATTGTTTTCGAAGTGTGTTCCTTCTAACCAAATGAGAAAATTTTCTATAGTTTGGTTTGTAAGGGTCAGTTATGCTTTTTATGGTTTTCAATGGTTCTTTAACTGATATTAATCTGTGGTCAACTCGTAAAAAAACAAATGAGAAAAATTAGAAATGTTTCTTCAAGGGGCTGCGAATAACGTTTTGGAAATGCCAAGGATATCTTTCTCACTCTAATCAGTGTACTTCTGACTCGATGATAACAAGCATCATAATGCGTAAATGGTTTTCAGACACTCATAAATATTTGACTTTTGTTCCACACAGAGCAAATGAACTTTAAAATACCATTTCGATTTAAAAGTACATCTATAGAACAATCCACTAAACATATGCCACATATTTGATTTTATAAATATAACTTTTGCCACTACATACCTGACTCTACATTAGCTAACTGTACTTCAGTAACACCAAATAGGAAACGCCAAAAGAGAACACTACGTGAACTAAGATAACCCTTTTCTAAGAGTTTCTCATGTGATACTTTCAACTGGATTGCTTTCTTCGACTTAATAAATGAACACTTCTCAACTGTTTCTTGCAACCCAGGGTAGAGATGTGACACCTGGTCCTCCAACTGAAAAACATGAGCCAAAAACAGAAAAAGTGAATAGTCAGCCATCTCAGTTAATTGAAAATAAAACAAATACAACCTCAAAGTTGAATAACATCCATCATTCAAAATAACAAATATGACTATATCTGACAGTGATCACAATAGTTCCCTCAAAAAAGTAAATCAAAGATCAGTAGGAATCACTCAGGTGTATTTGGTAATATCTACACTACTGAGGAAATTTTTAGCATATCATCCATAGCTAATTGTCTGTAGACAAAATTTAGCTGATTTCTGTGAAACTTGTTAACGAGATAGTAGCACAAGACAGTGTTTATCCGCATTGCATTACACAATGCGTGCATTTCACTTTATCGTTATTCTGTTCATGAAGAGAGCAATCTACTGTTCTGCTTAACAGGTACATCAACATCAACTATGTTAGAAAGGAGAAACTATATATTTCTACAATAGTATGTATATGTATTTACTGGTAAGCGTGTACAATGTCTCGATTTGGACAGTTATCCATCTATGTTAATAAAGTTGAATTTCTTACAGTTACATACCGAGAACGATATTCCCCTCACTGAGCTAATCGTTCTTATGAACTTACTCACCGCGCTTTTCATACGGTCACATTTGAGAAAGAAGGAAGCCAAAAGAACTAACATACAATCTAAAGTCACCAGTGTCATCAAATTCTCCGATTTCAGGGCATATATGTCATTGACATTAAATAATATCGGAAGAATTGTGGATTCAGACATCACAGAAATTTTTCAGGTGGTGTCTGCTCAACCATGAAGATCAGTAAACGTCAACTCCTTTTCTCCGTCCTCTTTTTATTCCTCCATGTATAAGCAGATTCGGTTAGCAGTTTATCAGTCGGGGCTAATGTGACTCTTCATAAGAATGTAGCGGCAAAGCACATTTAAACGATTTACTGATTCTTCTTAAACCTGGAATGGATAACAATCACTAGCATGCAGGACATCAGCAGAAAGCAAATTTCGTCCTCAAAGTCATCCATCAGCGGGCTGGCAGTTTTATCAAGGTTTTCAGCCCACAAGAATATAAACTCTGAGCCTTTCAACTCAACGAAACAGTATTGCAGCGGCTATCCAATTCCTCAGAAATCGGAGTCAATCAGACTGATAGGCATCAGTAAACCTTCCACGTAAGTACATAAGAAAGTTAACAGTAAACATCTCAGACACCTACTAACTCTCATCATTATTCCGGCTCATTTCGCTGCCATTCTCTTCACTTGCAGAAGTGGTTACAGCGTCTCACACTGGAAGGGTATAAACAGCCACTTTTACACCGAAATCAACAATGTTCCCTACATAGTACATAAATAAAATGAACCATTCCACATCACAACAGGCCCACTGAGGCGGATAAATTTCACGTGGTATTTAGTTGTAAAATACGTCAATTAGCTGCACTGAATAATCAATCATTAATTTAGAATAAAAATCAGCTGACGGATCATGACATGCATGACAACTAACCTCGTTGCACCAATCAGTGTGGAGTTCTTTAGATGACACAGTGTAGGACAGTGTGTATTCTGAAATAAAGATCATTTAGAGAAAGACGATATCACCCTTCTTAAAAACACTAATGAGCAAATAAAATTTCAAACGATTTCATCTTACCTTCTCAAACAGGGTGACATAATTTCCCTCACACAATTAAGTTATCTGCTCTTAGCGAATAGCGACATCATTAGTATTTATTTACTGATGACTTTTCGCGTTAGACCTATATCTCATATTTGCTATCAGGTCACGCATTATTTTCAAACTTTGCTATTTACTGCTTTTATTACTTCTTATGCTTTGATTTTATTGGTAGTAATACCTTCATATCTGAGGGACTGACACTGCGTAGTTCCTACTGCGCAAGAATTCAGGCATCTTTCTCTCCCTGAATCCACACATATAAGCTCTCATCACTGCAGCTCTGTCCCTCCCCAATTGTGTAATTGAGTGTTAGCACTTGCATGTAGATTGCTGAGCTTTACTCTAAACTCTTCACCTTCGTGTTGCCAGTCATTCTACATTCAGATAAATTCTTGTGTTCCGGTAGTCTGACCACCAGCGATCTACTGGTGTGATCTATGCAGTTGGTTTCACAGTAGTGGGAAGGTACTTTGCCAAATACATTATGTCATTAGAGTCCTTTAGTCTAGAGAGTCTGTCTCTGAGTAAAATCTGAGGCTTAAACTACACCCCAATTCCTGCTTTACTGGGAATCCTACTTAAGGTTGCATACATCCCTTCCTTATATGGTGAAACCATGGATGCCTTAAACGCCCTCTTATTTATTTTCTGGCTAATGGTTCCATTGTTACCTCTCTTTAATCTTGTGAGCATTTCCGATCACTTAATTAAATCTTATGCGACAGTAGTTGGATACCAAGGCTGTTTCTCCTTGTTTTATTTCATTATTGACGTCCCCTGATTATGTAGTCGTCTATATGCACTTTCAATCACAACACACACGCGAACATTAGGACTGAAAATTGAGTATTTGTAAAAACGCCGATCTAATATTTTCACAGTGCTCAGTGAGAGAATAAGTCTGGTCGTTAGTCCATACACATCGATCAATAACCAGCATAGAGTCAAAACGCTGTAACAGTGTCACAATACTCGTCTTCTCACCTGCATTTTTCCATTCCTTTTCTGGAAATGAAATTAAAAAGTATAATTGGTGATTAAACAGTAAATCACCGATTATCGATGTTAACAAAACTTAAATGCTCAGAAATAACTAATACTGCTCGAGGAACAAGACTTTCACAGTAAAAAACGCATCAATATCGTTAAAAGCTGAATTATTCAATCAGGCAAGGATGTTCCTAACTAATCATCTTCCAGCACTACGACGTTTCAGTTATACGACTCAGTTCATAACTTTTATTGAGCATAAACTTCCCATCTAAAATTGGCATCTGAATGGGGAAATTACCAGTGAATTAATGCAGACTTTGCTGTTTCATGTGGTGAAATCCAAACAAATGATTTATTCCTACAGGTGATGTTGAAAGAATAGTAGACCCTTTTGTGAATGTTGCATTACATTCTCAATAATTGAACAGCATCATCAGTTGGCTTGTTTCATGATTGAAAGGATGAAAGCACTTCATCCTTCACTCTTTTATGGATGGTTTTTTCGCTTCTCTCCACACACGCTGATTCACTACCATCTACTTGGACTCTGCTATAGACAAACAACCATAATACACGCTGTATTCAGAAATCCAGAGTATGAATTGGAAGTATAGGGTTTTGGTTATTGTTGCAAGCATTGTCGAATCGATTAAACGGAGCTTTGCCATAACCGAAATACTTCCCTCTGATGGAGGAATATATTCGCATAACTGGAATGATTTGAATCATCAGAAATGTGTTCAGATCGTTCAGGTGAGAATGTGACAGATGTAAGCTAAGGGTTCTGATTCGGGAATGAAAATCAAACCTCGCTAAGTTTACTAGTTTACTAATGTGACAGCCGGTACAAAGTTCAGAAAGGGAAGGAATGAACTCTAGATGTATTGCTTCCCTAGAGCCAGGGGAACGAAATGACACAGGCTGATAAAAGCCTCAGAGCAGACGGCCAGCCGAAGTGTCTTCTTTTGATAAAAGCGAAACTAAGCTTGAAATTTGAGATGTAAAAGCAAAGACCAAAAATTTGGTAGAGAAAGCAGTGAAGAGAGTATTTTGAGTGAACAAAGCGAAGACAGAGTTGATAAAGAAACTTAATCGAAAACAGTGAGAAGTGATCGCCATCAACGAGAGAAACTTAAATGGAGTCACCTCTCTCACTTATCTGGGTGTAAATGTTTTAACTAAATGCGTCACTGAGGACATCATCAAAAGCAGGAACAAAGAGGCAACACCGGATTTCATTAATTTGAAATTAGTGTGAAAAATGGCTGACCTCAATATAAATAACAAGATCTGAATTCTCAATACTAATGTCAAGTCAGTCAGATGCCTCCTCTCCACACCGGATATCAGGTAGACGGTTGGAGGAGGTTAACAGCCAGGAACTCTAGCTAAAGACCAGCTAATGAAAAATGACCCAACAAATATGGAGGAAGAAGTAGAGTTTGACTGGAGATACGTTGAGATTGTTAAGTAACATCATGTGGAAGGCCATCAAGCGGAGCCTGAATGGGAAACGAGGAGTTTGGTGTGAGTCCGAATATCAGACAGCGTAAAGGAGCCATGAAAGCGTATGAACAATTTTACAGCTGGGTGTAAAAGACCAGAGACTTATTTTCCATCCGGAACCCAAAAGTAAACTATTATTACTGAAAAATACCAAATACTACCGCGTTCACTACGACAGTATTCACAATTTATAGTTTCTTTGGCACGCATGAGTATCCTTCGGACCAGTGGAAATAGAAAACACATGAAAATATTATAGAAATCATCGACTTACTCGTTACTGACACAATAGCTGTAATCAAGTGAAATAAACTTATTTCAATGGACTCTCGAAAACATCAATGCATTTGCGAACAGTTACATGGAGACATAAAACTAACACTAATATGCTCACAAGTTCAAACCACTCTCATATATTTTTTTTATACCTATACGTTCCCTGTGGAACATAGGGCTTCAAGCTAGAGGCTTGAAGTTTCTGTAGCAGTGTTTATTTTTACAGGATGAGGTTACTAGCCTCATACCCAACTTTTCCTCTTTACCAGCTTTATTTTTTGGTTTAGCGAGGTAAGGGAGTCCGTCGGTCGGGTCTCGAACCCCGGACCATGTGCATGGGCGGCGAGCGTCCTAACCGCTGTCCCATCGACGCGAACTCTCATATATTAACACTATTCAATGCATTATTCACAACGGTTAACAAATAAAAATAGATGAGTGTGCTCACCAATCAATACCATTTAGTTGACGAACTCCTGTTCACCTAAATCTACAGATCGCCTGATTCTTTCACAAATCAAAGCAGTTATTCTACCAACCACTAGGATATTCTAAGTCATCTGACACACACCAATTGTTTCACTTACCCGTTGGCCATTTATCATTAATTTGAATCGCTCCAGGTTTCACTGATTGTTTAAATGATCTGAACCAGTTTTTCGAGGAGAACGCATTCTCGACTTCAATGGACGACATCATAAGGTGTATTGTGACATCGAGTCCTGTGACATTTTGATTCAGATGTAATGGGATTTCACATGATAAGACGACTGAACTCAGTCTCGGTTCCATAATCTTCACCACATCCTTCACCTGGTTACATCAACAAAAGAACAGAGAGAAATCTTAGGTTACATGCGAATTGTCTACTCAAAATAGGACAGCCTGGCTGCAGAGTTATTAGTGAGCACTGACACTTTGAGAACACCAAAGGGACTAATATTTACAAATCGACAGTTAATTAATAAATCAAAGTGTTCATGCCTCTTTCATGAGACTGAAAGTAATTAAGACACATAAATATGCATGTCTTCTAAATCCCTCATTGTACTGTGATGAGTAATTCTTCGATTGATTTCAAATATCTATTGAAAGTATATCGTCCACATGTATAAAAATCACACACGTTTTTGCTCAACTGTGCGTTGATGGCACAGTGGTTAGAACTCTCGCCGACCATGCACATGGTCCGGGGTTCGAGCCCTCGCCGACGCACACCCGATATCTATGGTCGGCCTGCAAAATTTGGGCTACCGATATCCACGCTGAAAATTCCATACTTGTACCGAAAATACGGTGTGGAATCAAGCTGTAATCAATAATAAAAATAAAAAATAAAAACTGACAGCATTGTCTTCAACATGAGAGTTCCCATGGTAATTGTCAGGGGATTGTCTTGACAAACATTCATACATCGTCAACAACTCTCTTCCAGACTCATATTTCATTAAACATTGAAGTTACTTACATCCTGACAATATTCATCCAAAAGCTCCAGTGATGCTTCACTATTTCTTGTGATCACTGCTTCATTCCAGTCTCTGACAGACAGAACCAGTTCCACTGAGGTAATTTCTAAAATGTATTAGAAACGTGAGCGTATGCAACATTATTATATTACCAAATTACATGTCATTGAAAAAGATCAATAAGTGAGTGCTCTGCCAAGTTTTTTAATCTAAAACGTTTAGTTGTGGTACTTGAGATAATGTGCACCTGTGAAAAGATCTACAATCCGTCGAGGTCAAATCCACGTGCAATTTTGAAACGTAGAGTTCTCTTTGTTTCTCAGTGTTACTGGAAACTGAGGAAGAAGATGTTCCAGCTTATTGTTAGATACTGATGATCGTACAACTGTTTCTTTCATATAAGCTTTTCATTGCCAGTATACAACACAAATACGCATCATGTCATGTGCATGTTTATGGATTATCTCCTCTTCACTTTCGTCCACTACACTGATGGTTGATTAAGACTTGTACGGTGAAGTAGACTTGAATACCTGATTGAATGAAATTTCAGTCTGACAATGAATGTTCGGTTAGTTGATAGTATAGAAGTACGAATGAGAGAATAAATTGTATTTCACACCTCGACAAACTTCAGGATACTCTCCAAAAATGTCGCTGCAAATCGTGAAATGGTTAAGTCATTAAATCGCATTAAGTAAAACCGAAAAGAAGAATGAAATGTACTCAATAATAATAATTTTTGGGACTAAATATCCCTCATAGGTGGCTGCATGTATCTGAATGTATAAACTTGTAGATATTGTAGTTCGACTTTTATTTGACTCACTTCGATATTTGAAGTAGTAAAGAAGAAGTGAAAATTAAAATCAAATGACTGACTAACTCACCTGGAATTTTAGATTTTCCAACATTTTTGGAATTAGTAGGAACTCGTCCTTGAGCTGATACTGTCAGAAAAACGAAAAGAACATTTTCTCTGATTAATTATTGAGTAATGAATCAGTAGTCAACTTTACAATCCAATAAAATACCAAAGTGTAAAATTCTCCCATAGTATTCACGTCACCATGCACTGTTCTCGCTGATACTGTCATAACGCAAGTGGATGAGTCATTTTATCACAATTCATGAAGCCAAACAACCTGTGGTGCTTAATTTTCAAACATTTTGAATCACACTTATCATGTAACCAGAACCACAGTAACTGCTGTTAATAAACCATGCGTGCTAATGAGAAACTTCCGTACATCACACATCTCATGACACAGAGACATCAGCTGCCTCACCTTATGTTGCACCTACAAAGACTACACGAAGAAAAGTTTCATTCATCAATATGAACGAGTCGACAAACAACTAATTCGGTGTTTGGTTCGGTTTAATGAGGACTACGACTAGTTGGGATTTGCACTACACATCAGCACACGTTTCTTCAAGTACGTGTGCTTCCGTGAAAATCCCAATTCAAATACAATTATTACAAGGTGTTCGCAGAGTTTCTTTGTAGATATTTGTGTAGAAAATCTGTCGGAATGTATCTGGAACGTGTTGACTGAAATGGACTACCGAATATCTGCTGCTGTTCAATGTATGAAGACGTCATGCAGAGAATTGGGATTAGTTACTGTTGAAAGGGGCCACGTATTCGTAGTCACACACACTGAACTGGTGAAATCAAGATAATCTCTTTAACTAAGTCTGCTTGAAGAGATAAACTGAATATTTTCCATTTCTCATGCGACTAATATTAAACGGTGAGGCGAAATATGAGTTAAAATTCTCTACAACGAATGGCTGATACAACGAAGGACAGTATAGAAATTTGTTAGAGCATTTATAGACACCCACGTTCTATTTAACAGAACTAGTGAAGAAAATCAAAAATAACCACATTGTTTTCTTTCTATCAGACTGCCTTCCATCAAAACATCACCACTGAAGTAACAGTCTACGGGTTGTTCATTTATCTTCTCATCTCCTGTATGAATATTATCAAATATCTTATTCTTGTCAAGGACGCTAATTGTCACGGAATTTTAGAGAAGCACTAGACTGTGACGTAATCATGTAAATCTCTTCTCCTGCAAACCAGACCATAAATTTCAGTAGATTTGATATTCTGGCAGAATACAGTCAAACATGTTAATAGTGGTGAAGTGTCATCCTTGGTGACTGGAAGCGATTTTGAAGACTAAGAGTACATTGCGGAGATAAACACTTGTTATGCTCACGAGTCTTTTGTTAATGTAACAAGTGTACACTAGAACATGCTCGAATCAAACCTCCCGAGATACATAAGAACCGTAACTAACAGGACAGATAGGTGAAGGAGCACAGATACACGACGTCAGTGAAGTGAGTTCCAAATTTATGCAAGATAGTCTTATTTGATGTCATCGTCAGGTGTGGTTCAAGATCAAAGTGCTCGCCGACAGCGCACGTGGCATGCGATTCGATCCTCCGCCAATACACTCCTGTGCGTCGGTGGCACAGTGGTTAGGACTCTCGCCGACCATGCACATGGTACGAGGTTCGAGCCCACGCCGACGCACACCTTGATATCTATGGTCGGCCTGCGGAATTTGGGCTACCGATATCCACGCTGAAAATTCCATACTTGTACCAAAAATACGGTGTGGAATCAAGCTGTAATCAAAAATAAAAAAAAAAATAAAAAAAAAAAAATAAAATCTCGTTCAGCCAGTACTGAAACCAGTGAAGATGGATAGTTGAGTGTGAGTCTAGCAACCCCACCCTACAAATGAAACTTCCACACTCGGCACGCAAATGAATGAATGATAGAGTAAAAAATTAAAATCAGGTTCGTAGTATTCCCCTCAAACAATCTCACCATCGAAAATCTTATTCCGAGTGTCTTTTTGATTCACATTTATAAAGAAAGTGATATTATTATTTGATTATGGGAGGAGACATGACGTCAGTCAAGTTATCAGACACACCGTCCGAATTTCTGTTTTACACAGACATAATCTTATCCACAAATAGGTCCCCACAGTTTCTGTTATTCATAATGGTTTATACTTTCTAAATTCCATGAGCAACATATCTCCTGAAAATCTTTGTAGTTCACAGTCGTAATCTGTTACCTCCTCTTCCTATCCGGGTTATTACTGGTTAGCTGAAGTTGAGGAATGAGTCAACTAGGGCCTGAACTGAAACCAAGTGTATGATTTCTGAGTGTTCTTCCTGTGAACTACCGGTACACACATCATTAAAATATACAATTCACAATAAATTATCAACTCAGATTAAGAAATAATCCTATTCAACTTACCCTTGTCCAGTGTATTATACCCAAATAATAAAAGGATGAGTGGAATCACAACCAGTGATACTACAGACCTCATGGTTTTGTCTCACTCGCCTAATTAGCGATTTCTGCTTGTTTCTGCCTTCGTCTATATTTATACCAATTCTTAGTCCAATTAGGGAAACAGAATAAGAAGAAAAAATGTTACAATCAGGTCAAAAGCTGCTTGTCATTCTTATTATTAGATTTTATTGTTCAGCTATGCTTTGTGTCTTGTGTTAGTGTATTTCTTCTTCTTCTTCTAGTCAATGTCATGCTTATTTTTATTTATCAACATTCTATTCACATATAAACAAACTTTTAATGTTCTATTAGGCGGTAAAGTAATTTCACTTTGATTATCGATTTTTACACAGAAATAATTAAAAGGACCGATGAATGTCTCTCATTAGTAGTCTGAGAAAATTTTTATCTGAGGTGTATGACTTCAATTTAGCTGTGCTGTTTAAGCTGGTTGATTTAATCGCAAAGCTTTTGTCTTTCTTCTAGATAACATCTTCAGTGAACTTGTTTGAATTCTCCATGAATGTGATACAATTGTATCTCCCTACAGACAACCAATATCGTGGTTGATTGTTAAATTACATCTTTATTTATCAATATCTTTCGACTTGTAAAGTGAACCTTTTCGTAATGTGATATACTTTGTATTAGTTGGTAAGTGTAATCCATATAAGTGTGTGTTTGTTAATCGTTGATTCATTTGAACACCAGGCTTCTAGAAATTCCCTAGCATTTCGACTATTCCCACAGTCTAAAATTTCTACATTCTGTCAGTCAAATTGGTATCCGTAATTGTCTAAATGCAACGATATGAAAGAATACATATCAGATCTCTTCATAGCTAATTTATGTTCTTGAATTCTAAGGTGAAGGGGACGCCCACTTTGACCAATATACTGTTTATCGCAGTTTACCCAGTTCATTTAGCAGACGGTATTGATCTTGTCTTCTTTAGGTTTTGGATCCTCCGGTGTGCATAGTATTGAATTAACTGATGGTATTTGAAATGGTCTTATTATTCTAGCAGTTGTTTCAGAGATATTTTTTATTCATGAAAGGATCAATTTTCTTGTGGTCATTGAGGATGATTTCTTGTCGGTAATTCGGTTTGAGTTTACATGGTTCATTATTCTTCAGAACAGTGAATCAATATTTTTATGCTATTCTCTTCTTTTCAGCATTGGAATGCTACAGTGTGCTTTGACTCTCTTAATAAATGTCTGCACACAGTTTCTTTCTTGAGTAACTGGGTTATTGCAGCTATAGCTGAGTATTCGACCTAATTATTATTACGTTATTGTTTCCTTTAGTTCCTAGAGGAACATAGGGCTTCAGCCGTAAGTCTACATTGCGTTCGGTTCTCTGCCAGCAGACTTTTACTTTGTTTGATGGGTGAGCCTAATTAATAATTATAATCTCTGCACAACGGCTACAGTTGTTAATCCTGATGTGCGCGATCCCTATATTGTTCCTTCAATCTCTTCGTACATTGCATTGATAAATTTTAGATAAGTTGTAAGGCATAATCCTATGAGTTCCATCCAATTTGCTTTTGTATGTTCATCAGTGTGGAGTAGTTGTTGTATAGTTTCTTTCCCTAGTTTCAGACCATTTAAAGTGTATAATGCTGTGAATTCAAAGAACATAATGATTTCGCGATTATCAGTGTTAGCCATTATCTTATTGATCATAAGAAAACAATAATTTTTGGTTAATCCTAACTGGTAATGTCTGCATAGTACGTTTATGTCCACTTCCGGTTTGAACCTTCCATCGCTTGACGATTTTCCTATCGCCGAATGATAGCAACATAAAATTTACAATGATACTGAGGAATAGAGACACATAGAGCAGGTTAAGCAAACATTTGTCTGTGTTCCGTAAAACCTGATTAATTGGCCTCAAAATCACTGCTAAACACAGAAGAATTCATGTCTAATTTCTCGAGAGAAAGAATGTGAATGGAAAAGCTTGAAGATGCTTCGCTAAACACTAAAGAGTGGCAATATACCTCAGAAAATCTCTCATTTGGATATATAAATTGATTTCAGCAACCTTCTTAATCAAATGAGACTTGGTTCTTGTACATGACACGGAATTACAATACTTGAAACTAACTGTCGACGAATACCGAAATATCCAAGGTCAAAATCGAGAAGCGAATCACTGAGGTGAAAGAATTTTCCGACAATAAAGACTTTCAACACTTAGTTATTGGGGATTCAATTCATTTCAAGTTTGACCACGGAATGATATCAGTTAGAGAGCCATTTGAAAAAAACAACTTGTGTGTTCTGGACAGCTTTTTCATTCTAGTTTGTGATGCATCAGCAGTAGGCACGAACTGGGATTAGAACCCAGGACCTCCTAGTTACAGGGTAAGTTGAAAGACCATTTTGCCACAAGTACTGAATGTTGCCTGGAGTTTCAGAGGGCATTCCTGATGAGTGGAATCCATCCAGATGAGCGTGAGGAAAAATACTTATCGATGATATTTTCCGGCAGTCGAGCTATAATCGTGAATTGATAGAGGTTAAGATTGATGGGCTAGTAAACTAGATACCGTTGGCTGGATAATCTACGAGCTTGCCTTGCATCCGGAAGGTCCTAGGTTCGAAACCTGGTGGGTGCGTACTGGTTGTTAGTCCTGGATTGGGACGAAACAGTACTCCCTGTTGGTTTTCAATAGTTTTACAACTAACACCACTCTGTGATCTAGCTTGAATCAGATAATTTACTAGAAAAGAAGTGAAGAAGCCGTCTGGTTAGGATTATAGGTAAAGACAAAACTAGAATAGAAAATCACACGGTTGAACAAATTTTCATTTAAAATAAAATAATTGACAAAAAGGAGCACAATTAAACAACGTAAAGCATGTTCATCAAGATGAAACACAAAATCATGAACGATTTCCCTTCGGACGCATGAATTTGGTTTTAATCCTGGGAACATGGAACTGTCTTGAATTTTATTAGACTTAAAAAATTTCAGTACATCAGTTTCATAATGGCTGTCTAACAGGTAGCAAACAATCACACTAGGAAACACTTTTACACTTTCCAGACGCAATTTTCCTGAAATGTTCACAGACATTTGGTCAAAAATACTTCGTTTCGCTTTTCCGATGTTTATACTTAGGCACTCGTATGTAAATTGCTATAATCAGTTGGGAAAAACATGAAATAGGGATTCTTCAACCCTTTGATAGTCTCAGTAGTCATTTTTATTTCAGTAAATTGTGACTAGTCTGGCAGCTAGACGAATTCATTTGAGAGCTCCATTTATTCTATACATATATAATTCTCCCAGATATATTATCACCTTTGATTTCAAGATGAAGGCAGGCGAGTTCCTTTCCTACCGTATCAAATGTTGACTTTATATTTGCTATCCTGGTGTGTTTCTCAATGAGTTTTGAAGGTTATCAATTGTATCGTGGATACTTTTTAATGATAGCGAGTTTGTCTTCGAACACAGTCTTTCAGTGAGCTAGAACAATGTCCTCACTAAACACCACTGTAGGTTACTGCACAAAATCTTTTCAAGTTCAGATAAAGTCCACTGTGATGATGATGATGATGATAATGAATATATCTTCGCATACTTTTAATCTGTAATTCATTTTCTATTTAGTTCATATTCTTGAGTTAAATGTACATTCAAATGTGTGCCCTCTCAAATGAGCTGAATAATTGGGAGGCATCTTTACTATCATTATATATGATAAATGTGTTGTCAATATATCACTTGTAAAGAGCTTGATCAACTATGAATCTTTTCAACCTGGTCTGTCGTGGGTAACCCACAAAAAGAATTCTCTAAGAAGGTACTTAATGGACTGTTCGTCGAATCTACATAAATATGGGAGTACATGTCTCTGTTGAACGCGAATTGCGTATTCTTGTTGTGGATAGGTAATTTGTTTTACATGACATAAAATTAACTCAATATTAACACTTTTTCGCCCCAGAAAAACACAGTTCAACTGTGCATAGCATCTCTATGTTAGTTCTTTAGACATTGTCAGACGAAATTTGTCAACGTATCTACGGACAGACTGTAACAGAATAAAACAGTGATTTACTGTCGGCTAACGTGAGTACATCTCTGCACAATATCTAAAAACAATTTCACTGTACTCTATCAATCTTCAAGTTATTGTTTTCCATAAATATTTATTTGAATGAATAAATTTGCCGATGAATATCAGATAAACGATTAGACGTAGACTTCCAATGGTCAATGGTGACACAGCACACGCATACAGAGAAAGAAAGGCTCTTCGCTAAAAATACTCTAATTACTGTTGATAATCATCATTCCAACAATGACCTCATTATTTCGCGTATTTTCTTATCACAGAATTCCTAGCTGAAGAAAATAATCAACCACTAGGTATACGATAATAAAGTTGTGTGTATAAAAAATAATTCTATTAAACTGAATAATATTTTGTCTAAATTTTTCAACACAACAATTTTCTTTTAAAAATTATTTTATAGTTTGGTTTGTAAGGGTTTGTTATGTTTTTACGAGTTGATCACCGATTGACATCAGTTAGAGAACCATTGAAAACCAGGAAGTACTGGAAAGCTGCTGTTTCATCCTAGTTTGGGAATCATCGGCAGTTCGCACCCACTCTAACTGATATCAATCCGTGATCAACTCGTAAAAACATAACAAACCCTTACGAATCAAACTATAGAAAATTAATCTGATGCTCGCTAGTGACTTGCTACAGGTTGGAGCTTCCTGAGTTCTAGTGAGAAGTCGTGACCAGTGAGGTCCAATTAGATATCACGTGTGTGGATGGATGTCCCAACAACAATAATGGTTGGGGTCACGCTAAATCACGAATTGGTAGAAGTTAGAATTCATGAACTGGCCATTGAATCGGGTCCCAGTGGCTGAATGGTATACGAGCTTGACTTGTAACCGGAAGTTCCTGGATTCGAATCCCATTGGGTGCGTACTTCCGATGATTCCCAAACCAGACTGATGAAACAACAGCTTTCCAGTACTTCCTGGTTTTCAATGGTTCTCTAACTGATATCGATCCGTGATCAACTCATAAAAATTATTCAACATAGACAGCTCACTGTACTGCTTACTTGTGATAATTTGTACTTTCTGAAAAGAAACAAGCCTAAATGTTTACTTTAACCAGAAAATCAACATGCTTCATTATAATCCGACGATAATAATAGTAATCCTATTAATAGTAATAAAAATAACAACCTGTAATGCCAACCAGTACTGCATGTTAAGCCTACGTGGTTACAGTGAATGAATTCCATTCACTTCAGTGTGTATGAGTGTGTGAGTGTGTATCTGCATAATTCACAGACCAACACTGTAATTATACTCAGATTATCTCGGTGTCCACAATACACAAATGCCAAGATATTGATTTTTCTACCTCTCAGAATTACATTCAAAATACCAACTAACTAGTGAATGTAAGAGTTACTTCCATATTTCATAGTGATTAGATAATCTTGCATTTCTTACGAATACCTAGAACAACAGAAATACTCTAATGATCAAAACCGGCTCAACTGTAACTAAATCATGCATAACTAAACTCAAACGTTCACATGAACAGTGAGCAAAATACAGAGTGAAATATGCATTGGAATTCACAAAGATAATTGATATCAAAGATACAATTGAGGTATCTTTGGACGTCACGTCTCTATTTTTTACGAATGTACCTCTAAAATGAAAGAGTTAATTACATTTGTAATCAAAAATTAATTAAAAGTCAATGAATATTGAGATCAAAGTGGAAATCCCCAAATAACTGTTGCTAAAGTATACCATGAGTGTGAATTTTAAATTTGTCCGTGAACTCTATAGACAAGTAGACGTAGTGACAGTGGGCTCCCCGTTGAGTCCCATGTAAGCAGATTTTCTCTGAGTAGACTAGAAAGAGGTTCCATGAGAATCCGAATCACGAAGTTCTCGTTTTATTGAAGATAAATGAATGATGACTGCATTCCTTGTCAGAACGATTTTGACAGAAACTCAGTTACATCTCAATCCAATGAGGAGCGTTCGTCTATTGCATTCATATGTGTGTCCGCGGCGGCCTGTTTGAACATTTTGAGCTACCATATTCCATATACATTTTGCATCTATTTACTCATATTTTATTGGTGTTTACATATGAAAATATGCATTCTAATCGTATTATTCACTCCCGGGATTTTATAAAACGTTTTAAACCCAAAAACTTTCATATTTCTAATAAACTCAAGAAGAAGCACCATGGTGGTTGGGAATGTGCTCTAAAATCTACACACATACATCACATCACTGTCCCAGTTATCATTGGTACCGACTGCCGGTCCCTGCCTAACAAAATTCTGGATTTTCAGTCCCTGTTGTCGTCCGGAATTTACCACAATACTGGTATTGTCACTCTACAAGAAACCTGGCTCCATGACTCATATGATGACAATATTGTGTCTCTAAACAATTTTAATGTATTCCGACAAGACCGTGTTTGTTCCAAGAAAAAATATGGCGGAGGTGTTGCAACCTTTATTCACTCAAAATGGTCCATTTCTAACAAAGTTTACGTCAAATCCTCGAATGACTACATTAATGGTATCACTGAGAGATGTCGCCCGAAACACCTGTCAAAATACAAATTCATTTATATTTCTCATGTTTATGTCCCTTCTGGCTGTGCCATATCGGATTTATCTATGTTCGCTGATGAATTCACCGCTTTTGCTGCAGCTCGCTTCGAGAACGCTTTATCAATAGTAACTGGCGACTTTAATCCATGCGATCACTCCTTCCTTATATCACTTCGTCATGACAATATTGTTAGTATTTATCAATGATGTTGGTATATATGAGGCTTGCAAACGTGCTCCTTTACTTAACTCTGACCACTGCATCATACGTGTACTGCCTAAAATATATTCCAAATCACACAAAGGTGTCCTCTCTCACCTCTACAGTAGAGTTCAACGGAGATGCTACTCACAAGACAACCTAAACAAGCTCAGATGCATGTTGAAAGACACTAACTGGGACTTATTTACAGAATAAACATTTGATGACACAATCACAAACACTAGTGATTATCTTAAATTCTGTTTCGAAATATGTTGTCCTAAAGAAACATTATTTATTCGATTTGATCGCTTATCTTCGCCATATCTCAGAAAGCTACGTAGAGATAAAGAACTGTTGTTCAAAACAAATGATAAGTCAGGTGTAAAAAAGTTAAATACTCTGATAGCATTCAAAATGCAAAGACTAAATGTTTTACAAAATCAAAGATTTTTGTCATGTAAAACCCCTTCTAATTTGTGGAAACTTTTTAAAGAAATTACTAGTTGTAAGCGATGTACTTCTGTCCCATCTCTTAACGTTGACACTCTTAATAAGTCTTTCATACGCTCTTCTGTTGATATCCTTCCTAATGATATAAATCATATAGACAATACTTTTAGTGGTTTTAATATATAATATTGACATCAGCAAGTGGTCTAAGTCAAATGGTCTTATGTTAAATCCTTCCAAATGTCAGGCAGTTAACTTTACTTTCAAGCATCGACGTGACTTACATGAACCAGTTGGCTCGCACGATGCCTGGAGCATAGATGGCACGGAAATTGGAACTAAGTCAAGCATTAAATACCTTGGATTAGTTCTCTCCTCTGACCTTTCATGGTCATCCCACATCTTATCTATCTCTAAGAAAATCTTTCGCTTCACCTTCTACATTAAAAAGTGAAGACAATCAGATATCAACCAACCTTTAGTTTTGCAATTTTTTAACTCCTGTATTTTACCTATTGTACTCTATGCCTCTCCATCAATCTTTCCTGGGCTTCTCAAAAAGACTATATTATATTACGAAGAGTATTAAATGCTGTGAGTGGGGCTTGTGGCCTGCCACTGCGTGAGCTCGCCAATACTATAGTCGAGGGACAACATAAATTCTTGTACAAAATGGGCAAAGGCTATACTGTCATACCCTCTGCATCCCCTTCATTCAAAACTATCCCTTTGTATCTAATCAGGTAGGAGGAGAAGTCAATGTAAAAAGTTATATGCTCGTACCACTAAGTACAGAAATTCTACAATACCCTATTTAGCCCGTACTTTATGTGATGAAGTCTCTGTTAGACGTGAAACATATAAGTTACTATGCAATTAGCAAAGTGACTCGACCTTTTCATTGTTCATCTTTCTGTATTATATAGTGTCACACTTTCCATCGTTTCATTATAACTTTGTTATTTTATTTTAGTTGTTATTACTATTATTACTATAATTTCATACTTCATGCATATTTTTCTTCGTATTGCATACTGTAACTTGTTATGTAGCTGTAATAACAGCGTTTTATTATTATTATTATGTAATTTTTATGTTTATATTTTTTGTCGATTTTGAGTAAATTAGATGCAGTGTTGTAGTGAATGCTGAAAATTCGTTGCTGTATCATTAGTACTGTATTTGGAATAAAGCAGATTATTAATATGATTCATGTGTGAAGAATTCCAAAATAAAATTGCTGTTTGAGGCGTCTTACTGACAAGAAGACCAGATGGGAGCATAACAAGAAAATGTGAATAACAAAAATAATTGAACCGGTCAGCGTACACATTTTCACAGCTTTGTTCCGCTTCGGATTAAAAGTAATTTGGTGAAAACCTTCAGCTATAGGATCAGTTCCATCTGTTCAGTAGATGTGACTGACAACGAACTTGAAGTTGTACACGACATGTCACCTGAAACACAGATAGATTACGGATTTCACCACTAGGCGGACGATCAATAAATTCTGAGAGAATTCTTCTGCCTCTGTTAACAAGAAGCATGCATAAATACGACAAAAGTTCAAGGGTGATATACAAAGTGAGAGAACCTATAGGAAATCAAAACAAGCAATTCAATGAAGAGTCTGTTTTCAAAGAATTTATCATCAAGCTGTACAATTGTATATATTTGGTTTTTGTTTAAGAAGTTATATCCGGTGAGGGAACGGAATCAAAGGTGTGAATGCATAAAATAATAATAGTATGGAAGAGCTGGTCGATGGCAATCACACTGTCTCTAGATCATCTCAATTTAGAGTCACCTACAAGGCGAACAGTAATTTACCAAAGTCACTACGTATCCGACTCATCTGTGTTGTTGATGCTTTGACAATCGACACAGAAAAGCCAGATCTGTGTATTCGGAAAATTTCGTTCAACCCTTTCAACATTTACATTTGATTATCATCACAGATAATGTAATTGCATTTCATACCACTATTATTAGTATTATTTTATGCATTCACTCAGACCTATGATTCAATTCCCTCACCAGAGATACCTTTTTTTAAAGAAAACCCATATATATACGATTGTACAGCTTGATAATGAATTCGTTGAAAAGAGACTCTTCACTGAATCACTTGTCTCGATTTTCCATATGTTACGGTGGGAGCTTTACATGAAATTATAAACAAGAAGGAGTTGAGGAAATCGACTGAGAGGAGGTCGGAAGCCGGTAAGCCTCAGCTTATATTAGTCAAACAATCAGCGGTGATTGCTGAAATAAGAGATAAAGCAACTAGAATGGTCATCTCTAAATTTATATACCAACTGAAATATTCCTCTGGGGCCACGTATTTCGGCTGTTGCTGTGTGAAACTAATGTTTGTTCTCTAAAACGCTTACCGGTGTGTCTCAAAACAACTTTGGTGTTTGAACTGTCTACAGTTTAATACTCGACCACCTCGTCTAAAAGTGTCACAACGCTACCATTGAAGAGACTTTGTCTATCATCTATCAGTCTGTGATAACACGAATAATGAAAAACAGTATGATTAAACAAACAGTTGTTCAGGTGGAAGTAGTCGATAAAGGCTAGTAAAAACAAATGAACCGATTACGTAATGTCAGATTGTAAGGGAAGGAAATGAAACACGTTCATAATGAAGATAAGATTAAGGGATGATAAGAAAGGGTTGGAAATATAAATAAGGGGTGGTGTAGAAGTCTTTAGTTGGTTATGTCTTGTTAGGCCAAGAGAGGGATAATGGCTGTACGAACTTCTTTTGAATGTACAGTTTAGGTTTAATAGTTCGAATGCCTATCGTCTCAGCTGTGTGCAGTAGACGAATACGAAGTTTATTGGAAAGATTCGGTGGGATACGATGAATTACTTTGAAGGCTTTCGTTTTCTCGACTATGTGACCACTAACAATTAAATGCGACAGAATTGAGCTACGGATTGTTTTTGTCTGTCCTTTGCCAAACCACGATGGGAGATGTTCGGTAACACGTTGGCTAATCTGTCTAGTAGTACGCCCAACATAACTGTCACCGCAGGTGCAGTTGAATTGATAAATACACATAGATGTGGCAAAACTATCAAGCTTATCCTTCGTTTGCGTCCCAATCATTCGTCGGCTAGAGAATGACAAACATAGGTGTGCTGGGTAAAATGTTATACGTATACTCCTTGAAAGTCTTTAGAATAGAATCTCACTAGATAAGTCACCATTAAATTGTAACTTAATAAATAGAGGTTTCTTATGTGAAGTCAGAGTCATAGGATTTTTCTCTGATGGTTTCATATGTTTCTTTATGAAACTACTCGGATAGCCCATCTCCGTCAAGGAATCGTGAATATATTCAAATTCCTTTTGTAAGAGGTCACCCGTACATATCTTCCTTGCTCTGCTCGCGAGACATTTTACAAGATTCCTATCAAATATCAAATACATTACCGAATATCTCAAAACCTCGAAAACTCGAAACGACTGTGGTCATTAAAGTTTGTGTAAATCAATGGGAGCTGTGCAAGCAAGAGAAATAATCCAACCTCCGATTATTGTTACCCTGACCTGCTGTTGAGCCTATACATTCATGAATTCTGTGTGTCACTTTCTTCAATGTATCTTATATTCAATCAGTTGAGTGTTGTATTAGTGCATAGTATCGCTGTCTCGCCGAAGCATTTGAAATGTAATCAGTGTGTACGATCGACTTAGTGGGATTTAAAACACCATTAATATTGTTAATGATGACATCATTTCTTGAATTACCACTGTTAATAAAAGCGTTCAACATGATGACAAATTACTCAATTAGAATATTCTTTGTTCCTTAATCAGTTCTCTAAATTTTTATTATGCATATTCAATGAATGGAAACGTAGACTTCTCAAACTGTTCTTATTGACACAATCCTACACATTGTGCAAATATCTTCCACAGCATTACCTGTACAACCAGATAAGTGAAAGTGAGTATGTGAGAGAGAGAGAGTTCGCGTTGACTCATGACAGATATCTAGTCCTAGTTCATTTCATCATGCGGATGCATAAAGTTGAATATTTCTTTTGTCACTCTCCGAACAATTTTGTTTCTGTCTGTTGGTATAACAGTCGAATTCTTTGACTGAAGATTCTATGATATACAACTTCCTGAAAAGTAGCTCAGAATATCTCTATCTTCAACTCATTTGAGAGTGGGAGTAAACAAGTGTATTCTGGCTCTTTTGTAATTGAGTAATTGATGTGTATGGACTAACTGTATCTGCACACTTGAGTATTTCCAAGTTTCCTATGGCTTTGTGCTTAGCTAAGGCATTCGAAATTGAATGGCATTCCCTATTTCTTCTTCTCTTGTGAATTCGATGTCATTAGAAACATTGTTTACCAGGTTACAAGTGAAATCCGCATCAACTTTTATTACGATGATACATATATACATCTTTATGTATAAATGGGTAGGATGAAGTGGCGAGGATTGAATTTGAGTATATTTGTAGTAAACTGGTGTGTATTCTTTGCATATGCGTTTCAACAATTAGCCCGTATTTATATAACAGCATTGTAGACATCAATCAATAGTTTAAACACTTAGATGAATGTTCTCTTCCGTTTATATTTCTAACAAATTTTTCCCGTGAAAACAACCCACTCTCGAATTTGCTTTTAATTTGAACGTTTTTATTTATTTGTGCATCAATTTTGTATAGCCAGTAATATATTCCAGGTTTTTGAGTGTTGTATGGAGTCACGCCTGTTACTTGAATTCGGCGTAAACGTGATGGATATATACATCTCCAGTGAGAAGTTCAAGCCTCGGTGGGATCATCGACACTCACTTGATGAGAAATGCATGTACATCCAATTGAAAAAGATAAAAAGATAAAATTCGCACACCGGATTCCACTGCTAGTCGTCAAGTAACAAACCACCACCAAGATATTTTTGAATACACATTTTTCATTATTATGGTTATTATTGGTTTGACCATCTTTTCGTATTCATTGCTGTTAAAATCAGTTGTTTCGAGGAGTTACTGCATGTGGGTCACTTCTGTCATGTCACTGCAATTGTTTCACACCTTGCTTTCTTGCTTTGTTGCAGTGGTTCAGTTACTTTACTTTCATTTTTTCTGTTAATGCAATATTGTTATGTCGAAGGTGTGGAGGTTATACACGTGAACATATCATGGGGTGACATAAGCTGTTATTCCTGCTTCATTTATTATTAAACGCTGTTAATCTAACTGGTTCAAAAGATTACTTAATGTGGAGGGATGGAGTTAGGACAATGACTTCCTTGTTAACAGCATCCTACTATATGCTAGGAATACTAGTGAACAGACGTGATATCTGTATGGATTTCAGTGCACTCGAAAGACCTATAGACTTTATAACTTCCCATGAAATTGACGAAGATCTGAATATCTTCCAGAATGTAAGTGCACAGAATCACTGTGGCTATTATCAGATGCTAAACATGTGATGTGTTGTGAATGAATGTGAATTTAGACAATGATAGAGGAGATTTGAAGTGTGAATATTTGGTGCTTGTTTCCACAAAGGAAAGGAAATAAACAAAATTGGAAAGCAAGCCGAAATCACTTAGAGGGCAAGAGTGATGTATGCATGTTAATAATGCTCAATGTGCTGAGAGAAAATACATTATCTGAAAAATGTGAGAATGTGTATTTTTGTGAAATACGTTTCGAACATTCATCTGATCACACACACATGTACTTGTTAAGTTGGTTTATAGGGAAAATAAAAGACCAATTTGAATTATGTCACAATAAAATGGTATATATTATACTATATATGTATGTTTGTGTTCACATACACGTATTGTTATAGTTTAGATAAACATAAAAACAAATGAGTGCTGGAAAGCTCAGATATATATGACGACAATGTAGCCATCGAAACCAACGTGTTGCACAGCACCAATTCGTGAATCTTACCATATAGCTACCAAGATATTGAGCTACTCACACTCACATATATCGTGTCATTCCACGCGTGACTTATGCCTTTCTGATTCGCAGTGAACGCCAAATTCGACCAATATAGGGTTTGCCATAATTCAAGCAGTTTATTTTGTGTTGTTCTTGTCTTCTCTACGTGTTGGGTCTTTCTCGCTGCACCCTGCTGATTGTGTTGGTATATGTGTGCTTTGTATATTCTCACTCGTCTGAGTATTCTAGTTACTATTTCTAAAACATTCTTTATACGGAATGGGATGAATTACCGGTGAAGTCAGTGTGTAGAAACCCAAGCGAAGGATCATTCAAATGACTCGGAAAACCCAAACAGATCAGGCGATAATACGAACGTGCAAATATGGATGATGTGCATGGAATACGTTGCTAATTTCATCGAGATATATCATTTCGGTGACCTTTAAATAACGGAATTGTAAGAACAAAAAAAGCATGAATATCTGGAGAGTTGATGATTTTAATGAGGCATGTAGCTGCTGTTATTCAATGTGGACTGGTCACAGGTAGTTGGCATCACTCGGACACACTGACAATACATTCATCTCGATGGATTCATGTGCATCTCATGAATAGAGAAGAGATCACCACTCTGTACGAATGCTTTGACTACACATTCCGATCTCAGTAAAATATATTTCTCAAAGTACACTGCCTACTATGGGCTAATCTGATTGTTTGTTCATGACCATTTCGACGGTCGTTCGATTCGATCACTATACACTACTCCAACTGAATTTTGTCATGCATTTTGAGCATTTGACAGGTGCATGTAGTCAACTGCGGACAGGTCAACTACTTGTTTTAGAAGGAACAAAATGGGAAGCGGAAACGCGCAGATAGCGTCGAATTCCCAGTAGAAGCTATGAATACATAAATAAAATTTGCTGCGTGATGAGAAGAGAGGGCAAACAGGGAAGGCGATGAGAGTAGAGAAGGCTACAGAATATGTGTTCTGACGGTCGATAAAGTTGAGAACACCTAATTAATCACAGTCGGTCAGTAATACCCACAAAAGTTGTCGTAAAGAAGGATTCTGAATCACGCCTCATTAAGATAATGAAAGAGATACAGGTTGGGAAAACGAATATTCCAGTACACACTACTTGATCATGAGAATGTACATTGACTAGTAGTCTATTGAAATGACCAACTCTCACCAGCTTCCAGATTATTTGTAGAAAGGATGTTTACACATACAGATTATTCTCACGATACTAGCGACATTGTACGCATTCCTCTTAATTAGCTGAGTATTACAGACTATTCAGAATTGATCACTGTCTATGTATGTTAAGTCTGTATGAAGAAAGATGTTTGCCGTTTTAAAAGGACCAGTGAGCATTCATCACTAATGACCGTAGTCTGATCACTTTCTTTGTTACACAAATGCCATCACACATAATCACCTCTTTCTTTACATCAAAGTATTGTCGGTGATCACAGTGAAATAGATGAGAAGATATTTGCCATTATACATTGGTAACTTTGAAATAACACAACAATAATTTGGTTTGTTTTCCTATCTCAACACACTTTCACTTTTTTCTGTTTTCTAACATCCTCTCTACCTGGGTGCATGATTGACCAAATTATCTCATCTCTTCCTCCCATGATCTCCTACATGTCACCCTAGAAGAGACGACGCACTCATCGCTACTCAACGGGATTTCACTCGAGGGCCATGCGTGCAATGTCATTCGGTGGCCCTCTCATTATATGCTCCATCCATCTCCACTTTCTCCCGCATATTTTTTGAACGATCAGCTCTTGGTTGGTTTGTTCCCAGCCAGAGTTTCTTGTAGATTATTCTTTCTGGTCAGCTGTTTGATCTTCAGTATGGAGTCAGCAAAGTGTGTAGCTGTTGATGAGAGTATGCAAATTGTTGGAAATCCTTTCTATGACACTCTGGCCAACTTTCTGACCCAAACAGAAGATTCGATTTCGCATTGATGTTGAAAATGTAAATCTTTTGCTAACTGTAGAAGATTTCCAGACTGGTTTTAGGTTGCTGAAGACGTATCTTGCCTTTTCGTTCCTGGCTAATGTTTACACCTCCGTACATTCCGCCTGTAGTTGAAACGATGCTTCCAAGATAAGTTAGGGAGACAGCCTTTGTTAAATCTTTCTCGTCGGTGGTAATTGGTGCTGGTTGTTTTTGCTGTTGCTTGGTTATCTTCACCACCTCCATCTTCTTTGTGTTCACCTGAGTTCCTGTTTTCACTGCCAGCCTCCTCAGGAAGTATTTTGCTTTTCGCTTACAAGTCCTTGAGTTGGTGTGACATAAGACACATATTCTCTGTGAAATCTAGATCTCCAAGAGTCTTCTCATCGGTGTTCCAACGTGTTCCTGACTCCTCGCATCAAACAACCTGAGGTATGATCCAGTTCAGCACAATTAAGAATATCATCGGTGATTATAGACAGGCTTGTATTACTCCTGTACGAACTCCGAACGCCTAACTGAGTTTCCGTTGTGAATCACTTGACACGCGACATTGTCGTATAGCTGTTGAATGAGGTTGACAAAGACTTGAGGTACGCGGTAGTGTTGAAGTAGTTTCTAAATTATTCCTCGGTCTACACTGTCGAAGGCTTTTCGAAATCGATGAGGTTGAGGTAGAGCATTTGACTGCCATTCTATAACTTGTTTGATGAGGATGCATGGAGTCGCAATTTGATCAGCACATGATTTGCCTTTCCTGAATACATAATCACCGCCCCCTCCTGTGAATTCAAAACAGTTTATTATTACTCTTAACCTATCTTAGTAATCCTTATTTGATTTGATTACCAAACGTTGTGTTAATCATTCTTGAATCCTTTTGGTTGTCACTTCTTTTTTTAAAAATTTAACTACCCTTAATTTCTTCATTTATATATCGAATTGACGAGTAAATGTGTGACCAGATTGTTCGAAATGTATAGCACAAATACATCACATTTTTTCAGATAATCTCCGTATTCAAATAACACCATCTAAATTTATAAAAGAGACTAATTGTTTTAAATTAGAATTAATAACAGAAGGTTGACGCATGATAAAGGTAATAATGGAGTGAAATAAACTAGGTGAAAAGGAATAAGAAAGCCGTAACATGAAATGAAAATATGGATGATTATGTCGCTGTTGACCTTATAGTAGGCCAGAGTATACAGACAGAATGAATGTGTTTCTATTGTACACATAGGTCCTGTTTTTCCCTGATAATCTCTATATCTTCTGCTGTAACGAAGAGACGCAGTCGTGTGCCGTTGGGCGGATTGTTTGGTACTCAATAAGCAACCGTAAATGATTCATCTGTTTTGATGTGGCGTTCACTGTCTACTAGATGAGAGAAGCTGACACTACTTATTGATTCAGTTACAGTTTTCTCAAGCCTAACAGGAATATGTTCACGAGAGCGTGAAGATAAATTCCTGAGTTCGAACTACATAACCAGCTCCACATGAGCATTTGAATTTGAATATACACGCACACACTGGTGTGGCCATGTTTGGTAATTTATCTTTGGTTCTGTGTGTGTCAATACAGTCTGGTTGAGAAGCTGATGCATACTTCTGCAGTATGAAACGTTCTCTCAGCTCATCTGATCAACCTACGGCTTAGTGTATGCCTCCATACATCACCTTTGAGCTGTACTCTCAAATGAAGCTGATTTTTATTTGCATTGTGACGACCAATATTCCAATTAGTTTAACACCTCTCTCAGAGAAACATTTTCGAATCTAGCCAAGAAATTGTCAGCTACTAAACGACCGAGAGGAGACGTCATAGCAATTCCACCTATTTCACGATAAATCTCCTTGTTACATACAAAATGAACATTCCTCGTACATTCTGGCAACAATTCTTTCAATTTCATAGGTTTCACCCCAATATCTATTTCGCTTTCTACCACTTGCCTGCAATTAAAATCCACTGTTTCAACCAGAGGGACATTGGCAAATAATGTCGCTACATTCAATGACAATATAGCCTTGTCCAGTATGTTCATATTATCAATGTTGTCAACAAGGCAACTTTTACACTGTATTCAGCCAAATCTTGGTGTATCGGCTGAATCAGATTTTCCAATCATTTAGTTCTCACATTAGGTGACAAATTCGACATATCAAGAATGGGATGTAGAGGAACTTCCTACTTATGGATCTTTGGTAAAGCGTTAAGCCTAGGTGTATGAGTCTCGGAGGGCTGGTGAACATTCAATGTTGAACTGTCAATCAGATCCTCATCTTTTCAACACTTTAAAGTTTAAGTAAACTGGCTTCCGTAGATGCAGTCAAATCTTCACTACTATTCAGCTTTTTGAACTTGTAACGATATTACAACATTTGAGATTTTGTATGCTTTTCTTTGGGTAACATCTCTAATTTGTTTTCTCGGAAAGCTGTGAGAATGCACTTGTGTGACACTTGTTAGGCAATTTAGGCAGGACTCGTATAATATACTGATCAGAGTTGAGAATAGTAGCTTGTTTGCATGCTTTGTCTATTCCACCGATACTGGTGAGCACTAAATCAAGTATTTTTACAGGTCAAGTAGAGGAGTGTTTAGTGTTTACATGATTAAGTGATTCAAGGAAGGAGCAGTCACAGTGGTTGAGGTCATCAGTGGTTATTTATAGAGGTTACTCCAAATATGGAGCAGCGAATGCCGTGAACACTTCTGGAACATTAGCTACATCTGACAAGTAGCAGCCAGGCGCAACATTTAGGTTTGACTCAAGCATTGGTTTGTACTCTTATAAGCGTTTGGGACGACATTTGATTGTAATACAGTTAACAAAGTCACTCGACTATTTGAAACAGACATTGTTTGAGACTGACAACTGAATATGAACGAAAGGTGCTACATGGCCGCCACATTTCTTCTTGGCATACAGACAATTTTGTCTGGATATAGTGTGGAACCATTTGTCGAGGCGAAACTGTCATCATGGTGCTTATAAAGCAAAGTTTTCTCTGAAGTGTTTGTAACCGTATTTTGATGAGTATCAGAGGATAAACGAGACTTCAGAAATGTAATCTTGTCGGTCAGAGAATGTCAGTTTTTGCTAAAGATAGCAAGAACAGCAATACGATGGCTAGGGGTACGTTTTAATACATGTTATCAACCAGGATTAGTTATGTCATAGAAAAGAAAAAGTGTTCAGCAAAGAGTTACTCTTTTCGGCGATATCATTCTCAAGCTGTACAAATCGCAAATTTATAGTAATTTGTCTTGGCAACAAAAGGAATATTTCCAAAGATGTGTTAATGCAATTGTTAGTTTTTGACAAACAAATTACGTAATTTTGAAGGCGTTAGTCGGTTAGAAACTAAAATAAAGTCACAAAAGTAGGTTGGGTGACGTAACCTAATTGGTAGGGTTCAATGAAAAAATGAATGAGAGTCAAGTTAATAATCTGAGTAGAATTCACTTGAAAATGAATGAGAGTTAAGTTAATAAGCTGAGTAGAATTCACTTAAAGATAAACGAAAATCGAGTTAGCAACAGTCGTCATGAGCGTAGAGATTTAATAGAAGGTGGGGGTAGAAAATAATGCAATTAAGAAATAGACAAACAAAGAAGAAAGAGGTAAGACAAAATTACGTATTTGGTGTTAAGATAGATCAAGACCATTGTAGATTTAGTGACTGAACAAACTTCTTTTGTATGCAGAGTTCAGGATTCAATATGTGAATTGCCATTGCTTCTGCAGTTTGAAGAAGTTTAATTCGTACTCTTATGTGTAAGATATGTAGTGTTATTTTGAACGCATGAAAATAATGCAATCTTTAAATTCAGGTAAGAAATTTAGACTACTGTCCATTTGCAAGTAGTTCGTGTCAGCGGTGAAAACCAGATGAAACGTCAGTGGTAAAATTTTACATTTAGCATTTGTTGTCGTCCTCTAGCAAAATACTTGTCTCCGGTTTCATCATTTATCGAAGGGACATTTTCGTCAGAATGTGGCTTTACTCATTATACTTATCGCAGATATGATATGTTTCAGTGTCATGTCAGACGGCTGCATGAGCGCAACTCAATTATGAAGACATTTTTCGCCCATATATAATTTGCCTACATGGAATGTACAATTCATCAATTTGTTAAGATTCCTACCCGTAAAGCCTAGGAGCAAGTTTATATACACCGTTTCCTCGGGGACTCGGAAGATATGCAGCGAGGTGGTGATTGCTGAATAATTGCGTAATCTCAGAGGAACTCTGTTGGAAAATGTTTTTCCGCTTAGGTTCATAATCACGAGTCTCAAATCGAAAAAGTCTTCCGAACAATTCCAATTCGTTGTGATGACGATACTCCTGCTGAATATAGAATTCAAAAGTGACATCGAAGAAGAAATACTTCGTAAACGCCTCTGAAAATCTTTCAGGAAAGCACACTTTGCCGCGAGCCTGTAACTGACGTTTCCCTGCAAGAAGCTGTTCAGCCAGAATGTGAAAGACAAGCTTCGTGTCGGGCCACTTTAACGTGCATGTACCAGTTTACTTGCTCGTGTGGAGCTGGATACATCGGCCGTACCACACGCCAACTTAAAAAATGCGCTCATTAACACTACCCAGCCTGGTTAGTGAAAATGGGACCGAAAACGTGTATATAGTTCAGCGACAGAATATCTGGTCATTTCAGGACATCCAGTGCCATTTCAAATATCCTTCAAAATAATATGTACAAGATTCGATCAAACCTATCAAAAATGGTAACATTAAGACGTCTGGGCATAGCTGAGGCAGTTGCTATACAAAATCTCAAACCCACACTATGTATCCAAAAGAAATACCTCCAACCCTTGTCCCTACCATGGCCATCATTAACAGGTAATTCTCCTAAAGGTGACAATCCCATCGTCTTTCTTATCCAAACTTCCTGTTTATTCATGTTATTTTTAAGTTTTTCTTAATCCTAGTTTAAACTACCATATATTTATATTCGAAATTCCTGTTTATTTTTGTCATTTTACTATTTCTACGTATTTGATGCCTAATTGCATAAACAATTATTCGTCCCATAAGTTATGGTCCTACTAGATTTTCTATCGAAACATGCTGTATAGATTTTTATTTCTACATTTCTAACCCCTCATTGCACAGTAAATCAATCTTCTCAGTAACCATGATGCTACGTTTTCAGAGTTTTATCCATTCACCCGTTTATCATGGCATTTTAATTCTCAATTTTAAGTGTATTTATTTGACCCTTGACTGGAAATTATTTTGGAACTTTCCTACCCATTTATTATAAATGCACGAATGTACAGCCAAGTTGATGACTTCGTCGAAAACAAAATTTTTTAATAATTCCTATGATCCGATGTGTATATTCCGTGGATTATCGTTGCAATGATTTGTAGTCTTAATGTCGTGTGGATTGATGTTTCCCTATCAGCATCCGTAGGTGAGATTATGGGATTTAACGACAATGTGTTATATCATGTGTATCACTTCCTGGTTTCATCCCTGCGTTCATGGTGTGTTCATTTGAATTTTTGAATGAACATAAATATTGGGGGTATCTGAAACGGAAAAAGTGTGCCTAGTCAGCATGTCTCAATCTGACTGGTGAGAAAATTATAGATGAAACTGATTGAAATTAGACGTTCACTCAGTTAATTTTGAAAAATGATTGATGCGGGTGTAAACAATTTCAATTACTTCTACATGTTGAATATTTCAGGAGTCGGTATGTGGAACATGACACACCATACCTCAGCATATTACCATTCATTAGTCAGGCAAACAGCTACAACTTACAAGAACCTGACACTGTCAAAAACTTAACCCTATGTTTCTATTGTTACGAAAACGCTCCGAACCCATAAATACTACGATTGATACTCGACTTTAAGTCCAAAACACCAGTGGTTGTAAGAAGGAAGTTGTATAATTTGGCAATTGAAATCGAGGGCAAGTACATAGTCTGTACCCAATGTTTTATACAAAATATGAAGTACTTCGTTCGTCTTCTTCGAACTTGTAAACAGTTGAACCATTCGCACCTTCGACTTGCCCGCCAATAGCATCCAAGTCCAATGAACCAGCGTTCAATGTTCACTTCCATTGACAGACGCCAAAATCATTTTCAAAGGCGACATATTACCAATAATCTAACTCGGTGAATAGAAGGTAAAGCAACACAGAGGGAATACAGTCAGAAGCAACATCAGAAACTGAGACAGCTCATTGCTTTTCCTTACTTGTTGACACCATACTTGAATCTTTGATGTCAATTCAGTTTGTGAATTCGAATACATCTTTCACTCTGTATATTGCTCGCTGTTCATGGGAACGTTTTAGATTAGTTATGCGTCATTTAGTTACAGTTGAGCCGGTTTTGATCATTAGAGTATTTCTGTTGTTCTAGGTATTCGTAAGAAATGCAAGATTATCTAATCACTATGAAATATGGAAGTAACTCTTACATTCACTAGTTAGTTGGTATTTTGAATGTAATTCTGAGAGGTAGAAAAATCAATATCTTGGCATTTGTGTATTGTGGACACCGAGATAATCTGAGTATAATTACAGTGTTGGTCTGTGAATTATGCAGATACACACTCACACACTCATACACACTGAAGTGAATGGAATTCATTCACTGTAACCACGTAGGCTTAACATGCAGTACTGGTTGGCATTACAGGTTGTTATTTTTATTACTTTTAATAGGATTACTATTATTATCGTCGGATTATAATGAAGCCAGTTGATTTTCCGGTTTAATTAAACTTTTAGCCTTGTTTCTTTTCCGAAAGTACAAAGTATCACAACTATGCAGAGGAGTGGGCTGTCTATTCTACATAATTTCTAAAAGAAATGAGTTGTATTGAATAATTTAGACAAAATATTATTCAGTATGAGCCGGTAGTATAACCCACAGTAGCTGGTCATTTGATTTGGTGAATAGAAGTACGAATGTCACAGACACAATGCTGTCACATCCAACACCAAACGCAGGGACGTAATATTGATTTTCCCTACTCAAATATCAGCACAATTTTACATGACATCCGCATTCCCGTCATAATTTCACATATTCACAATGTTAACACTTTCAACGAGTAGTTCCCATTGACAATTTCAAAGAAAATGACAATATGGTAATACGCGACAACGAAGCTACTGGTAACTCAGGCTTCATTTTCAATGGAAACATGGTCATCAGACACAATGGAGACACAATGTCACAATGAATACAACAGCGAGTGTTGAGACACGCGTACACAATTATTTCTCTATCCAGTGTACAGTCAACTGTTGTGTCAGCCGTCTTCAACAAGATCACTCACACTGATGTATTTTCAGTAGTGTTTGATCAATCGATGCTAACGGAATCGGTTTTCACTTGTTTCCAACAGAAATCGGCACTTCGTGAGGCGCCCTCAATCTTCATGCCATCAGTTGATTCGATAGCCTGTGATAGAGAAGGTGAAGTTGTGAGTGCAGTAGATCAGTGGTTTTATCAATACCCATTGACACAGATATGAAGAAAAGAATAAAGACGAATTCCTACCCTCAGAATGGAGGTTAATCCACTACCACAGAATAAACGTTTAACTGAGATAGGAAAACAAACCGAAATGTTGTTGTGTTATTTCAAAGTTACCAATATATAATGGCGAATATTTTCTCATCTATTTCACTGTGCTCACCGACAATACTTTGATGTAAAGAAAGAGGTGATTATGTGTGATGGCATTTGTGTAACAAAGAAAGTGATCAGACTACGGTCATTAGCGATGAATGCTCACTGGTCCTTTTAAAAAAGCAAACATCTTTCTTCATACAGACTTAACATACATAGACAGTGATCAATTCTGAATAGTCTGTAATACTCAGCTAATTAAGAGGAATGCGTACAATGTCGCTAGTATCGTGAGAATAATCTGTATGTGTAAACATCCTTTCTACAAATAATCTGGAAGCTGGTGAGAGTTGGTCATTTCAATAGACTACTAGTCAATGCACAATGTCATGATCAAGTAGTGTGTACTGAACTGATGTGTTTCATGTGGCATATTCGTCTATCTGACCTGTATCTCTTTCGTTTCAATCATTGTTCTTCGTTCTGAGAGAAGCGTGATTGACTGAAAGGAGATTATCAGCTGATGAATTATCCTAATGAGGCCTGGTTCGGAAATCATTTTGCACGACATCTTTTATGGGTATAAGTGCTCAACTTTATGGTCGTCAGAACACATGTTCTGTAGCCTTCTCTACTCTCATCGTTTTCGCTCTTCTCCCTCTGTCTTTATGACACAGAACATCTTGATCATGTGGGATTCATAGCTTTTACTCAGAATTCAACAATATCTGTGTCTGCTCCTCTTCTATTTCGATTCTGCTGAAACGAGTAATCCTTCTGTCTGCAAGTGACCACGGGCGCTTGTCAAATGCTCAAAATGCATGAGAAAATTCAGTTAGAGTAATGTATAACGACCAAAGCGAACGACCATCGAGGTGGTCATGAACAATTAATCAGATTCGTTCATAGTGAGGCGTGTAGTTGGAGAAATAGTTTTATACAGATCGAAATGAGTATTGAAATTATTTATAGACTGTGGAGATCTCTTTTGTGTTCTAGTAATGCCTTTCAGGATTTTATTGAAGTCGTTATTGTGGGTGGTAACTACGTTTTACAGACGAATCCGTCGAGATGATTGCATTTTCAATGTGTCCAAGAGATGCTACTTGTCTGTGGCAAGTCGATATTCAACAACCGTAGCTTCATACCTCACTAGATATCCACGTCTTTTACAATTTCAGGCGAAGTTTTTCATTATATAGGTCTTGTGACTCCATTGAAAGCAAAACAAATATCATGTCTGTTCACGAGTATTCCTAGCATATAGTAGGATGCTGTTAACAAGGAAGTCATTGTCCTAACTCCATCCCTCCACATTAAGTAATCTTTTGAACCAGTTAGATTAACAGCGTTTAATAATAAATGAAGCAGGAACAACAGCTTATGTCACCCCATGATATGTTCACGTGTATAACCTCCACACCTTCTACATAACAATATTCTATTAACAGAAAAAATGAAAGTAAAGTAACTGAACCACTGCAACAAAGCATGAAAGCAAGGTGTGAAACAATTGCAGTGGTCGAATTTGGCGTTCACTGCGAATCAGAAAGGCATAAGTCACGCGTGGAATGACACGATATATGTGAGTGTGAGTAGCTCAATATCTTGGTAGCTATATGGTAAGATTCACGAATTGGTGCTGTGCAACACGTTGGTTTCGATGGCTACATTGTCGTCATATATATCTGAGCTTTCCAGCACTCATTTGTTTTTATGTTTATCTAAACTATAACAATACGTGTATGTGAACACAAACATACATATATAGTATAATATATACCATTTTATTGTGACATAATTCAAATTGGTCTTTTATTTTCCCTATAAACCAACTTAACAAGTACATGTGTGTGTGATCAGATGAATGTTCGAAACGTATTTCACAAAAATACACATTCTCACATTTTTCAGATAATGTATTTTCTCTCAGCACATTGAGCATTATTAACATGCATACATCACTCTTGCCCTCTAAGTGATTTCGGCTTGCTTTCCAATTTTGTTTATTTCCTTTCCTTTGTGGAAACAAGCACCAAATATTCACACTTCAAATCTCCTCTATCATTGTCTAAATTCACATTCATTCACAACACATCACATGTTTAGCATCTGATAATAGCCACAGTGATTCTGTGCACTTACATTCTGGAAGATATTCAGATCTTCGTCAATTTCATGGGAAGTTATAAAGTCTATAGGTCTTTCGAGTGCACTGAAATCCATACAGATATCACGTCTGTTCACTAGTATTCCTAGCATATAGTAGGATGCTGTTAACAAGGAAGTCATTGTCCTAACTCCATCCCTCCACATTAAGTAATCTTTTGAACCAGTTAGATTAACAGCGTTTAATAATAAATGAAGCAGGAATAACAGCTTATGTCACCCCATGATATGTTCACGTGTATAACCTCCACACCTTCGACATAACAATATTGCATTAACAGAAAAAATGAAAGTAAAGTAACTGAACCACTGCAACAAAGCAAGAAAGCAAGGTGTGAAACAATTGCAGTGACATGACAGAAGTGACCCACATGCAGTAACTCCTCGAAACAACTGATTTTAACAGCAATGAATACGAAAAGATGGTCAAACCAATAATAACCATAATAATGAAAAATGTGTATTCAAAAATATCTTGGTGGTGGTTTGTTACTTGACGACTAGCAGTGGAATCCGGTGTGCGAATTTTATCTTTTTATCTTTTTCAATTGGATGTACATGCATTTCTCATCAAGTGAGTGTCGATGATCCCACCGAGGCTTGAACTTCTCACTGGAGATGTATATATCCATCACGTTTACGCCGAATTCAAGTAACAGGCGTGACTCCATACAACACTCAAAAACCTGGAATATATTACTGGCTATACAAAATTGATGCACAAATAAATAAAAACGTTCAAATTAAAAGCAAATTCGAGAGTGGGTTGTTTTCACGGGAAAAATTTGTTAGAAATTTAAACGGAAGAGAACATTCATCTAAGTGTTTAAACTATTGATTGATGTCTACAATGCTGTTATATAAATACGGGCTAATTGTTGAAACGCATATGCAAAGAATACACACCAGTTTACTACAAATATACTCAAATTCAATCCTCGCCACTTCATCCTACCCATTTATACATAAAGATGTATATATGTATCATCGTAGTAAAAGTTGATGCGGATTTCACTTGTAACCTGGTAAACAATGTTTCTAATGACATCGAATTCACGAGAGAAGAAGAAATAGGGAATGCCATTCAATTTCGAATGCCTTAGCTAAGCACAAAGCCATAGGAAACTTGGAAATACTCAAGTGTGCAGATACAGTTAGTCCATACACATCAATTACTCAATTACAAAAGAGCCAGAATACACTTGTTCACTCCCACTCTCAAATGAGTTGAAGATAGAGATATTCTGAGCTACTTTTCAGGAAGTTGTATATCATAGAATCTTCAGTCAAAGAATTCGACTGTTATACCAACAGACAGAAACAAAATTGTTCGGAGAGTGACAAAAGAAATATTCAACTTTATGCATCCGCATGATGAAATGAACTAGGACTAGATATCTGTCATGAGTCAACGCGAACTCTCTCTCTCTCACATACTCACTTTCACTTATCTGGTTGTACAGATAATGCTGTGGAAGATATTTGCACAATGTGTAGGATTGTGTCAATAAGAACAGTTTGAGAAGTCTACGTTTCCATTCATTGAATATGCATAATAAAAATTTAGAGAACTGATTAAGGAACAAAGAATATTCTAATTGAGTAATTTGTCATCATGTTGAACGCTTTTATTAACAGTGGTAATTCAAGAAATGATGTCATCATTAACAATACTATTGCTGTTTCAAATAACATCAAATCAATCTCATCAACTCATTACATTTCAAATGCACCCGTAAGAGAGCGATAGTATGCACTAATACAACACTCAACTGATTGAATATAAGATACATTGAAGAAAGTGACACACAGAATTCATGAATATAAAGGCTCAACAACAGGTCAGGGTAACAATAATGCCAGACTGGACCATTTCTCTTGTTTGAGACACGCAAACTTTAATAGCCACCGCCGTTTCGAGTTTTCGACGTTTTGAGACCTTCGGTAATGTATTTGGTGATCGACAGATGATAGAGTAAGTCTCTGCAATGGTGGCTTGTGACATGTTTGGACGAGGTGATTCGGTATGGAACCAGTAACGGTTCAAACACCACATTTTTATTGAGACACACCGGTAGGCGTTTTAGGGAAGAAACATTAGTTTCACAGAGTAACGGCCGAAATAAATGACTTCACAAGAGTTGTTGAATTGGCATATACAATTAGAGATGACTATTCTAGTTGCTTTATCTCTTAGTTCAGCAATCACCGCTGATTGTTTGACTAATATAAGCTGAGGCTTACCGGCTTCCGACCTCCTCTCAGTCGATTTCTTCAACTCTTTCTTGTTTATAATTTCATGTGAAATTCCGATTGTAACATATGGAAAATGAGGACAAGTGATTCAGCGAAGAGTCTGTTTTCAACGAATTCATTATCAAGCTGTACAATCGTCCGTATATATATCGATTTTGTTTAAGAAGTTATATCCAGTGAGGGAATTGAATCATAAGTCTGAGTGAATGCATAAAATAATACAAATAATAATAGTAGTATGAAATGCGATTACATTATCTGTGATGATAATCACAGGTAAATGTCAAGTGGAAAAACGTTCAATGTCATATACCGAATAATTCATAGGGTGCATAGGAGCTGGAAGGAGTGTGCAGTCATAGGATTAGTAGGCAAACTGAATAACACAGAATCAAATACAAACGTCACGTAACACTGTGTGAAATTTGATAACATAGAATTTAACGTTGCACAACAGAATTGACTTAGAATAAGAAGAGGAACGAGTGAAATAATGCCGGGGACAGTTCGAAATGAGAATAGTAATAATATCAACTGACGCAATACAGACGGCGTATACAAACTGAATAGAGAAAATGACAAAATTGGAAGAGCCAAAATATTATTAGAGAATACTAAACTTCGGCATAGGGAGATGAAGACCATGAAAGTTGAAAGGGTTGAACGAACTTTATCTATAAACAGAGACCTGGCTTTTCTGTGTCGATTGTCAAAGCATCAACAACACAGATGAGTCGGGTACGTGGGGATTTGGGTAAATTATTCTTCGCCTTGTAGATGACCTTAAAGACGGAGGCTATAGACACAGGGTGATCGTCATCGACCAGCTGTTCCATGCTTTTATTATTTCATGCATCCACTGAAACCTACCATTCAATTCTCTCACCGGATATAACTTCTTAAACAAAAACCAAATATATACAATTGTACAGCTTGATGATAAATTCTTTGAAAACAGACTCTTCATTGAATTGCTTGTTTTGATTTCCTATAGGTTCTCTCACTTTGTATATCACCCTTGAACTTTTGTCGTATTTATGCATGCTTCTTGTTAACAGAGGCAGAAGAATTCTCTCAGAATTTATTGATCGTCCGCCTAGTGGTGAAATCCGTAATCTAGCTGTGTTTCAGGTGACATGTCGTGTACAACTTCAAGTTCTTTGTCAGTCACATCTACTGAACAGATGGAACTGATCCTATAGCTGAAGGTTTTCACCAAATTACTTTTAATCCGAAGCGGAACAAAGCTGTGAAACTGTGTACGCTGACCGGTTCAATTATTTTTGTTATTCACATTTTCTTGTTATGCTCCCATCTGGTCTTCTTGTCAGTAAGACGCCTCAAACAGCAATTTTATTTTGGAATTCTTCACACATGAATCATATTAATAATCTGCTTTATTCCAAATACAGTACTAATGATACAGCAACGAATTTTCAGCATTCACTACAACACTGCATCTAATTTACTCAAAAACGACAAAAAATATAAACAAAAAAATTACATAATAATAATAATAAAACGCTGTTATTACAGCTACATAACAAGTTACAGTATGCAATACGAAGAAAAATATGCATGAAGTATGAAATTATAGTAATAATAGTAATAACAACTAAAATAAAATAACAAAGTTATAATGAAACGATGGAAAGTGTGACACTATATAATACAGAAAGATGAACAATGAAAGGGTCGAGTCACTTTGCTAATTGCATAGTAACTTATATGTTTCACGTCTAACAGAGACTTCATCACATAAAGTACGGGCTAAATAGGGTATTGTAGAATTTCTGTACTTAGTGGTACGAGCATATAACTTTTTACATTGACTTCTCCTCCTACCTGATTAGATACAAAGGGATAGTTTTGAATGAAGGGGATGCAGAGGGTCTGACAGTATAGCCTTTGCCCATTTTGTACGGGAATTTATGTGTCTCTCGACTATAGTATTGGCGAGCTCACGCAGTGGCAGGCCACAAGCCCCACTCACAGAATTTAATACTCTTCGTAATATGATATAGTCTTTTCCGAGAAGCTCAGGAAAGATTGATGGAGAGGCATAGAGTACAATAGGTAAAATACAGGAGTTTAAAAATTGCAAAACTAAAGGTTGGTTGATACCTGATTGTCTTCACTTTTTAATGTAGAAGGTGAAGCGAAACATTTTCTTAGAGATAGATAAGATGTGGGATGACCATGAAAGGTCAGAGGAGAGAACTAATCCAAGGTATTTAATGCTTGACTTAGTTCCAATTTCCGTGCCATCTATGCTCCAGGCATCGTGCGAGCCAACTGGTTCATGTAAGTCACGTCGATGCTTGAAAGTAAAGTTAACTGCCTGACATTTGGAAGGATTTAACATAAGACCATTTGACTTAGACCACTTGCTGATGTCAATATTATATTTAAACCACTAAAAGTATTGTCTATATGATTTATATCATTAGGAAGGATATCAACAGAAGAGCGTATGAAAGACTTATTAAGAGTGTCAACGTTAAGAGATGGGACAGAAGTACATCGCTTACAACTAGTAATTTCTTTAAAAAGTTTCCACAAATTAGAAGGGGTTTTACATGACAAAAATCTTTGATTTTGTAAAACATTTAGTCTTTGCATTTTGAATGTTATCAGAGTATTTAACTTTTTTACACCTGACTTATCATTTGTTTTGAACAACAGTTCTTTATCTCTACGTAGCTTTCTGAGATATGGCGAAGATAAGCGATCAAATCGAATAAATAATGTTTCTTTAGGACAACATATTTCGAAACAGAATTTAAGATAATCACTAGTGTTTGTGATTGTGTCATCAAATGTTTATTCTGTAAATAAGTCCCAGTTAGTGTCTTTCAACATGCATCTGAGCTTGTTTAGGTTGTCTTGTGAGTAGCATCTTCGTTGAACTCTACTGTAGAGGTGAGAGAGGACACCTTTGTGTGATTTGGAATATATTTTAGGCAGTACACGTATGATGCAGTGGTCAGAGTTAAGTAAAGGAGCACGTTTGCAAGCCTCATATATACCAACATCATTGATAAATACTAGATCCAGTGTTTTACCAAGACGGGTAGCCAAGTTAACAATATTGTCATGACCAAGTGATATAAGGAAGGAGTGATCGCATGGATTAAAGTCGCCAGTTACTATTGATAAAGCGTTCTCGAAGCGAGCTGCAGCGAGAGCGGTGAATTCATCAGCGAACATAGATAAATCCGATATGGTACGGCCAGGAGAGACATAAACATGAGAAATATAAATGAATTTGTATTTTGACAGGTGTTTCGGGCGACATCTCACAGTGATGCAATCAATGTAGTCATTCGAGAGGTTGAAGCAAACTTTGTTAGAAATGGACCATTTTGAGTGAATAAAGGTTGCAACACCTCCGCCATATTTTTTCTTGGAACAAACACGGTCTTGTCGAAATACATTAAAGCCATTTAGAGACACAATATTGTCATCATATGAGTCATGGAGCCAGGTTTCTTGTAGAGTGACAATACCAGTATTGTGGTAAATTCCGGACGACAACAGGGACTGAAAATCCAGAATTTTGTTAGGCAGGGACCGGCAGTCGGTACCAATGATAACTGGGACAGTGATGTGATGTATGTGTGTAGATTTTAGAGCACATTCCCAACCACCATGGTGCTTCTTCTTGAGTTTATTAGAAATATGAAAGTTTTTGGGTTTAAAACGTTTTATAAAATCCCGGGAGTGAATAATACGATTAGAATGCATATTTTCATATGTAAACACCAATAAAATATGAGTGAATAGACGCAAAATGTATGTGGAATATGGTAGCTCAAAATGTTCAAACAGGCCGCCGCGGACACACATATGAATGCAATAGACGAACGCTCCTCATTGGATTGAGATGTAACTGAGTTTCTGTCAAAATCGTTCTGACAAGGAATGCAGTCATCATTCATTTATCTTCAATAAAACGAGAACTTCGTGATTCGGATTCTCATGGAACCTCTTTCTAGTCTACTCAGAGAAAATCTGCTTACATGGGACTCAACGGGGAGCCCACTGTCACTACGTCCACTTGTCTATAGAGTTCACGGACAAATTTAAAATTCACACTCATGGTATACTTTAGCAACAGTTATTTGGGGATTTCCACTTTGATCTCAATATTCATTGACTTTTAATTAATTTTTGATTACAAATGTAATTAACTCTTTCATTTTAGAGGTACATTCGTAAAAAATAGAGACGTGACATCCAAAGATACCTCAATTGTATCTTTGATATCAATTATCTTTGTGAATTCCAATGCATATTTCACTCTGTATTTTGCTCACTGTTCATGCGAACGTTTCAGTTTAGTTATGCGTCATTTAGTTACAATTAATCCGGATATATTCTTTAGAGTAAAAGCTGATTACTTCTCTTTTTCTAGGTATTCGTAGGGAATCCAAGATTATCTAATCACTATGAAATATGAAAGTATATTTTACATTCACTAGTTAGTTGGTATTTTGAATGTAATTCTGAGAGGTAGAAAAATCAATATCTTGGCATTTGTGTATTGTGGACACCGAGATAATCTGAGTATAATTACAGTGTTGGTCTGTGAATTATGCAGATACACACTCACACACTCATACACACTGAAGTGAATGGAATTCATTCACTGTAACCACGTAGGCTTAACATGCAGTACTGGTTAGCATTACAGGTTGTTATTATTACTACTTTTAATAGGATTACTATTATTATCGTCGGATTATAATGAAGCCAGTTGATTTTCCGGTTTAATTAAACTTTTAGCCTTGTTTCTTTTCCGAAAGTACAAAGTATCACAACTATGCAGAGGAGTGGGCTGTCTATTCTACATAATTTCTAAAAGAAATGAGTTGTATTGAATAATTTAGACAAAATATTATTCAGTATGAGCCGGTAGTATAACCCATAGTAGCTGATCATTCGATTTGGTGAATAGAAGGCCGAATGCCGCTGATAGAATGCTTTTTCTACCAACACCAAACACCGGGATGTAATATTGATTTTCCCTACTCAATTATCAGCACAATTTTATATGACATCCGCGTTCACATCATAATTTCACATATTCACAATGTTAACACTTTCAACGAGTAGTTCCCATTGACAATTTCAAAGAAAATGACAATATGGTAATACGCGACAACGAAGCTACTGGTAACTCAGGCTTCATTTTCAATGGAAACATGGTCATCAGACACAATGGAGACACAATGTCACAATGAATACAACAGCGAGTGTTGAGACACGCGTACACAATTATTTCTCTATCCAGTGTACAGTCAACTGTTGTGTCAGCCGTCTTCAACAAGATCACTCACACTGATGTATTTTCAGTAGTGTTTGTGCGTCGGTGGCACAGTGGTTAGGACTCTCACCGACCATGCACATGATCCGGGGTTCGAGCCCACACCGACGCACACCTGATATCTATGGTCGGCCTGCAAAATTTGGGCTACCGATATCCATGCTGAAAATTCCATACTTGTACCAAAAATAGAGTGTGGAATCAAGCTGTAAATCAAAAAAAAATTGATGCTAACAGAATCCGTTTTCACTTGTTTCCAATAGAAATCGGCACTTCGTGAGGCGCCCTCAATCTTCATGCCATCAGTTGATTCGATAGCCTGTGATAGAGAAGGTGAAGTTGTGAGTGCAGTAGATCAGTGGTTTTATCAATACCCATTGACACAGATATGAAGAAAAGAATAAAGACGAATTCCTACCCTCAGAATGGAGGTTAATCCACTACCACAGAATAAACGTTTAACTGAGATAGGAAAACAAACCGAAATGTTGTTGTGTTATTTCAAAGTTACCAATATATAATGGCGAATATTTTCTCATCTATTTCACTGTGCTCACCGACAATACTTTGATGTAAAGAAAGAGGTGATTATGTGTGATGGCATTTGTGAAACAAAGAAAGTGATCAGACTACGGTCATTAGCGATGAATGCTCACTGGTCCTTTTAAAACGGCAAACATCTTTCTTCATACAGACTTAACATACATAGACAGTGATCAATTCTGAATAGTCTGTAATACTCAGCTAATTAAGAGGAATGCGTACAATGTCGCTAGTATCGTGAGAATAATCTGTATGTGTAAACATCCTTTCTACAAATAATCTGGAAGCTGGTGAGAGTTGGTCATTTCAATAGACTACTAGTCAATGCACAATGTCATGATCAAGTAGTGTGTACTGAACTGATGTGTTTCATGTGGCATATTCGTCTATCTGACCTGTATCTCTTTCGTTTCAATCATTGTTCTTCGTTCTGAGAGAAGCGTGATTGACTGAAAGGAGATTATCAGCTGATGAATTATCCTAATGAGGCCTGGTTCGGAAATCATTTTGCACGACATCTTTTATGGGTATAAGTGCTCAACTTTATGGTCGTCAGAACACATGTTCTGTAGCCTTCTCTACTCTCATCGTTTTCGCTCTTCTCCCTCTGTCTTTATGACACAGAACATCTTGATCATGTGGGATTCATAGCTTTTACTCAGAATTCAACAATATCTGTGTCTGCTCCTCTTCTATTTCGATTCTGCTGAAACGAGTAATCCTTCTGTCTGCAAGTGACCACGGGCGCTTGTCAAATGCTCAAAATGCATGAGAAAATTCAGTTAGAGTAATGTATAACGACCAAAGCGAACGACCATCGAGGTGGTCATGAACAATTAATCAGATTCGTTCATAGTGAGGCGTGTAGTTGGAGAAATAGTTTTATACAGATCGAAATGAGTATTGAAATTATTTATAGACTGTGGAGATCTCTTTTGTGTTCTAGTAATGCCTTTCAGGATTTTATTGAAGTCGTTATTGTGGGTGGTAACTACGTTTTACAGACGAATCCATCGAGATGACTGCATTTTCAGTGTGTCCGAGAGATTCCAGCTGTCTGTGACAAGTCCACATTCAACAACCGTAGCTTCATACCTCATTAGATATCCCCGTCATTTTCATTTTCAGGCGAAGTTTTTCATTATCTAGGTCTTGTGATTCAATTGAAAGCCATTCAAATATCACATCTGTTCACGAGTATTCCTAGCATATAGTAGGATGCTGTTAACAAGGAAGTCATTGTCCTAACTCCATCCCTCCACATTAAGTAATCTTTTGAACCAGTTAGATTAACAGCGTTTAATAATAAATGAAGCAGGAACAACAGCTTATGTCACCCCATGATATGTTCACGTGTATAACCTCCACACCTTCTACATAACAATATTCTATTAACAGAAAAAATGAAAGTAAAGTAACTGAACCACTGCAACAAAGCATGAAAGCAAGGTGTGAAACAATTGCAGTGAAATGACAGAAGTGACCCAGATGCAGTAACTTCTCGAAACAACTGATTTTAACAGCAATGAATACGAAAACATGGTCAAACCAATAATAATCATAATAATGAAAAATGTGTATTCAAAAATATCTTGTTGGTTGTTTGTTACTTGATGACTAGCAGTGGAATCCGGTGTGCGAATTTTATCTTTTTATCTTTTTCAATTGGATGTACATGCATTTCTCATCAAGTGAGTGTCGATGATCCCACCGAGGCTTGAACTTCTCACTGGAGATGTATATATCCATCACGTTTACGCCGAATTCAAGTAACAGGCGTGACTCCATACAACACTCAAAAACCTGGAATATATTACTGGCTATACAAAATTGATGCACAAATAAATAAAAACGTTCAAATTAAAAGCAAATTCGAGAGTGGGTTGTTTTCACGGGAAAAATTTGTTAGAAATATAAACGGAAGAGAACATTCATCTAAGTGTTTAAACTATTGATTGATGTCTACAATGCTGTTATATAAATACGGGCTAATTGTTGAAACGCATATGCAAAGAATACACACCAGTTTACTACAAATATACTCAAATTCAATCCTCGCCACTTCATCCTACCCATTTATACATAAAGATGTATATATGTATCATCGTAGTAAAAGTTGATGCGGATTTCACTTGTAACCTGGTAAACAATGTTTCTAATGACATCGAATTCACGAGAGAAGAAGAAATAGGGAATGCCATTCAATTTCGAATGCCTTAGCTAAGCACAAAGCCATAGGAAACTTGGAAATACTCAAGTGTGCAGATACAGTTAGTCCATACACATCAATTACTCAATTACAAAAGAGCCAGAATATACAGACAGAGATATTCTGAGCGACTTTTCAGGAAGGTGTATAACACAGAATCTTCAATCAAAGTATTCCACTGTTATACCAAGTAACGGGAAGAAAATTGTTACGAAGAATGACAAGCGGAATGTTCACCTTTATGCATCCTCATTCCTAGAATGATGAAATGAACTAGGACTAGATATCTGTCATGAGTCAACGCGAACTCTCTCTCTCACACACTCAATTTCACTTATCTGGTTGTACAGGTAATGCTATGGAAGATATTTGCACAATGTGTAGGATTGTGTCAATAAGAACAGTTTGAGAAGTCTACGTTTCCATTCATTGAATATGCTCAATAAAAATTTAGAGGACTGATTAAGGAACAAAGAATATTCTAATTGAGTAATTTGTCATCATGTTGAACGCTTTTATTAACAGTGGTAATTCAAGAAATGATGTCATCATTTACAATAATAATCCGGTTTTAAATCACACTCAGGCAACCTCAGCCGCTGATCACATTTCAAATGCATCCGAAAGAGAGCGATACTATGCACTAATACAACACTCAACTGATTGAATATCAGATACATTGAGGAGAGTGACACGCAGAATTCATGAATATAAATGCTCAACAACAGGTCAGGGTAAGAATAATGGGAGACTGGACCATTTCTCTTGCTTGCAGAGCTCTGATTGATTTATGCAAACTTTAATGACCACAGCCGTTTTGAGTTTTCGAGGTTTTGAAATCTTCGGTAATTTATTTGGTGATCGGCAGGTGATAGAGAAAGTCTCTTCAATGGTGGCTTTGTGACATGTTTGGACGAGGTGATTCGGTGTGGAACCAGTGACGGTTCAAACACCAAATTTGTTTTGAGACACACCGGTAAGCGTTATCGAGCACAAAGTAACGCCGAAATAAATGGCTTCACAAGAGTTGTTGAATTGGCATATACAATTAGAGATGACTATTCTAGTTGCTTTATCTCTTAGTTCAGCAATCACCGCTGATTTTCTGACTAATATAAGCTGAAGCTTACCGGCTTCCGACCTCCTCTCAGTCGATTTCTTCAACTCTTTCTTGTTTATAATTTCATGTGAAATTCCGATTGTAACATATGGAAAATGAGGACAAGTGATTCAGCGAAGAGTCTGTTTTCAACGAATTCATTATCAAGCTGTACAATCGTCCGTATATATATCGATTTTGTTTAAGAAGTTATATCCAGTGAGGGAATTGAATCATAAGTCTGAGTGAATGCATAAAATAATACAAATAATAATAGTAGTATGAAATGCGATTACATTATCTGTGATGATAATCACAGGTAAATGTCAAGTGGAAAAACGTTCAATGTCATATACCGAATAATTCATAGGGTGCATAGGAGCTGGAAGGAGTGTGCAGTCATAGGATTAGTAGGCAAACTGAATAACACAGAATCAAATACAAACGTCACGTAACACTGTGTGAAATTTGATAACATAGAATTTAACGTTGCACAACAGAATTGACTTAGAATAAGAAGAGGAACGAGTGAAATAATGCCGGGGACAGTTCGAAATGAGAATAGTAATAATATCAACTGACGCAATACAGACGGCGTATACAAACTGAATAGAGAAAATGACAAAATTGGAAGAGCCAAAATATTATTAGAGAATACTAAACTTCGGCATAGGGAGATGAAGACCATGAAAGTTGAAAGGGTTGAACGAACTTTATCTATAAACAGAGACCTGGCTTTTCTGTGTCGATTGTCAAAGCATCAACAACACAGATGAGTCGGGTACGTGGGGATTTGGGTAAATTATTCTTCGCCTTGTAGATGACCTTAAAGACGGAGGCTATAGACATAGGGTGATCATCATCGACCAGATGTTCCATACTATTATTATTTCATGCATCCACTAAAACCTACCATTCAATTCCCTCACCGGATATAACTTCTTAAACATAAACCATATATATACAGTTGTACAGCTTGATGATAAATTCTTTGAAAACAGACTCTTCATTGAATTGCTTGTTTTGATTTCCTATAGGTTCTCTCACTTTGTATATCACCCTTGAACTTTTGTCGTATTTATGCATGCTTCTTGTTAACAGAGGCAGAAGAATTCTCTCAGAATTTATTGATCGTCCGCCTAGTGGTGAAATCCGTAATCTAGCTGTGTTTCAGGTGACATGTCGTGTACAACTTCAAGTTCTTTGTCAGTCACATCTACTGAACAGATGGAACTGATCCTATAGCTGAAGGTTTTCACCAAATTACTTTTAATCCGAAGCGGAACAAAGCTGTGAAACTGTGTACGCTGACCGGTTCAATTATTTTTGTTATTCACATTTTCTTGTTATGCTCCCATCTGGTCTTCTTGTCAGTAAGACGCCTCAAACAGCAATTTTATTTTGGAATTCTTCACACATGAATCATATTAATAATCTGCTTTATTCCAAATACAGTACTAATGATACAGCAACGAATTTTCAGCATTCACTACAACACTGCATCTAATTTACTCAAAAACGACAAAAAATATAAACAAAAAAATTACATAATAATAATAATAAAACGCTGTTATTACAGCTACATAACAAGTTACAGTATGCAATACGAAGAAAAATATGCATGAAGTATGAAATTATAGTAATAATAGTAATAACAACTAAAATAAAATAACAAAGTTATAATGAAACGATGGAAAGTGTGACACTATATAATACAGAAAGATGAACAATGAAAGGGTCGAGCCACTTTGCTAATTGCATGGTAACTTATATGTTTCACGTCTAACAGAGTCTTCATCACATAAAGTACGGGCTAAATAGGGTATTGTAGAATTTCTGTACTTAGTGGTACGAGCATATAACTTTTTACATTGACTTCTCCTGCTACCTGATTAGATACAAGGGGACAGTTGTGAATAAAGGGGATGCAGAGGGTCTGACAGTATAGCCTTTGCCCATTTTGTACGGGAATTTATGTGTCTCTCGACTATAGTATTGGCGAGCTCACGCAGTGGCAGGCCACAAGCCCCACTCACAGAATTTAATACTCTTCGTAATATGATATAGTCTTTTCCGAGAAGCTCAGGAAAGATTGATGGAGAGGCATAGAGTACAATAGGTAAAATACAGGAGTTTAAAAATTGCAAAACTAAAGGTTGGTTGATACCTGATTGTCTTCACTTTTTAATGTAGAAGGTGAAGCGAAACATTTTCTTAGAGATAGATAAGATGTGGGATGACCATGAAAGGTCAGAGGAGAGAACTAATCCAAGGTATTTATTACTTGACTTAGTTTCAATTTCCGTGCCATCTATGCTCCAAGCATCATGCGAACTAACTAGTTCATGTAAGTCACGTCGATGCTTGAAAGTAAAGTTAACTGCCTGACATTTGGAAGGATTTAACATAAGACCATTTGACTTAGACCACTTGCTGATGTCCAACAGAAAGCTATTGAGTTTGAAGCAGTCAGACTCGGAAGTGATAGGCAGTGATACAGTCAGATCATCTACATATTTGACAAAGTTTTTTTCGTTTGAATGAGGCAGGTCGTGTGGGAAGAAAGAAAAAAGGAAAGGAGAGAGGACGACACCTTGAGGAACACCGGCTTTTGTAAGTGTGGTAGAAGAAGATTTGCCACTATATATAGTATACTGGATTCAATTGGAAAAATGAGAATGCAACCAACTCTTAGCTTAGGATCCTGTTTGTGTCAACGAAAGCTTATTCAATAAAAGGCCCCTAGGTACAGAGTCAAAAGCAGATGTGTAGTCTAGGAAAGCACTACGAACATATTTGGCACCTTTGTCTAAACAAGAAACCACATTGTGATATAAGACAACCGCAGCATCCAAGGTACTTCTACCATGTTTGTATGCAAATTGTTTAGGATCATTAAAAGGTTTCAATGGAGGTTGAAGACGAAGTAAAAGTAATTTTTCCATCAATTTTAAAAAGGAGAAGTAATTGCAATAGGCCTAAATTTAATATCAGTACCAGAAGATGGTTTTGGTATGGGGATAATTTTAATGTTTTTCCATGCAAAAGGTAGAACTTTACTGGAAAAGGAAGCATTAAAAATGTTAGTAAGAGTGTAACACAAAATATCAGCACAATTCCTGAGGACAATGGCAGGTACGCCATCAGCAGCAAGGCTTTGGGAAGGCTTAAGAGACCGGAGACATTTAAGCACATCAAGGATATTCAAACCACTAAAAGTATTGTCTATATGATTTGTGACATTAGGAAGGATATCTACAGAAGAGCGTATGAAAGACTTATTAAGAGTGTCAACGTTAAGAGATGGGACAGAAGTACATCGCTTACAACTAGTAATTTCTCTGAAAAGTTTCCACAAATTAGAAGGGGTTTTACATGACAAAAATCTTTGATTTTATAAAACATTTAGTCTTTTCATTTCGAGTTTTATCAGAATATTTAACTTTTTTACACCAGACTTATCATTTGTTTTGAACAACAGTTCTTTATCTCTACGTAGCTTTTTGAGATATGGCGAAGATAAGCGGCCAAATCGAATGAATAATGTTTCTTTAGGACAAAGTATTTCGAAACAGAATTTAAGATAATCAGTAGTGTTTTTGATTGTGTCGTCAAATATTTGTTCTGTAAATAAGTCCCAGTTAGTGTCTTTCAACATGCATCTGAGCTTGTTTAGGTTGTCTTGTGAGTAGCATCTTCGTTGAACTCTACTGTAGAGGTGAGAGAGGACACCTTTGTGTGATTTGGAATATATTTTAGGCAGTACACGTATGATGCAGTGGTCAGAGTTAAGTAAAGGAGCACGTTTGCAAGCCTCATATATACCAACATCATTGATAAATACTAGATCCAGTGTTTTACCAAGACGGGTAGCCAAGTTAACAATATTGTCATGACCAAGTGATATAAGGAAGGAGTGATCGCATGGATTAAAGTCGCCAGTTACTATTGATAAAGAGTTCTCGAAGCAAGCTGCAGCGAGAGCGGTGAATTCATCAGCGAACATAGATAAATCCGATATGGTACAGCCAGGAGAGACATAAACATGAGAAATATAAATGAATTTGTATTTTGACAGGTGTTTCGGGCGACATCTCACAGTGATGCAATCAATGTAGTCATTCGAGAGGTTGAAGCAAACTTTGTTAGAAATGGACCATTTTGAGTGAATAAAGGTTGCAACACCTCCGCCATATTTTTTCTTGGAACAAACACGGTCTTGTCGAAATACATTAAAGCCATTTAGAGACACAATATTGTCATCATATGAGTCATGGAGCCAGGTTTCTTGTAGAGTGACAATACCAGTATTGTGGTAAATTCCGGACGACAACAGGGACTGAAAATCCAGAATTTTGTTAGGCAGGGACCGGCAGTCGGTACCAATGATAACTGGGACAGTGATGTGATGTATGTGTGTAGATTTTAGAGCACATTCCCAACCACCATGGTGCTTCTTCTTGAGTTTATTAGAAATATGAAAGTTTTTGGGTTTAAAACGTTTTATAAAATCCCGGGAGTGAATAATACGATTAGAATGCATAATTTCATATGTAAACACCAATAAAATATGAGTAAATAGATGCGAAATATATGTGGAATATGGTAGCTCAAAATGTTCAAACAGGCCGCCGCGGACACACAAATGAATGCAATAGACGAACGCTCCTCATTGGATTGAGATGTAACTGAGTTTCTGTCAAAATCGTTCTGACAAGGAATGCAGTCATCATTCATTTATCTTCAATAAAACGAGAACTTCGTGATTCGGATTCTCATGGAACCTCTTTCTAGTCTACTCAGAGAAAATCTGCTTACATGGGACTCAACGGGGAGCCCACTGTCACTACGTCCACTTGTCTATAGAGTTCACGGACAAATTTAAAATTCACACTCATGGTATACTTTAGCAACAGTTATTTGGGGATTTCCACTTTGATCTCAATATTCATTGACTTTTAATTAATTTTTGATTACAAATGTAATTAACTGTTTCATTTTAGAGGTACATTCGTAAAAATAGAGACGTGACGTCCAAAGATACCTCCTTTTTAATGTGGTTTTGTTCTCTGAGCTGGATGGTTAGTTTGCGAAACTTTCATAACCCACTGGGTGACATCTTCAACGCATGCTTCAATTTGAAGTGAGCTTTTAGATTTCTCGACGAGTTCAATAATCATTCCTCCCAGTGACCGTGGACGTGATTGTTTGTTTATGTGTGTTTTCACACCTTCTAGGTTACTTGCATTAGAACTGATTGTGGAGAAATCTAAAAGCTCACTTGAAATTGAAGTATGCGCTGAAGATGTCACCCAGTAGGGTGATGAAAGCTTCGCAAACTAACCATCCAGCTCAGAGAACAAAACCACATCAAAATCATCCACCTGAGCTACAAATCTTCTCTGTCATATCTAAAGATACGTCAATTTTATCTTTGATATCAATTATCTTTGTGAATTCCAATGCATATTTCACTCTGTATTTTGCTCACTGTTCATGGGAACGTTTCAGTTTAGTAATGCGTCATTCAGTTACAATTAATCCGGATATATTCTTTAGAGTAAAAGCTGATTACTTCTCTTTTTCTAGGTATTCGTAGGGAATCCAAGATTATCTAATCACTATGAAATATGAAAGTATATTTTACATTCACTAGTTAGTTGGTATTTTGAATGTAATTCTGAGAGGTAGAAAAATCAATATCTTGGCATTTGTGTATTGTGGACACCGAGATAATCTGAGTATAATTACAGTGTTGGTCTGTGAATTATGCAGATACACACTCACACACTCATACACACTGAAGTGAACGGAATTCATTCACTGTATCCACGTAGGCTTAATATGCAGTACTGGTTAGCATTACAGGTTGTTATTATTACTACTTTTAATAGGATTACTATTATTATCGTCGGATTATAATGAAGCCAGTTGATTTTCCGGTTTAATTAAACTTTTAGCCTTGTTTCTTTTCCGAAAGTACAAAGTATCACAACTATGCAGAGGAGTGGGCTGTCTATTCTACATAATTTCTAAAAGAAATGAGTTGTATTGAATAATTTAGACAAAATATTATTCAGTATGAGCCGGTAGTATAACCCATAGTAACTGATCATTGAATTTGGTGAATAGAAGGCCGAATGCCGCTGATAGAATGCTTTTTCTACCAACACCAAACACCGGGATGTAATATTGATTTTCCCTACTCAATTATCAGCACAATTTTATATGACATCCGCACTCCCGTCATAATTTCACATTTTCACAATGTTAACACTTTCAACGAGTAGTTCCCATTGACAATTTCAAAGAAAATGACAATATGGTAATACGCGACAACGAAGCTACTGGTAACTCAGGCTTCATTTTCAATGGAAACATGGTCATCAGACACAATGGAGACACAATGTCACAATGAATACAACAGCGAGTGTTGAGACACGCGTACACAATTATTTCTCTATCCAGTGTACAGTCAACTGTTGTGTCAACCGTCTTCAACAAGATCATTCACACTGATGTATTTTCAGTAGTGTTTGATCAATTGATGCTGACGGAATCCGTTTTCACTTGTTTCCAACAGAAATCGGCACTTCGTGAGGCGCCCTCAATCTTCATGCCATCAGTTGATTCGATAGCCTGTGATAGAGAAGGTGAAGTTGTGAGTGCAGTAGATCAGTCGTTTTATCAATACCCATTGACACAGATATGAAGAAAAGAATAAAGATGAATTCCTACCCTCAGAATGGAAGTTATTCGACTACCACAGAATAAACGTTTAACTGAGATAGGAAAACAAACCAAATTATTGTTGTGTTATTTCAAAGTTACCAATGTGTAATGGCGAATATTTTCTCATCTATTTCATTGTGCTCACCGACAATACTTTTATATAAAGAAACAGGTGATTATGTGTGAATGGCATTTGTGAAACAAAAGAAAGTGATCAGACTACGGTCATTAGCGAGGAATGCTCACTGGTCCTTTTAAAACGGCAAACATCTTTCTTCATACAGACTTAACATACATAGACAGTGATCAATTCTGAATAGTCTGTAATACTCAGCTAATTAAGAGGAATGCGTACAATGTCGCTAGTATCGTGAGAATAATCTGTATGTGTAAACATCCTTTCTACAAATAATCTGGAAGCTGGTGAGAGTTGGTCATTTCAATAGACTACTAGTCAATGCACAATGTCATGATCAAGTAGTGTGTACTGAACTGATGTGTTTCATGTGGCATATTCGTCTATCTGACCTGTATCTCTTTCGTTTCAATCATTGTTCTTCGTTCTGAGAGAAGCGTGATTGACTAAAAGGAGATTATCAGCTGGTGAATTATCCTAATGAGGCCTGGTTCGGAATTCTTTTTTACGACGACTTTTGTGGTTATAAGTGACTGACTGTGATTAATTAAGTGTTCTCAACTTTATCGATCGTGAGAACACATAATCTGTAGCCTTCTCTTGTCTGATCCTCTTCTCTCTCCTCTCTCTCTCATCATGATGCAGAACATCTTGATCATGTGGGATTCATAGCATCTACTGGGAATTGGATCATATCTTTGCCTTTCCGCTTCCTATTTTGATCCTTCTTAAAAGAGTAATTTCCTTGTCTGCATTTGACCATATGCACCTGTCAAATGCTCAAAATGCATGACAAAATTCAGTTGTAGTTGTGTTTAGTGACCAAGGCAAACGACCTTCGAAATGGTCATGAACATGCAATCAGATTAACCTATAGTGAGGCGTGTAGTTGGAGAAATAGTTTTATACAGATCGAAATGAATTTTTAAATTATTTATAGAGAGTGGCGATCTGTTTTGTGTTCTTGTAATGCCTTCCAGGCTGTTTTTGAAGTTCTTAGTTTTGGTGGTAACGACGTTTTACAGATGAAACCATCGAGATGAATGTATTTTCAATGTGTCCAAGAGATGCCATTTGTCTGTGACAAGTCCACATTCAACAATCGCAACTTCATACCTCATTAGAATCATCAACTCTGCAGATATTCAAACTTTTTTCCTTTCTTACTATTGCGTTATTTAAAGGTCACCGAAATAATAAATCTCGATGAAATTAACAGCGTATTCCATGCACTTCATCCATATTTGCACGTTGTTGCAAGATGCTATTCTGTTTGTGCTTTTAAGTGTGATGTGTATCAAGTCCATTTGCGTATATATTCAGTGTTGTTACTTGATATATTTAGATATATACTCACTTATTTGAACGGAACTCATTCACTTGCCATACTGGTTGTTATTATTACTATTATTGTCTTTATTTAAAGCACTTTAGTGTGAATGAAGTTAGTTTTCCGGTTTAAGTAAAATCTCAGCCTTGTTTCTCCTACTAAATTATAAGTTTGAAATTATAAGTTGTCACAAATATGCAATGAAATCACCTGTCTGTGTTAAAGAATTTGCAAAATAACAGAGCTGTATTGCAAAATTTAAATAAAATATTATTCAGTTTAGCGGAATTATCTTTTACACGCAAGTTGATTATCGCAGACATTAGATTGAGTATCTTCTTCAACTAGGCATGTTGTGTGCAGAAAACACAAGAAGTGATTAGGTGAATTTTGGAATGCGTGTCGATAGTAATTAGTGTATTTTTGGCGATGAGGTTCTCTTTGTGTGTGTGTTTGTGTGCGTGTCACCAGTGACCATTGAATGTCTACATCTAATCGTTATTCTGACATTGATCCGCAAATTAATTCAATCAGATAGACATTCACAGAAGACCATGACTTGAAGATTGGTAGAGTACAGTCAAGTTATTTTTGTATGCTGTGCAGAAATGTGCTCACGTTAGCCGACAGTAAATCACTGCTTTATTCTGTTAAAATTTCTCCGTAGATACGCTGACAACTTTCGCCTGACAATGTCTAAATCATTAACATAGAGATACTATACACAGTTCAACTGTGTTTTCTGGGACGAAACGGTGCTTATATAGAGTTGATTTTATGTCAGGTAAAACAAATTACCTATCCACACTAAGAATATGCAGTTCACGTTCAACAAAGACATGTACTGACATGTTTATGTAGATGAGATGAACAGTCCACTAAAGAGCTTCTTAGAAGATATTTTTTGCGAGTTACCTACGACAGACCAGCTAGAAAAGATTCATAGTTGATCCATCTCTTTACAAGTGATATATTGACAACACATTTATCATATATAATGAAAGTGAACATGCTTCCCAATTATTCAGCTTATTTGAGAGGGCACACATTTGAATGTACATTCCACTCTGGAATATGAACTAAATAGAAAATGAACTACAGATTAAGAGTTTAGGAAAATGTATTCATCATAAAGTATTTCTCAGTAGACTTTATCTGAACTTCAAATGATTTTGTGCAGTAACCTACAGTAGTGTTTGGTGAGGACATTGTTCTAACTCACTGAAAGACTGTGTTCGAAGACAAACTCGCTATCATTAAAAAGTATCCATGATGCAATGGATAACCTTCAAAACTCATTGAGAAACACACCAGGATAGCAAATATAAAGGCGACATTTGATACGGTAGGAAAGGAACTCGCCTGCCTTCATCTTGGAATCAAAGGTGATAATATATCTGTGAGAAGTAAATGTAGGATAAACGGAGCTCTCAGGTGAATTCATCTAGCTTCTAGACTAGTCACAATTTACTGAAATAAAAATGACTACTGAGACTATCCAAGAGTTGACGAATCTATCTTTTATGTTACTTCTAACTGAGGATATCAGTTTACATAAGAGTGCCGAAGTATAAACATCGGAAAAACGAAAAGAAGTGTTTAAGACGACATGTCTGTGCTTATGGAAAGTGTAAAAGTGATTCGTAGTTTGATTGTTTGCTACCTGTTAGACAGACATAATGAAAGTAATGCAATAAAATCCTTTAAAAAAACTGAAATTCAAGACATTCCAATGTTTCTAAGATTTAAATCGAATTCATGAATCCAAAGGAAAATCGTTCATTGTTTTGTTTTATCTTGGTGAACATACTTTACTTTGGTTAATTAAGCCCTCTGTGTGAATTTTTTTACCTTAACTAAAAATTTGTTTTGACACTATAATCTTGACCATACCCCTTCTTGAACCCTGTTCAAGTTGATTACCTTATTCTTGTGAGATCACGATTTGATATAATTTATAGAACAACTGAAAGCCATCAGGGAGTACTGGACAGCTGTTTCGTCCCAATCCGGGACTCACAACCAGTATGCACCCACCAGGTTTCGAACCTAGGATCTTCCGGATGCAACGCAAGCTCGTAGATTATCCAGCCAACGGTATCTAGTTTACTAGCCCATCAATCTTAACCTCTATCAATTCACGATTATAGCTCGACTGCCGGAAAATATCATCGATAAGTATTTTTCCTCACGCTCATCTGGATGGATTCCACTCATCAGGAATGCCCTCTGAAACTCCAGGCAACATTCAGTCCTTGTGGCGAAATGGTCTTTCAACTTGCCCTGTAACTCGAAGGTCCTGGGTTCGAATCCCAGTTCGTGCCTACTGCTGATGCATCACAAACTAGAATGAAAAAGCTGTCCAGTACTCTCAAGTTGTTTTTTACAAATGGCTCTCTAACTGATATCATTCCGTGGTCAAACTTGAAATGAATTGAATCCCCACTAACTAAGTGTTGAAAGTCTTTATTGTCGGAAAATTCTTTCACCTCAGTGATTCGCTTCTCCATTTTGACCTTGGATATTTCGGTATTCATCGACAGTTAGTTTCAAGTATTGTAATTCCATGTCTTGTACAAGAACCAAGTCTTTCTTTTGATCAAGAAGATTGCTGAAATCAATTTATATATCCAAATGAGAGATTTTCTGAGGTATATTGCCACTCTTTAGTGTTTAGCGAAGCATCTTCAAGCTTTTCAATTCACATTCTTACTTTCGAGAAGTTAAACATGAATTCTTCTGTGTTTAGCAGTGATTTCGAGGCCAATTAATCAGATTTTACAGAACACAGACAAATGTTTGCTTAACCTGCTCTATGTGTCTCTATTCCTCAGTATCATTGTAAATTTTATGTTGCTATCATTCGGCGGTAGGAAAATCGTCAAGCGACGGAATGTTCAATCCGGAAGTGGACATAAACGTACTATGCAGAAACTACCAGTTAGGATTAACCAAAAATTATTGTTTTCTTATGATCAATAAGATAACGGCTAACACTGATAATCGCGAAATCATGATGTTCTTTGAATTCACAGCATTATACACTTTAATCGGTCTGAAACTAGGGAAAGAAACTATACAACAACTACTCCACACTGATGAACATACAAAAGCAAATTGGATGGAACTCATAGGATTATGCCTTACAACTTATCTAAAATTTATCAATGAAATGTACTAAGAGATTGAAGGAACAATATAGGGATCGTGCATATCAGGATTAACAACTGAAGCAGTTGTGCGGAGATTATAATTATTAATCAGGCTCGCCCATCAAACAAAGCAAAAATCTGCTAACATTATCTTTATGATACGTTCGTAGTGATTAAAATTAACAATATGGAATACACTCACAAATTAATCGACAACATATTGGATGATATTTAGTTTACAAGAGAAGAAGAATCGGACAACGAAATTCCTTTCTTAGATGTCCTAATCAAGAGAACTAACACAGGAAATTTGGAAACACAAACAAACAGGAAATTAGCACACACCTAGGTCGAATGGAACCTGAATGGGTAGTGGCGAGTTGGCCGTTAGTGAGAGGGTGACATGGAGGAGGTTGAGTGAAGAGGAGATGAAAGCATGTAGGCGAACGTGGAGCCAGGTGAAAATGCTGGCAGACAACCGAACGCAATGTAGACTTACGGCTGAAGCCCTGTGTTCCTCTAGGAACTAAAAGGAATCAATAATATAGTAGTAAACGAAAAAATTCAGTTTCCACGACCATGGTTGTCAGCAGGGAGATACACTTATATCACATTCATGGAGAATTCAAACAAGTTCACTGAAGATATTTTCTGGAAGGAAGACGAAAGCTTTGCGATTAAATAAACCAGCTTAAACATTACAGCTAAATTAAAGTCATACACCTCAGATAAAAATTTTCTCAAACTACTAATGAGAGACATTCATCGGTCCTTTTAATTATTTCTGTGTAAAAATCGATAATCAAAGTGAAATTACTTTACCGCCTAATAGAACATTAAAAGTTTGTTTATATGTGAATAGAATGTTGATAAATAAGATAAGTGTGACATTGACTAAAAGAAGAAGAAGAAGAAGTACACTAACACAAGACAGAAAGCATAGCAGAACAATAAAATCTAATAATATGAATGACAAGCAGCTTTTGACCTGATTGTAACATTTTCTTCTTCTTATTCTGTTTCCCTAATTGGACTTAGAATTGGTATAAATATAGACGAAGGCAGAAATGAGCAGAAATCGCTAATTAGGCGAGTGAGACAAAACCATGAAGTCTGTAGTATCACTGGTTGTGATTCCACTCATCCTTTTATTATTTGGGTATAATATACTGGACAAGGGTAAGTTGAATATGATTTTTTTCTTAATCTGAGTTGATAATTTAATGTGAATTGTATATTTTATTGATGTGTGTACCGGTAGTTCACAGGTAGAACACTCAGAAATCATACACTCGGTGTCAGATCGGGCCCCAGTTGACTCATTCTTCAACTTCAGCTAATTAGTAATAACCCGGATAGGAAGAGGAGTTAACAGATTACGACTGTGAACTACAAAGATTTTCAGGAGATATGTTGCTCATGGAATTTAGAAAGTATAAATCATCTTGAATAACAGAAACTGTGGGGACCTATTTGTGGATAAGATTATGTCTGTGTAAAACAGAAATTCGGACGGTGTGTCTGATAGCTTGACTGACATCATGTCTCCTCCCATAATCAAATAATAATATCACTTTCTTTATAAATGTGAATCAAAAAGACACTCGGAATAAGATTTTCGATGGTGAGATTGTTTGAGGGGGAATACTACAAACCTGATTTTAATTTTTTACTCGATCATTCATTCATTTGCGTGCTGAGTGTGGAAGTTTCAGTTGTGGGGTGGGGTTGCTAGACTCACACTCAACTATCCATCTTCACTGGTTTCAGTACTGGCTAAACGAGGTTTAGGAGTGCATTGGCGGAGGATCGAATCGCATGCCACGTGCGCTGTCGGTGAGCGCTTTGATCTTGAACCACACCTGACGATGACATCAAATAAGACTATCTTGCATGAATTTGAAACTCACTTCACTGACGTCGTGTTTCTGTGCTCCTTCACCTATCTGTCCTGTTAGTTACGGTTCTTATGTATCTCGGGAGGTTTGATTCGAGCATGTTCTAGTGTACACTTGTTACATTAACAAAAGACTCGTGAGCATAACAACTGTTTATCTCCGTAATGTACTCTAAGTCTACAAAATCGCTTCCAATCACTAAGAATTACACTTCACCACTATTAACATGTTTGACTGTATTCTGCCAGAATATCAAATCTACTGAAATTTATGGTCTGGTTTGCAGGAGAAGAGATTTACATGATTACGTCACAGTCTATTGCTTCTCTAAAATTCCGTGACAATTATCATACTTGACAAGAATAAGATATTTGATAATATTCATACAGGAGATGAGAAGATAAATGAACAACCCGTAGACTGTTACTTCAGTGGTGATGTTTTGGTGGAAGGCAGTCTGATAGAAAGAAAACAATGTGGTTATTTTCGATTTTCTTCACTCGTTCCGTTCACAAGATCATGGGTCTCTATGAATTCCGTAATAAATTTCTATACTGTCCTTCGTTGTATCAGCCATTCGTATTGATATATTATATGACCAAGTTGTAGAGAATTTTAACTCATTTTTCGCCTCACCGATGAATGTAAATCCTATGAGAAATGAAAAATGTTCAGTTTATCTCTTCGAGCAAACTGAGGTAAAGAGATTATCTTGATTTCACCAGTTCAGTGTGTGTGAATACGAATACGTAGTCCCTTTCAACAGTAACTAATTTCAATTCTCTGCATGACGTCTTCATACATTGAACAGCAGCAGACATTCCGTAGTCCATTTCAGTCAACACGTTCCAGATACATTCCGACTGATTTTCTATGCAAATATCGACAAAGACACTCCGCAAACAGCTTGTGGTAAGTGTATTTGAATTGGTATTCTCAAGGAAGCATAGATACTTGAAAAACTTTGTGCTGATGTGTTGCGCAGATTTCAACTAATTGTCATCCTCATTAAACCGAACCAAACACCGAATCAGTAGTTTTTTATTTCATCCTTATTCACGAATGAAAGTTTTCTTCATGTAGTCTTTGTAATTGCAACATAGGGTGAAGCAGTTGATGCCTGTGTGCCATGAGATTATGTGCGTGTGACTCCGTTGTAGACCGAAACTTGAACAAAAGTGATGTCCTGAAATGTCTCATCATCACGCATGGTTTATTAACAGCAGTTACTGTGGTTCTGGTTATATGATAAGTGTGATTCAAAATGTTTGAAAATTAAGCACCACAGGTTGTTTGATTTCATGAATTGTGATGAATTGATTCATCCATTTGTGCTATGACAGTATCAGCGATAACAGTGCATGGTGACGCGAATACTATGGGACTCAGACAAGTTCTCATAGAGAATGGATTTCCTCCAAGATTTATCGTAAAAAACATGAAGTTTAGAGAAAAGCCTGAAAGAATCCAGACGGTGCCGAAGAAACTGCTCTTTATGAGTGTTGAATTTAAAGGTGATACCGCAGCTGAGATCTTGAAGAAGCGCTTATGCAGATCACTGAGGAAAGCCTTCTTTATGTATGAGCTATGTATCAACTTCTATAGCCGACAAATGATCAACGCAAGTATAAAGGATAAATTGCCGCTTTGGGCCACCTCAGTGTGGGTTTATAAATTCACCTGCTCGTGTGGAGATAGTTATATTGGCCGCACAAAGCGCACGCTTTCCAAACGCATCTCTGAACATTATCCGGCATGTTTAGCAAAGGGACAATGCAAGACAATTACTAACTCAATTCTCGAGTATTTAGTGAACTCAGGCCACGTAGTTCCACCAGAGTCATCGTCTTTCAACATCATCTAAAAAAGGAAGCCAAATGGTACAAAGGACGTCAGGTTTCAGCTTTTGTGTGTGGCAGAGGCGCTGGGGCTTCATCAATACAACCCTGAACTCTGTATACAGAAAAAGTTTGTCCAGTCTCTTATTCTACCTTCACTAATCGTTCTCTGTGAAAAATTTTGATTTTTTCTTTTGTTTTTAATTTTACTCATAGTTTGCTTTTGCTTTATTAATTAATTCACTATTATCAATCTCATATGCTCCTTTTGTATATTTTCACACCCTCTTCACACTTGTTAAATTGACACTCAAATACCTTTATTCTCACTCAAGAGCAATTTTAACCTTATCAAACTTCTATCTTTGTTCCGTTGAGTACCATGTAATTTACAACTTTTAATTTTCACTTCTAAAGCCACTTATGATTAATTATATCAATTATGTCACCCCCTACTATTCAATAATAGACCACTATACATTTTTCTAAGTATAAATACGACTGTACAGCCTCTGAAGTTGATTTCGTCGATAAAGGAAATTTTCTTCGCTGAATCTGTCTTCTACTTACTATGGGACAATTTTACACTTTGGTATTTTATTGGATTGTAAAGTTGACTACTAATTCATTACTCACTAATTAATCAGAGAAACTGTTCTTTTCGTTTTTTTGACAGTATCAGCTCATGGACGAGTTCCTACTAATTCCAAAAATGTTGGAAAATCTAAAATTCCAGGTGAGTTAGTCGGTCATTTGATTTTAATTTTACCTCATTCTTTGCTACCTCAAATATCATAGTGATTCAAATAAAATTGAACCACAGTATCTACAAGTTTATACATTCAGACACATGCAGCCACTTCAGAAGGATATTCAGTACAAAACATTAATTATTATTGCGTACATTTCATTATTATGTGGGTTTTTAACTGAAAGTTATTTCATGACATAACCAATTCACCATTTTCAGTAACATTTTTGCTGCACTCTTCCTTCTCTAATAGGATGCAGTACACGGTATATAATGGTGTATCTTCCTCCCCTTTGCTTACTGAAGCTGGAGTTCCTCAGGATGCTGTTCTCTCTCCGTTTTTCTTTTCCTTCTTCTTACATGACTTACCTCTTTCAGACGAAATCAACTTCGTCAAATATACAGATGACCTGACTGTTTCGCTTATTGTTAGGTCTCAGTCAGACTGTTTCAAATTGAATAGCTTCCTGTCGGACATCAGTCAGTGGTCTTAACTACTTTTTTATTTTTGATTACAGCTGGATTCCACGCAGTACGTTTTGGTAGAAGTATGGAATTTTCAGCATGTGATATCGGTTGCCGAAATTTTGGAGGCCGATCATTGATATCAGGTGTGCGTCGACAGGCGATCGAACCAAGGACTATGTGAATGGTCGGGGAGAGTCCTAACCACTGTGCCACCGATGCACTAAATGGCCTCATGTTGAATCCCTCAAAATGCCAGACTATTGACTTCTCCTTTAGGCATAAACGAGATCTACAAACACTAGTAAGTACTCATGAAGGCTGTAGCATTGAGGGGACTAAAATAGAAACTAAGTTTGATGCAAAATACCTCGGACTAGTTCTATCTTCCGACCTTACTTGGTCATCTCATATCCAAACGATTTCTAAGAAAGTGTTCCGTCCAGCCTACTATATTAAGAAACTTATACTATCTGGAATCACCCAACCTCTGCTTTCACAATTTTTCAACCCTCGTATCCTACCTATTTTACTTTACTGCTCCCCGTTAGTCTTTCCTGGGCTACTGAAAAAGAACTTTACCATCCTGAGAAGAATGCTGAAGGAGTTAGTAAGACTAGTGGTGTAAAACTCAGTCAGCTGGTCACTACATTAGTAGAAAGGCATCTGAATACATGCGAAAAATGGTCTAAAACCACACTCTGCGACCCCCCAACACACCCACTATTCCCAACTCTCTCCTTGTATCTTATCAGGTGAAACCAGAAATCAGTACAAAATAATATATGCTCGTACAACCAAGTATAGGAATTCAACGATACCATATTTAGCCCGTGACAGAGACAATGTTAAGCGCGAAACCTATGACTTTTTTTGTTGTTAATAACACAATTTTGGCTCTATTATTTCTCTCTTATTTGTATTCTATAGTGAACACCTTCTTAAACATATTTAGCTACCTAAATTATTAACATTGGCTTACTATTTTGTACTTTACTCTATTCCTTCTTTTGTGTAACTACTGACTCCGACTATATTAGCACTATGAGTATTACAAAATTGTCCTATCATTAACCTTCGTGTATTAGTAGTTTTGTGGTTGCTTTTTTGTTCGGCAATATTAACTGACATAAAGTCACTTCTTCTAAACGGATCAGAAACTTGGCAGGTGGGTCACAAAGAATATTTCGAAAAGATTGCAGACATTTATTAACAGCTGTCTTCGCTATATACTGAAGATCAGATGGCCGGCCTGAAAGAATCACCAGCAAGAAAATATGGGAACAAACAAAGCAAGAGCCAATCGCCCAACAAATATGCAGGAGAAAGTGGAGATTGATTGGACACTCGAGGCTGAGGAGGCCACCGCTGGGTGACATCGCGCGTCAAGCCCTCCAGTGGAACCCGAAAGGGAAGCGGCGAGTGGGACGTCAGTGCAAGGGTGACATGGAGGAGATCGTGTGAAGAGGAGTTGAAAGAGTATGGACTAAGATGGATGCAGGTGAAAAGTACAGCAGAAGACAGAAGCAAGTGTAGATGTGCAGTTGAAGCCCTATGCTCCACTAGGAACCCGAGGGAGGCATAATAATAATAATAATACTATTAACTGACAATCTTGGTTGTGAACGCCGTTATCACTACCCTAAAATCTTGGTATTATGCATGATTACTAACACTACCACTACAAACACCGCATTAGAGCTGACAATAAAAAACCCGGAAATGTTTATTTTATTATTGTTTATTTAGTGTTGTTCAATCAAATTAACCGATCATGCGATAAACATTCTTAATATCATTTAAATAACTTCTTGTATGGTTATAGTTTTACTGTTCACCACGCATAAACATATCATAGCTTCCATTACCCAATACTGAGATATTATTTATTATGTTATTTATTTTCCATTCTACTTCTTGGTATTCTCTCTTTGTTTTTGCTACTGATTTTCCTCCATTCTCTTCAATCCTGGAGTACCACAATGCCTCTCAACTCTTTTGAAAAATGTCTGTAGACCACAAGAAAATTCATTCTACCATATATAGAAAATATCTTTGATGCAACAGCTGAAATATTAAGACGGCGTGAGACGGATTCAGCACACCTGACAGCCAGCACAATAGCTTCATTCCGTATTGTGCAAACCAAAATATCTGATAGAAAAAGAAGAAGATCAAATTGATACCATTCACAAGATAAACTGCATGAACCGCAATAAAAAATTATATCAGTCAGTGGGGGCATGCTTTTTGAACCGGAATCCAAGATTGCGAGTTAGCTGTAAAAAGGCATCATACATATCCTTTCATATCAATGTATCTTGATAATTACGAACACCAGTTTGATTGGGTCAGTGCAGAAATTGTAAATAGAGGAAACACCGAGAATGCTAAGGAATTTCTAGAGGCCTCGTACTCGTGTGAATCACCAATCGACGAATACACTGCTATAGACCAGATTTACCAGCTAGAAAGAATTTTATCACATGACAAGAAATTTCCAATTCGAAGTCAATAAAAATATGATCGATGAAGACGTAAATTAAAATCCATTCACGACAGTGGTCTCAACGAAATACACTTACATCATTCATGGAGGATTCTAATAAGTTCATTTCATACTAAAACTGTGAGCTTTAAACGGTGTCTAGAAGGAAGACGAAAGCTTTGCAATAAAATCAACCAGCTGAGAGAACACAACTAAATCAAAATCATCCACCTGAGCTACAAACCTTCCCTATTATTTGTATTCATACTACCTATGTTCCTCCAGTAGCTACAGTCGATCAACTCAGTCTTCTCTTGATAGAGACTTCAAAATCATATGGTGTCATCAACGTTATTGTCAGTTGCAGAAGTGAATCCAGTATGACATTACTAGACTTCTCAAAATAGTCATTTGACATTTAGCCGGACAATGTTCAGATATCTAGATTGCTTGCTCGAAATGATGAAGAGTCGTAGGTCTTCACGATTCATAGACCGAATCATGAATTGTCATTTATATCTTGAAATTATCACCAGCTGGGTATAAGAAGTTTTGTTCTATGCACATAATGAACATAATGGACGCTTTTCTGATTGTTAAGTCTTGGAGTGGTTTGAATTTTCGACATTTTGTGTTTGACAGAGAAAGGAAGCTTTTGAGAGCAATCGCACTGGAATACTACTGAGGGTTTTTCAGTACTTTTAATATGCAGTGCACATAATTTGTTCACACAGTTTGTTCTTTTCATTTATTTATTTATTTAATATTCACAGGACATCCTTCGATCCATTCGGATCTCGTTCCTTGAACACTTGTCACTCTAGATATGCGTCCGCAATATTGTTGCTGAATTGAAGAGTGTATAGCACATGCATACTCTACATACGGAGTTCTTCGTACATCGCCTCCGATGATCACAAAATCAGAATCCTGTTTTTCTATCCGAGTAGATATGAGTGCAGCCATAATCTACTCCGAATCATGAAGTATGCAACAACATAAATACTGGGGGAATGTATCATCGAAACTATAGGATGGAAGTTATTTTAAACGAATACCTCGGAAAATATCACCACATATCACCTGCTATCAGAGTAGTCTGTATTATTTTGTCTTTGAAATCAAACATAGAAGGTAGGCTCGATGATTTCGAAGACAACTCCACCCACCTATTCTACATCATTCACATCAAAATATTCTCCACTCCCTATCTACACATATCTCACCCTATATTTGTCTCGTTCTATCTTTCTATCTATCACTCTCTCTCCCTCAACAAAAACACAACCGGTCACAGATGAGTCAGAAATCACTCAGTCACATGGAACTGATGAACAGCTGACTACCACGCGTCAATTCGAACCAACAACACCACGTCAGTGAACTCATTGCCCACTCAACAAAATAAATACTACAAAATTATATCATCGAATATATTGAAGATGGAAACTATTTAAGCGATACTGGAATAATCACCACATTACACTTGACACTGTAGTTCTCTACTTTAGCTTGTCTTTGAACTCAAATTGATAGTGAACTTTTGCTCGGTAGAAAGTTTCAGGTGTTATGCAGAAATATCAGCTACATTTTTGAAAGAACCTACTTCATTTCAACTGGTTGTTTTATCTAATCTCCGGATTTGTTGAAATATGTCTATCGGCTGATGTTATTCTTTGTTCGGACTTCACTGATGTTCAGTTGACCAGCTTACAGTTTATCACTGAATGGAAAATCAACTCCCTCTAAACAGCCACTCTATGCATATGTTCATGCGTATGTGACTAAGACTGCTCATCTTCCATTTCTTTCGCTTCTAAATTTTTCAAAGTAATCTTCAATGCTTCGTAAACTCCTAGTGCACGAAAATGGGCCATCGCTACGCATTTTCACCGACACATGGATACCTGATATTTCGACAAAGAAAGAGAGAAAGACGGGATTCGTTGTATAGTGCTAATGAAACCATTCTGTCCCACAGGTTCTCATCATCTGCAAACTATCTGAAATTATAATGGCTGTAAAAATGAAAATAACCTACCTCAGTGTCCGAAATGTAAGCACCACAAACTTCGGTTCGGGTTTCCATGAATCAGTAAATACGCTTTAAAAGTAGACAAGGAGAGAAGGTAGGAGACAGAAAGCTTAAAAATCGAGTAGATAGTTTAACTGAATTTTAGATTTTCCCGTCGATTGATTGGACCGAAGTGCTCGGTCTCAGGTTGACATTTCGGCTTCTTGTGCAGATGCTTCGACAATGTCTGGTTATTGATTTAGTATTCAATTGATGGATGGTGATTAGCAGTGGAATCCAGGATGTGCGCTTCGTCCTATTTGGGACTTGTCACTGAATGTACTTGTATTTCTCAGTGAATGATGATGTTCCCACGGAGGCTCGAATCCAGTGCCTACAGTTCCAAACGACAAGGTGTTAGCCGATAAGTTCACACAGGCTACTCAAGGAGGCTATATTAGATAAAATGGACAACTTTCCCAGTGAGTTGAAATCACTAATATGGATGAACAATCAATGTAATCGAAATGCAGTTACTAAGACAGTGAGAGATTGATTACATTCTCTTTCTGTATACATAAGTTTGGTTAGAATCATTCGATAACAATTACCTCAGCAAGTCGAAGGAAATTTGCTGTCTTGGTATGTTTGAAGGATTTTGAGGCATTTGTAAATCTTGATGAAATCATCCGTACCCACAGCGTTTCCGACAACCGCTTTCTTTTACACCTGAGTTTCTTGGGTAATATTCAAGACAGGACAGAAGTCATTCTTTTCGTAATTCCAACCTACTTCCCTCTGAAAGTGCACGTAAATGTACAACCGAAGCTGGAGGTGACATCACTAGAGTAAATATCCACTTTAGATTGGCTCGCAAGGCACGTCACACTGTATAGTGTTGCAATCTTAGCTTCAGTGAAGCATCTCTTTATTTCTTCCTTCATTCTTTTGGATACCCTCCCATTGTCCACTAAGCATTTTTCAACAAAGCTCAACACTTCTCCTTTTTTGGGAGAATATAGCTTTCTGACTCTATCTTACAATGTCCTCACTATCCTTTGCTTATGGCTCAGAGGATAGTAGTTGTTATGCTGAAGATACTGTCTTATCGATGTTCAGAAAAGAAAGCCAGTTTCCTTTTCAGCTGGCTTACAACTGGTTAGAACCCAAGATGAATAGAATCATGTTGATTTATACTGCAATTAGGGTATTTCTCTCCTCATCGAAATTTACCAAGGGAACAAAATGTACGATACACATCATGCATTGACTGAAATACTTTCTATTGAAGATGTTAGCTAATTACCTCCTCACGTATGCGTTGTAATTAATTGTCTAACTCTCCTTCAACTCTGAATTACTTGTGCGTAGTAAGTAGTATGAGTTTATGTAATATTTCACTTTGATGTCACTCCATGATCATAACTGTCATTCACAAGTGATGAAGTTTATCTCAGCTTGTGTATTCAAATTCTACTTGACTCTTTTAATCATCTTCTCACAGTTAGCAGTCATCTAGTGTATATGCTTTATAAATAGATTCCACTTTTCACTGAACTTCGTTTATCTCAATCTCTCCTCCATATCTGAACATTCGCGTGATGTTCAATTTTATTGTGGATCACGCTGATTGACACAGCTAAGCCGTTTATCATTATTGACACTCAGTGACAGTGCGTTTGATGGCATTTCGCCTCGGACATTTCGCATATTGAGTAGCGCGTATCTGAGATGAATTCAGTGTTCTTAGATTTTATGAGTAACTCCAATATTCGGTTGATGAATCGATTGCAATTAAAGATACGGATTTCTTAGAAGAAGTTTACGAAGTAGATAATAAATTCTATTAACCTACAGACACAATGAGTATTTCAGGCAGCAATTTGAAATATACATTCATATCAGATAGTTGGATGCAGTCTGCGGGAAGCATTAGAACCAGATTCAGCGAATGTCTACACTAGTCAGTAGGGAATATACACATTCGCAACAAAGGAACCATGTGTCTTCTAGGATTTGAACCACTTCTCAAACGAGAATATTATCCCATCTGACACAAAACAGTGAGATGAGATGATTTTCAATCCAGCCAACTTTACACTCACGTATTATATATGAGACAAACGGTGTTCAACTCTTCTAGAGAATTAGATGTCTGTTCCCAGATGTGTGGTTTCCTCATTGGGAAGCTGCAACCACCACCTGTGGTTGAGTAGTAGAGTGGTGACTAGCCACTCTGGAGAGTCAGTCTCGATTTCCAACTGACTTGCTTGTAGACCTCGTCTACTTTAGTAACAGGTAGGTGGTGAGTGAAGGAAAGCAGCGAGGTTGGACATGAATAGAGCAATCACATCGATGACGAGAATTACGAGGGCATGACGCCTTGTGTTCTGCCCAACATGCGAAGACTGAAAGGAAAGGAAATGGTCGAAAATTCATTCGAAACGTTTGCAGTCTTCTTAGTGAAAGTTTTAGGTTGATAATTCAATGCCTTCAATACCGTGAGTGATTATCAAATAAATTCACCCTTTTATGGAACCAAAATTAAAATCACTCGTAGGTTATTTTTCATACAAATTTAGTCTCCAGACTGTGAGTGGCAATACTCACTCACTAATGGAGAAAATGTAACTAGAATTCATACATAACTCCAAATTTGTTGATATATCTCCACCCGTTCATGATGGTATTCACTGATGACAAATATATTCCTGATTTATTTCAGATGTATTTCTGGCTGAATTGGATCTAATCGTCAGAGACTGGAACGAAACAATCACCAAGAGTGGTGACGCTGCATCATTACAGATTTTGGATGAATATTGTCGAGATGTAAGTGATTACAAAGCTTGATGAATTGAGCGATTAGTCGAATTTTGATAAGACCGTTTGGAAGGAGTCATCACCGTGTGAGTTATCATGTTCGGTAGTGTAGCGTGTTGTCATCTGATCGGCGAGAAGAGGACTGTGATGCAGGTGCATGAATACTCCTGTCGACTGGATGTTGATTCACCCTGATAATTTATACTTTGTTTCACTCTTGTTGACCGATCACACATAACCCACATCTACTCGTTACTCATATCTGATTTGTTCTGCCTTGCACTGAATCAATCAATCAGGTGAAGGCGTTTTTGAGGCACGTCGAGCCGAGATTGCAGTCAGTTCAATTGTCGTGTGATATTCCATCACCAGGAAGTCAGAATTTCCACGAAGCTCATCAGATCACAGTAGTGATTGCGATGTCAACTCGTCAGATGAAGCAGAAATTCACCACGACAGATTGGTTCGGCGAGCTCAAGGAATCACTGGAATATAGGATCAACAACGAGAAGGACCAATGGACAAGTGGTGAGTGAATTGTTACCCTATTCTTCACTGGAATATAATCAGCGATTAGGAATGAGGAGAGACTTGTGACAGGTGTGTGTTTGCAATATTTGTATTATTCAGAGATAACCGAAGAGACGGATTGATGTCGCGCTCATGATAGTTGTTCAGCTTCATACTGACGGATGGAATCCTCATGGAGCAATGAGAAACAATTTGTTGCCTCCAAAATGATACTCACTAATGCATTTATCTTCCACGAATGTTGATGGAGGGAAGTGTGTGTTTTGTCTCATTATAGGTATTCTCTCAGTTCGGGGTAAGTCTGTGATTTGTGTAACATTTCCATGTCCCTGTCACATGCAATATGTCATTGAGAACAAACCACATTGGAGGGAATGTGATATGTTTTGACAGTCACTCATACTCATCCAGACTGAATTCAATGTGAGTGCTGTGATGAAGACGGGCAACTCACATCCTCCTGATTGATCGTGATGTGTAGTCGAATGTTCGATGCTTCCTGAGGGGAACACGTCAAAAGTAATATGAGGCTGTTGGTGACTTGTTGAATGGTTCCCTCTCATTGTTGGATGAAATCATTGTATGTTGGAACGGAAGAGGATGTGATGGTGTGTATGAGGATTGTGGTCAGTTATGTATGATCAATTTTCATGGGCCTGATTTCGAAGTGAGTGGGAGAAGCCGACAGCGTTGCGTTGTGGCTTTCGAGTGTTTCTGCTGTTCCCGCCTAATCGATGAATGTTTCATTCTCAGTTCCTAAATCGCTTGTTCAATTTTCTTTACAGAGGGGGAATGGCGTCATGGAGCAGGTGAGCAGTGGATTGATGTATGATGTGTATTATCATGTTTGCTAGCTAATTTTGATGTGGTCGAGTTGACGGCGAATGTTTGTTGTTTGACGACTGGATGTTTCTCATTCCGATAAGTGTTTCGCGAAGTAACAATAATAATAATAATAATGATAATAATAATTGTAACACTACAAAATCGACACAAGTCTCTTCTTCGTTATGTCTGACTTGAATGAATCATCGTGAAACCTGAGAATACTTCAGAGTGTATGGATAGCGGAGAGTGTAACTGACTCGAATGCATATGAGAGTGATGGATTCCTGCACCAACATTTCCACTGGAAATGGGTATTTGTCGTTGTGTAGATTTTGTTTATCAGTTTACTTTGAGAGAACATTTCGCTCAGGTGTGATGTGATCAGTGAATGATGAATTTTTCAATTTCAGAACACAAATTTGTGTACATCGACGATGTTGGATTCGGTCGAGGTCGGTGTGAACAGGTCAGTTTTCGTATGATTGATAATTTTAACTAGGTATGAGTATGTGTGGGAGTGATTGTTGAAGACATTCACTCCGTGGTGTATGTTTCACAGTGGATATTCCAGTTTCGACGCTGAGGATTCTGGTATTGTGTGATTCATTAACATCCGCGTGTTTGTGTGTGAGTGTGTCTCTGTGTTTTGATATGAAGTGTACAGTGTAGTTAGATGGACGTCCTGTGTGGAGCATTGTCATATGATCTCCTTCATAGTGGTTTCACCTAGTAGTGAACTGAATGCTGACTAAGCGTTATTTTCCAAGGGATGCACTCCAACGGAGTTTGTCTACCTTTTGAAACTGTTATCTCGTGTAAAATTGCCACCCCTAACATTTTGAAAATCAAAACAAGTGATTCAGCTGAAAGACTCTTTTCAACGGATTTATCATCGAGGTCTACAATCGTATACTCATGGATTTTGTGACGTTACATCCAGTGTGGTAATTCAATCTTAGGTGTGAATGCATGTAATAATATTAGTAATAATACTATGAAATGTGACTAGAAACTAAAATGTTTGTGATTATAATCATAGGGAAATATCAAGTGGCAAAGCAAATTATTGTCATATATGGAATAATCCACGGGATGTATAGAACTTGAAAAAGGGTGTGCAATTTCGGGATTAGTAGACAAATCGAATGAAATTAAACCATTACGCAATATTGTGTGAAATTTGATAGCATAGAGTTTCACGTTATAAAAAAGAATTGATATAGAATGACAAGTGGAACAAGTGAAATAATACTGGGGACAGTTCAATTTGACAGTAGTAATAGTAACAATCGACATTGTAATAAGGAAGAGACTACAAAGTGAATAGACAAAATGAAAAAATGAAAGATTGGTAGAGCTAAAATAGGATTGGGATTACCATATTTTATCATAGAGTGATTAGGACCATGAAAGCTGGAGGTGTTGAACGAACGTTTTCTGTACACAGAGATCTGGCTTTTCTGTTTCGATAGCCAAAGATGGCTTCAGAAATACAGATGAGTCGGGTACGTGGGGATTTGGGTAAATCACTGTTTGCCTTGTAGATGACTTTGAAGGCGGAGGCTGTACAGTGTGACTATGACCGGATGTTCAGTGATCGCGCTTCTTATTGCTCCACTTCCACCTCTTCGTAACCATGCAAGATAGTGTTCTTGCAACCTCCTGGACAAAACTCGAGTCGAACGAACGATATACCTAGCTCCACACGAGCAGATGAATTCATAAACGCACATAGAGTTGGTCAACAGTGGGATCTTGTCCTGCAGGTTATTGAACAGTAAACGTCGACTAGTAAAGGCTATTCTCAGAGATGCAGCAGGGAATGTTATTTTCAGGGACTGTGATATCCTTCGTTTCATGATATCGGAAGCTAAGTCTTCTTTGAATTCCAAGCACATGTAAAGTATTTTCTTGGGTACGGATGATAAGTCACGTTTTATAGGATTTGAATGTATATTCTCATCTATAAAACGTGGTGGAAATCCATTTTTTATTAGGATTCTCCTCAGAAGGTATGACTCATCTCCCACAGTATCAGGGCTACATATGTGCCAAATGGGAGTGGCAAGTGACCGGACCAAGTTTCATTTTCGACCAATGGGTACCCAGCTGTAGAGATTTGTCAGTTGACCATTCCATGACAGCTTTCGATAAATCGATCTCTACACAGTTTCATCGGTCCTCCTTGATAAGTTCACATTGAGGAAATGAATGCTAGACTCATTCTCCTTTTCGAATGTGTGAATTTTATCGCAGGATGGCAACCATTGAATGCATTTATTATAATATTCAAATGACAATCACTATTACAAATAATATAGGTGTCATCTACATACCCTTTATACATTTGAAAGCTTTGGATTGTTGACTTCAACTGACCATTTTCTAGACTGTCCATAAAACAGTCTGAGAGGAGACGACCCAGAGGATGACCCATTGCAATACCATCCTTCTGTCTGTAGATTGTTTTATTGAAAGTAAGCTGTACATTCACTGTACATCTCAGAAGTAGTTCTTCAGATCTGTAGTGAGTATCCCTATATTCAAATTGTTGTCTTCAATATATCTGCATATAAATCATATGGCTTCTGTCAGTGGAACGTTCGAGAATTTACTGCTGTCTGAAAGTAGATGTGACATTTTATCAATGCAACATTTACGAACCACTTTGAACTGTCCCCGGTATTATTTCACTTGTTCTACTTGTCATTCTAAATCGATTCTGTTTTCCAACGTTAAATTCTATGCCATCGAATTTCACACAATACTACGTAACGTATTAATTTTATCCGATTTGCCTACTAATCCTATAATTTCCCACCCTTCCAAGTACTATACACCAAATGAACTATTCTATGCATAACATTAATTGCTTTAACACTTGACATTCAACTATGATTTTAATCACAAACATTTTACTTTTTAATTGCATTTCATACTACACTACTACTATTAATATTATTATTTTATGCATTCACACCTAAGATTGAATTCCCTCACCGGATGTAATTTCACAAAATCCATGAATATACGACTGTACAGCTCGATGATAAACAATAATTTAGTTATTTCAATATATAAATATAAATATATATATATATATATATATATATATATTCAGCTCGCATCCAAAAGTCTTCATTTTGTGATATTCCATTAGTCTGATCTATCCAGTTCTGATTAGCAACACTTAAACAGTACCCTCATGGAATAGTCACATAAAGAGTCAGACGACTGAGTGCTGTGTGGGCATACATAAAGGTGTGTTCGTATATGTGAATAATTGATGAGCAGAAATTTGACAAATGCAGTGATCAACATAAAAGACAACTGAAAATTCAAACGTCTGGCTCGAAACCGTGTGCGAACTGAATGGATGACTAAGGCGTAATATGTATTCAGTGAGTTGGTGGTGAGTAGTGGCATGGGTTAGTGATGCACAACGCTACATTTATTGCACATGTCTAGTGGAATTCACGAGACCAGTTGATATCAGAGTGGAAAGTAACCGGTTTTATTCCCTTATCATTTGAATACCGTCTGGACAGATAAATAAATCGGTCGAACTCACACAAGTGTGATTTGTGAGTGGCCGGTTCTTGTTACAATCAGCTTCAGTATTTCAATTGATTAGCATGTCGTAAATCGTGTGTAATTTTTATGATTCTGTATATTTCAGTTGAAGAAAGTGGTGAGGGAGCTGTATCCAGGTTTGGAAGAAGCGGTGACTAATTGTTCACTGGACAGCGTAATGAAGCAAATCACCTTGGAAGTATCGTACGAGCGTCTTATAGAGAAAGAGTACTGTAGTTTCCATGATGTTCTCTCCAGACGGTTCAAGCTGGCTGTTTTGGATATGGTTGAGCGTATGAGAAGTGAAGGTATGTTTGGACATTGTGGAGTTGGCTTTTAAAATTGCATCTGTTCGCAGGAAATGTTTACTGTGCCTTTGATAATTGACACTGTGTGAGTAATGCCGTTTTCTGACAGGAATTGTGGGACGTAGGTTAGAAGATAAACGTCACAACGATGTGAACTCCTGACTATGTGGGTGGAAAATTGATTGATTAATTAGTTAATCAGTAAATTCACTTCACTTATTTGTCTTCATTATTATTATTATTATTGTTTTCAGTATGCAGTTTCCGATTTCCTGGTAGGAGATGGGACCTCAGTGATACATCTGACCGGGACTCGGTTTATGTCACACACCACTCACAGCTCACCTCAAATCTCATCCAACGACCTGATTTCCTGTTCACTTGATCTTCTCCATGTCGCCATCGGATTCGCATCCGGTAACTACCCATTCCGATTCGACCGACTGTCTGTCACGATGAATTCGAATCATATCTCAACCTGATTCCACATACTTGTCGGCTGTTGACTCGTTTTCTGGTACACCTGACTATTTCTCAGCCTCTCTGAAGTAGCCATCTCACGTGTTGAGTGAATTCAGCTGTTGTTGGTGAATAGTTACAGCCTGGTGGAAATAATTTCAGGGATGTGTCAAGTCTGTGAAGTATAGAGCAGCACTCGCTGACTGCCTTACTGAACGGCTGAATTGCTGACTGACTGACTGACGCACCTAATACTCTCATCGGATGTTGTTTCATGAGCTGATCTATGTCAATCTACATGTTGAGTTCAGAGTAATAAACGCCAGTCCCTCTTCTTCTCGATTTCTGGGTGGCATTGAAATCCTGATTCCTGCCAACTGACCTGCAAGTCTTCCTGTCCATATGAGTGATAGAGGCGAATTTCTTCATTGACCAACTAGTGATAGTGACTGTTTCTGTTGTTGATTGTTGTTGCTGTTTATCGGTCGTCTTCATCATCGCTGTTTGGCGTGCGATTTCAAACATCATTTGTGTTCGAGAGACAGGAAAATTTGATTTCGCCTACACGAAGTCGAGATCTTCAGGATCCCAGCCTTTTATCGACTCAACTCACGACTCCATGTTCTAACGGATGACGCACACCACTACAATTTTGAGTATCATCAGTGATGGCGGGCACGTTTGTCACTCACACCTCGAAAGCTTCCATGAGACATGTGACATGTGACTCCACCATACAGGTATCGAGTGAGGTCAGTGAAGTTTGTGGCATTCTGTAGTGTAGTGTAGTGTCGTGTAGTGTAATGTAGTGTAGAAACAGTCTCCCAATCAATTCCCATTCGACTCTGTGAAGTGTCTGTTGAAAGTCAATAACAGTACACTAACAACTATAACAGAATAATGTTTGATGAGTTTATTATTCTGAGCATAAGGAATGCGGTCCGGTAAATGTTGCTTCTGTTGTCAGCGTTACACACTTATTCATTGCAATACAGGCTTGTTGAGAATGTCGGAATCACAAGCTGTGCAGTGTCCTTCGCGCTTATACTGCGATGTCACTGCGTCATCCGACAGTATCTAGGTAACGCAGATGGTGTTTATGATGATGATGATGATGATCCTATGGTTTCAGTCTTGTTTTCGACCGGCTGTCACTTGATTAGTTCTATGCATAGATGATTGTAGAAGTTGACGGAACTACCTTGGTCATACGTTTCGCGGAATTGTGGGTAGCCAACTGTCAAAGATGTCATGTGAATACAGGATATTTTATGAAGACTGAATTGAAACAGTTCTCTGGTGCTTGTCAGTATTCACGAAATGTGGATATATGTTCTCTTGTGGATGGGAACCTTGTAGAGACAAGTGACATTTCGAATACATGCGACTGTTGGATATCATTGCTACATATTGCATACAATACAATCTTCAGAAGATGGGTAGTACAAGAAGAGAAGACACGGCGACTGTGATGGTCGAGTATAATTCCGCCATAGAATAATCTTCCTTGGTGGAAGTAAACAGTGACATGAGATTTCCAGCACAGTTTATTGCTCAGTGTGATGCATCAGGTTGAATATGAAGCAGAAGGTCATCGAAGAAAACATAAAGAAATGGTCGCCCCATGTCGTGAATTGGCAGAAGTTAGAATTAATGGGCCTGTGGACCGGGTCCCAGTGGCTCAATGATGCACGAACTCGCCTTGATTCGAACTCGTATGGTGGGTTCGTACTGATGAGGCGGTGGAACAAGAAATAAACAGCTGTCCAGTAGTCAGAGGTTTTCCAGTTGTTCCCTAACTGATGAACCTCAAGATGAAATCCTCCATAAATTCCAGAAATGACAATAACGGAATACAAAATTCTAATAGTGAAGAACATGTATTACGAGAGAAAGACGAAATAAGATATAAGGATTAACTGAACAAAAGTGCCCATTAAAATTTTCAGAAGAATGGATACTGAACAAAAAGTACTCTTTTCGATAAATTCATCATCAGGCTCTACATTTATACATTTATTATAGTGAATGAATGAGTTAGCGTTATAAACGACATTAATGTTTGACTAACATCAACTCAATAATATTGATAAATTACACCTGTATCGCATCAACATAGAATAAGCTGAATGTGAGAAACATTAAGAAAGATAAAGTACAAATTCATGGGTTACTCAGTAAGGGAGAGGAATATGATATTCGGTAAAATTATTCAGAAATTTGTAAAAAGATGAGGAGTTATAATTCACGAAAGCCCGCAGCGCGAGAAACAAACGCTGTGGAAATCAAAGAAAGAAAAGTAAAACCTGCTGAATAAGAAGAACATAAGGAAAAAGGCCGATAAACGTGAATGTTGATAGGAATTCAAATATAATAAAAACAGAAGAGCAACACACAGGAACCACGACACAACACAGCACGTCACGCTAACTCACATATCCATACGCCAGTAAAGAAGAGATAACTCAACGATTCAAATTTACTGGAAACCACCAGTTATCAACAATCAATAACACCACTATCATTTTCACAATAATTCTCATAATAATCCTTCAGGCTCGATGATTTCAGCGACAATCCAACCCACAAGGTCTGCATCATTCACATCAAAATATTCTCCTCTCCCTATCTACACATATCTCACCCTATATTTGTCTCCTTCTATCTTTCTATCTATCAATCTCTCTCTCTCTATTTCTCTCCATCAACAGAAACACAACCGGTCACAGATGAGTCAGAAAGCACTCAATCACATGGAACTGATGAACAGCTGACTACCACGCGTCAATTCGAACCAACAACACCAGGTGAGTGAACTCATTTTCCCATCAACAAATGAAAAGCTTCAAGTTTATATCATCTAGTTTGTAGACGATGGAATTATTTTAACCTACACTGTTAAATATTTTCCACATGACACCTGATTCAGTGTAGTTTATATTATTTTCTTTTTGAAATCACTGCGAAAATTTATTATCAATTGGTATCATTTGTTCAATATGATGCAGAATTTTCCGCTTTATTTTCGAAAACATCCGCTTTTTTCAACTGTTTGTTATATCTACTTTTCGTATATGTTGAAATATGTCTATCGACTGATTTTATGTATCTCTTTTTTGATTGCAGCTTGATTCCATGCTGTAATTTTTTCTGTACATGTATGGAATTTTCATCATGGATATCGGGATCCCGAATTTCGCAGGCCGACCAAAGATATCAGGTGTGTGTCGGCAGGGGATCGAACGTCGGACCATGTGCATGGTCGGCGAGAGTGTAAACCACTGTGTCACCGGCGCACAATTTCAACCTTTATTCAGATTTAGATTAGGCGAATGTCTACACTTGTCTGTAGGGCCTTCCAAACCTCGGAAGAAATAAGGTGTCTTTTGGGATTCGAAACGCTTCTCAAACGAGAAAATTATTCCATCTGACACAAAACAGTGAGATGAGATGATTTTCAATCCAGCCAACTTTACACTCACGTGTTATGCATGAGACATACGGTGTTCAACTCTTCTAGAGAATTAGATGTCTGTTCCCAGATGTGTGGTTTCCTCATTGGGAAGCTGCAACCACCACCTGTGGTTGAGTAGTAGAGTGGTGACTAGCCACTCTGGAGAGTCAGTCTCGATTTCCAACTGACTTGCTTGTAGACCTCGTCTACTTTAGTAACAGGTAGGTGGTGAGTGAAGGAAAGCAGCGAGGTTGGACATGAATAGAGCAATCACATCGATGACGAGAATTACGAGGGCATGACGCCTTGTGTTCTGCCCAACATGCGAAGACTGAAAGGAAAGGAAATGGTCGAAAATTCATTCGAAACGTTTGCAGTCTTCTTAGTGAAAGTTTTAGGTTGATAATTCAATGCCTTCAATACCGTGAGTGATTATCAAATAAATTCACCCTTTTATGGAACCAAAATTAAAATCACTCGTAGGTTATTATTCATACAAATTTAGTCTCCAGACTGTGAGTGGCAATACTCACTCACTAATGGAGAAAATGTAACTAGAATTCATACATAACTCCAAATTTGTTGATATATCTCCACCCGTTCATGATGGTATTCACTGATGACAAATATATTCCTGATTTATTTCAGATGTATTTCTGGCTGAATTGGATCTAATCGTCAGAGACTGGAACGAAACAATCACCAAGAGTGGTGACGCTGCATCATTACAGATTTTGGATGAATATTGTCGAGATGTAAGTGATTACAAAGCTTGATGAATTGAGCGATTAGTCGAATTTTGATAAGACCGTTTGGAAGGAGTCATCACCGTGTGAGTTATCATGTTCGGTAGAGTAGCGTGTTGTCAGCTGATCGGCGAGAAGAGGACTGTGATGCAGGTGCATGAATACTCCTGTCGACTGGATGTTGATTCACCCTGATAATTTATACTTTGTTTCACTCTTGTTGACCGATCACACATAACCCACATCTACTCGTTACTCATATCTGATTTGTTCTGCCTTGCACTGAATCAATCAATCAGGTGAAGGCGTTTTTGAGGCACGTCGAGCCGAGATTGCAGTCAGTTCAATTGTCGTGTGATATTCCATCACCAGGAAGTCAGAATTTCCACGAAGCCGATCAGATCACAGTAGTGATTGCGATGTCAACTCGTCAGATGAAGCAGAAATTCACCACGACAGATTGGTTCGGCGAGCTCAAGGAATCACTGGAATATAGGATCAACAACGAGAAGGACCAATGGACAATTGGTGAGTGAATTGTTACCCTATTCTTCACTGGAATATAATCAGCGATTAGGAATGAGGAGAGACTTGTGACAGGTGTGTGTTTGCAATATTTTGTTTTATTCAGAGATAACCGAAGAGACGGATTGATGTCGCGCTCATGATAGTTGTTCAGCTTCATACTGACGGATGGAATCCTCATGGAGCAATGAGAAACAATTTGTTGCCTCCAAAATGATACTCACTAATGCATTTATCTTCCACGAATGTTGATGGAGGGAAGTGTGTGTTTTGTCTCATTATAGGTATTCTCTCAGTTCGGGGTAAGTCTGTGATTTGTGTAACATTTCCATGTCCCTGTCACATGCAATATGTCATTGAGAACAAACCACATTGGAGGGAATGTGATATGTTTTGACAGTCACTCATACTCATCCAGACTGAATTCAATGTGAGTGCTGTGATGAAGACGGGCAACTCACATCCTCCTGATTGATCGTGATGTGTAGTCGAATGTCCGATGCTTCCTGAGGGGAACACGTGAAAAGTAGTATGAGGCTGTTGGTGACTTGTTGAATGGTTCCCTCTCATTGTTGGATGAAATCATTGTATGTTGGAACGGAAGAGGATGTGATGGTGTGTATGAGGATTGTGGTCAGTTATGTATGATCAATTTTCATGGGCCTGATTTCGAAGTGAGTGGGAGAAGCCGACAGCGTTGCGTTGTGGCTTTCGAGTGTTTCTGCTGTTCCCGCCTAATCGATGAATGTTTCATTCTCAGTTCCTAAATCGCTTGTTCAATTTTCTTTACAGAGGGGGAATGGCGTCATGGAGCAGGTGAGCAGTGGATTGAGTTATGATGTGTATTATCATGTTTGCTAGCTAATTTTGATGTGGTCGAGTTGACGGCGAATGTTTGTTGTTTGACGACTGGATGTTTCTCATTCCGATAAGTGTTTCACGAAGTAACAATAATAATAATAATAATGATAATAATAATTGTAACACTACAAAATCGACACAAGTTTCTTCTTCGTTATGTCTGACTTGAATGAATCATCGTGAAACCTGAGAATACTTCAGAGTGTATGGATAGCGGAGAGTGTAACTGACTCGAATGCATATGAGAGTGATGGATTCCTGCACCAACATTTCCACTGGAAATGGGTATTTGTCGTTGTGTAGATTTTGTTTATCAGTTTACTTTGAGAGAACATTTCGCTCAGGTGTGATGTGATCAGTGAATGATGAATTTTTCAATTTCAGAACACAAATTTGTGTACATCGACGATGTTGGATTCGGTCGAGGTCGGTGTGAACAGGTCAGTTTTCGTATGATTGATAATTTTAACTAGGTATGAGTATGTGTGGGAGTGATTGTTGAAGACATTCACTCCGTGGTGTATGTTTCACAGTGGATATTCCAGTTCGACGCTGAGGATTCTGGTATTGTGTGATTCATCAACATCCGCGTGTTTGTGTGTGAGTGTGTCTCTGTGTTTTGATATGAAGTGTACAATGTAGATAAATGGACGGACTCAGTGGAGCTCTGTCATATTATCTCCTTCATAGTGGTTTCGTCTGATAGTCAACTGAGGGCTCAGGAAGCGTTATTTTCCAAGGGATGCACTCCAACGGAGTTTGTCTACCTGTTGAAACTGTTATCTCGTGTAAAATTGCCACCCCTAACATTTTGAAAATCAAAACAAGTGATTCAGCTGAAAGACTCTTTTCAACGGATTTATCATCGAGGTCTACAATCGTATATTCATGGATTTTGTGACGTTACATCCAGTGTGGTAATTCAATCTTAGGTGTGAATGCATGTAACAATATTAGTAATAATACTATGAAATGTGACTAGAAACTAAAATGTTTGTGATTATAATCATAGGGAAATATCAAGTGGCAAGGCAAATTATTGTCATATATGGAATAATCCACGGGATGTATAGAACTTGAAAAAGGGTGTGCAATTTCGGGATTAGTAGACAAATCGAATGAAATTAAACCATTACGCAATATTGTGTGAAATTTGATAGCATAGAGTTTCACGTTATAAAAAAGAATTGATATAGAATGACAAGTGGAACAAGTGAAATAATACTGGGGACAGTTCAATTTGACAGTAGTAATAGTAACAATTGACATTGTAATAAGGAAGAGACTACAAACTGAATAGACAAAATGAAAAAATGAAAGATTGGTAGAGCTAAAATATGATGGGGATTACCATATTTTATCATAGAGTGATTAGGACCATGAAAGCTGGAGGTGTTGAACGAACGTTTTCTGTACACAGAGATCTGGCTTTTCTGTTTCGATAGCCAAAGATGGCTTCAGAAATACAGATGAGTCGGGTACGTGGGGATTTGGGTAAATCACTGTTTGCCTTGTAGATGACTTTGAAGGCGGAGGCTGTACAGTGTGACTATGACCGGATGTTCAGTGATCGCGCTTCTTATTGCTCCACTTCCACCTCTTCGTAACCATGCAAGATAGTGTTCTTGCAACCTCCTGGACAAAACTCGAGTCGAACGACCGATATACCTAGCTCCACACGAGCAGATGAATTCATAAACGCACATAGAGTTGGTCAACAGTGGGATCTTGTCCTGCAGGTTATTGAACAGTAAACGTCGACTAGTAAAGGCTATTCTCAGAGATGCAGCAGGGAATGTTATTTTCAGGGACTGTGATATCCTTCGTTTCATGATATCGGAAGCTAAGTCTTCTTTGAATTACAAGCACATGTAAAGTATTTTCTTGGGTACGGATGATAAGTCACGTTTTATAGGATTTGAATGTATATTCTCATCTATAAAACGTGGTGGAAATCCATTTTCTATTAGGATTCTCCTCAGAAGGTATGACTCATCTCCCACAGTATCAGGGCTACATATGTGCCAAATGGGAGTGGCAAGTGACCGGACCAAGTTTCATTTTCGACCAATGGGTACCCAGCTGTAGAGATTTGTCAGTTGACCATTCCATGACAGCTTTCGATAAATCGATCTCTACACAGTTTCATCCGTCCTCCTTGATAAGTTCACATTGAGGAAATGAATGCTAGACTCATTCTCCTTTTCGAATGTGTGAATTTTATCGCAGGATGGCAACCATTGAATGCATTTATTATAATATTCAAATGACAATCACTATTACAAATAATATAGGTGTCATCTACATACCCTTTATACATTTGAAAGCTTTGGATTGTTGACTTCAACTGACCATTTTCTAGACTGTCCATAAAACAGTCTGAGAGGAGACGACCCAGAGGATGACCCATTGCAATACCATCCTTCTGTCTGTAGATTGTTTTATTGAAAGTAAGCTGTACATTCACTGTACATCTCAGAAGTAGTTCTTCAGATCTGTAGTGAGTATCCCTATATTCAAATTGTTGTCTTCAATATATCTGCATATAAATCATATGGCTACTGTCAGTGGAACGTTCGAGAATTTACTGCTGTCTGAAAGTAGATGTGACATTTTATCAATGCAACATTTACGAACCACTTTGAACTGTCCCCGGTATTATTTCACTTGTTCTACTTGTCATTCTAAATCGATTCTGTTTTCCAACGTTAAATTCTATGCCATCGAATTTCACACAATACTACGTAACGTATTAATTTTATCCGATTTGCCTACTAATCCTATAATTTCCCACCCTTCCAAGTACTATACACCAAATGAACTATTCTATGCATAACATTAATTGCTTTAACACTTGACATTCAACTATGATTTTAATCACAAACATTTTACTTTTTAATTGCATTTCATACTACTACTACTACTATTAATATTATTATTTTATGCATTCACACCTAAGATTGAATTCCCTCACCGGATGTAATTTCACAAAATCCATGAATATACGACTGTACAGCTCGATGATAAACAATAATTTAGTTATTTCAATATATAAATATAATATATATATATATATATATATATATATATTCAGCTCGCATCCAAAAGTCTTCATTTTGTGATATTCCATTAGTCTGATCTATCCAGTTCTGATTAGCAACACTTAAACAGTACCCTCATGGAATAGTCACATAAAGAGTCAGACGACTGAGTGCTGTGTGGGCATACATAAAGGTGTGTTCGTATATGTGAATAATTGATGAGCAGAAATTTGACAAATGCAGTGATCAACATAAAAGACAACTGAAAATTCAAACGTCTGGCTCGAAACCGTGTGCGAACTGAATGGATGACTAAGGCGTAATATGTATTCAGTGAGTTGGTGGTGAGTAGTGGCATGGGTTAGTGATGCACAACGCTACATTTATTGCACATGTCTAGTGGAATTCACGAGACCAGTTGATATCAGAGTGGAAAGTAACCGGTTTTATTCCCTTATCATTTGAATACCGTCTGGACAGATAAATAAATCGGTCGAACTCACACAAGTGTGATTTGTGAGTGGCCGGTTCTTGTTACAATCAGCTTCAGTATTTCAATTGATTAGCATGTCGTAAATCGTGTGTAATTTTTATGATTCTGTATATTTCAGTTGAAGAAAGTGGTGAGGGAGCTGTATCCAGGTTTGGAAGAAGCGGTGACTAATTGTTCACTGGACAGCGTAATGAAGCAAATCACCTTGGAAGTATCGTACGAGCGTCTTATAGAGAAAGAGTACTGTAGTTTCCATGATGTTCTCTCCAGACGGTTCAAGCTGGCTGTTTTGGATATGGTTGAGCGTATGAGAAGTGAAGGTATGTTTGGACATTGTGGAGTTGGCTTTTAAAATTGCATCTGTTCGCAGGAAATGTTTACTGTGCCTTTGATAATTGACACTGTGTGAGTAATGCCGTTTTCTGACAGGAATTGTGGGACGTAGGTTAGAAGATAAACGTCACAACGATGTGAACTCCTGACTATGTGGGTGGAAAATTGATTGATTAATTAGTTAATCAGTAAATTCACTTCACTTATTTGTCTTCATTATTATTATTATTATTGTTTTCAGTATGCAGTTTCCGATTTCCTGGTAGGAGATGGGACCTCAGTGATACATCTGACCGGGACTCGGTTTATGTCACACACCACTCACAGCTCACCTCAAATCTCATCCAACGACCTGATTTCCTGTTCACTTGATCTTCTCCATGTCGCCATCGGATTCGCATCCGGTAACTACCCATTCCGATTCGACCGACTGTCTGTCACGATTAATTTCAATCAGATCTCAACCACATTCCACATACTTGTCGGCTGTTGACTCGTTTTCTGGTACACCTGACTATTTCTCATCCTTTCTGAAGTAGCCATCTCACGTGTTGAGTGAATTCAGCTGTTGTTGGTGTATGGTTACAGCCTGGTGGAGATAATTTCAGTGATGTGTCAAGTCTGTGAAGTATAGAGCAGCACTCGCTGACTGCCTTACTGAACGGCTGAATTGCTGACTGACTGACTGACGCACCTAATACTCTCATCGGATGTTGTTTCATGAGCTGATCTATGTCAATCTACATGTTGAGTTCAGAGTAATAAACGCCAGTCCCTCTTCTTCTCGATTTCTGGGTGGCATTGAAATCCTGATTCCTGCCAACTGACCTGCAAGTCTTCCTGTCCATATGAGTGATAGAGGCGAATTTCTTCATTGACCAACTAGTGATAGTGACTGTTTCTGTTGTTGATTGTTGTTGCTGTTTATCGGTCGTCTTCATCATCGCTGTTTGGCGTGCGATTTCAAACATCATTTGTGTTCGAGAGACAGGAAAATTTGATTTCGCCTACACGAAGTCGAGATCTTCAGGATCCCAGCCTTTTATCGACTCAACTCACGACTCCATGTTCTAACGGATGACGCACACCACTACAATTTTGAGTATCATCAGTGATGGCGGGCACGTTTGTCACTCACACCTCGAAAGCTTCCATGAGACATGTGACATGTGACTCCACCATACAGGTATCGAGTGAGGTCAGTGAAGTTTGTGGCATTCTGTAGTGTAGTGTAGTGTCGTGTAGTGTAATGTAGTGTAGAAACAGTCTCCCAATCAATTCCCATTCGACTCTGTGAAGTGTCTGTTGAAAGTCAATAACAGTACACTAACAACTATAACAGAATAATGTTTGATGAGTTTATTATTCTGAGCATAAGGAATGCGGTCCGGTAAATGTTGCTTCTGTTGTCAGCGTTACACACTTATTCATTGCAATACAGGCTTGTTGAGAATGTCGGAATCACAAGCTGTGCAGTGTCCTTCGCGCTTATACTGCGATGTCACTGCGTCATCCGACAGTATCTAGGTAACGCAGATGGTGTTTATGATGATGATGATGATGATCCTATGGTTTCAGTCTTGTTTTCGACCGGCTGTCACTTGATTAGTTCTATGCATAGATGATTGTAGAAGTTGACGGAACTACCTTGGTCATACGTTTCGCGGAATTGTGGGTAGCCAACTGTCAAAGATGTCATGTGAATACAGGATATTTTATGAAGACTGAATTGAAACAGTTCTCTGGTGCTTGTCAGTATTCACGAAATGTGGATATATGTTCTCTTGTGGATGGGAACCTTGTAGAGACAAGTGACATTTCGAATACATGCGACTGTTGGATATCATTGCTACATATTGCATACAATACAATCTTCAGAAGATGGGTAGTACAAGAAGAGAAGACACGGCGACTGTGATGGTCGAGTATAATTCCGCCATAGAATAATCTTCCTTGGTGGAAGTAAACAGTGACATGAGATTTCCAGCACAGTTTATTGCTCAGTGTGATGCATCAGGTTGAATATGAAGCAGAAGGTCATCGAAGAAAACATAAAGAAATGGTCGCCCCATGTCGTGAATTGGCAGAAGTTAGAATTAATGGGCCTGTGGACCGGGTCCCAGTGGCTCAATGATGCACGAACTCGCCTTGATTCGAACTCGTATGGTGGGTTCGTACTGATGAGGCGGTGGAACAAGAAATAAACAGCTGTCCAGTAGTCAGAGGTTTTCCAGTTGTTCCCTAACTGATGAACCTCAAGATGAAATCCTCCATAAATTCCAGAAATGACAATAACGGAATACAAAATTCTAATAGTGAAGAACATGTATTACGAGAGGAAGACGAAATAAGATATAAGGATCAACTGAACAAAAGTGCCCATTAAAATTTTCAGAAGAATGGATACTGAACAAAAAGTACTCTTTTCGATAAATTCATCATCAGGCTCTACATTTATACATTTATTATAGTGAATGAATGAGTTAGCGTTATAAACGACATTAATGTTTGACTAACATCAACTCAATAATATTGATAAATTACACCTGTATCGCATCAACATAGAATAAGCTGAATGTGAGAAACATTAAGAAAGATAAAGTACAAATTCATGGGTTACTCAGTAAGGGAGAGGAATATGATATTCGGTAAAATTATTCAGAAATTTGTAAAAAGATGAGGAGTTATAATTCACGAAAGCCCGCAGCGCGAGAAACAAACGCTGTGGAAATCAAAGAAAGAAAAGTAAAACCTGCTGAATAAGAAGAACATAAGGAAAAAGGTCGATAAACGTGAATGTTGATAGGAATTCAAAAATAATAAAAACAGAAGAGCAACACACAGGAACCATGACACAACACAGCATGTCACGCTAACGCACATATCCATACGCGAGTAAATTAGAGATAACTCAACAATTCAAATTTAATGGAAAACACCAGTTATCATCAATCATTAACGCCACTATCATAAACATAATAATTCTCAAAATAATCTGTTAGGCCCAATGAGATCGACGAAAACCCCACCCACCAAATCTGCATCATTCACATCAAAATATTCTCCTCTCCCTATCTACACATATCTCACCCTATATTTGTCTCCTTCTATCTTTCTATCTATCAATCTCTCTCTCTCTATTTCTCTCCATCAACAGAAACACAACCGGTCACAGATGAGTCAGAAAGCACTCAGTCACATGGAACTGATGAACAGCTGACTACCACGCGTCAATTCGAACCAACAACACCAGGTGAGTGAACTCATTATCCACTCAACACTCGTCCTCTCCAACCCTATCAATCCAATCGACCAGCTCTCCTCGCCTCGCCTAGTCTTTTCTTTCATTTCCTGGCCTTGCCTTCTCTGACTTCCAATGCCATGATTTGCCCTCATTATCCATCGTTCACAACGCATCAACCGCCATCTGGTTCAATTCGCTTCCACACAAACTAACTGACGAGTTATGTAATGAACTAAGTAACTGACGAGAAAATCAACAAACAACCGGCTAACCAAATAACAAACTCAATCACACACCCATTCAGTATATAACTAAGTATCTAACTAATTAACCGACTAAACAGCTCACTGAACTACTCACTGACCAACTCACCAACAAACTGAGAAACCAACGAACAATAACAACTAACACAAAATTCACGGAAACACAGCGAAATCGCTGAATTCAACAGAACAATGTGCAAGGTCACACACGAAATCACCTCAACACAATACACACAACACACAACACTACACAACACAAGACAGAGAGAAGAAACACAACAAAGCACAGCACAACGCTGCACAAAACAACGAAACACAGCACACCAGAGCACAGAACAGCACAACACATAAACACTCAAAACAGCACACCACATTCTCTCACATCTTCATACACAAAGAAAGACCAGATAACACAAGACTACACATTCCTTGAAAACCATCATCACCATCATCCCTCACGGCAGATGATTTCGATGACAAACCCACCCACCAATTCTGCATCATTCACATCAAAATATTCTCCTCTCCCTATCTACACATATGTCACCCTTTTCTTGTCACATCAGGTGAGTGAACTTATTATCCTTTTAATAAAGGAAATAACATAATTTATGTCATCTAATATGAAGTTTGTGGTCACTTTTGAATATTAGCCTCATATCACCTGACGCTTTTGCTCTTTGTATTATTCTCTCTTTGAAATGACTGCGAAAATTTTTTCTCAGTTGGCATTAGTTGTTCACAGTAATGCAGAAATATCAGCTTTATTTTAAATAGAATCGATTTTTTCTAAACTGTTTGTTATATCTATTCACCGAATTTGTCTATCGACTGATTTCAATCTATATTCAGATCTAGATTCGGCGAATATCTACACTAGTCAGTAGGGAATATACACATTCGCAACAAAGGAACCATGTGTCTTCTAGGATTTGAACCACTTCTCAAACGAGAATATTATCCCATCTGACACAAAACAGTGAGATGAGATGATTTTCAATCCAGCCAACTTTACACTCACGTATTATATATGAGACAAACGGTGTTCAACTCTTCTAGAGAATTAGATGTACGTTCACAGATGTGTGGTTTCCTCATTGGGAAGCTGCAACCACCACCTGTGGTTGAGTAGTAGAGTGGTGACTAGCCACTCTGGAGAGTCAGTCTCGATTTCCAACTGACTTGCTTGTAGACCTCGTCTACTTTAGTAACAGGTAGGTGGTGAGTGAAGGAAAGCAGCGAGGTTGGACATGAATAGAGCAATCACATCGATGACGAGAATTACGAGGGCATGACGCCTTGTGTTCTGCCCAACATGCGAAGACTGAAAGGAAAGGAAATGGTCGAAAATTCATTCGAAACGTTTGCAGTCTTCTTAGTGAAAGTTTTAGGTTGATAATTCAATGCCTTCAATACCGTGAGTGATTATCAAATAAATTCACCCTTTTATGGAACCAAAATTAAAATCACTCGTAGGTTATTATTCATACAAATTTAGTCTCCAGACTGTGAGTGGCAATACTCACTCACTAATGGAGAAAATGTAACTAGAATTCATACATTACTCCAAATTTGTTGATATATCTCCACCCGTTCATGATGGTATTCACTGATGACAAATATATTCCTGATTTATTTCAGATGTATTTCTGGCTGAATTGGATCTAATCGTCAGAGACTGGAACGAAACAATCACCAAGAGTGGTGACGCTGCATCATTACAGATTTTGGATGAATATTGTCGAGATGTAAGTGATTACAAAGCTTGATGAATTGAGCGATTAGTCGAATTTTGATAAGACCGTTTGGAAGGAGTCATCACCGTGTGAGTTATCATGTTCGGTAGAGTAGCCGTGTTGTCATCTGATCGGCGAGAAGAGGACTGTGATGCAGGTGCATGAATACTCCTGTCGACTGGATGTTGATTCACCCTGATAATTTATACTTTGTTTCACTCTTGTTGACCGATCACACATAACCCACATCTACTCGTTACTCATATCTGATTTGTTCTGCCTTGCACTGAATCAATCAATCAGGTGAAGGCGTTTTTGAGGCACGTCGAGCCGAGATTGCAGTCAGTTCAATTGTCGTGTGATATTCCATCACCAGGAAGTCAGAATTTCCACGAAGCCGATCAGATCACAGTAGTGATTGCGATGTCAACTCGTCAGATGAAGCAGAAATTCACCACGACAGATTGGTTCGGCGAGCTCAAGGAATCACTGGAATATAGGATCAACAACGAGAAGGACCAATGGACAATTGGTGAGTGAATTGTTACCCTATTCTTCACTGGAATATAATCAGCGATTAGGAATGAGGAGAGACTTGTGACAGGTGTGTGTTTGCAATATTTTGTTTTATTCAGAGATAACCGAAGAGACGGATTGATGTCGCGCTCATGATAGTTGTTCAGCTTCATACTGACGGATGGAATCCTCATGGAGCAATGAGAAACAATTTGTTGCCTCCAAAATGATACTCACTAATGCATTTATCTTCCACGAATGTTGATGGAGGGAAGTGTGTGTTTTGTCTCATTATAGGTATTCTCTCAGTTCGGGGTAAGTCTGTGATTTGTGTAACATTTCCATGTCCCTGTCACATGCAATATGTCATTGAGAACAAACCACATTGGAGGGAATGTGATATGTTTTGACAGTCACTCATACTCATCCAGACTGAATTCAATGTGAGTGCTGTGATGAAGACGGGCAACTCACATCCTCCTGGTTGATCGTGATGTGTAGTCGAATGTTCGATGCTTCCTGAGGGGAACACGTGAAAAGTAATATGAGGCTGTTGGTGACTTGTTGAATGGTTCCCTCTCATTGTTGGATGAAATCATTGTATGTTGGAACGGAAGAGGATGTGATGGTGTGTATGAGGATTGTGGTCAGTTATGTATGATCAATTTTCATGGGCCTGATTTCGAAGTGAGTGGGAGAAGCCGACAGCGTTGCGTTGTGGCTTTCGAGTGTTTCTGCTGTTCCCGCCTAATCGATGAATGTTTCATTCTCAGTTCCTAAATCGCTTGTTCAATTTTCTTTACAGAGGGGGAATGGCGTCATGGAGCAGGTGAGCAGTGGATTGAGGTATGATGTGTATTATCATGTTTGCTAGCTAATTTTGATGTGGTCGAGTTGACGGCGAATGTTTGTTGTTTGACGACTGGATGTTTCTCATTCCGATAAGTGTTTCACGAAGTAACAATAATAATAATAATAATGATAATAATAATTGTAACACTACAAAATCGACACAAGTTTCTTCTTCGTTATGTCTGACTTGAATGAATCATCGTGAAACCTGAGAATACTTCAGAGTGTATGGATAGCGGAGAGTGTAACTGACTCGAATGCATATGAGAGTGATGGATTCCTGCACCAACATTTCCACTGGAAATGGGTATTTGTCGTTGTGTAGATTTTGTTTATCAGTTTACTTTGAGAGAACATTTCGCTCAGGTGTGATGTGATCAGTGAATGATGAATTTTTCAATTTCAGAACACAAATTTGTGTACATCGACGATGTTGGATTCGGTCGAGGTCGGTGTGAACAGGTCAGTTTTCGTATGATTGATAATTTTAACTAGGTATGAGTATGTGTGGGAGTGATTGTTGAAGACATTCACTCCGTGGTGGATGTTTCACAGTGGATATTCCAGTTCGACGCTGAGGATTCTGGTATTGTGTGATTCATCAACATCCGCGTGTTTGTGTGTGAGTGTGTCTCTGTGTTTTGATATGAAGTGTACAATGTAGATAAATGGACGGACTCAGTGGAGCTTTGTCATATTATCTCCTTCATAGTGGTTTCGTCTGATAGTCAACTGAGGGCTCAGGAAGCGTTATTTTCCAAGGGATGCACTCCAACGGAGTTTGTCTACCTGTTGAAACTGTTATCTCGTGTAAAATTGCCACCCCTAACATTTTGAAAATCAAAACAAGTGATTCAGCTGAAAGACTCTTTTCAACGGATTTATCATCGAGGTCTACAATCGTATATTCATGGATTTTGTGACGTTACATCCAGTGTGGTAATTCAATCTTAGGTGTGAATGCATGTAACAATATTAGTAATAATACTATGAAATGTGACTAGAAACTAAAATGTTTGTGATTATAATCATAGGGAAATATCAAGTGGCAAGGCAAATTATTGTCATATATGGAATAATCCACGGGATGTATAGAACTTGAAAAAGGGTGTGCAATTTCGGGATTAGTAGACAAATCGAATGAAATTAAACCATTACGCAATATTGTGTGAAATTTGATAGCATAGAGTTTCACGTTATAAAAAAGAATTGATATAGAATGACAAGTGGAACAAGTGAAATAATACTGGGGACAGTTCAATTTGAGAGTAGTAATAGTAACAATTGACATTGTAATAAGGAAGAGACTACAAACTGAATAGACAAAATGAAAAAATGAAAGATTGGTAGAGCTAAAATATGATTGAGGATTACCATATTTTATCATAGAGTGAATTAGGCCATGAAAGCTGGAGGTGTTGAACGAACGTTTTCTGTACACAGAGATCTGGCTTTTCTGTTTCGATAGCCAAAGATGGCTTCAGAAATACAGATGAGTCGGGTACGTGGGGATTTGGGTAAATCACTGTTTGCCTTGTAGATGACTTTGAAGGCGGAGGCTGTACAGTGTGACTATGACCGGATGTTCAGTGATCGCGCTTCTTATTGCTCCACTTCCACCTCTTCGTAACCATGCAGGATAGTGTTCTTGCACCCTCTTGGACAAAACTCGAGTCGAACGACCGATATACCTAGCTCCACACGAGCAGATGAATTCATAAACGCACATAGAGTTGGTCAACAGTGGGATCTTGTCCTGCAGGTTATTGAACAGTAAACGTCGACTAGTAAAGGCTATTCTCAGAGATGCAGCAGGGAATGTTATTTTCAGGGACTGTGATATCCTTCGTTTCATGATATCGGAAGCTAAGTCTTCTTTGAATTACAAGCACATGTAAAGTATTTTCTTGGGTACGGATGATAAGTCACGTTTTATAGGATTTGAATGTATATTCTCATCTATAAAACGTGGTGGAAATCCATTTTCTATTAGGATTCTCCTCAGAAGGTATGACTCATCTCCCACAGTATCAGGGCTACATATGTGCCAAATGGGAGTGGCAAGTGACCGGACCAAGTTTCATTTTCGACCAATGGGTACCCAGCTGTAGAAATTTGTCACCTGACCATTCCATGACAGCTTTCGATAAATCGATCTCTACACAGTTTCATCCGTCCTCCTTGATAAGTTCACATTGAGGAAATGAATGCTAGACTCATTCTCCTTTTCGAATGTGTGAATTTTATCGCAGGATGGCAACCATTGAATGCATTTATAATAATATTCAAATGACAATCACTATTACAAATAATATAGGTGTCATCTACATACCCTTTATACATTTGAAAGCTTTGGATTGTTGACTTCAACTGACCATTTTCTAGACTGTCCATAAAACAGTCTGAGAGGAGACGACCCAAAGGAGGACCCATTGCAATACCATCCTTCTGTCTGTAGATTGTTTTATTGAAAGTAAGCTGTACATTCACTGCACATCTCAGAAGTAGTTCTTCAGATCTGTAGTGAGTATCCCTATATTCAAATTGTTGTCTTCAATATATCTGCATATAAATCATATGGCTACTGTCAGTGGAACGTTCGAGAATTTACTGCTGTCTGAAAGTAGATGTGACATTTTATCAATGCAACATTTACGAACCACTTTGAACTGTCCCCGGTATTATTTCACTTGTTCTACTTGTCATTCTAAATCGATTCTGTTTTCCAACGTTAAATTCTATGCCATCGAATTTCACACAATACTACGTAACGTATTAATTTTATCCGATTTGCCTACTAATCCTATAATTTCCCACCCTTCCAAGTACTATACACCATATGGACTATTCTATGCATGACATTAATTGATTCACCACTTGACATTTAACTATGATTATAATCACAAACATTTTAGTTTTTAATTGCATTTCATACTACTATTATTATTATTATTCTATGCATTCACACCTATGATTGAATTCCCTCACCGGATGTAAATTCACAAAAACCATGAATATACGATTGTACAGCTCGATGATAAACAATAATTTAGTTATTTCAATATATAAATATATATATATTCAGCTCGCATCCAAAAGTCCTCATTTTGTGATATTCCATCAGTCTGATCTATCCAGTTCTGATTAGCAACGCTTAAAGAGAACCCTCATGCAATAGTACCATAAAGAGTCAGACGACTGACTGCTGTGTGGGCATACCTAAAGGTGTGTTCGTATATGTGAATAATTGATGAACAGAAATTTAACAAATGCAGTGATCAACATAAAAGACAACTGAAAATTCAAACGTCTGGCTCGAAACCGTGTGCGAACTAAATGGATGACTAAGGCGTAATATGTATTCAGTGAGTTGGTAGTGATTAGTGACACTGGTCAATGAGTCCGAACGAGACCAGTTGATATCAGAGTGGATAGTAACCGGTTGTATTCCCTTATCATTTGAATACCGTCTGGACAGATAAATAAATCGGTCGAACTCACACAAGTGTGATTTGTGAGTGGCCGGTTTTTGTTACAATCAGCTTCAGTATTTCAATTGATTAGCATGTCGTAAATCGTGTGTAATTTTTATGATTCTGTATATTTCAGTTGAAGAAAGTGGTGAGGGAGCTGTATCCAGGTTTGGAAGAAGCGGTGACTAATTGTTCACTGGACAGCGTAATGAAGCAAATCACCTTGGAAGTATCGTACGAGCGTCTTATAGAGAAAGAGTACTATAGTTTCCATGATGTTCTCTCCAGACGGTTCAAGCTGGCTGTTTTGGATATGGTTGAGCGTATGAGAAGTGAAGGTATGTTTGGACATTGTGGAGTTGGCTTTTAAAATTGCATCTGTTCGTAGGAAATGTTTACTGTGCTTATGATAATTGACAGTGTGTGAGTAATGCCGTTTTCCGATAGTCATTCTGGGACGTAGGTGAGAAGAGAGACTTCTCATCGATCTGAACTCCTGACTATATTGGTGAAAAATTGGTTGAATAATTAGTTAATCAGTAAATTCACTTCACTTATTTGTCTTCATTATTATTATTATTATTGTTTTCAGTATGCAGTTTCCGATTTCCTGGTAGGAGATGGGACCTCAGTGATATAACTCAGGAGGACTCGGTTTCTGTCACACACCACTCACAGCTCACCTCTAAACTCATCCAACGACCTGATTTCCTGTTCACTTGATCTTCTCCATGTCGCCATCGGATGCACATCCGGTAACTACCCATTCCGATTCGACCGACGGTCTGTCACGATGAATTCGAATCATATCTCAACCTGATTCCACATACTTGTCGGCTGTTGACTCGTTTTCTGGTACACCTGACTATTTCTCATCCTCTCTGAAGTAGCCATCTCACGTGTTGAGTGAATTCAGCTGTTGTTGGTGAATAGTTACAGCCTGGTGGAAATAATTTCAGGGATGTGTCAAGTCTGTGAAGTATAGAGCAGCACTCGCTGACTGCCTTACTGAACGGCTGAATTGCTGACTGACTGACTGACGCACCTAATACTCTCATCGGATGTTGTTTCATGAGCTGATCTATGTCAATCTACAGGTTGAGTTCAGAGTAATAAACGCCAGTCCCTCTTCTTCTCGATTTCTGGGTGGCATTGAAATCCTGATTCCTGCCAACTGACCTGCAAGTCTTCCTGTCCATATGAGTGATAGAGGCGAATTTCTTCATTGACCAACTAGTGATAGTGACTGTTTCTGTTGTTGATTGTTGTTGCTGTTTATCGGTCGTCTTCATCATCGCTGTTTGGCGTGCGATTTCAAACATCATTTGTGTTCGAGAGACAGGAAAATTTGATTTTGCCTACACGAAGTCGAGATCTTCAGGATTCCAGCCTTTTATCGACTCAACTCACGACTCCATGTTCTAACGGATGACGCACACCACTACAATTTTGAGTATCATCAGTGATGGCGGGCACGTTTGTCACTCACACCTCGAAAGCTTCCATGAGACATGTGACATGTGACTCCACCATACAGGTATCGAGTGAGGTCAGTGAAGTTTGTGGCATTCTGTAGTGTAGTGTAGTGTCGTGTAGTGTAATGTAGTGTAGAAACAGTCTCCCAATCAATTCCCATTCGACTCTGTGAAGTGTCTGTTGAAAGTCAATAACAGTACACTAACAACTATAACAGAATAATGTTTGATGAGTTTATTATTCTGAGCATAAGGAATGCGGTCCGGTAAATGTTGCTTCTGTTGTCAGCGTTACACACTTATTCATTGCAATACAGGCTTGTTGAGAATGTCGGAATCACAAGCTGTGCAGTGTCCTTCGCGCTTATACTGCGATGTCACTGCGTCATCCGACAGTATCTAGGTAACGCAGATGGTGTTTATGATGATGATGATGATGATCCTATGGTTTCAGTCTTGTTTTCGACCGGCTGTCACTTGATTAGTTCTATGCATACATGATTGTAGAAGTTGACGGAACTACCTTGGTCATACGTTTCGCGGAATTGTGGGTAGCCAACTGTCAAAGATGTCATGTGAATACAGGATATTTTATGAAGACTGAATTGAAACAGTTCTCTGGTGCTTGTCAGTATTCACGAAATGTGGATATATGTTCTCTTGTGGATGGGAACCTTGTAGAGACAAGTGACATTTCGAATACATGCGACTGTTGGATGTCATTGCTACATATTGCATACAATACAATCTTCAGAAGATGGGTAGTACAAGAAGAGAAGACACGGCGACTGTGATGGTCGAGTATAATTCCGCCGTAGAATAATCTTCCTTGGTGGAAGTAAACAGTGACATGAGATTTCCAGCACAGTTTATTGCTCAGTGTGATGCATCAGGTTGAATATGAAGCAGAAGGTCATCGAAGAAAACATAAAGAAATGGTCGCCCCATGTCGTGAATTGGCAGAAGTTAGAATTAATGGGCCTGTGGATCGGGTCCCAGTGGCTCAATGATGCACGAACTCGCCTTGATTCGAACTCGTATGGTGGGTTCGTACTGATGAGGCGGTGGAACAAGAAATAAACAGCTGTCCAGTAGTCAGAGGTTTTCCAGTTGTTCCCTAACTGATGAACCTCAAGATGAAATCCTCCATAAATTCCAGAAATGACAATAACGGAATACAAAATTCTAATAGTGAAGAACATGTATTACGAGAGGAAGACGAAATAAGATATAAGGATCAACTGAACAAAAGTGCCCATTAAAATTTTCAGAAGAATGGATACTGAACAAAAAGTACTCTTTTCGATAAATTCATCATCAGGCTCTACATTTATACATTTATTATAGTGAATGAATGAGTTAGCGTTATAAACGACATTAATGTTTGACTAACATCAACTCAATAATATTGATAAATTACACCTGTATCGCATCAACATAGAATAAGCTGAATGTGAGAAACATTAAGAAAGATAAAGTACAAATTCATGGGTTACTCAGTAAGGGAGAGGAATATGATATTCGGTAAAATTATTCAGAAATTTGTAAAAAGATGAGGAGTTATAATTCACGAAAGCCCGCAGCGCGAGAAACAAACGCTGTGGAAATCAAAGAAAGAAAAGTAAAACCTGCTGAATAAGAAGAACATAAGGAAAAAGGTCGATAAACGTGAATGTTGATAGGAATTCAAAAATAATAAAAACAGAAGAGCAACACACAGGAACCATGACACAACACAGCATGTCACGTTAACGCACATATCCATACGCGAGTAAATTAGAGATAACTCAACAATTCAAATTTAATGGAAAACACCAGTTATCATCAATCATTAACGCCACTATCATAAACATAATAATTCTCAAAATAATCTGTTAGGCCCAATGAGATCGACGAAAACCCCACCCACCAAATCTGCATCATTCACATCAAAATATTCTCCTCTCCCTATCTACACATATCTCACCCTTGACCTCATTTTCGGCCTGCTTGAACATAGGTGCTGTCAAAAATTCCTCTTTTCAACATTTTGCAAAATTGTTTTGGTTTGCTCTTTTAATTTTGTTTTAATTTATCAATAATGTGTCCTAATCGTATTATATATAATCGCACATTTTTAAAATCATTACAACCTTCCGCGTTGTGTCATCCACAAAAATTGAGAAAAAAGCATCACGGTGGCTGGCAGCGCTCACTGAAACGGGCAAAGTTTATGAATAAAGTCCCAAGCGATGCGAACGCACAATGACCTTGAGCCGACCAATCAGAAAATAGGACGATTTTTGCATAAAATTTAACGTATATTTACGCAAAAAAGCATGAAAAAAACATTATACAGGATATTTCTGTCTGATATGAGATAAAAAAAGTCTCCCAGTTATATTGAGGAGTATCAGTTTTTAAATTGAACCAATTTCTATACATATATTCGTCTAGATAACTAAAAATAACTTCCTTTTGAGAGCCGTTTATAGCTCTGATTCTATTTTTTACTCTTCCCCAGAAACCTTCAATTGAATTGGTATGCGTACCGGTTCTAGGGTCCACAAAGTCATCTGAATGGTTCACCCGATGGTGTATATATCCCAAATCTGATAAACGGTTATACCCTGCCCATTCATCCGTATGAATGGTCGTGCCTGGCAATACCAGTCTTTGAATAATAGGTAGCAGAGTATCCGCACTCCTATCTGGAATAAGTTCGATGAAACCTTTCCGAATCTCCGTGTCGTAAATGCCAAGAACCCTAACGTTATTGGCCCTCGCACGACCCCGGTTATACTTCCTTTTTATGAGCACAGTTTCATCGATATGAACAACTACACCCACTCCGCCGAGCACTTGCGTGATGCTATTTATCTTCCACGACGCTAAATATCTACAAAACTGGAACCATTGCACTGTGGACGGTAAGGTATTGTCTGTCTGGGCTGCAGTTGATCTCACTCCTGTCTTCAAAACCCAGTAATGAGATAGAAACAGGATATTCGTCAGAGAAAGTTTCGACTTTTCGAAGAAAGTTCCTAAAAAATAATCAACTGAGAATGTTACTTACCAGTGCGAACACTTATTCGCTTCCTACACTGTGTACACCTGAATATATATCCATCAGTGGCCTGGGAATACTGCTGCAGGTTCATAGAGGCACCGCAACTACAAATCCGAGCACGTCCTATTAACCCATTGTCAAAACAGTACTGAAAAACATTCTCTGGCTGAAATCTGCATCTGAGCAAATGCACAGGCATCATTTTCGCGGTAGAATAATAGAAGGTTCCTCAACCAATGACTAGCATGCGTTCAAGGTCATTGAACGTTGAAGCTTTTGGGACCCTATTCTTAAACTTCGCCCTGAAACGTACACAAATTTATCAAATGACTGTTCCTGAACTCGTTAGCACTAACTGTAGATCCCTGTCCAACAAAATGGATTATCTCTAATCACTAATGTATTCCAATGTTTATCGAAATGCTGGAGTTTTAGCAATACAAGAGACTTGGCTACACCAGCATTATGATGATAATCTAGTTTCAATAAATGGATATAAAGTTTTTCGCCAAGATAGAAATAGTTCCAAGAAAAAATATTGAGGAGGGGTAGCCACATATATAAACACAAGATGGTCTACATCAAATCACGTTTGCTTCAATTATTCTAATGACAATATAGATTGCATAACTGTCAGGTGTCGCCCAAAACACTTAAGTAAATATTCTTATATATACATAACAAATATTTACATAACACCCAATTGTAGCCTTTCTAATATAGTTATGTTTGCAGATGAGTTTACTGAATTCGCTGCTCCTGCATTCGAAAACTCGTTGTCTATAGTCTGTGGTGATTTTAATTTATGTGATCACAGCTTTCTTACTTCACTTGGTCATGAGAATCTAGTCAAGTTTAATACACGTCTGGACAAATCACTAGACCTGGTTTTCATAAATGACCGTGATGTATATGAAACCCGAAAGAGAGCTCCTTTGTTAAATTCTGACCACTGCATTATTCGTATTTTACCGAAAGTGTACGGCAAGTTACAACGAAAATTGTTTAGTCATTTAACAAAGAAGATACATGAACGTTCATATTCCAATGACAACATTCTAGCATTAAGAAGCATGTTGCATGATACCAACTGGGAATTATTTACTGACGATAAGTTGGATGCTACTGTCTCTAATATAACCGATTATCTTATTTATTTTTTTTATTTATTTTTTTTTTATTACAGCTTGATTCCACACTGTATTTTTGGTACAAGTATGGAATTTTCAGCATGGATATCGGTAGCCCAAATTTCGCAGGCCGACCATAGATATCAGGTGTGCGTCGGCGTGGGCTCGAACCCCGGACCATGTGCATGGTCGGCGAGAGTCCTAAACACTGCGCCACCGACGCACCATATGTCCATATGAAACACTGTTTCCGAGATTTGACAGAATCTCTTCTGTGCAACTGAAAAAACTTAGAAGACAAAAAGAGAAGTTGTATAAGAATGGTGATAATACTGGTGTCCGTAAAATGAACACCCTTATAAAAATTGAATTAGAAAGGTTGAACAGACTATATAATGAAAAATTTTTATCATGTAAAAATCCTTCAAACATTTGGAAACTTTTCAATAAACTTACAAGTAAAAAACAAATGTCCGTTGATGCTTATTCTGATGTTAATGCTTTAAACAAATCATTTATCAAGTAACAAGTTAATATGGTTGTACCTGATGTACCTAGTCAAGAAAATGGTCATTTTCCGGGCTTTAAAGAAAAGGATGTACTATTATGTTTGAAATCACTAAATCCAACACATAGCCTTGGCCCAGATGGTGTACCAAGCATTCTTCTTCAAAAGTGTGCAGACATCTTGTGTCATCCTCTTACTCAAATGTTTAACGCATCATTTAACAGGGAAACGGTACCTGCTGACTGGAAAGAAATCAAGGTTTTACCTGTACAGAAATCATCTTCTGGAGCAGGTATAAAGTTTAGACCGGTCGCTATAACATCTCCTTTTTTGAAAACTATGGAGAAACTTCTTTTGAATATTCTTAAACCTTCTTTAAAAGCTTTTAGTGACCCTAAGCAGTTCGCTTATAAGTGTGGAAGAAGTACATTAGATGCAGCCATTGTACTACACCACAATATTGTTTCCTGCCTTGATAAGGGTGCTAAGTTCGTTCGAACAGCTTTTTTAGACTATACTGCAGCTTTCGACTCTGTTCCTAGGACACTTTTATTAGGAAAGATGATTTCAGCTCAAACAGAGTCCTGGGCAACTAGATGGCTGTCTTCTTATTTTAAGGATAGGAAACAGCATACTGTTTTGGCTGGAAAGCGCTCCACTTCCCAGCTAACTGAAAGTGGTGTACCTCAAGGTGCAGTACTTTCTCCATTTCTTTTCTCTTTCTTTTTGCATGACCTTCCGAACTCACCCAAAGTTAACTTCATTAAGTATGCTGATGATATGACCGTTTCTGTCCCTATAGTTTCCACATCGGATTGTTCCCATATGAATGGCTTCTTAGCTGAAGTTAAGGATTGGTCTGGCTCAAATGGTCTTAAACTAAATCCAACTAAATGTAACACTGTAGATTTCAGCTTGAGAAGTGAAAAAGAAATGCATGGATTGATTCAATCTCATGATTGTTGTAATATTGATGGTACCATGATAGGGAGTAAGTCAAGTGTTTCTTATCTTGGCATTAGTTTCTCTTCAAACCTTTGCTGGTCGTCTCATATTCTTATAGTTTCTAAGAAAGTTTTCCGTCTGACTTATTACATAAAGAAGTTGAGACACTCAGGTATAACCCAATCTCTTATCATACAATTTATTAATTCATGTGTATCGCCCATCATTCCTTATTGTTCTCCATTATTCTTCCCTGGGCTACTCAAAAAAGACCATATAATACTACGAAGAACATTGAGAGCTGTAAGTAGGGTCAGTGCTATCCCTTTAACTCAACTAAATGACACTGTTGTCAATAGGCATATGAATTCTTGTAAACACTTAGCTAAAGTTATCTTATCCGATAGTGAACATCCTCTTTATTCACAATTGTCTCCTTGCATCTCTTCGGGTAAGACAAGAAGAAATTTTATAAACATTTATGCTCGCACTACAAAATATAAAAATTCGACCGTTCCATATTTGTCACGAGTATTGTGTGAAGAGACAAATATCAGAAAAGAACTTTTACAACTTTTGAATCAATAACTAAGCTATAAAATGTAATGATGCATATTAATGCATGTGTCATTTGTTATATTATTTATTTATTATTCACTAAGACCCAGAAATGGTGCGATTTTGTTGGTTTTTTTTATTTTTTATTTTTTTGTTTTTTCCTATTAAATATAAATATTTTAACATTATATACATTCATATAATTATAAACAGAGCTAAACCATTGCAATATGTAAAAGAAACGCTGAAACTTCCATGCTGTAAATTGTTATTGTTGTGGAATAAAGTGATTATTATTATTATAATTGTCTCTCTCTATCTCTCTCTTTCTCCCTCTCTCCATAAACAGAAACACAACCGGTCACAGATGAGTCAGAAAGCACTCAATCACATCGAACTGATGAACAGCTGACTACCACGCGTCAATTCGAACCAACAACACCAGGTGAGTCAACTCATTTTCCCATCAACAAATGAAAAGCTTCAAATATATATCGTCGAGTTTGTAGACGATGGAATTATTTTAAGCCACACTGTGGAATATTTTCCACATGACACCTGACTCAGTGCAGTTTATATTATTTTCTATTTGAAATCACTGCGAAAATTTATTATCAATTGGTATCATTTGTTCAATATGATGCGGAATTTTCCGCTTTGTTTTCGAAAAAATCCGCTTTTTTCAACTGGTTGTTATATCTAATTTTCGTATATGTTGGAATATGTCCATCGACTGATTTTATATATCTCTTTTTTGATTGCAGCTTGATTCCATGCTGTAATTTTTGGTACAAGTATGGAATTTTCATCATGGATATCGGTATCCCAAATTTCGCAGGCCGACCATAGATATCAGGTGTGTGTCGGCAGGGGATCGAACCTCGGACCATGTGCATGGTCGGCGAGAGTGTACACCACTGTGTCACCAGCGCACAAATTCAACCTTTATTCAGATCTAGATTCGGCGAATATCTATACTAGTCAGTAGGGAATATACACATTCACAACAAGGGAACCATGTGTCTTCTAGGATATGAACCACCTCTAAAACGAGGAAATTATCTCATCTGACACAAAACAGTGAAATGAGATGATTTTCAATCCAGCCAACTTTACACTCACGTGTTATGTATGAGACATTCGATGTTCAACTCTTCTAGAGAATTAGATGTCCGTTCACAGATATGTGGTTTCCTCATTGGGAAGCAGCAACCACCACCTGTGATTGAGTAGTAGATTGGTGACTAGCCACTCTGGAGAGTCAGTCTCGATTTCCAACTGACTTGCTTGTAGACCTCGTCTACTTTAGTAACAGGTTGGACATGAATACAGCAACCACACCGATGCTGAGAATTACGAGGGCATGACCCCTTGTGTTCTGCCCAACACGCGACGACTGAAAGAAAAGTAGGTGGTTGAAAATTTATTCCAAAGGTTTGCAGTCTTCTTAGTGAAAGATTTTGTTCATAATTCAACATCAATGCCTTTTCTGGCTGTGTAATACCGTGAGAGATTATCAAATAGATTTTCCGTTCTATGGAACCAAATTTAAAATCACTCGTAGGTTATTATTCATACAAATTTAGTCTCCAGACTGTGAGTGGCAATACTCACTCACTAATGGAGAAAATGTAACTAGAATTCATGCATAACTCCAAATTTGTTGATATATCTCCACCCGTTCATGATGGTATTCACTGATGACAAGTATATTCCTGATTTATTTCAGATGTATTTCTGGCTGAATTGGATCTAATCGTCAGAGACTGGAACGAAACAATCACCAAGAGTGGTGACGCTGCATCATTACAGATTTTGGATGAATATTGTCGAGATGTAAGTGATTACAAAGCTTGATGAATTGAGCGATTAGTCGAATTTTGATAAGACCGTTTGGAAGGAGTCATCACCGTGTGAGTTATCATGTTCGGTAGTGTAGCCGTGTTGTCAGCTGATCGGCGAGAAGAGGACTGTGATGCAGGTGCATGAATACTCCTGTCGACTGAATGTTGATTCACCCTGATAATTTATACTTTGTTTCACTCTTGTTGACCGATCACACATAACCCACATCTACTCGTTACTCATATCTGATTTGTTCTGCCTTGCACTGAATCAATCAATCAATCAGGTGAAGGCGTTTTTGAGGCAAGTCGAGCCGAGATTGCAGTCAGTTCAATTGTCGTGTGATATTCCATCACCAAGAAGTCAGAATTTCCACGAAGTTAATCAGATCACAGTAGTGATTGCGATGTCAACTCGTCAGATGAAGCAGAAATTCACCACGACAGATTGGTTCGGCGAGCTCAAGGAATCACTGGAATATAGGATCAACAACGAGAAGGACCAATGGACAAGTGGTGAGTGAATTGTTACCCTATTCTTCACTGGAATATAATCAGCGATTAGGAATGAGGAGAGACTTGTGACAGGTGTGTGTTTGCAATATTTTGTTTTATTCAGAGATAACCGAAGAGACGGATTGATGTCGCGCTCATGATGGTTGTTCAGCTTCATACTGACGGATGGAATCCTCATGGAGCAATGAGAAACAATTTGTTGCCTCCAAAATGATACTCACTAATGCATTTATCTTCCACGAATGTTGATGGAGGGAAGTGTGTGTTTTGTCTCATTATAGGTATTCTCTCAGTTCGGGGTAAGTCTGTGATTTGTGTAACATTTCCATGTCCCCGTCACATGCAATATGTCATTGAGAACAAACCACATTGGAGGGAATGTGATATGTTTTGACAGTCACTCATACTCATCCAGACTGAATTCAATGTGAGTGCTGTGATGAAGACGGGCAACTCACATCCTCCTGGTTGATCGTGATGTGTAGTCGAATGTCCGATGCTTCCTGAGGGGAACACGTGAAAAGTAGTATGAGGCTGTTGGTGACTTGTTGAATGGTTCCCTCTCATTGTTGGATGAAATCATTGTATGTTGGAACGGAAGAGGATGTGATAGTGTGTATGAGGATTGTGGTCAGTTATGTATGATCAATTTTCATTGGCCTGATTTCGAAGTGAGTGGGAGAAGCCGACAGCGTTGCGTTGTGGCTTTCGAGTGTTTCTGCTGTTCCCGCCTAATCGATGAATGTTTCATTCTCAGTTCCTAAATCGCTTGTTCAATTTTCTTTACAGAGGGGGAATGGCGTCATGGAGCAGGTGAGCAGTGGATTGAGTTATGATGTGTATTATCATGTTTGCTAGCTAATTTTGATGTGGTCGAGTTGACGGCGAATGTTTGTTGTTTGACGACTGGATGTTTCTCATTCCGATAAGTGTTTCGCGAAGTAACAATAATAATAATAATAATGATAATAATAATTGTAACACTACAAAATCGATACAAGTTTCTTCTTCGTTATGTCTGACTTGAATGAATCATCGTGAAACCTGAGAATACTTCAGAGTGTATGGATAGCGGAGAGTGTAACTGACTCGAATGCATATGAGAGTGATGGATTCCTGCACCAACATTTCCACTGGAAATGGGTATTTGTCGTTGTGTAGATTTTGTTTATCAGTTTACTTTGAGAGAACATTTCGCTCAGGTGTGATGTGATCAGTGAATGATGAATTTTTCAATTTCAGAACACAAATTTGTGTACATCGACGATGTTGGATTCGGTCGAGGTCGGTGTGAACAGGTCAGTTTTCGTATGATTGATAATTTTAACTAGGTATGAGTATGTGTGGGAGTGATTGTTGAAGACATTCACTCCGTGGTGTATGTTTCACAGTGGATATTCCAGTTTTGACGCTGAGGATTCTGGTATTGTGTGATTCATCAACATCCGCGTGTTTGTGTGTGAGTGTGTCTCTGTGTTTTGATATGAAGTGTACAATGTAGATAAATGGACGGACTCAGTGGAGCTCTGTCATATTATCTCCTTCACTGTGATTTCGTCTGATAGTCAACTGAGGGCTCAGGAAGCGTTATTTTCCAAGGGATGCACTCCAACGGAGTTTGTCTACCTGTTGAAACTGTTATCTCGTGTAAAATTGCCACCCCTAACATTTTGAAAATCAAAACAAGTGATTCAGCTGAAAGACTCTTTTCAACGGATTTATCATCGAGGTCTACAATCGTATACTCATGGATTTTGTGACGTTACATCCAGTGTGGTAATTCAATCTTAGGTGTGAATGCATGTAATAATATTAGTAATAATACTATGAAATGTGATTATAAACTAAAATGTTTGTGATTATAATCATAGGGAAATATCAGGTGGCAAAGCAAATTATTGTCATATATGGAATAATCCACGGGATGTATAGAACTTGAAAAAGGGTGTGCAATTTCGGGATTAGTAGACAAATCGAATGAAATTAAACCATTACACAATATTGTGTGAAATTTGATAGCATAGAGTTTCACGTTATAAAAAAGAATTGATATAGAATGACAAGTGGAACAAGTGAAATAATACTGGGGACAGTTCAATTTGACAGTAGTAATAGTAACAATTGACATTGTAATAAGGAAGAGACTACAAACTGAATGGACAAAATGCAAAAATGAAAGATTGGTAGAGCTAAAATATGATTAGGGATTACCATATTTTATCATAGAGTGAATAAGGCCATGAAAGCTGGAGGTGTTGAACGAACGTTTTCTGTACACAGAGATCTGGCTTTTCTGTTTCGATAGCCAAAGATGGCTTCAGAAATACAGATGAGTCGGGTGCGTGGGGATTTGGGTAAATCACTGTTTGCCTTGTAGATGACTTTGAAGGCGGAGGCTGTACAGTGTGACTATGACCGGATGTTCAGTGATCGCGCTTCTTATTGCTCCACTTCCACCTCTTCGTAACCATGCAGGATAGTGTTCTTGCACCCTCTTGGACAAAACTCGAGTCAAACGAACGATATACCTAGCTCCACACGAGCAGATGAATTCATAAACGCACATAGAGTTGGTCAACAGTGGGATCTTGTCCTGCAGGTTATTGAACAGTAAACGTCGACTAGTAAAGGCTATTCTCAGAGATGCAGCAGGGAATGTTATTTTCAGGGACTGTGATATCCTTCGTTTCATGATATCGGAAGCTAAGTCTTCTTTGAATTACAAGCACATGTAAAGTATTTTCTTGGGTACGGATGATAAGTCACGTTTTATAGGATTTGAATGCATATTCTCATCTATAAAACGTGGTGGAAATCCATTTTCTATTAGGATTCTCCTCAGAAGGTATGACTCATCTCCCACAGTATCAGGGCTACATATGTGCCAAATGGGAGTGGCAAGTGACCGGACCAAGTTTCATTTTCGACCAATGGGTACCCAGCTGTAGAAATTTGTCACCTGACCATTCCATGACAGCTTTCGATAAATCGATCTCTACACAGTTTCATCCGTCCTCCTTGATAAGTTCACATTGAGGAAATGAATGCTAGACTCATTCTCCTTTTCGAATGTGTGAATTTTATCGCAGGATGGCAACCATTGAATGCATTTATAATAATATTCAAATGACAATCACTATTACAAATAATATAGGTGTCATCTACATACCCTTTATACATTTGAAAGCTTTGGATTGTTGACTTCAACTGACCATTTTCTAGACTGTCCATAAAACAGTCTGAGAGGAGACGACCCAAAGGAGGACCCATTGCAATACCATCCTTCTGTCTGTAGATTGTTTTATTGAAAGTAAGCTGTACATTCACTGCACATCTCAGAAGTAGTTCTTCAGATCTGTAGTGAGTATCCCTATATTCAAATTGTTGTCTTCAATATATCTGCATATAAATCATATGGCTACTGTCAGTGGAACGTTCGAGAATTTACTGCTGTCTGAAAGTAGATGTGACATTTTATCAATGCAACATTTACGAACCACTTTGAACTGTCCCCGGTATTATTTCACTTGTTCTACTTGTCATTCTAAATCGATTCTGTTTTCCAACGTTAAATTCTATGCCATCGAATTTCACAGAATACTACGTAACGTATTAATTTTATCCGATTTGCCTACTAATCCTATAATTTCCCACCCTTCCAAGTACTATACACCATATGGACTATTCTATGCATGACATTAATTGATTCACCACTTGACATTTAACTATGATTATAATCACAAACATTTTAGTTTTTAATTGCATTTCATACTACTATTATTATTATTATTCTATGCATTCACACCTATGATTGAATTCCCTCACCGGATGTAAATTCACAAAAACCATGAATATACGATTGTACAGCTCGATGATAAACAATAATTTAGTTATTTCAATATATAAATATATATATATTCAGGTCGCATCCAAAAGTCTTCACTTTGTGATATTCCATTAGTCTGATCTATCCAGTTCTGATTAGCAACACTTAAAGAGAACTCTCATGCAATAATACCATAAAGAGTGAGACGACTGACTGCTGTGTGGGCATACCTAAAGGTGTGTTCGTATATGTGAATAATTGATGAACAGAAATTTAACAAATGCAATGATCAACATAAAAGACAACTGAAAATTCAAACGTCTGGCTCGAAACCGTGTGCGAACTAAATGGATGACTAAGGCGTAATATGTATTCAGTGAGTTGGTAGTGATTAGTGACACTGGTCAATGAGTCCAAACGAGACCAGTTGATATCAGAGTGGATAGTAACCGGTTGTATTCCCTTATCATTTGAATACCGTCTGGACAGATAAATAAATCGGTCGAACTCACACAAGCGTGATTTGTGAGTGGCCGGTTTTTGTTACAATCAGCTTCAGTATTTCAATTGATTAGCATGTCGTAAATCGTGTGTAATTTTTATGATTCTGTATATTTCAGTTGAAGAAAGTGGTGAGGGAGCTGTATCCAGGTTTGGAAGAAGCGGTGACTAATTGTTCACTGGACAGCGTAATGAAGCAAATCACCTTGGAAGTATCGTACGAGCGTCTTATAGAGAAAGAGTACTATAGTTTCCATGATGTTCTCTCCAGACGGTTCAAGCTGGCTGTTTTGGATATGGTTGAGCGTATGAGAAGCGAAGGTATGTTTGGACATTGTGGAGTTGGCTTTTAAAATTGCATCTGTTCGTAGGAAATGTTTACTGTGCTTATGATAATTGACAGTGTGTGAGTAATGCCGTTTTCCGATAGTCATTCTGGGACGTAGGTGAGAAGAGAGACTTCTCATCGATCTGAACACCTGACTATATTGGTGAAAAATTGGTTGAATAATTAGTTAATCAGTAAATTCACTTCACTTATTTGTCTTCATTATTATTATTATTATTGTTTTCAGTATGCAGTTTCCGATTTCCTGGTAGGAGATGGGACCTCAGTGATACATCTGACCGGGACTCGGTTTATGTCACACACCACTCACAGCTCACCTCAAATCTCATCCAACGACCTGATTTCCTGTTCACTTGATCTTCTCCATGTCGCCATCGGATTCGCATCCGGTAACTACCCATTCCGATTCGACCGACTGTCTGTCACGATTAATTTCAATCAGATCTCAACCACATTCCACATACTTGTCGGCTGTTGACTCGTTTTCTGGTACACCTGACTATTTCTCATCCTTTCTGAAGTAGCCATCTCACGTGTTGAGTGAATTCAGCTGTTGTTGGTGAATGGTTACAGCCTGGTGGAGATAATTTCAGGGATGTGTCAAGTCTGTGAAGTATAGAGCAGCACTCGCTGACTGCCTTACTGAATGGCTGACTGACTAACTGACTGACGCACCTAATACTCTCATCGGATGTTGTTTCATGAGCTGATCTATGTCAATCTACATGTTGAGTTCAGAGTAATAAACGCCAGTCCCTCTTCTTCTCGATTTCTGGGTGGCATTGAAATCCTGATTCCTGCCAACTGACCTGCAAGTCTTCCTGTCCATATGAGTGATAGAGGCGAATTTCTTCATTGATCAACTAGTGATAGTGACTGTTTCTGTTGTTGATTGTTGTTGCTGTTTATCGGTCGTCTTCATCATCGCTGTTTGGCGTGCGATTTCAAACATCATTTGTGTTCGAGAGACAGGAAAATTTGATTTTGCCTACACGAAGTCGAGATCTTCAGGATTCCAGCCTTTTATCGACTCAACTCACGACTCCATGTTCTAACGGATGACGCACGCCACTACAATTTTGAGTATCATCAGTGATGGCGGGCACGTTTGTCACTCACACCTCGAAAGCTTCCATGAGATATGTGACATGTGACTCCACCATACAGGTATCGAGTGAGGTCAGTGAAGTTTGTGGCATTCTGTAGTGTAGTGTAGTGTAGTGTAATGTAGTGTAGAAACAGTCTCCCAATCAATTCCCATTCGACTCTGTGAAGTGTCTGTTGAAAGTCAATAACAGTACACTAACAACTATAACAGAATAATGTTTGATGAGTTTATTATTCTGAGCATAAGGAATGCGGTCCGGTAAATGTTGCTTCTGTTGTCAGCGTTACACACTTATTCATTGCAATACAGGCTTGTTGAGAATGTCGGAATCACAAGCTGTGCAGTGTCCTTCGCGCTTATACTGCGATGTCACTGCGTCATCCGACAGTATCTAGGTAACGCAGATGGTGTTTATGATGATGATGATGATGATCCTATGGTTTCAGTCTTGTTTTCGACCGGCTGTCACTTGATTAGTTCTATGCATACATGATTGTAGAAGTTGACGGAACTACCTTGGTCATACGTTTCGCAGAATTGTGGGTAGCCAGCTGTCAAAGATGTCATGTGAATACAGGATATTTTATGAAGACTGAATTGAAACAGTTCTCTGGTGCTTGTCAGTATTCACGAAATGTGGATATATGTTCTCTTGTGGATGGGAACCTTGTAGAGACAAGTGACATTTCGAATACATGCGACTGTTGGATGTCATTGCTACATATTGCATACAATACAATCTTCAGAAGATGGGTAGTACAAGAAGAGAAGACACGGCGACTGTGATGGTCGAGTATAATTCCGCCGTAGAATAATCTTCCTTGGTGGAAGTAAACAGTGACATGAGATTTCCAGCACAGTTAATAGCTCAGTGTGATGCATCAGGTTGAATATGAAGCAGAAGGTCATCGAAGAAAACATAAAGAAATGGTCGCCCCATGTCGTGAATTGGCAGAAGTTAGAATTAATGGGCCTGTGGATCGGGTCCCAGTGGCTCAATGATGCACGAACTCGCCTTGATTCGAACTCGTATGGTGATCTCGTACTGATGAGGCGGTGAAACAAGAAATAAACAGCTGTCCAGTAGTCAGAGGTTTCCCAGTTGTTCTCTAACTGATGAACCTCATGATTAAATCCTCCATAAACTCCAGAAATGACAATAACGGAATACAAAATCCTAATAGTGAAGAACATGTATTACGAGAGGAAGACGAAATAAGATATAAGGATTAACTGAACAAAAGTGCCCATTAAAATTTTCAAAAGAATGGATACTGAACAAAAAGTACTCTTTTCGATAAATTCATCATCAGGCTCTACATTTATACATTTATTATAGTGAATGAATGAGTTAGCGTTATAAACGACATTAATGTTTGACTAACATCAACTCAATAATATTGATAAATTACACCTGTATCGCATCAACATAGAATAAGCTGAATGTGAGAAACATTAAGAAAGATAAAGTACAAATTCATGGGTTACTCAGTAAGGGAGAGGAATATGATATTCGGTAAAATTATTCAGAAATTTGTAAAAAGATGAGGAGTTATAATTCACGAAAGCCCGCAGCGCGAGAAACAAACGCTGTGGAAATCAAAGAAAGAAAAGTAAAACCTGCTGAATAAGAAGAACATAAGGAAAAAGGCCGATAAACGTGAATGTTGATAGGAATTCAAAAATAATAAAAACAGAAGAGCAACACACAGGAACCATGACACAACACAGCACGTCACGCTAACTCACATATCCATACGCAAGTAAAGAAGAGATAACTCAACAATTCAAATTTACTGGAAACCACCAGTTATCAACAATCAATAACACCACTATCATTATCACAATAATTCTCATAATTATCCGTCAAGCTCGACGAGTACGACGAAAACCCCAGCCGCCAAATCTGCATCATTCACATCAAAATATTCTCCTCTCCCTATCTACACATATCTCACCCTATATTTGTCTCTCTCTCTATCTCTCTCTCTATCTATCTCTCTCTTCCTCAACAGAAACACAACCGGTCACAGATGAGTCAGAAAGCACTCAGTCACACGGAACTGATGAACAGCTGACTACCACGCGTCAATTCGAACCAGCAACACCAGGTGAGTGAACTCATTATCCACTCAACACTCGTTCTCTCCAACCCTATCAATCCAATCGACCAGCTCGCCTCGCGTCGACTCGCCTCGCCTCGCCTTTCCTTGCCTTTCCTAGGATATGCTGACTTCCAATGCCACGATTTGCCCTCATTATCCATCCTTCACAACGCATCAACCGCCATCTGGTTCAATTCGCTCCCACACAAACTAACTGACGAGTTATCTAATAAACTAAATAACTGACGAGCAAATCAACAAACAACCGGCTAACCAAATAACAAACTCAATCACACACCCACTCACTATATAACTAAGTATCTAACTAATTAACCAACTAAACAGCTCACTGAACTACTCACTGACCAACTCACCAACCAACTGAGTAACCAACGAACAATAACAACTAACACAGAATTCACGGAAACACAGCGAAATCGCTGAATTCAAGGCGACAATGTGCAAAGTCACACACGAAATCACCTCAACACAATACACACAACACTACACAACACAACACAGCAAGAAGAAACACAACAAGGCACAGCACAACACTGCACAGAACAACGAAACACAGCACACCAGAGCACAAAACAGCACAACATATAAACACTCAAAACAGCACACCACATTCTCTCACATATTCATACACAAGGAAACACCAGATAACACAAGACTACACATTCCTTGAAAACCATCATCACCATCATCCCTCACGGCAGATGATTTCGACGACAAACCCACCCACCAATTCTGCATCATTCACATCAAAATATTCTCCTCTCCCTATCTACACATATCTCACCCTATATTTGTCTCTCTCTATCTATCTCTCTCTCTCTATTTCTCCCCCTCAACAGAAACACAACCGGTCACAGATGAGTCAGAAAGCACTCAGTCACATGGAACTGATGAACAGCTGACCACCACGCGTCAATTCGAACCAACAACACCAGGTGAGTCAACTCATTTTCCCATCAACAAATGAAAAGCTTCAAATATATATCGTCGAGTTTGTAGACGATGGAATTATTTTAAGCCACACTGTGGAATATTTTCCACATGACACCTGACTCAGTGCAGTTTATATTATTTTCTATTTGAAATCACTGCGAAAATTTATTATCAATTGGTATCATTTGTTCAATATGATGCGGAATTTTCCGCTTTGTTTTCGAAAAAATCCGCTTTTTTCAACTGGTTGTTATATCTAATTTTCGTATATGTTGGAATATGTCTATCGACTGATTTTATGTATCTCTTTTTTGATTGCAGCTTGATTCCATGCTGTAATTTTTGGTACAAGTATGGAATTTTCATCATGGATATCGGTATCCCAAATTTCGCAGGCCGACCATAGATATCAGGTGTGTGTCGGCAGGGGATCGAACCTCGGACCATGTGCATGGTCGGCGAGAGTGTACACCACTGTGTCACCAGCGCACAAATTCAACCTTTATTCAGATCTAGATTCGGCGAATATCTACACTAGTCAGTAGGGAATATACACATTCGCAACAAGGGAACCATGTGTCTTCTAGGATATGAACCACCTCTAAAACGAGGAAATTATCTTATCTGACACAAAACAGTGAGATGAGATGATTTTCAATCCAGCCAACTTTACACTCACGTGTTATGTATGAGACATTCGATGTTCAACTCTTCTAGAGAATTAGATGTCCGTTCACAGATATGTGGTTTCCTCATTGGGAAGCTGCAACCACCACCTGTGATTGAGTAGTAGAGTGGTGACTAGCCACTCTGGAGAGTCAGTCTCGATTTCCAACTGACTTGCTTGTAGACCTCGTCTACTTTAGTAACAGGTTGGACATGAATACAGCAACCACACCGATGCTGAGAATTACGAGGGCATGACCCCTTGTGTTCTGCCCAACACGCGACGACTGAAAGAAAAGTAGGCGGTTGAAAATTTATTCCAAAGGTTTGCAGTCTTCTTAGTGAAAGATTTTGTTCATAATTCAACATCAATGCCTTTTCTGGCTGTGTAATACCGTGAGAGATTATCAAATAGATTTTCCGTTCTATGGAACCAAATTTAAAATCACTCGTAGGTTATTATTCATACAAATTTAGTCTTCAGACTGTGAGTGGCAATACTCACTCACTAATGGAGAAAATGTGACTAGAATTCATACATAACTCCAAATTTGTTGATATATCTCCACCCGTTCATGATGGTATTCACTGATGACAAGTATATTCCTGATTTATTTCAGATGTATTTCTGGCTGAATTGGATCTAATCGTCAGAGACTGGAACGAAACAATCACCAAGAGTGGTGACGCTGCATCATTACAGATTTTGGATGAATATTGTCGAGATGTAAGTGATTACAATACTTGATGAATTGAGCGATTAGTCGAATTTTGATAAGACCGTTTGGAAGGAGTCATCACCGTGTGAGTTATCATGTTCGGTAGTGTAGCGGTGTTGTCAGCTGATCGGCGAGAAGAGGACTGTGATGCAGGTGCATGAATACTCCTGTCGACTGAATGTTGATTCACCCTGATAATTTATACTTTGTTTCACTCTTGTTGACCGATCACACATAACCCACATCTACTCGTTACTCATATCTGATTTGTTCTGCCTTGCACTGAATCAATCAATCAATCAGGTGAAGGAGTTTTTGAGGCAAGTCGAGCCGAGATTGCAGTCAGTTCAATTGTCGTGTGATATTCCATCACCAGGAAGTCAGAATTTCCACGAAGCCGATCAGATCACAGTAGTGATTGCGATGTCAACTCGTCAGATGAAGCAGAAATTCACCACGACAGATTGGTTCGGCGAGCTCAAGGAATCACTGGAATATAGGATCAACAACGAGAAGGACCAATGGACAAGTGGTGAGTGAATTGTTACCCTATTCTTCACTGGAATATAATCAGCGATTAGGAATGAGGAGAGACTTGTGACAGGTGTGTGTTTGCAATATTTTGTTTTATTCAGAGATAACCGAAGAGACGGATTGATGTCGCGCTCATGATGGTTGTTCAGCTTCATACTGACGGATGGAATCCTCATGGAGCAATGAGAAACAATTTGTTGCCTCCAAAATGATACTCACTAATGCATTTATCTTCCACGAATGTTGATGGAGGGAAGTGTGTGTTTTGTCTCATTATAGGTATTCTCTCAGTTCGGGGTAAGTCTGTGATTTGTGTAACATTTCCATGTCCCTGTCACATGCAATATGTCATTGAGAACAAACCACATTGGAGGGAATGTGATATGTTTTGACAGTCACTCATACTCATCCAGACTGAATTCAATGTGAGTGCTGTGATGAAGACGGGCAACTCACATCCTCCTGGTTGATCGTGATGTGTAGTCGAATGTCCGATGCTTCCTGAGGGGAACACGTGAAAAGTAGTATGAGGCTGTTGGTGACTTGTTGAATGGTTCCCTCTCATTGTTGGATGAAATCATTGTATGTTGGAACGGAAGAGGATGTGATGGTGTGTATGAGGATTGTGGTCAGTTATGTATGATCAATTTTCATGGGCCTGATTTCGAAGTGAGTGGGAGAAGCCGACAGCGTTGCGTTGTGGCTTCGAGTGTTTCTGCTGTTCCCGCCTAATCGATGAATGTTTCATTCTCAGTTCCTAAATCGCTTGTTCAATTTTCTTTACAGAGGGGGAATGGCGTCATGGAGCAGGTGAGCAGTGGATTGAGTTATGATGTGTATTATCATGTTTGCTAGCTAATTTTGATGTGGTCGAGTTGACGGCGAATGTTTGTTGTTTGACGACTGGATGTTTCTCATTCCGATAAGTGTTCCACGAAGTAACAATAATAATAATAATAATAATAATATATAATAATTGTAACACTACAAAATCGACACAAGTTTCTTCTTCGTTATGTCTGACTTGAATGAATCATCGTGAAACCTGAGAATACTTCAGAGTGTATGGATAGCGGAGAGTGTAACTGACTCGAATGCATATGAGAGTGATGGATTCCTGCACCAACATTTCCACTGGAAATGGGTATTTGTCGTTGTGTAGATTTTGTTTATCAGTTTACTTTGAGAGAACATTTCGCTCAGGTGTGATGTGATCAGTGAATGATGAATTTTTCAATTTCAGAACACAAATTTGTGTACATCGACGATGTTGGATTCGGTCGAGGTCGGTGTGAACAGGTCAGTTTTCGTATGATTGATAATTTTAACTAGGTATGAGTATGTGTGGGAGTGATTGTTGAAGACATTCACTCCGTGGTGGATGTTTCACAGTGGATATTCCAGTATCGACGCTGAGGATTCTGGTATTGTGTGATTCATCAACATCCGCGTGTTTGTGTGTGAGTGTTTCTCTGTGTTTTGATATGAAGTGTACAATGTAGATAAATGGACGGACTCAGTGGAGCTCTGTCATATTATCTCCTTCATAGTGGTTTCGTCTGATAGTCAACTGAGGGCTCAGGAAGCGTTATTTTCCAAGGGATGCACTCCAACGGAGTTTGTCTACCTGTTGAAACTGTTATCTCGTGTAAAATTGCCACCCCTAACATTTTGAAAATCAAAACAAGTGATTCAGCTGAAAGACTCTTTTCAACGGATTTATCATCGAGGTCTACAATCGTATATTCATGGATTTTGTGACGTTACATCCAGTGTGGTAATTCAATCTTAGGTGTGAATGCATGTAACAATATTAGTAATAATACTATGAAATGTGACTAGAAACTAAAATGTTTGTGATTATAATCATAGGGAAATATCAAGTGGCAAGGCAAATTATTGTCATATATGGAATAATCCACGGGATGTATAGAACTTGAAAAAGGGTGTGCAATTTCGGGATTAGTAGACAAATCGAATGAAATTAAACCATTACGCAATATTGTGTGAAATTTGATAGCATAGAGTTTCACGTTATAAAAAAGAATTGATATAGAATGACAAGTGGAACAAGTGAAATAATACTGGGGACAGTTCAATTTGAGAGTAGTAATAGTAACAATTGACATTGTAATAAGGAAGAGACTACAAACTGAATAGACAAAATGAAAAAATGAAAGATTGGTAGAGCTAAAATATGATTGAGGATTACCATATTTTATCATAGAGTGATTAGGACCATGAAAGCTGGAGGTGTTGAACGAACGTTTTCTGTACACAGAGATCTGGCTTTTCTGTTTCGATAGCCAAAGATGGCTTCAGAAATACAGATGAGTCGGGTACGTGGGGATTTGGGTAAATCACTGTTTGCCTTGTAGATGACTTTGAAGGCGGAGGCTGTACAGTGTGACTATGACCGGATGTTCAGTGATCGCGCTTCTTATTGCTCCACTTCCACCTCTTCGTAACCATGCAGGATAGTGTTCTTGCACCCTCTTGGACAAAACTCGAGTCGAACGACCGATATACCCAGCTCCACACGAGCAGGTGAATTCATAAACGCACATAGAGTTGGTCAACAGTGGGATCTTGTCCTGCAGGTTATTGAACAGTAAACGTCGACTAGTAAAGGCTATTCTCAGAGATGCAGCAGGGAATGTTATTTTCAGGGACTGTGATATCCTTCGTTTCATGATATCGGAAGCTAAGTCTTCTTTGAATTACAAGCACATGTAAAGTATTTTCTTGGGTACGGATGATAAGTCACGTTTTATAGGATTTGAATGTATATTCTCATCTATAAAACGTGGTGGAAATCCATTTTCTATTAGGATTCTCCTCAGAAGGTATGACTCATCTCCCACAGTATCAGGGCTACATATGTGCCAAATGGGAGTGGCAAGTGACCGGACCAAGTTTCATTTTCGACCAATGGGTACCCAGCTGTAGAAATTTGTCACCTGACCATTCCATGACAGCTTTCGATAAATCGATCTCTACACAGTTTCATCCGTCCTCCTTGATAAGTTCACATTGAGGAAATGAATGCTAGACTCATTCTCCTTTTCGAATGTGTGAATTTTATCGCAGGATGGCAACCATTGAATGCATTTATAATAATATTCAAATGACAATCACTATTACAAATAATATAGGTGTCATCTACATACCCTTTATACATTTGAAAGCTTTGGATTGTTGACTTCAACTGACCATTTTCTAGACTGTCCATAAAACAGTCTGAGAGGAGACGACCCAAAGGAGGACCCATTGCAATACCATCCTTCTGTCTGTAGATTGTTTTATTGAAAGTAAGCTGTACATTCACTGCACATCTCAGAAGTAGTTCTTCAGATCTGTAGTGAGTATCCCTATATTCAAATTGTTGTCTTCAATATATCTGCATATAAATCATATGGCTTCTGTCAGTGGAACGTTCGAGAATTTACTGCTGTCTGAAAGTAGATGTGACATTTTATCAATGCAACATTTACGAACCACTTTGAACTGTCCCCGGTATTATTTCACTTGTTCTACTTGTCATTCTAAATCGATTCTGTTTTCCAACGTTAAATTCTATGCCATCGAATTTCACACAATACTACGTAACGTATTAATTTTATCCGATTTGCCTACTAATCCTATAATTTCCAACCCTTCCATGTACTATACACCATATGAACTATTCTATGCATGACATTAATTGCTTTACCGCTCGACATTTAACTATGATTATAATCACAAACATTTTAGTTTTTAATTGCATTTCATACTACTATTATTATTATTATTCTATGCATTCACACCTATGATTGAATTCCCTCACCGGATGTAAATTCACAAAAACCATGAATATACGATTGTACAGCTCGATGATAAACAATAATTTAGTTATTTCAATATATAAATATATATATATTCAGCTCGCATCCAAAAGTCCTCATTTTGTGATATTCCATCAGTCTGATCTATCCAGTTCTGATAAGCAACGCTTAAAGAGAACCCTCATGCAATAGTACCATGAAGAGTCAGACGACTGACTGCTGTGTGGGCATACCTAAAGGTGTGTTCGTATATGTGAATAATTGATGAACAGAAATTTAACAAATGCAGTGATCAACATAAAAGACAACTGAAAATTCAAACGTCTGGCTCGAAACCGTGTGCGAACTAAATGGATGACTAAGGCGTAATATGTATTCAGTGAGTTGGTGGTGATTAGTGACACTGGTCAATGATTCCGAACGAGACCAGTTGATATCAGAGTGGATAGTAACCGGTTGTATTCCCTTATCATTTGAATACCGTCTTGACAGATATATAAATCGGCCGAACTCACACAAGTGGGATTTGTGAGTGGCCGGTTTTTGTTAAAATCAGCTTCAGTATTTCAATTGATTAGCATGTCGTAAATCGTGTGTAATTTTTATGATTCTGTATATTTCAGTTGAAGAAAGTGGTGAGGGAGCTGTATCCAGGTTTGGAAGAAGCGGTGACTAATTGTTCACTGGACAGCGTAATGAAGCAAATCACCTTGGAAGTATCGTACGAGCGTCTTATAGAGAAAGAGTACTATAGTTTCAATAATGTTCTGTATAGACGATTCAAGGTGGCTGTTTTGGATATGATTGAGCGTATGAAAGTTGGAGGTATGTTTCATAATGTTGAGTTCGTTTTTACAATGGTATTCGTTCGCAGGAAATGTTTACTGTGCTTATGATAATTGACAGTGTGTGAGTAATGCCTTTTTCCGATAGTCATTCTGGGACGTAGGTGAGAAGAGAGACTTCACATCGATCTGAACACCTGACTATATTGGTGAATAATTAGTTGAATAATTAGTTACTCAGTAAATTCACTTCACTTTTTCGTCTTCAGTAATATTGTTGTTGTTTTCAGTATGCAGTTTCCGATTTCCTGGTGGGAGATGGGACCTCAGTGATACATCTGACCGGGACTCGGTTTATGTCACACACCACTCACAGCTCACCTCAAATCTCATCCAACGACCTGATTCCCTGTCCACTTGATCTTCTCCATGTCGCCATCGGATTCACATCCGGTAACTACCCATTCCGATTCGACCGACTGTCTGTCACGATTATTTCCAATCAGATATCAACCTCATTCCACATACTTGTCGGCTGTTAACTCGTTTTCTGGTACACCTGACTATTTCTCATCCTTTCTGAAGTAGCCATCTCACGTGTTGAGTGAATTCAGTTGTTGTTGGTGTATGGTTGCAGCCTGGTGGAGATAATTTCAGGGATGTGTCAAGTCTGTGAAGTATAGGGCAGCACTCGCTGACTGCCTTACTGAATGGCTGACTGACTAACTGACTGACGCACCTATTACTCTCATCGGATGTTGTTTCATGAGCTGATCTATGTCAATCTACATGTTGAGTTCAGAGTAATAAACGCCAGTCCCTCTTCTTCTCGATTTCTGAGTGGCATTGAAATCCTGATGCGTGCCAACTGACCTGCAAGCCTTCCTGACCATATGAGTGATAGAGGCGAATTTCTTCATTGATCAACTAGTGATAGTGACTGTTTCTGTTGTTGATTGTTTTTGTTTTTGTTGTTGTTGTTGTTGTTTATCGATCGTCTTCATCATCCCTGTTTGGCGTGCGATTTCAAACATCATTTGTGTTAGAGAGACAGGAAAATTTGATTTTGCCTACACGAAGTCGAGATCTTCAGGATTCCAGCCTTTTATCGACTCAACTCACGACTCCATGTTCTAACGGATGACGCACGCCACTACAATTTTGAGTATCATCAGTGATGGCGGGCACGTTTGTCACTCACACCTCGAAAGCTTCCATGAGATATGTGACATGTGACTCCACCATACAGGTATCGAGTGAGGTCAGTGAAGTTTGTGGCATTCTGTAGTGTAATGTAGTGTAGAAACAGTCTCCCAATCAATTCACATTCGACTCTGTGAAATGTCTGTTGAAAGTCAATAACAGTACACTAACAACTATAACAGAATAATGTTTGATGAGTTTATTATTCTGAGCATAAGGAATGCGGTCCGGTAAATGTTGCTTCTGTTGTCAGCGTTACACACTTATTCATTGCAATACAGGCTTGTTGAGAATGTCCGAATCACAAGCTGTGCAGTGTCCTTCGCACTTATACTGCGATGTCACTGCGTCATCCGACAGTATCTAGGTAACGCAGATGGTGTTTATGATGATGATGATGATGATCCTATGGTTTCAGTCTTGTTTTCGACCGGCTGTCACTTGATTAGTTCTATGCATAGATGATTGTAGAAGTTGACGGAACTACCTTGGTCATACGTTTCGCGGAATTGTGGGTAGCCAGCTGTCAAAGATGTCATGTGAATACAGGATATTTTATGAAGACTGAATTGAAACAGTTCTCTGGTGCTTGTCAGTATTCACGAAATGTGGATATATGTTCTCTTGTGGATGGGAACCTTGTAGAGACAAGTGACATTTCGAATACATGCGACTGTTGGATGTCATTGCTACATATTGCATACAATGCAATCTTCAGATGATGGGTAGTACAAGAAGAGAAGACACGGCGACTGTGATGGTCGAGTGTAATTCCGCCGTAGAATAATCTTCCTTGGTGGAAGTAAACAGTGACATGAGATTTCCAGCACAGTTAATAGCTCAGTGCGATGCATCAGGTTGAATATGAAGCAGAAGGTCATCGAAGAAAACATAAAGAAATGGTCGCCCCATGTCGTGAATTGGCAGAAGTTAGAATTAATGGGCCTGTGGATCGGGTCCCAGTGGCTCAATGATGCACGAACTCGCCTTGATTCGAACTCGTATGGTGATTTCGTACTGATGAGGCGGTGAAACAAGAAATAAACAGCTGTCCAGTAGTCAGAGGTTTCCCAGTTGTTCTCTAACTGATGAACCTCATGATTAAATCCTCCATAAATTCCAGAAATGACAATAACGGAATACAAAATCCTAATAGTGAAGAACATGTATTCCGAGAGAAAGACGAAATAAGATATAAGGATTAACTGAACAAAAGTGCCCATTAAAATTTTCAAAAGAATGGATACTGAACAAAAAGTACTCTTTTCGATAAATTCATCATCAGGCTCTACATTTATACATTTATTATAGTGAATGAATGAGTTAGTGTTATAAACGACATTAATGTTTGACTAACATCAACTCAATAATATTGATAAATTACACCTGTATCGCATCAACATAGAATAAGCTGAATGTGAGAAACATTAAGAAAGATAAAGTACAAATTCATGGGTTACTCAGTAAGGGAGAGGAATATGATATTCGGTAAAATTATTCAGAAATTTGTAAAAAGATGAGGAGTTATAATTCACGAAAGCCCGCAGCGCGAGAAACAAACGCTGTGGAAATCAAAGAAAGAAAAGTAAAACCTGCTGAATAAGAAGAACATAAGGAAAAAGGCCGATAAACGTGAATGTTGATAGGAATTCAAAAATAATAAAAACAGAAGAGCAACACACAGGAACCATGACACAACACAGCACGTCACGCTAACTCACATATCCATACGCAAGTAAAGAAGAGATAACTCAACAATACAAATTTACTGGAAACCACCAGTTATCAACAATCAATAACACCACTATCATTATCACAATAATTCTCATAATTATCCGTCAAGCTCGACGAGTACGACGAAAACCCCAGCCGCCAAATCTGCATCATTCACATCAAAATATTCTCCTCTCCCTATCTACACATATCTCACCCTATATTTGTCTCTCTCTCTATCTCTCTCTCTATCTATCTCTCTCTTCCTCAACAGAAACACAACCGGTCACAGATGAGTCAGAAAGCACTCAGTCACACGGAACTGATGAACAGCTGACTACCACGCGTCAATTCGAACCAGCAACACCAGGTGAGTGAACTCATTATCCACTCAACACTCGTTCTCTCCAACCCTATCAATCCAATCGACCAGCTCGCCTCGCGTCGACTCGCCTCGCCTCGCCTTTCCTTGCCTTTCCTAGGATATGCTGACTTCCAATGCCACGATTTGCCCTCATTATCCATCCTTCACAACGCATCAACCGCCATCTGGTTCAATTCGCTCCCACACAAACTAACTGACGAGTTATCTAATGAACTAAATAACTGACGAGCAAATCAACAAACAACCGGCTAACCAAATAACAAACTCAATCACACACCCATTCACTATATAACTAAGTATCTAACTAATTAACCAACTAAACAGCTCACTGAACTACTCACTGACCAACTCACCAACCAACTGAGTAACCAACGAACAATAACAACTAACACAGAATTCACGGAAACACAGCGAAATCGCTGAATTCAAGGCGACAATGTGCAAAGTCACACACGAAATCACCTCAACACAATACACACAACACTACACAACACAACACAGCAAGAAGAAACACAACAAGGCACAGCACAACACTGCACAGAACAACGAAACACAGCACACCAGAGCACAAAACAGCACAACATATAAACACTCAAAACAGCACACCACATTCTCTCACATATTCATACACAAGGAAACACCAGATAACACAAGACTACACATTCCTTGAAAACCATCATCACCATCATCCCTCACGGCAGATGATTTCGACGACAAACCCACCCACCAATTCTGCATCATTCACATCAAAATATTCTCCTCTCCCTATCTACACATATCTCACCCTATATTTGTCTCTCTCTATCTATCTATCTCTCTCTCTATTTCTCCCCCTCAACAGAAACACAACCGGTCACAGATGAGTCAGAAAGCACTCAGTCACATGGAACTGATGAACAGCTGACCACCACGCGTCAATTCGAACCAACAACACCAGGTGAGTCAACTCATTTTCCCATCAACAAATGAAAAGCTTCAAATATATATCGTCGAGTTTGTAGACGATGGAATTATTTTAAGCCACACTGTGGAATATTTTCCACATGACACCTGACTCAGTGCAGTTTATATTATTTTCTATTTGAAATCACTGCGAAAATTTATTATCAATTGGTATCATTTGTTCAATATGATGCGGAATTTTCCGCTTTGTTTTCGAAAAAATCCGCTTTTTTCAACTGGTTGTTATATCTAATTTTCGTATATGTTGGAATATGTCCATCGACTGATTTTATATATCTCTTTTTTGATTGCAGCTTGATTCCATGCTGTAATTTTTGGTACAAGTATGGAATTTTCATCATGGATATCGGTATCCCAAATTTCGCAGGCCGACCATAGATATCAGGTGTGTGTCGGCAGGGGATCGAACCTCGGACCATGTGCATGGTCGGCGAGAGTGTACACCACTGTGTCACCAGCGCACAAATTCAACCTTTATTCAGATCTAGATTCGGCGAATATCTACACTAGTCAGTAGGGAATATACACATTCGCAACAAGGGAACCATGTGTCTTCTAGGATATGAACCACCTCTAAAACGAGGAAATTATCTTATCTGACACAAAACAGTGAGATGAGATGATTTTCAATCCAGCCAACTTTACACTCACGTGTTATGTATGAGACATTCGATGTTCAACTCTTCTAGAGAATTAAATGTCCGTTCACAGATATGTGGTTTCCTCATTGGGAAGCTGCAACCACCACCTGTGATTGAGTAGTAGAGTGGTGACTAGCCACTCTGGAGAGTCAGTCTCGATTTCCAACTGACTTGCTTGTAGACCTCGTCTACTTTAGTAACAGGTTGGACATGAATACAGCAACCACACCGATGCTGAGAATTACGAGGGCATGACCCCTTGTGTTCTGCCCAACACGCGACGACTGAAAGAAAAGTAGGCGGTTGAAAATTTATTCCAAAGGTTTGCAGTCTTCTTAGTGAAAGATTTTGTTCATAATTCAACATCAATGCCTTTTCTGGCTGTGTAATACCGTGAGAGATTATCAAATAGATTTTCCGTTCTATGGAACCAAATTTAAAATCACTCGTAGGTTATTATTCATACAAATTTAGTCTTCAGACTGTGAGTGGCAATACTCACTCACTAATGGAGAAAATGTGACTAGAATTCATACATAACTCCAAATTTGTTGATATATCTCCACCCGTTCATGATGGTATTCACTGATGACAAGTATATTCCTGATTTATTTCAGATGTATTTCTGGCTGAATTGGATCTAATCGTCAGAGACTGGAACGAAACAATCACCAAGAGTGGTGACGCTGCATCATTACAGATTTTGGATGAATATTGTCGAGATGTAAGTGATTACAATACTTGATGAATTGAGCGATTAGTCGAATTTTGATAAGACCGTTTGGAAGGAGTCATCACCGTGTGAGTTATCATGTTCGGTAGTGTAGCGGTGTTGTCAGCTGATCGGCGAGAAGAGGACTGTGATGCAGGTGCATGAATACTCCTGTCGACTGAATGTTGATTCACCCTGATAATTTATACTTTGTTTCACTCTTGTTGACCGATCACACATAACCCACATCTACTCGTTACTCATATCTGATTTGTTCTGCCTTGCACTGAATCAATCAATCAATCAGGTGAAGGAGTTTTTGAGGCACGTCGAGCCGAGATTGCAGTCAGTTCAATTGTCGTGTGATATTCCATCACCAGGAAGTCAGAATTTCCACGAAGCCGATCAGATCACAGTAGTGATTGCGATGTCAACTCGTCAGATGAAGCAGAAATTCACCACGACAGATTGGTTCGGCGAGCTCAAGGAATCACTGGAATATAGGATCAACAACGAGAAGGACCAATGGACAAGTGGTGAGTGAATTGTTACCCTATTCTTCACTGGAATATAATCAGCGATTAGGAATGAGGAGAGACTTGTGACAGGTGTGTGTTTGCAATATTTTGTTTTATTCAGAGATAACCGAAGAGACGGATTGATGTCGCGCTCATGATAGTTGTTCAGCTTCATACTGACGGATGGAATCCTCATGGAGCAATGAGAAACAATTTGTTGCCTCCAAAATGATACTCACTAATGCATTTATCTTCCACGAATGTTGATGGAGGGAAGTGTGTGTTTTGTCTCATTATAGGTATTCTCTCAGTTCGGGGTAAGTCTGTGATTTGTGTAACATTTCCATGTCCCTGTCACATGCAATATGTCATTGAGAACAAACCACATTGGAGGGAATGTGATATGTTTTGACAGTCACTCATACTCATCCAGACTGAATTCAATGTGAGTGCTGTGATGAAGACGGGCAACTCACATCCTCCTGATTGATCGTGATGTGTAGTCGAATGTCCGATGCTTCCTGAGGGGAACACGTGAAAAGTAGTATGAGGCTGTTGGTGACTTGTTGAATGGTTCCCTCTCATTGTTGGATGAAATCATTGTATGTTGGAACGGAAGAGGATGTGATGGTGTGTATGAGGATTGTGGTCAGTTATGTATGATCAATTTTCATGGGCCTGATTTCGAAGTGAGTGGGAGAAGCCGACAGCGTTGCGTTGTGGCTTCGAGTGTTTCTGCTGTTCCCGCCTAATCGATGAATGTTTCATTCTCAGTTCCTAAATCGCTTGTTCAATTTTCTTTACAGAGGGGGAATGGCGTCATGGAGCAGGTGAGCAGTGGATTGAGTTATGATGTGTATTATCATGTTTGCTAGCTAATTTTGATGTGGTCGAGTTGACGGCGAATGTTTGTTGTTTGACGACTGGATGTTTCTCATTCCGATAAGTGTTCCACGAAGTAACAATAATAATAATAATAATAATCATAATAATTGTAACACTACAAAATCGACACAAGTTTCTTCTTCGTTATGTCTGACTTGAATGAATCATCGTGAAACCTGAGAATACTTCAGAGTGTATGGATAGCGGAGAGTGTAACTGACTCGAATGCATATGAGAGTGATGGATTCCTGCACCAACATTTCCACTGGAAATGGGTATTTGTCGTTGTGTAGATTTTGTTTATCAGTTTACTTTGAGAGAACATTTCGCTCAGGTGTGATGTGATCAGTGAATGATGAATTTTTCAATTTCAGAACACAAATTTGTGTACATCGACGATGTTGGATTCGGTCGAGGTCGGTGTGAACAGGTCAGTTTTCGTATGATTGATAATTTTAACTAGGTATGAGTATGTGTGGGAGTGATTGTTGAAGACATTCACTCCGTGGTGGATGTTTCACAGTGGATATTCCAGTATCGACGCTGAGGATTCTGGTATTGTGTGATTCATCAACATCCGCGTGTTTGTGTGTGAGTGTTTCTCTGTGTTTTGATATGAAGTGTACAATGTAGATAAATGGACGGACTCAGTGGAGCTCTGTCATATTATCTCCTTCATAGTGGTTTCGTCTGATAGTCAACTGAGGGCTCAGGAAGCGTTATTTTCCAAGGGATGCACTCCAACGGAGTTTGTCTACCTGTTGAAACTGTTATCTCGTGTAAAATTGCCACCCCTAACATTTTGAAAATCAAAACAAGTGATTCAGCTGAAAGACTCTTTTCAACGGATTTATCATCGAGGTCTACAATCGTATATTCATGGATTTTGTGACGTTACATCCAGTGTGGTAATTCAATCTTAGGTGTGAATGCATGTAACAATATTAGTAATAATACTATGAAATGTGACTAGAAACTAAAATGTTTGTGATTATAATCATAGGGAAATATCAAGTGGCAAGGCAAATTATTGTCATATATGGAATAATCCACGGGATGTATAGAACTTGAAAAAGGGTGTGCAATTTCGGGATTAGTAGACAAATCGAATGAAATTAAACCATTACGCAATATTGTGTGAAATTTGATAGCATAGAGTTTCACGTTATAAAAAAGAATTGATATAGAATGACAAGTGGAACAAGTGAAATAATACTGGGGACAGTTCAATTTGACAGTAGTAATAGTAACAATTGACATTGTAATAAGGAAGAGACTACAAACTGAATAGACAAAATGAAAAAATGAAAGATTGGTAGAGCTAAAATATGATTAGGGATTACCATATTTTATCATAGAGTGATTAGGACCATGAAAGCTGGAGGTGTTGAACGAACGTTTTCTGTACACAGAGATCTGGCTTTTCTGTTTCGATAGCCAAAGATGGCTTCAGAAATACAGATGAGTCGGGTACGTGGGGATTTGGGTAAATCACTGTTTGCCTTGTAGATGACTTTGAAGGCGGAGGCTGTACAGTGTGACTATGACCGGATGTTCAGTGATCGCGCTTCTTATTGCTCCACTTCCACCTCTTCGTAACCATGCGGGATAGTGTTCTTGCACCCTCTTGGACAAAACTCGAGTCGAACGACCGATATACCTAGCTCCACACGAGCAGATGAATTCATAAACGCACATAGAGTTGGTCAACAGTGGGATCTTGTCCTGCAGGTTATTGAACAGTAAACGTCGACTAGTAAAGGCTATTCTCAGAGATGCAGCAGGGAATGTTATTTTCAGGGACTGTGATATCCTTCGTTTCATGATATCGGAAGCTAAGTCTTCTTTGAATTACAAGCACATGTAAAGTATTTTCTTGGGTACGGATGATAAGTCACGTTTTATAGGATTTGAATGTATATTCTCATCTATAAAACGTGGTGGAAATCCATTTTCTATTAGGATTCTCCTCAGAAGGTATGACTCATCTCCCACAGTATCAGGGCTACATATGTGCCAAATGGGAGTGGCAAGTGACCGGACCAAGTTTCATTTTCGACCAATGGGTACCCAGCTGTAGAAATTTGTCACCTGACCATTCCATGACAGCTTTCGATAAATCGATCTCTACACAGTTTCATCCGTCCTCCTTGATAAGTTCACATTGAGGAAATGAATGCTAGACTCATTCTCCTTTTCGAATGTGTGAATTTTATCGCAGGATGGCAACCATTGAATGCATTTATTATAATATTCAAATGACAATCACTATTACAAATAATATAGGTGTCATCTACATACCCTTTATACATTTGAAAGCTTTGGATTGTTGACTTCAACTGACCATTTTCTAGACTGTCCATAAAACAGTCTGAGAGGAGACGACCCAAAGGAGGACCCATTGCAATACCATCCTTCTGTCTGTAGATTGTTTTATTGAAAGTAAGCTGTACATTCACTGCACATCTCAGAAGTAGTTCTTCAGATCTGTAGTGAGTATCCCTATATTCAAATTGTTGTCTTCAATATATCTGCATATAAATCATATGGCTTCTGTCAGTGGAACGTTCGAGAATTTACTGCTGTCTGAAAGTAGATGTGACATTTTATCAATGCAACATTTACGAACCACTTTGAACTGTCCCCGGTATTATTTCACTTGTTCTACTTGTCATTCTAAATCGATTCTGTTTTCCAACGTTAAATTCTATGCCATCGAATTTCACACAATACTACGTAACGTATTAATTTTATCCGATTTGCCTACTAATCCTATAATTTCCAACCCTTCCATGTACTATACACCATATGAACTATTCTATGCATGACATTAATTGCTTTACCGCTCGACATTTAACTATGATTATAATCGCAAACATTTTAGTTTTTAATTGCATTTCATACTACTATTATTATTATTATTCTATGCATTCACACCTATGATTGAATTCCCTCACCGGATGTAAATTCACAAAAACCATGAATATACGATTGTACAGCTCGATGATAAACAATAATTTAGTTATTTCAATATATAAATATATATATATTCAGCTCGCATCCAAAAGTCCTCATTTTGTGATATTCCATCAGTCTGATCTATCCAGTTCTGATAAGCAACGCTTAAAGAGAACCCTCATGCAATAGTACCATGAAGAGTCAGACGACTGACTGCTGTGTGGGCATACCTAAAGGTGTGATCGTTTATGGGAATAATTGATGAACAGAAATTTAACAAATGCAGTGATCAACATAAAAGACAACTGAAAATTCAAACGTCTGGCTCGAAACCGTGTGCGAACTAAATGGATGACTAAGGCGTAATATGTATTCAGTGAGTTGGTGGTGATTAGTGACACTGGTCAATGATTCCGAACGAGACCAGTTGATATCAGAGTGGAAAGTAACCGGTTTTATTCCCTTATCATTTGAATACCGTCTTGACAGATATATAAATCGGCCGAACTCACACAAGTGGGATTTGTGAGTGGCCGGTTTTTGTTAAAATCAGCTTCAGTATTTCAATTGATTAGCATGTCGTAAATCGTGTGTAATTTTTATGATTCTGTATATTTCAGTTGAAGAAAGTGGTGAGGGAGCTGTATCCAGGTTTGGAAGAAGCGGTGACTAATTGTTCACTGGACAGCGTAATGAAGCAAATCACCTTGGAAGTATCGTACGAGCGTCTTATAGAGAAAGAGTACTATAGTTTCAATAATGTTCTGTATAGACGATTCAAGGTGGCTGTTTTGGATATGATTGAGCGTATGAAAGTTGGAGGTATGTTTCATAATGTTGAGTTCGTTTTTACAATGGTATTCGTTCGCAGGAAATGTTTACTGTGCTTATGATAATTGACAGTGTGTGAGTAATGCCTTTTTCCGATAGTCATTCTGGGACGTAGGTGAGAAGAGAGACTTCACATCGATCTGAACACCTGACTATATTGGTGAATAATTAGTTGAATAATTAGTTACTCAGTAAATTCACTTCACTTTTTCGTCTTCAGTAATATTGTTGTTGTTTTCAGTATGCAGTTTCCGATTTCCTGGTGGGAGATGGGACCTCAGTGATACATCTGACCGGGACTCGGTTTATGTCACCCACCACTCACAGCTCACCTCAAAACTCATCCAACGACCTGATTTCCTGTTCACTTGATCTTCTCCATGTTGCCATCGGATTCACATCCGGTAACTACCCATTCCGATTCGACCGACTGTCTGTCACGATTATTTCCAATCAGATATCAACCTCATTCCACATACTTGTCGGCTGTTAACTCGTTTTCTGGTACACCTGACTATTTCTCATCCTTTCTGAAGTAGCCATCTCACGTGTTGAGTGAATTCAGTTGTTGTTGGTGTATGGTTGCAGCCTGGTGGAGATAATTTCAGGGATGTGTCAAGTCTGTGAAGTATAGGGCAGCACTCGCTGACTGCCTTACTGAATGGCTGACTGACTAACTGACTGACGCACCTATTACTCTCATCGGATGTTGTTTCATGAGCTGATCTATGTCAATCTACATGTTGAGTTCAGAGTAATAAACGCCAGTCCCTCTTCTTCTCGATTTCTGAGTGGCATTGAAATCCTGATGCGTGCCAACTGACCTGCAAGCCTTCCTGACCATATGAGTGATAGAGGCGAATTTCTTCATTGATCAACTAGTGATAGTGACTGTTTCTGTTGTTGATTGTTTTTGTTTTTGTTGTTGTTGTTGTTGTTTATCGATCGTCTTCATCATCCCTGTTTGGCGTGCGATTTCAAACATCATTTGTGTTAGAGAGACAGGAAAATTTGATTTTGCCTACACGAAGTCGAGATCTTCAGGATTCCAGCCTTTTATCGACTCAACTCACGACTCCATGTTCTAACGGATGACGCACGCCACTACAATTTTGAGTATCATCAGTGATGGCGGGCACGTTTGTCACTCACACCTCGAAAGCTTCCATGAGATATGTGACATGTGACTCCACCATACAGGTATCGAGTGAGGTCAGTGAAGTTTGTGGCATTCTGTAGTGTAATGTAGTGTAGAAACAGTCTCCCAATCAATTCACATTCGACTCTGTGAAATGTCTGTTGAAAGTCAATAACAGTACACTAACAACTATAACAGAATAATGTTTGATGAGTTTATTATTCTGAGCATAAGGAATGCGGTCCGGTAAATGTTGCTTCTGTTGTCAGCGTTACACACTTATTCATTGCAATACAGGCTTGTTGAGAATGTCCGAATCACAAGCTGTGCAGTGTCCTTCGCACTTATACTGCGATGTCACTGCGTCATCCGACAGTATCTAGGTAACGCAGATGGTGTTATGATGATGATGATGATGATCCTATGGTTTCAGTCTTGTTTTCGACCGGCTGTCACTTGATTAGTTCTATGCATAGATGATTGTAGAAGTTGACGGAACTACCTTGGTCATACGTTTCGCGGAATTGTGGGTAGCCAGCTGTCAAAGATGTCATGTGAATACAGGATATTTTATGAAGACTGAATTGAAACAGTTCTCTGGTGCTTGTCAGTATTCACGAAATGTGGATATATGTTCTCTTGTGGATGGGAACCCTGTAGAGACAAGTGACATTTCGAATACATGCGACTGTTGGATGTCATTGCTACATATTGCATACAATGCAATCTTCAGATGATGGGTAGTACAAGAAGAGAAGACACGGCGACTGTGATTGTCGAGTGTAATTCCGCCGTAGAATAATCTTCCTTGGTGGAAGTAAACAGTGACATGAGATTTCCAGCACAGTTAATAGCTCAGTGTGATGCATCAGGTTGAATATGAAGCAGAAGGTCATCGAAGAAAACATAAAGAAATGGTCGCCCCATGTCGTGAATTGGCAGAAGTTAGAATTAATGGGCCTGTGGATCGGGTCCCAGTGGCTCAATGATGCACGAACTCGCCTTGATTCGAACTCGTATGGTGATTTCGTACTGATGAGGCGGTGAAACAAGAAATAAACAGCTGTCCAGTAGTCAGAGGTTTCCCAGTTGTTCTCTAACTGAAGAACCTCAAGATCAAGGTTTGGCGACGGGGAAAACTATGGATCCTTCTAAATTTGAAGTGCTACTTGAACGACAAATGAAATTATTGGAAATGTTCGTCAACCAACAGACTGGTTCAGCTTCACCTTCAAGCAATCCGAACCATACCATGCTACCATCTGTCGATGGAATTGTGAATAGTATTTCACAGTTCAGTTATAATCCAGATGCTAATGTCACTTTTGACACATGGTATCAACGTTATGAGGATTTATTCACTGTTGATCTCGCCTCACAACACGATGCTTGGAAGGTGCGAGTGTTGTTACGTAAATTGGGTCCGGCAGAATATGAACGGCACTGCAACCTAGTTTTACCCCAAAATCCACGTGACAAGTGTTTCGATGATACAATAAAGCTGCTGCGTGAACATTTTGGAGACCACTCCTCATTATTCAGCATACGTTATTGTTTCCTCAAGCTGACAATGAATGAAAATGATGATTTTCCTACTCACGTTGGCACAGTCAACCGAGAATGTGAGAGATTTCGACTCAGGTCCTTAACAGATGATCAATTCAAAGCCTTGATTCTCATATGCAGTCTTCAATCTCCTCGTTTCACAGATATCCGAACTCGACTGCTCAATCAGCTAGAACAAAATCCCAAGTTAACATTACATGACATAGCTGATGAATATCAACGGCTGATTAATTTACAGAAAGACACACACCTGGTCGAATCAACACCTTCGAAAAGCTCTGATATTCATACATTACGAAAGAGCAAAAATCTCTCATCATCCACTCCTGACCCACCTTTTTCTAATGTTCCGCGGAAATCTACACATACTCATCCAACTTCACAAAATACTGCAAAGAAGACCCCACCATCACCATGCTGGCATTGTGGCGCGTGGCACTTTGTAAAGTCTTGTCCGTACAAAAATCATCGTTGCAGCAAGTGCAAAATCATTGATCATAAAAATGGATTTTGTCAGCCACGCAAAACCAGATATCAAAATCCAGCGAAAGCTCGACAAACTGTTGGTCCTAAATCTCCAAGGAGATCATTGAGTCTACTCGCAACCTGTAAAGCCACAACACCAGGTATGCGGAAATATCTTGATCTTCAGATGAATGGTCATGATACACGTCTGCAGATAGATACCGCCTCTGATATTACTGTTATATCAGAGAAACTTTGGAATAATATTGGCAGACCGCCAACCGCAAATACTTCCCAGACTCTTCTCAGCGCCTGTGGTGGGCGGCTCAAACTAATTGGTGAACTCAAATGTTCTGTTTCATTCCGTAACATCAAATTCACAGGAATTTGCTACGTCACCAAGAGTGATTTAAATCTTTTGGGACTTGATTGGTTCGATCGTTTGCATCTGGCTGATGTCCCACTAAATTCGCTATGCAATGCAGTCAAGAAGCATAAAATGTCAGACAATTCCGGACGAAGCCGAAGCCGCAAACCCAACAGGCAGACGAAACGACAGACGTCAACAACAAGCCCAAAGGTTCGAGATAAACCCCCAGGGAAACATCCTACTAATCATCAATCTTCTCAAAAGGGGAGGTGATATGTATCCATGTATATATATATATATATATATGTGTGTATGGTGATCTCTCTTTCTGTTTGCTCGCTTAGTCTGTGACCATTTCACTTTGATGAACCTCTCTTCTTTAACAATGTATATTCCCCTTATATTATATATAATATGAGTGTTTGTTGACAGTCCGTTGATTGGTGACATATATCAATATTATATGTGTGGTTGTTGACATGTATGCTATATTTTGCTGTGTATATATGGATCGACACCCCATTATAATTAGCCATTCATGTTAAGACTGTCTATTGATTTGTTCACACACTTGTCTGTACATTCATATATATTTCGCTCTAACAATCTTGTGACACTTACTTACTTTGGTGTGAAACCACTTATTGCTTCTCCTTGTGTTTGGACAATAGAAGTATCATCGCAAACCTAGTGGTCTTCTGATTTCCACCTTCTTGCGTCAGGACTATTAAATTCTCGACCAGTACATAGCAATAATTTGGCGACAAGTACATAACAGAAATCCTCCATAAATTCCAGAAATGACAAACACGGAATACAAAATTGTAATACTGAAGAACATGTTTTACGAGAGAAAGACGAAATAAGATAAAAGGATTACACAGAAAGGGAGAGGAATATGACATTCGGTAAAATTAATCGGAAATTTGTAAAAGGATGAGGATTTATAATTCATGAAAGCCCGCAGAGCGAGAAACAAACGCTCTTGAAATAAAAGTAAAACCTGCCAGGAAAGACCAACATAAAGAAAATGGCAGAAAAACTTGAATGTAAGGTGGAATTCAAAATTAATAAAAAAATCAGAGCAACACACAGGAACCCCGACACAACACAGCACATCACGCTAGTTCACATAACCCCATACAAGGAAAGACGTAATAACACAAATGTGAAATTGAATGGAAACTATCAGATATTATCAAACATTAAGACAACCATCGTCATCATAATAATTCTCGATATAATCCGTCCGGCTCGATGATTTCAGCGACAAACTCACCCACCAATTCTGCATCATTCACATCAAAATATTCTCCTCTCCCTATCTACACATATCTCACCCTATATTTGTCTCTCTCTCTATCTATCTCTCTCTTCCTCAACAGAAACACAACCGGTCACAGATGAGTCAGAAAGCACTCAGTCACATGGAACTGATGAACAGCTGACTACCACGCGTCAATTCGAACCAACAACACCAGGTGAGTCAACTCATTATCCACTCAACACTCGTTCTCTCCAACCCTATCAATCCAATCGACCAGCTCGCCTCGCCTCGCCTCGCTTCGACTAGACTTTTCTTTCATTTCCTGGCCTTGCCTTGCCTTGCCTTCTTTGACTTCCAATGCCACGATTTGCCCTCATTATCCATCCTTCACAACGCATCAACCGCCATCTGGTTCAATTCGCTTCCACACAAACTAACTGACGAGTTATCTAATGAACTAAGTAACTGACGAGATAATCAACAAACAACCAGCTAACCAAATAACAAACTCAATCACACACCCATTCAGTATATAACTAAATATCTAACTAATTAACCGACTAAACAGCTCACTGAACTACTCACTGACCAACTCACCAACCAACTGAGTAACAAACGAACAATAACAACTAACACAAAATTCACGGAAACACAGCGAAATCGATGAATTCAAGAGAACAATGTGCAAGGTCACACACGAAATCACCTCAACACAATACACACAACACACAACACTACACAACACAACACAAGACAGAGAGAAGAAACACAACAAGGCACAGCACAACACTGCACAGAACAACGAAACACAGCACACCAGAGCACAAAACAGCACAACATATAAACACTCAAAACAGCACACCACATTCTCTCACATATTCATACACAAGGAAACACCAGATAACACAAGACTACACATTCCTTGAAAACCATCATCACCATCATCCCTCACGGCAGATGATTTCGACGACAAACCCACCCACCAATTCTGCATCATTCACATCAAAATATTCTCCTCTCCCTATCTACACATATCTCACCCTATATTTGTCTCTCTCTATCTGTCTCTCTCTCTCTCTATTTCTCCCCCTCAACAGAAACACAACCGGTCACAGATGAGTCAGAAAGCACTCAGTCACACGGAACTGATGAACAGCTGACCACCACGCGTCAATTCGAACCAACAACACCAGGTGAGTCAACTCATTTTCCCATCAACAAATGAAAAGCTTCAAATATATATCGTCGAGTTTGTAGACGATGGAATTATTTTAAGCCACACTGTGGAATATTTTCCACATGACACCTGACTCAGTGCAGTTTATATTATTTTCTATTTGAAATCACTGCGAAAATTTATTATCAATTGGTATCATTTGTTCAATATGATGCGGAATTTTCCGCTTTGTTTTCGAAAAAATCCGCTTTTTTCAACTGGTTGTTATATCTAATTTTCGTATATGTTGAAATATGTCTATCGACTGATTTTATGTATCTCTTTTTTGATTGCAGCTTGATTCCATGCTGTAATTTTTGGTACAAGTATGGAATTTTCATCATGGATATCGGTATCCCAAATTTCGCAGGCCGACCATAGATATCAGGTGTGTGTCGGCAGGGGATCGAACCTCGGACCATGTGCATGGTCGGCGAGAGTGTACACCACTGTGTCACCAGCGCACAAATTCAACCTTTATTCAGATCTAGATTCGGCGAATATCTACACTAGTCAGTAGGGAATATACACATTCGCAACAAGGGAACCATGTGTCTTCTAGGATATGAACCACCTCTAAAACGAGGAAATTATCTTATCTGACACAAAACAGTGAGATGAGATGATTTTCAATCCAGCCAACTTTACACTCACGTGTTATGTATGAGACATTCGATGTTCAACTCTTCTAGAGAATTAGATGTCCGTTCACAGATATGTGGTTTCCTCATTGGGAAGCAGCAACCACCACCTGTGATTGAGTAGTAGAGTGGTGACTAGCCACTCTGGAGAGTCAGTCTCGATTTCCAACTGACTTGCTTGTAGACCTCGTCTACTTTAGTAACAGCAGCCACACCGATGCTGAGAATTACGAGGGCATGACCCCTTGTGTTCTGCCCAACACGCGACGACTGAAAGAAAAGTAGGCGGTTGAAAATTTATTCCAAAGGTTTGCAGTCTTCTTAGTGAAAGATTTTGTTCATAATTCAACATCAATGCCTTTTCTGGCTGTGTAATACCGTGAGAGATTATCAAATAGATTTTCCGTTCTATGGAACCAAATTTAAAATCACTCGTAGGTTATTATTCATACAAATTTAGTCTTCAGACTGTGAGTGGCAATACTCACTCACTAATGGAGAAAATGTGACTAGAATTCATACATAACTCCAAATTTGTTGATATATCTCCACCCGTTCATGATGGTATTCACTGATGACAAGTATATTCCTGATTTATTTCAGATGTATTTCTGGCTGAATTGGATCTAATCGTCAGAGACTGGAACGAAACAATCACCAAGAGTGGTGACGCTGCATCATTACAGATTTTGGATGAATATTGTCGAGATGTAAGTGATTACAATACTTGATGAATTGAGCGATTAGTCGAATTTTGATAAGACCGTTTGGAAGGAGTCATCACCGTGTGAGTTATCATGTTCGGTAGTGTAGCGGTGTTGTCAGCTGATCGGCGAGAAGAGGACTGTGATGCAGGTGCATGAATACTCCTGTCGACTGAATGTTGATTCACCCTGATAATTTATACTTTGTTTCACTCTTGTTGACCGATCACACATAACCCACATCTACTCGTTACTCATATCTGATTTGTTCTGCCTTGCACTGAATCAATCAATCAATCAGGTGAAGGAGTTTTTGAGGCACGTCGAGCCGAGATTGCAGTCAGTTCAATTGTCGTGTGATATTCCATCACCAGGAAGTCAGAATTTCCACGAAGCCGATCAGATCACAGTAGTGATTGCGATGTCAACTCGTCAGATGAAGCAGAAATTCACCACGACAGATTGGTTCGGCGAGCTCAAGGAATCACTGGAATATAGGATCAACAACGAGAAGGACCAATGGACAATTGGTGAGTGAATTGTTACCCTATTCTTCACTGGAATATAATCAGCGATTAGGAATGAGGAGAGACTTGTGACAGGTGTGTGTTTGCAATATTTTGTTTTATTCAGAGATAACCGAAGAGACGGATTGATGTCGCGCTCATGATAGTTGTTCAGCTTCATACTGACGGATGGAATCCTCATGGAGCAATGAGAAACAATTTGTTGCCTCCAAAATGATACTCACTAATGCATTTATCTTCCACGAATGTTGATGGAGGGAAGTGTGTGTTTTGTCTCATTATAGGTATTCTCTCAGTTCGGGGTAAGTCTGTGATTTGTGTAACATTTCCATGTCCCTGTCACATGCAATATGTCATTGAGAACAAACCACATTGGAGGGAATGTGATATGTTTTGACAGTCACTCATACTCATCCAGACTGAATTCAATGTGAGTGCTGTGATGAAGACGGGCAACTCACATCCTCCTGATTGATCGTGATGTGTAGTCGAATGTCCGATGCTTCCTGAGGGGAACACGTGAAAAGTAATATGAGGCTGTTGGTGACTTGTTGAATGGTTCCCTCTCATTGTTGGATGAAATCATTGTATGTTGGAACGGAAGAGGATGTGATGGTGTGTATGAGGATTGTGGTCAGTTATGTATGATCAATTTTCATGGGCCTGATTTCGAAGTGAGTGGGAGAAGCCGACAGCGTTGCGTTGTGGCTTCGAGTGTTTCTGCTGTTCCCGCCTAATCGATGAATGTTTCATTCTCAGTTCCTAAATCGCTTGTTCAATTTTCTTTACAGAGGGGGAATGGCGTCATGGAGCAGGTGAGCAGTGGATTGAGTTATGATGTGTATTATCATGTTTGCTAGCTAATTTTGATGTGGTCGAGTTGACGGCGAATGTTTGTTGTTTGACGACTGGATGTTTCTCATTCCGATAAGTGTTCCACGAAGTAACAATAATAATAATAATAATAATAATAATAATTGTAACACTACAAAATCGACACAAGTTTCTTCTTCGTTATGTCTGACTTGAATGAATCATCGTGAAACCTGAGAATACTTCAGAGTGTATGGATAGCGGAGAGTGTAACTGACTCGAATGCATATGAGAGTGATGGATTCCTGCACCAACATTTCCACTGGAAATGGGTATTTGTCGTTGTGTAGATTTTGTTTATCAGTTTACTTTGAGAGAACATTTCGCTCAGGTGTGATGTGATCAGTGAATGATGAATTTTTCAATTTCAGAACACAAATTTGTGTACATCGACGATGTTGGATTCGGTCGAGGTCGGTGTGAACAGGTCAGTTTTCGTATGATTGATAATTTTAACTAGGTATGAGTATGTGTGGGAGTGATTGTTGAAGACATTCACTCCGTGGTGGATGTTTCACAGTGGATATTCCAGTATCGACGCTGAGGATTCTGGTATTGTGTGATTCATCAACATCCGCGTGTTTGTGTGTGAGTGTTTCTCTGTGTTTTGATATGAAGTGTACAATGTAGATAAATGGACGGACTCAGTGGAGCTCTGTCATATTATCTCCTTCATAGTGGTTTCGTCTGATAGTCAACTGAGGGCTCAGGAAGCGTTATTTTCCAAGGGATGCACTCCAACGGAGTTTGTCTACCTGTTGAAACTGTTATCTCGTGTAAAATTGCCACCCCTAACATTTTGAAAATCAAAACAAGTGATTCAGCTGAAAGACTCTTTTCAACGGATTTATCATCGAGGTCTACAATCGTATATTCATGGATTTTGTGACGTTACATCCAGTGTGGTAATTCAATCTTAGGTGTGAATGCATGTAACAATATTAGTAATAATACTATGAAATGTGACTAGAAACTAAAATGTTTGTGATTATAATCATAGGGAAATATCAAGTGGCAAGGCAAATTATTGTCATATATGGAATAATCCACGGGATGTATAGAACTTGAAAAAGGGTGTGCAATTTCGGGATTAGTAGACAAATCGAATGAAATTAAACCATTACGCAATATTGTGTGAAATTTGATAGCATAGAGTTTCACGTTATAAAAAAGAATTGATATAGAATGACAAGTGGAACAAGTGAAATAATACTGGGGACAGTTCAATTTGACAGTAGTAATAGTAACAATTGACATTGTAATAAGGAAGAGACTACAAACTGAATAGACAAAATGAAAAAATGAAAGATTGGTAGAGCTAAAATATGATTGAGGATTACCATATTTTATCATAGAGTGATTAGGACCATGAAAGCTGGAGGTGTTGAACGAACGTTTTCTGTACACAGAGATCTGGCTTTTCTGTTTCGATAGCCAAAGATGGCTTCAGAAATACAGATGAGTCGGGTACGTGGGGATTTGGGTAAATCACTGTTTGCCTTGTAGATGACTTTGAAGGCGGAGGCTGTACAGTGTGACTATGACCGGATGTTCAGTGATCGCGCTTCTTATTGCTCCACTTCCACCTCTTCGTAACCATGCGGGATAGTGTTCTTGCACCCTCTTGGACAAAACTCGAGTCGAACGACCGATATACCCAGCTCCACACGAGCAGGTGAATTCATAAACGCACATAGAGTTGGTCAACAGTGGGATCTTGTCCTGCAGGTTATTGAACAGTAAACGTCGACTAGTAAAGGCTATTCTCAGAGATGCAGCAGGGAATGTTATTTTCAGGGACTGTGATATCCTTCGTTTCATGATATCGGAAGCTAAGTCTTCTTTGAATTACAAGCACATGTAAAGTATTTTCTTGGGTACGGATGATAAGTCACGTTTTATAGGATTTGAATGTATATTCTCATCTATAAAACGTGGTGGAAATCCATTTTCTATTAGGATTCTCCTCAGAAGGTATGACTCATCTCCCACAGTATCAGGGCTACATATGTGCCAAATGGGAGTGGCAAGTGACCGGACCAAGTTTCATTTTCGACCAATGGGTACCCAGCTGTAGAAATTTGTCACCTGACCATTCCATGACAGCTTTCGATAAATCGATCTCTACACAGTTTCATCCGTCCTCCTTGATAAGTTCACATTGAGGAAATGAATGCTAGACTCATTCTCCTTTTCGAATGTGTGAATTTTATCGCAGGATGGCAACCATTGAATGCATTTATAATAATATTCAAATGACAATCACTATTACAAATAATATAGGTGTCATCTACATACCCTTTATACATTTGAAAGCTTTGGATTGTTGACTTCAACTGACCATTTTCTAGACTGTCCATAAAACAGTCTGAGAGGAGACGACCCAAAGGAGGACCCATTGCAATACCATCCTTCTGTCTGTAGATTGTTTTATTGAAAGTAAGCTGTACATTCACTGCACATCTCAGAAGTAGTTCTTCAGATCTGTAGTGAGTATCCCTATATTCAAATTGTTGTCTTCAATATATCTGCATATAAATCATATGGCTTCTGTCAGTGGAACGTTCGAGAATTTACTGCTGTCTGAAAGTAGATGTGACATTTTATCAATGCAACATTTACGAACCACTTTGAACTGTCCCCGGTATTATTTCACTTGTTCTACTTGTCATTCTAAATCGATTCTGTTTTCCAACGTTAAATTCTATGCCATCGAATTTCACACAATACTACGTAACGTATTAATTTTATCCGATTTGCCTACTAATCCTATAATTTCCAACCCTTCCATGTACTATACACCATATGAACTATTCTATGCATGACATTAATTGCTTTACCGCTCGACATTTAACTATGATTATAATCGCAAACATTTTAGTTTTTAATTGCATTTCATACTACTATTATTATTATTATTCTATGCATTCACACCTATGATTGAATTCCCTCACCGGATGTAAATTCACAAAAACCATGAATATACGATTGTACAGCTCGATGATAAACAATAATTTAGTTATTTCAATATATAAATATATATATATTCAGCTCGCATCCAAAAGTCCTCATTTTGTGATATTCCATCAGTCTGATCTATCCAGTTCTGATAAGCAACGCTTAAAGAGAACCCTCATGCAATAGTACCATGAAGAGTCAGACGACTGACTGCTGTGTGGGCATACCTAAAGGTGTGATCGTTTATGGGAATAATTGATGAACAGAAATTTAACAAATGCAGTGATCAACATAAAAGACAACTGAAAATTCAAACGTCTGGCTCGAAACCGTGTGCGAACTAAATGGATGACTAAGGCGTAATATGTATTCAGTGAGTTGGTGGTGATTAGTGACACTGGTCAATGATTCCGAACGAGACCAGTTGATATCAGAGTGGAAAGTAACCGGTTTTATTCCCTTATCATTTGAATACCGTCTTGACAGATATATAAATCGGCCGAACTCACACAAGTGGGATTTGTGAGTGGCCGGTTTTTGTTAAAATCAGCTTCAGTATTTCAATTGATTAGCATGTCGTAAATCGTGTGTAATTTTTATGATTCTGTATATTTCAGTTGAAGAAAGTGGTGAGGGAGCTGTATCCAGGTTTGGAAGAAGCGGTGACTAATTGTTCACTGGACAGCGTAATGAAGCAAATCACCTTGGAAGTATCGTACGAGCGTCTTATAGAGAAAGAGTACTATAGTTTCAATAATGTTCTGTATAGACGATTCAAGGTGGCTGTTTTGGATATGATTGAGCGTATGAAAGTTGGAGGTATGTTTCATAATGTTGAGTTCGTTTTTACAATGGTATTCGTTCGCAGGAAATGTTTACTGTGCTTATGATAATTGACAGTGTGTGAGTAATGCCTTTTTCCGATAGTCATTCTGGGACGTAGGTGAGAAGAGAGACTTCACATCGATCTGAACACCTGACTATATTGGTGAATAATTAGTTGAATAATTAGTTACTCAGTAAATTCACTTCACTTTTTCGTCTTCAGTAATATTGTTGTTGTTTTCAGTATGCAGTTTCCGATTTCCTGGTGGGAGATGGGACCTCAGTGATACATCTGACCGGGACTCGGTTTACGTCACACACCACTCACAGCTCACCTCAAAACTCATCCAACGACCTGATTTCCTGTCCACTTGATCTTCTCCATGTTGCCATCGGATTCACATCCGGTAACTACCCATTCCGATTCGACCGACTGTCTGTCACGATTATTTCCAATCAGATATCAACCTCATTCCACATACTTGTCGGCTGTTAACTCGTTTTCTGGTACACCTGACTATTTCTCATCCTTTCTGAAGTAGCCATCTCACGTGTTGAGTGAATTCAGTTGTTGTTGGTGTATGGTTGCAGCCTGGTGGAGATAATTTCAGGGATGTGTCAAGTCTGTGAAGTATAGGGCAGCACTCGCTGACTGCCTTACTGAATGGCTGACTGACTAACTGACTGACGCACCTATTACTCTCATCGGATGTTGTTTCATGAGCTGATCTATGTCAATCTACATGTTGAGTTCAGAGTAATAAACGCCAGTCCCTCTTCTTCTCGATTTCTGAGTGGCATTGAAATCCTGATGCGTGCCAACTGACCTGCAAGCCTTCCTGACCATATGAGTGATAGAGGCGAATTTCTTCATTGATCAACTAGTGATAGTGACTGTTTCTGTTGTTGATTGTTTTTGTTTTTGTTGTTGTTGTTGTTGTTTATCGATCGTCTTCATCATCCCTGTTTGGCGTGCGATTTCAAACATCATTTGTGTTAGAGAGACAGGAAAATTTGATTTTGCCTACACGAAGTCGAGATCTTCAGGATTCCAGCCTTTTATCGACTCAACTCACGACTCCATGTTCTAACGGATGACGCACGCCACTACAATTTTGAGTATCATCAGTGATGGCGGGCACGTTTGTCACTCACACCTCGAAAGCTTCCATGAGATATGTGACATGTGACTCCACCATACAGGTATCGAGTGAGGTCAGTGAAGTTTGTGGCATTCTGTAGTGTAGTGTGTAGTGTAATGTAGTGTAGAAACAGTCTCCCAATCAATTCACATTCGACTCTGTGAAATGTCTGTTGAAAGTCAATAACAGTACACTAACAACTATAACAGAATAATGTTTGATGAGTTTATTATTCTGAGCATAAGGAATGCGGTCCGGTAAATGTTGCTTCTGTTGTCAGCGTTACACACTTATTCATTGCAATACAGGCTTGTTGAGAATGTCCGAATCACAAGCTGTGCAGTGTCCTTCGCACTTATACTGCGATGTCACTGCGTCATCCGACAGTATCTAGGTAACGCAGATGGTGTTTATGATGATGATGATCCTATGGTTTCAGTCTTGTTTTCGACCGGCTGTCACTTGATTAGTTCTATGCATAGATGATTGTAGAAGTTGACGGAACTACCTTGGTCATACGTTTCGCAGAATTGTGGGTAGCCAGCTGTCAAAGATGTCATGTGAATACAGGATATTTTATGAAGACTGAATTGAAACAGTTCTCTGGTGCTTGTCAGTATTCACGAAATGTGGATATATGTTCTCTTGTGGATGGGAACCCTGTAGAGACAAGTGACATTTCGAATACATGCGACTGTTGGATGTCATTGCTACATATTGCATACAATGCAATCTTCAGATGATGGGTAGTACAAGAAGAGAAGACACGGCGACTGTGATTGTCGAGTGTAATTCCGCCGTAGAATAATCTTCCTTGGTGGAAGTAAACAGTGACATGAGATTTCCAGCACAGTTAATAGCTCAGTGCGATGCATCAGGTTGAATATGAAGCAGAAGGTCATCGAAGAAAACATAAAGAAATGGTCGCCCCATGTCGTGAATTGGCAGAAGTTAGAATTAATGGGCCTGTGGATCGGGTCCCAGTGGCTCAATGATGCACGAACTCGCCTTGATTCGAACTCGTATGGTGATTTCGTACTGATGAGGCGGTGAAACAAGAAATAAACAGCTGTCCAGTAGTCAGAGGTTTCCCAGTTGTTCTCTAACTGAAGAACCTCAAGATCAAGGTTTGGCGACGGGGAAAACTATGGATCCTTCTAAATTTGAAGTGCTACTTGAACGACAAATGAAATTATTGGAAATGTTCGTCAACCAACAGACTGGTTCAGCTTCACCTTCAAGCAATCCGAACCATACCATGCTACCATCTGTCGATGGAATTGTGAATAGTATTTCACAGTTCAGTTATAATCCAGATGCTAATGTCACTTTTGACACATGGTATCAACGTTATGAGGATTTATTCACTGTTGATCTCGCCTCACAACACGATGCTTGGAAGGTGCGAGTGTTGTTACGTAAATTGGGTCCGGCAGAATATGAACGGCACTGCAACCTAGTTTTACCCCAAAATCCACGTGACAAGTGTTTCGATGATACAATAAAGCTGCTGCGTGAACATTTTGGAGACCACTCCTCATTATTCAGCATACGTTATTGTTTCCTCAAGCTGACAATGAATGAAAATGATGATTTTCCTACTCACGTTGGCACAGTCAACCGAGAATGTGAGAGATTTCGACTCAGGTCCTTAACAGATGATCAATTCAAAGCCTTGATTCTCATATGCAGTCTTCAATCTCCTCGTTTCACAGATATCCGAACTCGACTGCTCAATCAGCTAGAACAAAATCCCAAGTTAACATTACATGACATAGCTGATGAATATCAACGGCTGATTAATTTACAGAAAGACACACACCTGGTCGAATCAACACCTTCGAAAAGCTCTGATATTCATACATTACGAAAGAGCAAAAATCTCTCATCATCCACTCCTGACCCACCTTTTTCTAATGTTCCGCGGAAATCTACACATACTCATCCAACTTCACAAAATACTGCAAAGAAGACCCCACCATCACCATGCTGGCATTGTGGCGCGTGGCACTTTGTAAAGTCTTGTCCGTACAAAAATCATCGTTGCAGCAAGTGCAAAATCATTGATCATAAAAATGGATTTTGTCAGCCACGCAAAACCAGATATCAAAATCCAGCGAAAGCTCGACAAACTGTTGGTCCTAAATCTCCAAGGAGATCATTGAGTCTACTCGCAACCTGTAAAGCCACAACACCAGGTATGCGGAAATATCTTGATCTTCAGATGAATGGTCATGATACACGTCTGCAGATAGATACCGCCTCTGATATTACTGTTATATCAGAGAAACTTTGGAATAATATTGGCAGACCGCCAACCGCAAATACTTCCCAGACTCTTCTCAGCGCCTGTGGTGGGCGGCTCAAACTAATTGGTGAACTCAAATGTTCTGTTTCATTCCGTAACATCAAATTCACAGGAATTTGCTACGTCACCAAGAGTGATTTAAATCTTTTGGGACTTGATTGGTTCGATCGTTTGCATCTGGCTGATGTCCCACTAAATTCGCTATGCAATGCAGTCAAGAAGCATAAAATGTCAGACAATTCCGGACGAAGCCGAAGCCGCAAACCCAACAGGCAGACGAAACGACAGACGTCAACAACAAGCCCAAAGGTTCGAGATAAACCCCCAGGGAAACATCCTACTAATCATCAATCTTCTCAAAAGGGGAGGTGATATGTATCCATGTATATATATATATATATATATGTGTGTATGGTGATCTCTCTTTCTGTTTGCTCGCTTAGTCTGTGACCATTTCACTTTGATGAACCTCTCTTCTTTAACAATGTATATTCCCCTTATATTATATATAATATGAGTGTTTGTTGACAGTCCGTTGATTGGTGACATATATCAATATTATATGTGTGGTTGTTGACATGTATGCTATATTTTGCTGTGTATATATGGATCGACACCCCATTATAATTAGCCATTCATGTTAAGACTGTCTATTGATTTGTTCACACACTTGTCTGTACATTCATATATATTTCGCTCTAACAATCTTGTGACACTTACTTACTTTGGTGTGAAACCACTTATTGCTTCTCCTTGTGTTTGGACAATAGAAGTATCATCGCAAACCTAGTGGTCTTCTGATTTCCACCTTCTTGCGTCAGGACTATTAAATTCTCGACCAGTACATAGCAATAATTTGGCGACAAGTACATAACAGAAATCCTCCATAAATTCCAGAAATGACAAACACGGAATACAAAATTGTAATACTGAAGAACATGTTTTACGAGAGAAAGACGAAATAAGATAAAAGGATTACACAGAAAGGGAGAGGAATATGACATTCGGTAAAATTAATCGGAAATTTGTAAAAGGATGAGGATTTATAATTCATGAAAGCCCGCAGAGCGAGAAACAAACGCTCTTGAAATAAAAGTAAAACCTGCCAGGAAAGACCAACATAAAGAAAATGGCAGAAAAACGTGAATGTAAGGTGGAATTCAAAATTAATAAAAAAATCAGAGCAACACACAGGAACCCCGACACAACACAGCACATCACGCTAGTTCACATAACCCCATACAAGGAAAGACGTAATAACACAAATGTGAAATTGAATGGAAACTATCAGATATTATCAAACATTAAGACAACCATCGTCATCATAATAATTCTCGATATAATCCATCCGGCTCGATGATTTCAGCGACAAACTCACCCACCAATTCTGCATCATTCACATCAAAATATTCTCCTCTCCCTATCTACACATATCTCACCCTATATTTGTCTCTCTTCTATCTATCTCTCTCTTCCTCAACAGAAACACAACCGGTCACAGATGAGTCAGAAAGCACTCAGTCACATGGAACTGATGAACAGCTGACTACCACGCGTCAATTCGAACCAACAACACCAGGTGAGTCAACTCATTATCCACTCAACACTCGTTCTCTCCAACCCTATCAATCCAATCGACCAGCTCGCCTCGCCTCGCCTCGCTTCGACTAGACTTTTCTTTCATTTCCTGGCCTTGCCTTGCCTTGCCTTCTTTGACTTCCAATGCCACGATTTGCCCTCATTATCCATCCTTCACAACGCATCAACCGCCATCTGGTTCAATTCGCTTCCACACAAACTAACTGACGAGTTATCTAATGAACTAAGTAACTGACGAGATAATCAACAAACAACCAGCTAACCAAATAACAAACTCAATCACACACCCATTCAGTATATAACTAAATATCTAACTAATTAACCGACTAAACAGCTCACTGAACTACTCACTGACCAACTCACCAACCAACTGAGTAACAAACGAACAATAACAACTAACACAAAATTCACGGAAACACAGCGAAATCGATGAATTCAAGAGAACAATGTGCAAGGTCACACACGAAATCACCTCAACACAATACACACAACACACAACACTACACAACACAACACAAGACAGAGAGAAGAAACACAACAAGGCACAGCACAACACTGCACAGAACAACGAAACACAGCACACCAGAGCACAAAATAGCACAACATATAAACACTCAAAACAGCACACCACATTCTCTCACATATTCATACACAAGGAAACACCAGATAACACAAGACTACACACTCCTTGAAAACCATCATCACCATCATCCCTCACGGCAGATGATTTCGACGACAAACCCACCCACCAATTCTGCATCATTCACATCAAAATATTCTCCTCTCCCTATCTACACATATCTCACCCTATATTTGTCTCTCTCTATCTGTCTCTCTCTCTCTCTATTTCTCCCCCTCAACAGAAACACAACCGGTCACAGATGAGTCAGAAAGCACTCAGTCACACGGAACTGATGAACAGCTGACCACCACGCGTCAATTCGAACCAGCAACACCAGGTGAGTGAAGTCATTATCTTGTCAACCCACCTTGTCTTCAATCTTTTCATTCCTTTTTTCTCGCTGTTTTTCCTGCTTCTTTCTTTTTGTCGTGTTTTCTTTTCCTTTTTCTTTTGTTTTCTCCAGATTATTTACTCTTACCGCTGTCCTCTCTGGAATACATTCTGTTGCTTTTTCTTTTCGCCCTTTTCCTAGTCCTCGCTGATTATTCATATATTCACATGTATATATCTGTCTATATGTCTCACAATCACTCTCAGAATGTGTCTCTCACTCTTTTATTCATCCACACACGTGGATATTTTGCATGTCGTATTCTACTCTTTTATTCGACTGACTCGGTCACATTGACATTCATACTGAGAAGACAGGTCTAAATTGATTATTGCCACCTGAAATTGTCGTACAGATATTTTGTCTGCTTTATTGGTTTTTGGGTCGCTGTCTCCACGCCCAATCTTCAGTCTTATTGCAAAAGTGTTACCGTCATGTTTCCTAACCAGATAGTTATCTAAGCAAGTTTTGGTTGAAATTTTCAATGAGGAAATCATGAACATCGAGTTTTCATGCTAGTCACTACATCATTGTATATCGTCCTACCAATGACTAAGCCATACGTTCAACCAATTGCTATTATATTAATTAGTTGGAAAGGTTTCTCCATGAATACGATATCTACTGACAGGTATATTTAGGCCTTCATTCATCTCTCAGTTATCTCACTCGATACACATACATACGTATAACTTTTAATAATCCTTCGGAGTAACTTGACAATATTTATTGAATAACCTACATATTTGCTTATTTATTGATTCCTTCAGATGAGAAGAAGTCCTCCAACCACATCAATTTAGCGATGACCTGGAATCTTCAGACAATCATAATTTTGAGTTTACTTATCATGATAATTACATTTCCAATGATTTCATTGTCATTCTGGAGATGTCACTGAGACAATTCTCAAAAAATGGAAATTTTATTTGACTTTCATCAGTTTACAATTTTATCACATTGTTTGTGTGTCTGAGTGTGTGTGTGTGGATGTGGAAGGGTGTGTACGCCTTAACGATATTTACATCGTTCTGTGTACCTACTAAGACTTCCACTTTTGTTGTTCCTCAGTTTTCTATTATTTGACTTTTAGTTGTGAAATATTGTTTGTTTACTCTTATTTTAATGACAATCTTTCATTTCTCATTAATTTCGTTTTCTCATAATTCACTGTAATATTGTGTCTGTGAGATATTTCATAATATTTTACATTCAACTTTGATATACGTGTGTGTTCAGTGTTATCAGAACACAAATATTATAATATTTGATATTAGTTTTTCATGGACGATTCCTTAGGGTCTCCATACTATTCAATATATACTTAATCAGCCTACTGAGGACTTTTCGTACGTTGTTCTTCCTCAGCCTGAGTAGATAATGTGTACAAACATTTCACTTAACTGTACAGTCGCAGTTACATTCATAATTGATTTCGTTTGTGTACGTGTGTGTGTGTGTGTGCATTAGGTTTACCAAACAAGAATCGAAAATATTTCGCCATATTCTTCACACGATCAAAATATCTCGAAAGTGTGATGACTTGTCAAACTGTAACTAGGGCGTCAAGATTATTAGGTCTAGGTTACATGAAAATGATCTGAAATCATCGAATGTTAATGAAAGAGAACGCAGACAAGTATCAAGAATAATCATGTGGTAGGTAAAGAAAGTAAATAGAAGGTTAGTTAAGAAAGGTGTGATAGTAAATGTCACATGACAAATGCATAAAATAGTATTATAATCACAACATGGTGATAGACTTTTACCTGGAATTATACTCAAGGTAGGGGGAGGAGATGAAGAAGTTTCTTCAATGATAACAGACCAGGGTTATGCATCTTAATCGCTAAGACCTCTGCAATGCAAAGTGTACGGAAACTTAACGTTTCAGGAAGACTTCGTTTGACTTTGTAGATAACTTTGAACGAATTCGTCATCACCTGAGACACTGAAGTTACAGCTTCGATCATTTATCTAGACTTTTGAGATATTTTGATGAAGTAGATAGACTTCAACGGAAACTTAATTTTATTCTTGTTTGCGAAACCTAGTTTACACACGTCCAAAAAATAAGTACGCATTTAAAATTGTACAGCTAAGTGGATGGATTGGCAGCAAAGAGATTCATCTCTGAACTATTTGTTCTTATTTCCACGAATAATGTCTTTCTGGGAGATATATGTGTACACCAGAGTTGTCTGTAAAAGTCAATATGCGCTGACGGATTGTAACGAAGGCAAGAATTCATGTATGCTCTTATTTCAATGTTGATAAAAATTGAATGGGCTGGTTCGTTTTTAGTGAAGAAACAAACAATCTTCAAGTCGCCAAGCTGTTTTCTGATATTTTCGAATCGGTTACCACACATAGTATTGAGTGCAACCACCTTTCTACTGTCAGCAGCGCTAGGGTCACGATCTTTTCCGATCTGAACAATTGACAGTTTCTGACCTTACTACCTTGAGTACTTGCATTAGTCTGTCTCGATTTTCTCGATAAACAATCTGTCGCCTGGCCTTTGTCTTCTGTCCTGACACTCACACTTACAAGCCCATCCGAGGTTAGTCCAACAATTCGATGGCTTCATGTTTGATGAACGACGAAGAATAGCATAATTTTTTGACGGTGTATCCTACATTTGCATTTGGATTATGTATCAGGTTTAATCACTGAAGAGAATCTATGGGTCGTCAAACCAAACCTGCCCAGATATGGACAGAGTTCTAATTGTAAAGTATACTATGATAGGGAGAGAGAAGTTCCTGTTCAATACAGTCCTTTCTCTGGTAAGTACAAAGTGTGGCAGATGCAGCCATGCACACAGTCGACCAGTCACATCTCTGCGTGATGAAAAAGAATGTATAGGAGCCAGAGGAGAGGAAGTATCGACATCTTTTGGGAGTCTAGTAAGTGACAAGATGAAGACAGGGAGTGTGTTTTCATAACTCCAAATGAATGAATACTAGTTCAAGAAGCTGGAGCTCACGTAAGTGTGACAATAGTTTATAGCGGCACGGTTGTTGTGACTTACAGGATAGTAGCTGATTACAAAAGTAGATTCAGTTATATGTCTGAAGGCGTGCAAAAGAAGATTAGTTAATTCTTAGTAGAAAATAAGGCTTCGCTTAGGACGTCTTTTCCAGAGTGGTTCATATTTCAGTCTTCTGCAATGCTCAGAGTAATCAGGGCCCGTGTTTCAAATACGAAATTGACTTATTAGAAAGGGTGCAAAGAGTAGGAACTAAGCTAATAAAGGGTTTCTCAACCCTGTCATATGAGGAGAGGTTAAGTCGACTGGGTTTATTTCCACTGTCATACAGACGACTTAGGGGTGACCTAATACTAGCATACCGTATCCTAAGAAATGATTTTGGAGCTAATTTATCTAAATTATTTCTTCCTTCTAGCACCAACCAATTGCGAGGACATCACCTCAAGGTTCAAAAACCACGGTCGAATCGTCTGCGTCTGGAAATCCGTTTTTCGCATCGAATTGTGAACCATTGGAACTCCCTACCGGAACATGTCGTATCAGCGCCATCCGTTGATTCATTCAAGGCGAGATTGGACCTCCTGTATGAAATAAATCGAAAGGATTAACACAGGCATATAGCCTACTATCCTAAATAAATTGTAAACTGTAAACTGTAAACTGAATTTTGAACTAAGAGCTGTTAAAGTAAATTGTTGATGCACTCCCTCGAATTTAAGCTTGTCAACCAATCCTTCTTTTGTATGAGTAAACTGGTAGTATTTTAAAATAGGCAGAACGCATACTTTGTATAATAAAACCCTTGTTTCACAACAACAAAAAATTGCGAAACATACATCTCAGAAGCCCACATGTTTCAGATCTATTGCAATCAGTTTGTTCTGAGAACGTTAAATTAATAGATGTCTAAACCCGTCATCTATGACTTGGTCACATCTAGATGACTTTGACTATTTACTTCAAAAGTTAAGAGTACTGTTGCCAATATAAATTCAACTGCATCCACCAGTGTTACACTTCAGACAGGACTTAGCATACAGTAATGCGGGACTATTGTGCTCCAGGCGAATATCACCCATCAGTTCGTCCAGTTCATCACTGTGGCAGGAGCCAATGACTTTAAGGTTGTTAGGGTATATGAATATTCTACGTGAGGTCGGAAAGTTATAAATGCTAATAATGTAGACCTTAAGTATTAGTGGCCCTAGGACGCTATACGGTACAACCCCATTTGTGAACCTGCTAAGGGAAGACAAAACGTTTCCATTTCAGTTATTTGCCCTGTGTCATTAATAAATTACTTCAGCCAGTTAAGTAATGGATTGCGAAATGCACATGAGTACGGCTTCTCAAACAGAATACTATGAGATACCATGTCAAACACCCTAGATATATCGAAGTGGAGAGCAGCTACCAGTTTACGTGCTTCGAGACTACTAGTGATGCATTCGGAAAAGTCAAAGCGCAAATAGTGCAAGTCCTATATTTGCGAAATCCGTATCGAGACATCGTAACAAGATCTTCACATAGTAGATAATCTGGCAATTGATCTCTAGCAACTTTCTTCATAACCTGCAAGATAACCAGGGTCATGTTTATGGGTTTATAACTGCCAACGTTTGCTTTATCCCTGGATTTATAGCATGATACTATAAAGCCAGTTTTTCATCCATTGGAGCAAGTGCTAGTGTCCATAAATACGGAGAATAAAACCAAAAGCAGAAGAGGAATATCACATCCACTGTTTATAAGCATTATTGGAGCCAGGCAGCCCAGTCCCTAGCCACTTGAGGGTCTAAGGCATCTAAAGACGTGATCCATTACCTAACTTGTGAACACGATGCTCCCTGAGACGTAATCTGATAAGGGTGCAGTCTCACCGGGAGGGTGTTTGTAGACTGAAATTCCCTCGCCACTCACTGAAATGTTCACAAAGGTTGGCAGGGTTATTATAGGTAACTTTGTTGTGAAGTAAGGGATGTCTCTTGTCGACTTCATTCGTGTTTAAGAAGTACCGTTAAAATATAAGCGTTGAAAGTACTTCTAAGCGCGTCTAGTTCTCCTTTGAGGTCATTCTGAGAGTGTAACCACTTAATAGATTCACGGACTCATAGACCGAATGAAATGATGATGGTTCCTAGGTGTAACAGTACTGTTTCGACAACTTCTTCAACTTATGCACACGTGACTCTAGAATGTACTACTGTCGGCGGTTATGTGATACTACCACGTTTTTAAGAGTTACAGTATCTAAACATAAAGTGGCATTCCTATAGATGAGGGTTTAGCGGTAAATAACTCCCCAAAATTATTGACCACAGCAATCATCACTGAACATTGGAGGCTGACCATCACTGTTTAAGTCGACTTGTTTAGCTGAAGGCTTTCGATCAAGCATCCCCACCATTTGGTACTCCGTCGTGTCACGTTCGTGGTCAAGTCCCTCTTAGACAAGCTACTGCCACAAACAGTATCAGGCATTACTATACACAGCGTATACAGAATAGGTCAAAAGCCTGACCCTACAGTAAGTGAACCTGTACGTCTCCTCAAAGTCGTACTAAACTCTAAAGCGGAGAGGGACGCTATTCTAAGCAACTCTCATATTCTCAAAGGATCAGGGATATATGTCCGCGCTGACTTAAGCCTGGCAGACCGTGTCAAAAGACAGGCTGCGGCACTAGAATTAAGTGAGCGACGCCGGAACGGTGAGAAGAACCTTAAGATTAAGGGTTTTCGGGTTGTCCGAGTTCGCAGTTTAATGATCCCGAAACCTCTGTGGGTGGGCCGGGGAAGCACCAATCTGAATTAACAGTCTGCTACACAAACGCCCGCAGCCTGTTAAATAAAAGGACTGAGCTGGCAAACATGATAGAAACCGGAAACCCGGATGTAATTATTATCACAGAGACATGGCTCACACCCGATGTCACTGACAACGAAGTTAACCTGCCAAACTTCGAAGTGCACAGGGTAGACCGACTAAACCGCAAAGGAGGGGGCGTAGTCATCTACCTCAAGAAAGGCTTAACCGTGCGTAGTATCGAAGCACTCGCCCACGAAAGTGAGTCGTGCGAACTTCTACGCTGCAGACTTAAATGCATAGGCCAAGACATTGACCTCATTGCTGTGTACCGCAGTCCTGACTGCAGTGCAGACGACTTCCTAATAGAGAAGCTAGGCTCCTGGACTTCAAAATGTCGAAGTCTCGTAGTCGGTGACTTCAACGCCCCAACAGTTGACTGGTCGAGCCTAACAACTCCATCTTCAGTCAACTCCTTTGACCATAAACTGCTAGAATCTAGTATATCGCTAGCCCTAGTCCAACATATCATTAAGCCCACGCGCTATGACTCACAGCACTCCTCATCAACTCTGGACCTAGTGTTCTCACACGGTGAGGATGTGGATCTCATACAACATCTTCCTCCGTTAGGAAGAAGTGACCATGCTGTGCTCACTTTCAAGTTCACAGCAACGGCAGCAAGGGCCAAAACCCCAGCTCGACCAAACGTTTGGAAAGCTGACATAAATGCGATCGTCTCAGCAGCCAACTCAGTAAACTGGTACATCAATCCAGAGTCCCAAGTAGAAGCCGCATGGAACCAATTTAAGCAACTTTACGCCCAAGTAACTGTACCCTTCATCCCTTGGTCTGTTCCAAAGGGTCGGAAACATTCCCCCCCTTGGATAAACCGGGAGATTCGTAAGTTACTCAGACGTAAACGCAAATGTTGGAACCTGTTTGCAACACTTGAGACTTCTGAGACCAGGGAATTATATACTACTGCTAGAAATAAAGCTATCGCAGAAATCCGCCAATCAAGGATGAAGTTCGAGACACACCTGGCCCAAAATGCAAAGGCACAACCTAAGAAAATTTTCTCGTACTTGAATTTCAGGAATAAAACACCCAATGGTGTCCCAAACCTGATTATTGACAAAGATACAATCGAAGAAGATCAAGAAAAAGCAGAAGCAATGGCAAACTACTTCTCCCAAGTCTTCACTCAGGAGTCATCACTGCCTATAGGATCAGCTCTGGCTGCATCAGAAGAACATGGGATAGATTCCGTTGACATCGACCAAGGCATCGTGCTCAACTTCTTAATGAAACTAGATGCAGGAAAATCAATGGGTCCTGACAGTCTTCATCCAAGGCTTCTCAAGGAGCTATCAGCCCACATAGCCGGCCCCTTGACCACGATCTTCAAGCTATCTCTCCAAAATGGAGTGTTGCCACGTGATTGGAAAGACGCCATAGTAACCCCCATACACAAAGGAGGATCAAGACAAAGCCCTTCAAATTACAGGCCTATCAGTCTCACCAGCACTTTAATCAAGACACTGGAAAGAATTATCAAGAAAAGCATCATGGCTTATCTGGAAAATAGCAGCTTGTTATCTGGAGCACAGCATGGCTTCCGGAGGAACCTCTCATGCCTGTCAAATCTCCTGACTGCAAGAGAAAGCTGGGTTAAATCAAAGGATGACAGAAGACCCGTTGACGTCGTCTTCATAGACTTCAGTAAAGCCTTTGATAAAGTACCTCACAAAAGACTACTCATGAAATTGGAAAGTCTTGGTATCAAAGGCAGACTACTAGACTGGCTCAGGGAATTCCTCATAGATAGGAGGCAGAGGGTTAGGATCAACTCAAAACTCTCCTCCTGGACAGCAGTAAGTAGCGGAGTGCCACAAGGCACGGTTCTCGGTCCTCTCCTTTTTATTCTGTATATCAATGAGTTACCTCTGCTCACCGACTCCCCTATGGTCCTATACGCAGATGACTTAAAAATTTGGAGGGAGCTGAAGGGCAACAGTGATACGTCCACCTTGCAAGACGACCTCAACAAACTGTCGGAGTGGTCTGTTGAATGGATGCTCCCGATCAACGTGGCAAAATGTGCAACCATGCGCATTGGACAAGCAAGCACGAGCTCCTACGAACTAGAGGGAATAACACTTCCATCAGTTCAGACTCACTTGGACTTAGGTGTCATAGTTAGCCACGACTTAAAAACTACAGCACACTGTCGCGCGGTGGCTGCACGTAGTTTCAGGTCCTTATGGGCGATTCGCAGAGCCTTTACAAGAATTACCAGAGATATGTTCACCTCCTTATACACATCTCTGGTTAGGTCAAGACTGGAAAACTGCATCCAGGCCGCCAGTCCGTGTCTAAAAGGGGATTCACACATTCTAGAAAGTGTTCAAAGGAAGGCAACACGTATGGTTCACGGCATAGCTAACTTATCATATGAGGAAAGACTAGATAGTTTAAATCTCTTCTCACTGTCATACCGTAGGCAGAGAGGAGATTTAATCACAATGTTTAAAATTTTAAATAATGACTACGGACCTGACCTATTCTCTCTTTTCCTTCCCACCAGGTCGGAACACCTTAGAGGACATAGCAGGAGAGTTCAAAAGCCAAGGAGAAATCATATTGCTGTTGAGTACTGGTTCTCACATCGAGTCATAAACTCTTGGAACCGACTCCCAGAAGAAGTGGTGTCTGCAACCTCAATTGATTCGTTCAAGAAGGGTTTGGACAACCACAGAAATCTACTAGAAAAGGATTAACATAGGCTGCAAGCCTTCTATCCTCAACCAATAAATCTGAAATCTGAAATCTGAATAACGTTTTTAGGCAACCTATGAAATGCCTACTGCGAATTCCAGCGTTAGAATGTTTGTACTTCATTTTGAAGAGCAAGTGGCATGCGTGGAAATGAAAACAGTCTAAAAAGCGTGATGTCAGCCATTGCAATAGGCTTCTAGTATAATATCCTCAACCTATTTTCGCCTATTTAACAGCGCCTTCTTAGAGTTCTGCGCTACATCTATCTGCGTTATTTAAATTCCAATGATTATTCGTGTCCAGTCACCAAATGGGACAAAGAAAATAGAATTGGCTGAATCTGAAAGTTATGATAAATTTATAAGCTTGGTTTGCGAGCGGTTTGGGATAAATAGAAACGATGGTTGGTGCCTCTCGCGTACCCATAGTCACACTGAACGATTGAATGCACGGTCGAATGCACGTATTTCGAAACTTGGTTTAAAGTAATGACTTCTGTTTTTTGGAATCAATTTATTTGCAGGCATGGTGACCTACTCTTCTTGTTGGATTTTGTCGACAAAGAGAAGCAAAAAGTTTCTAATGACTTGGATTATGTTGGTGACAACACAAGTGTATCAGCTGTAAGTATATGGTGCTATGTATTTACCTTCGTGATTGTCTGTTTAGGTTTTCACAGTCCTCTGTGTTTTTCATGACTGGTTTTATTCGGTACCCTCTTTGAATTCGTAGACTTTGTTCATATTAGAACAAAATTTATAATAAGCTGAGTGGGGTAGCCTCTGGAGTCTGGGAATTAATTCCAAGGAAAACGCGGTAATGCACCCAGGTCAGAGGTCTTACACGTTGTATTCCCTGGGAGACACAAAACTGCCAGATGTTAAGGGATAAAAGGACTTTAAAATTATTGTTAGCCATGGCTTGAAAACAGCAGCAAATTGTAATGGAGCTGCAGCTAACGCATTTCGAAGGGCTTTAAAATGATTTGACGATTGTAGGTTCCGAGTAGTCTATCCAACATGTCAGACCTCATCTAGAATACTACATACAGGCGATGCCCATGATTCAAAAAGGAGGCACATCCTAGAAAGAGTACATAGGGTAGGAACCAAATTAGTTAGTGGTATCTCATACCGTCCTTATGATATGAGGATGGAGCATTTAAATCTCTTCCTATTATCTTATCAAAGGAGGAGAGGCGACCTAATTTTGACTTACTGTATATTCAAGAGTGTTTTTAGGGATTGACCATTGAAATCTTTTCTCTCCCTCTAGGATACATTTACGAGTTGACCACAAAAAGATACTCAGACAGAGGTCGAACAAAATACGTGTGGAATTTAGATTCTCTCACTGAGTGGTCAATGATTGGAACTCCTTACCTGGTTCAGCAGTAACAGCTCCATCGGTGAACGCCTTCAAAGAGAAACTAGACCTCTGGACATATATATATATATATATATATATATATATATATATATATATATATATATATATATATTTATCGCAAAGATTAACATACGTGACAAGAGCGTTCTATCCTTATAATTTGAATTTGAATCAACTGGTTTGCAGGATAATTCACTTTGTGTCACATGTGATTTAGTTAGATGCCCGACTCCCTTTTTTGCATTAAGGTTTTTCTGTGCATTCTACGTCCAGTCTCACGAAGATGCATTGTAGTGGTCAATAATTACATATATTACATGCTTATTCAACTGGTTCTACCTAAATATTCATTACAATTAAAAGTGTCCAATCACAATATTGTATCTTACAAACCAAGAGGCTTTTTTCACTGGTGGTATTAGCAACTGTTATATTTGTAGTATGGCATTCTATACTTACCTTCACTGTAGGTTTTAACAGGTTCATTCGACACACTATTAACACAATGATTCTCTAGGTACCTAGGATAAGTTGCTATTTCCAGCGTTTCTCTCACGTTTAGGTTTATTGAAACTTCACTCTTTCATTGTGAAAAAACTGACCTTCCTGCGACATTTTCACCAGCTACGTTATTGAGTTACTTCCATAACATAACCGTGAAGTAATTCTCGCAGATAGAATAAGAAATATATTCAAGACCAATTCAAAACCTGAATTTTATACCAATGACTGCGAAAATTAAATAAACGAGTAGATATTAAACCTTTTTTTACAAATTACAACAGTGTGTATCAAAAATCAATAGACACGAATAGACTGAAACTCCACTTTTGACATACATGAGTCCACGGTTTTAAAAACTCTTCAGTCAAATAATCACATCCTGTTTATGTTAATCTTCTCCTTAATCGTAGCCATACAACATCACTCCTAACTCGTAATCATCCATCTTTCTTGACAGGAAGACTAGTGTGCGTCGTGGAATTATCGCTTGAATTTACTAACGAGTGCATGCTAATAGGAATATGAATTACGATATTCAAAGACAACTTAGTACAGAAAGTTTCCTGTGTAGATGGAATCGTCTTCAGAGGGTATACAGTCGTATTTATGTTTACCAAAAACGTTTAGTAGTCCATTATTAAGTAATAAGGGCAAGGAGGAGTGATACGATTACTCATAAGTGGTGTCTAAATTAAAAATTAGCTATAAGAAGCATTAATTTTACTAGTTCATAAACCTTATGGACTTTATTTCTACGCCAAACTCTTTTGGAATATACAAAAGTACTCATGTAACTATTTAAATCTGTTGTACATGTAGCAAACAAACGACATTGATTCACCGGACAATCGTAAATGGTCTTCTTCGTGGATAGTAGAGGATAAAGTTGATCAAGAAATGGCAAAAATGGATGGTCGTATACACCGGAAAAGAAATGAACAATTGTAAGCTCTTAAAAGTTGAGTTTTTGTATTTTATTTATATTGATTTCTGTGCATAGCACCAGGCAGTTTCTGTTTTACCAAAGACATTTTCTTTGATAAATGTTTGGTGACAGAAAGACATTTTCAACCTGAAAGAGCAGGAATTGTTAGGTAGTATTTTAAATTCAGGTTGTTGTGACTTCTACGTATGACCGACAATAACTTGTATTCTTGTAAGAAAAGTCTGTGAGACATGGGCATTGAAAGTGATGGATGTGAAAGGCTACTTTTCAAAAACTACAGGCATTTACATCTTGTTTCACTTTTTTGTTAAATAATATAGTAAGTTATATTGAAGTTAAACGTAGAATGTTAGGTGCGGTAGAGGAGTCAATCTATGAGGTTGCAGTTACATCGATTGAGGTGACATGGATACGTGTCATTGATGCTGACATGCCGCCTTCCTCATCGAGAAATGTTAGCTGACTTGGAAGTAGGTTGGAATAGAGATATAGAGATGATCAAAATATTCAATCAATCCATGATTGACTGGTTTCAACGTAGAACTTTGCACAAATGTTCAGCAGTTCGAGTTACCACACTCCTTTCAGCACACAAAGCAAGAGAAAAGAGTAAAGACAGGTTCAAAAGACAGATAATAAACAGAAGTTTGAGGCAAAGAGAATATTATTATGGGACAACATTAGAGTTTTATTGGATATGATAAATCACAAAGAGTGAATGCATCTTCGCCAGCCATTGAGAACGGTTATTTTGAGCCATATTACCAATAGTCTCCAGCCTTCATTGGTTCTCATCATCCCGAGGACCTGAACCAGTCAGTCAGGAAGTCTACACCTCCTTACGTGACTGGCTGGTTGGGTGGCTGAAGCTAACTGTTATGGATTTCATTGACTGATGAGGCCGCGTTTTGGTTTTTCCACCGCTAGCTAAGTCTTTTGTAACCTGATCCATCCTGTGTTAGTCAGCTAAGATTTCCGGTCGGTCGAGGAAGGCGATGGTTATGCTAGGCACGAGTAACATATGTCCTAACCATCTCAATTGGTCTAACTTCACAACTTTATCGATTTTCACCTGTTCCCCTGATAAGTCTAAATATTTGTCTGATGTTACCAGTCGCCAATGCCTTTTCCATCTCTTTCGCTTTTGTCACCCACCACTGTTCACAGTCGTCGCAGACTTCTTGTTAGTTTTTTTTTGAGCAGCTTTCACTCCTCGTCATATTTGGAGCTCGCCGGAATCAGTCTTCTTGCCTTAATCAGTTCGGATGAGGTAGTAGAAATTCACTGGCTCTTATTGACTTTTGGTTTTACGTTAGTAACAGCCTTTACAGCTTTGTCTACAGCTAACTGTATGTTGTGCCAGGCTTCTCATGAGGAGTCTTGCTGTCGGTCTCAAATCCTCGTTTTGTTATTTCTTGCTTAAATAGGGACTCAGTGTCTTGATCTAGTTGGGTTGCGCTGCAACAGTTTTCTGTGTTCGTTTAGTCGTAAGCATAAACGTGCGCGAACCAGGGAGTAATCGGAGTCCACGCACGTATTCCAGAAGGAACGCCAGTCTTCTACTGACCCTCGCCAACGATACCCTATCGCTATGTGATCTTTCTGAGTCCATCGTTGATTTGGTGATGAAGGTCGACAAGTTACGCAATGTCCTTGTGCCCAGGGTTAGTGCTGACTAGGAACTGATGATTATCTGAACGGAACTGTAGAAGACGATCACTGTTGTCGGTTTGTCGACAGGGAACTCCATACGTACCACCTACATACTTCTCAGTCTTGGAAAACTTCCGTACTTGGGTATTGAAGTCGCCCGCTAAAGCAACTATATCTGAGCACTTTGCTTTTTGCAGCAAACTATACGGTTTCTGGCAGAAGTCATCCTTTTGTCTATCCGAACTGCAGTCTGTTGGAGTGTAACTGACTTGGATTATATCTTCATTTAGTTATAAAAAATTCTAGGTGGTCAGGTTGTATAGAAGCACAGAATGTGGATTAACAGTCAAGTTCATCTACAATCAATAAACAGTTGACCACACTTACTGTGTGAACGTTGATAATAACATCGTTTGCCTAGTCAAATCATAATATTTATAGTAGATTTTGAACCTGTGTTGCTATGTGTCATCATATGTTTCTAGTGGGGAGCTCTCGACTTCTTTACTTACGGAAATGATGTACCTTATTGTGCTGTACTTTCTTTACTTCTACTTTATTCTTTTTCACATAACTTACCGTATTCTCTTAAAGCCATACTCGCTAAATATGCGTATCGGACAATTTCTGTCTCAGTTGTTTCGGCATTAGCTTGTTCTAGTATGAAGAGTTTTCTATCTGAAATTAATCACTGATCTTAAACTGGACCCCTCTAAATATCAGACGGTTTGTATTAATTTCAGGCAAAAATAAGACTCGTGTGGACTAATTCAGTCCCATCATTCTTGTAATATTAACGGAACTGTGGTGGGGAACAAATCGAAACTTTGTTGCTCATCTCACATCTTGTTTATTTTTAGGAAAACCTTTCGTTTGACCTATCACATAAGAAAGTTGAGACTTCTTGGCATAACTCCACCTCTTCTCTTATAATCTATCGATTCATGCATCCTGTCTATTCTTCTTTATTGTACCTCACTCTGTTATTCTTCCCTTGATTTCTCAAGAAGGACTATGTTATAATACGTAGGACTTTGAAGACTATAAACAGGGTTATTGGGATTTCAGTTCTTACAAGGAATTGACTAGTGGTCATCTTTTGGGATACTAAACATCCTATTTTGGCTATTCGTGACTTTCTCCCTTTATATCTTTTCGGTTGAAATGAGAAATTCTATAAGAATTTGTGGTCGTACGGTTAAATATGAAATTCAATCATATCGCTAATAGCATGGATGTTGTGTGAAAGAAGACAAATGTGAGAAAAGAGCTTATAAGCTTACGTTATCTGTAATCTGTAAATAAACAGTAACTTATTACCAGGCATCAGTATTGCATGTACTCTTCCTTTATCAACTTCTGTCTTATTAGTTTAACCATGATTCTTACTGTTTTATTTATTTATTCATTTATAAAAGGAGATGAAGTTCTGCGATATGTAGACTGCTGTAAATTCCAACCCATATAATTATTGTTGCTTCTAATAAAGTGGTAATAGTAGTAATAATAACAATTATTAATATTAACTCAGTTACGTGGAGTAGATATTTCATGCATCAAACTATGAGTCACATAGTTATTTTGCCAGAGCTAATGATACTACTCATTTGACCAGGCTAAAGTAGGTTGTCTGTCTGGATTCAACATAGAACTTGGCACCCAAGTGCAGCACTTCGAGTTGCCACGTTCCAAGTAGCACACAAAGGTAGACAAGAAGATGAGTGGAGAGAATCAATAGAGTTTGACAGGTATAAGAGCGAAACAGAATGGGTAATGGTAGAAAGAAATATGAAAGATTACAGAGACTGAATACATCTGCGCTGTCATTGACAACGATTTTGAGCCATATCACCTATTGTCTCCGGCCATTGATTCCTAGAGTCCCGAGGGCCCCAACCCGGAAGTCTTCATCTCCTTACCTGATTCATTTTAACTGTCAAGGATTTCATGGATTGATGAGGCCATGTTTTTGTTTGGCCACCAATTACTCTTTTCCAACCTGCACCTATATCAGCTAGCAATGCCCGTCGGGGGAGGTGATGGTTAGGCATTCGCAGCACGTGACCTAGCCATCTCAATCTATGTAACTTTATAGCCTCGTCGATTGATTTTCCCTGTTTGCCCAACACTACGCCTAACGTCAGTATTACTTACCTTATGAAACCACCTAACGTGAGAAAGAGATCGCAGACATCTATGATCGAAAGCAGTTAACCTTTTCATGTCTTCAACTCGTACTGGCCATAAAGTAGGTTGTGTAGGGTTCAAATCCAAGACTCCTTTCATTTGTAGTTGACAGCTTAAATTGTTGAGTCATATCTGCACTACTCAATATTTATATCTCGACTTTCATTTTGGAGAGCTTTGAAGAATTGATTCAAAGTTTGATTCCTCCATACTAATATATCACGTCTATGTATCCTGTACAAATTAGCTTTCTTAAGGTAAGGTGGTTAGTAAGATAGTTTTCCAATATGAGAGATATCCTTCAAATCTTCATCTGAGATTGAGATACACTCACAGTATTGTATGGAATTTTAGTAAATAATAATTTTTTATATTTTACTGTTAAACCAGGAGGTGATATGTACTTAACGATCAAAAACCTGAATTTCATGCTATAAACTAGAAACTTAGTGGTTATCATAAAATAGCTAAATAAATAGTTATAATCTCTAGTGATATTACCGTTTCATTGGACGCTAGGTAATAACTGGTGTTATGCCTCCAGTCCTTGTGATGTTAATGCAGATTGAATTCTCAGTTAAGTTTGCCATATGGTCATCAAACTAGATGGCTTGACATTGTGGTGGACTTTGGATTGACGTTTGGTGGCCCGAGAAAATTTTCAGGAAGTTCTCCATGACCTAGGTTTTTATGGCTTGTTGCCACTCGTCAACATCAATACCAAGGGCGCTAGATGCATGATACATTGGTTAGTAGTCCCTGGGGATCAATGTCCTTATTATACTCATTCAGGAGACCAATTGCAAGCCGAAACAGCTCACTGACAAAGTTTCTGAATGTAACGTTAGGCAGTGTGGATTTAAATCCTAGAATAGACATGAGTTCCTTCACGACTGCAGATATACCATGCTGACAAGTGCCAACAAGTAGGAAACCTGGGTTAGACAAACCTTTCTGGAAATTGCCTCCAACCTTCTAAGGTCATTATTAGTATAGAGTGATCGTACGTTGTAGTCCCCCATTCACAACATTTCGGCCACGTGTGTTATTGCTGTGTTATGTTGTGTTGTGTTGAAAAGTAACAGCAGTAATAAAATCACAAATTTCAGTATTCGCATCACTACTACTGTTATAACACTTACGCATTTGATTACTTGCTGACTTGCCTACCTTTTTTTTCTTCTAGGTGTCATCATTCTGTATCTGGGCAATGCATTCATTGTGTTCCCCTTGAGGTAAGCCCTTATGTGAATGATTATTTCTTTCATTCAGCCTCCTTTTCTCATTTCAAGGAAGCGAATGCTTTTTTGTCTTCTAGGCGTGATATTAAGCGAAGTATTAAGATTCAGAGTGATTTTGTTAGCTACATTCACTATTCCTAGTAAGTTTTGTTTGGAGTTAACCGAGAACAACTTGCATTTCATCAATACAGGTTGGCGATAAATCACACTTGTGTGTGTGTGTGTGTGTGTGTGATTGTGTGTAGACTGATGATAATACCCAGTTGCCAAGATTTAATTAGGCTTAGAGGGATTAGCGCCCGTGACCTTTTGGTTAGAAGTTGAGTGCTTAAGCCAATTAGCCATAACTCCACAATCCTAATGATGCTAACTGGCGGTTGAACCCCACTAGCTGAAGCGTTGTTCTAACTCTTAACCCAGTGGTTTGAAGTTGGGCACTGTAACGAAGGGACTACAGTTTGTATCTCTGCTCAAAATATCTCACTATGTAATTATTATGTATGGGTCTTATAAATAAGTGTGAGGCAAAGATAATAGTATTATGGGACAACATTAGAGTTTTATTGGATATGATAAATCACAAAGAGTGAATGCATCTTCGCCAGCCATTGAGAACGGTTATTTTGAGCCATATTACCAATAGTCTCCAGCCTTCATTGGTTCTCATCATCCCGAGGACCTGAACCAGTCAGTCAGGAAGTCTACACCTCCTTACGTGACTGGCTGGTTGGGTGGCTGAAGCTAACTGTTATGGATTTCATTGACTGATGAGGCCGCGTTTTGGTTTTTCCACCGCTAGCTAAGTCTTTTGTAACCTGATCCATCCTGTGTTAGTCAGCTAAGATTTCCGGTCGGTCGAGGAAGGCGATGGTTATGCTAGGCACGAGTAACATATGTCCTAACCATCTCAACCGGTGTCACTTCAAAATCCCGTTGATTGTGTTTGCTTGTTTACCTATCACTCGACTGATGCCTAACCTCAATATTGCTCACCTTAGCCCTTTCATTTATGGTGAAAGACAGGTATCCAGGCTTTTCATATGTTCCACTTTCAATTGCCGTGTCTCACAGCCACTGATAAAGGTCAAAGGGAACTGCTGAGCAGTACACACGCTCTTTGGTTGATAGCCAGCCGGATATCATGTCAACTAAGCCAGAGATGGCGTAAGTTGATTGGTATATGTCAAACGAACCTTCTGTATCCATGCTGAGAATTCTGTCAGCGATCAGCCCGCTGGTGCTGGTTAGTTCGACATCCCAACCAGTTCACTCCCTCCCTATCTTTAAGGTAGTAGTCGATGTAGTCCAGTGCTTTAGCACCGATCATCTTAAAGTTGACGGGGGATCAATCAGATAGCATGAGAAACATTCGAAGATTGTTGCTCCTCAAATTGTGTTCAGAAGACTCTGCATTGTGTGTATTTGTGATGATCATATTGTTCGAAAAATGTTGTCAATGCGTAAATACATGAAAGTATATATTTTTTCAGATAAACTTCATGTTTATAATTTAAAACACTATTTAAGATTTATTAGCATACGGGGTTCAGTTGTCTGAAATTTCTGTTGCTGTTTTATTTTTGTTTTCCTCTTCAGCCTTTTGATTCGGAGTATTTAGGGCATTTAGATCCACCTGTGAAATATATGTCATTTCATGCATATCTACGTAAATTAACTGGCGGGCATAGCAAGTAAGTAAAATTCAATATGATAAACTTTTTATTGTATCGTGTGCCTTGTTTTTAATATACTTTCCCCCCTACTTCATTTCGTTATTTCTTTATACCAATATTATTATTATTTTCAAGAGTTGGTTTATGGGGATTCGATTTATTTTTAAAGTGTGACCATGAATTGATATTAGTTAGAGAACCATTGAGAACCAGCAAGGAGCACTGGACAGCTGTTTCGTTGTAGTTTGGGTCTCATCAGCAGTATGTGCCCACCGTAGGGGTTCGAACTCATGACCTTCCAGTTTCAAGGCAAGCTAAAATCCCGAACTGGTCGAAGTTAGAATTTATGGACTGGCTATTGAGTCGGATCCCAGTGACTTGACTGTCTATGAGCTTTCCTTGTGATATATATCCATATAATATGTGTGTTTGACAGTGTTATATTTGCTAGGTATATATGGATCGATATTCCATTATAATTAGCCAATCATGTTAAGACTGTCTATTGATTTGTTCATTTTGAATATTCGCTCACACACTTGTTCGGACATTCATATTTTTGCTCTCACACACTTGTGTGACATTGATTCTCCTTGTGTTTTGGAAAATAGAAGTATCATCGCAAACCTAGTGGTCTTCTGATTTCCGTCTTTCTTGCGTCAGGACTATTAAATTCTCGACTAGTAAATAAAACTTGTAAGTAGAACGTCCTCGGTTCGAACTCCTGTGGGAGTGCGTACTGCCAATGAGTCCCAAATTACAACGAAACAGCTGCCCAGTACTCCCTGCTAGTTCTCAGTGCTTTTCTAATTGATACAGATCCGTGGTCAAACTTGGAGAGAATACTATTATTAATAATAGTATGATTCCCTTGGGTCCTGAATAGAACATAGGGCTTCATGTTATGTTATAGTTTTCCCCGTCGCCAAATTGTTATGTTCTAGTTTTCCCCGTCGCCAAATTGTTATGTACTCGTCGCTAAATTATTGTTATGGACTGGTCGAGAAACTAATAGTCCTGACGCGAGAAGGCGGAAATCAGAAGACCACTAGGTTTGCGATGATACTTCTATTGTCCAAACACAAGGAGACGAAAATAAATGGTCTCACACCAAAGTGGTAAGTAAGTAAAGTAGTTGTAAAGTAGTTCACACAAATTGTGAATGCGAATATATATAAATAATTCAGACAAGCGTGGGAAAAATCATTAGACAGTCTTAACATGAATGGCTAATTATAATGGAGTGTCGATCCAATTATACATAGCGAATATAGCAGACATGCCAACAAACATATATGGATATATGTCACCAAGCAACGGACTGTCAACAAACACTCATATTATATATAATATAATATAAGGAGAATACACATTATTAAAGGAGACAAGTCCATACAAGTGAAGTGGTCACAGACTAACCGAGCAAACAGAAAGAGAGACCAACATGCACACACACATAAATATATATATGTGGATACATATCACCTCCCCTTTTGAGAAGATGGATGATTAGTAGGATGTTTACCTGGGGGTTTATCTGGGACCTTTGGGCTTGTTGTTGACGCCTGTCGTTTCGTCTGATTGTTGGGTTTGCGGCTTCGGCTCCGTCCGGAATTGTCTAACATTTTATGCTTCTTGACTGCATTGCATAGAGAATTTAGTGGGACATCAGCCAGATGCAAACGATCGAACCAATCAAGTCCCAAAAGATTTAAATCATTCTTGGTGACGTAACAAATTCCTGTGAATTTGGTATTGCGGAAGGAAACAGAACATTTGAGTTCACCAATTAGTTTGAGCCGCCCACCACAGGCGCTGAGAAGAGACTGGGAAGTATTGGTGATAGGTGGTCTGCCAATATAATTCCAAAGTTTCTCTGATATAACAGTAATATCAGAGGCGGTATCTAGCTGCAGACGTGTATCATGACCATTCATCTGAAGATCAAGATATTTCCGCATAGCTGGTGTTGTGACTTGACGGGTTGCGCGTAGACTCAATGACTTTTTGGGGGATTTAGGACCAACATTTTGTTGAGCTTTTGCTGGATTTTGACATCTGGGTTTGCGTGGCTGACAAAAACCATTTTTATGACCGATGATTTTGCACTTGCTGCAACGATGATTTTTGTATGGACAAGACTTTACAAAGTGCCACGCGCCACAATGCCAGCATGGTGATGGTGGGGTCTTCTTTGCAGTATTTTGTGAAGTTGGACGAGTATGTATAGATTTCCGCGGAACATTAAGAGAAGGTGGGTCAGGAGTAGCTGATGAGAGATTTTTGCTCTTGCGTAATGCACGAATATCAGAGCTTCTCGAAGGTGTTGATTCGACCAAGTGTGTGTCTTTCTGCAGATTAATCAGCCGTTGATATTCATCAGCTATGTCATGTAATGTTAACTTGGGATTTTGTTCTAGCTGATTGAGCAGTCGAGTTCGGATATCTGTGAAACGAGGAGATTGGAGACTGCATATGAGAATCAAGGCTTTGAATTGATCATCTGTTAAGGACCTGAGTCGAAATCTCTCACATTCTCGGTTGACTGTGCCAACGTGAGTAAGAAAATCATCATTTTCATTCATTGCCAGCTTGAGGCAACGATAACGTATACTGAATAATGAGGAGTGGTCTCCGAAATGTTCACGCAGCAACTTTATTGTATCATCGAAACAATTGTCACGTGGTTTCTGTGGTAAAATTAGGTTGCAGTACCGTTCATATTCTGCCGGACCCAATTTACGTAGCAAAACTCGCACCTTCCAGGCATCGTCTTGTGAGGCGAGATCAACAGTGAATAAATCCTCATAACGTTGATACCATGTGTCAAAAGTGACATTAGCCTCTGGGTCATAATTGAACTGTGAAATACTGTTCACAATTCCGTCGACAGATGGTAGCATGGTATGATTGGGATTGCTTGAAGGTGAAGCTGGACCAGTCTGTTGGTTGACGAACATTTCCATTAATTTCAATTGTTGTTCAAACAATAATTCCAATTTAGAATAATCCATAGTAAATTGTTATGTTGCTGCTGCTGAGTGGTTAATAGTAGTTTTCCCCGTCGCCAAATTGTTATGTTCTAGTTTCCCCGTCGCCAAATTGTTATGTTCTAGTTTTCCCCGTCGCCAAATTGTTATGTTCTAGTTTTCCCCGTCGCCAAATTGTTATGTACTCGTCGCTAAATTATTGTTATGGACTGGTCGAGAAACTAATAGTCCTGACGCGAGAAGGCGGAAATCAGAAGACCACTAGGTTTGCGATGATACTTCTATTGTCCAAACACAAGGAGACGAAAATAAATGGTCTCACACCAAAGTGGTAAGTAAGTAAAGTAGTTGTATAGTAGTTCACACAAATTGTGAATGCGAATATATATAAATAATTCAGACAAGCGTGGGAAAAATCATTAGACAGTCTTAACATGAATGGCTAATTATAATGGAGTGTCGATCCAATTATACATAGCGAATATAGCAGACATGCCAACAAACATATATGGATATATGTCACCAAGCAACGGACTGTCAACAAACACTCATATTATATATAATATAATATAAGGAGAATACACATTATTAAAGGAGACAAGTCCATACAAGTGAAGTGGTCACAGACTAAGCGAGCAAACAGAAAGAGAGACCAACATGCACACACACACCTAAATATATATATGTGGATACATATCACTTCAGTAGCATAACCTTGTTCTCTGCTGTCATTTTTAGCCGGCTGCAAAGTATCCCTTAAGTTTTCATTCCCTCGCCTTACATAATCCACCCTTCATGTCATGTTCAGATTGTCATTATCTGTTGAGTGGTAGCTTCTTAGTTGATTCGTTACCAGAGTTCGCTTTTTTCTTGTTCCCTCGTAGCTGACCATATGATTTTTAGTATATCGAGCAAGTGATGACAGTTGTTGATAGCAATTGGCAGAGTAGCCTGCTTCTTGTGAAACTGATCAAGTCTCTGAACCATATACAGATAAGCACTGATTGCATATTAATGTTCAAAATTCGTACCTTTTTCCACTCCCTTTTGCTGAGTGCTTCAGATCTCCACATTAATTCCAACATTACAATAATGATAGTTTGTCTCACTTTTTCCATCTCCTGTCTGGCTTTGACATCTTGTAGTTGAAATGATTCTGCTTAGTTGAGTGAAAGAGGTGATGACGTTTTCCTTCAAATTTCTCCCATTGGTGGTGATTAGTGCTTGTTGTTGTTAACTAGGTGTCTTTATCTCCTCTGTTTTCTATGCGTTCATATTTGAAGTTCTGTCTTCATTGTTTCTTCTGCGAAGTTGTTTGTTTCCACTTGCAGATCTTCGATTTTGAGATATTTCACTATTGATTTAGCGTAACTGTAACGTGTTTTAGTTAAAACTGTAAGCTTTTTAATTACTAGGATATGTGGTTCAATCTTCTTATTATTGCAAGACTGGTGATCACAAGATATGTGTAATTGGTAGTCTAGTAAACAAATATATGTGCATATGTAGAGATAATTGGATTTAGTAAATCTCGTCACGAGGCAAATATCAGTTAGAGGTAGTTCACTGAAAACCGGGGGACACTGGACAGCTGTCTTTCCTAATAGCTTGGATCTCTTCAAGAGTTCGCACCCACATTCTCATCAAGAATCGAACCTAGGACCCTTAAGTTACCAGGCTGCCAAGATCGGTGACTATTCATCCATTCCACTTCGGCTGGAATTCAGTGACTCGTGAATCCCAACTTTTGTCAATCTGTTGATTGTGATATATAGCGCTGCTCATAACCAATGCCTTCAACCGTACTGACCACGACTCCTCGGTATCATTTCAGGAAATCCACTCAGTAGTCGTCATCACTGAACCGACCATCGATATTTTAAATTATGGATATTTTTGTAGAAATTTGGCTTACTTTCAACCTAGATTTCATCAATCACTGCTGATGAGTCATAGACTATGCTGAAACACCTCTCCATTTTTTCTCTAGTATTCTATTATCTGTAAATGATGTTGATTTGTAGTGCACCATTTTGGGGTGTATACATGTCATTATTCTTCATTACTTCTAATATTTTGAGTTACACTTGAGAGCATGTAATGACCTTATTTTTATGTAAGGTGGTTCGAATACAAATCAATCTATGAGGTTTACGAAGCCAGTATCGATTGAGATGGCTAGGGCGTGTGTTGCTCATGTTTACCTATCGCCTTCTTCGTTAAACAATGGTAGCTGATGTGTTGAACATCCTGCTTTAAATATGGACTACCAAAATACTCAGTCATTATGTATTGCATATAATTTCTCTTATTCAGTATTTAAAATGTCTACAATCTGCTGATCCACAAGTTCCTACTAAACTTGGGAAAAAGCAAAATTGTAGGTGGCAGCGTATTCCAACACATGATATAGGTGTCCCTGATATTCTCAGTACACACTGTCACCACGTAAGCGATAAAACTGATTACTCGAGTGTCTTCTCCTTGGGTCAGACAGTGTACTTCTGTGCCTTTCTTAATTGACTTTCAACCAAGTGTTGTGCATTTCTCGAAGGGGGGAGGCAGAGAAGCAAGGTTTTTTAGGGGATTGATTTTTTGTTTCAGGTCAGACAGCAGTGTGTCGCTCGATTTTCTGTCAGTTACTGTTTTACTTGAAGGTCTTGGATAAATAGGAACTATTAGGTAATAATTTCCACTGAAAGTTATACACATTATATAAACACTCTTCAAAACAAAGCTATCTTTATATGAGGAAAAATCAAATAATGGCATCAGTGTCATAGATGGAGGTGTAGACCGCCTGGTTGAAGTCCTCAGGATGCTAAGAACCAATTGCTAGAGACTATTGATGGTATGGTGTGAACCCGTTTTCAGTAGTTCATCCATTCGTTGTTATATCCTAGATCCATTGAGTCCTCACGTTCCATGTAATTATTCATTCTACTGGAAATTTCCGGTCACTACAGTTCTTCGGAGTTTCTTTTCTTTACCTTTTTGCTATGTATACAGTGTATTAACTTCTTCATTTCTAGGCAGAGCTCTAGGCTGAACCTCAGTTAGTTAGTTATTACTTGAATTTCCTTTTAGATTTCAAGATAGTTTCCCCGTCATTTCCATCAATGCAAACCATGGAGCACTGGACATCTGTTTCCTCCCAATTTGGGGCTCCTTACTAGTTCTCACCAACAGTCCCATTGTAGAAATCGAATTCAGGACCAGTCGTATGAGGCTGAGTGTTCAATAGGCTCAACTTTTGGCCTGAAAATCCTAGTTTTGATACCCCAAAGGTAGATTGGTGTGTATTGATGATGAGTCACAAACTAGGACGAAACAGTTCTTTTGCTTCCAACGGTTCTTCAACTGATGTGTGGATTGAAATAGGTGTTCGCCGATTGCTAAAACTCTCTTCCTGATCTTAGAATTAAAATTGCCCATAAAATAAGCAATAAAACAGTGTTGCAATTAGTTTTTACCCTTCAATGTTAGGCATGCGAATTCATAACTCATTAAAAATTACCAGTCTACAATTTAATTGTATGCATTTTGTTTAGGGGTAAATTTGCCTTCTTGGAGAATTTAAGCTGTCGTATCCGTCCAGGTTGTCGTGATCATCCTGCCTGGCCTGATGGTATTTGTACAAAATGTCAACCGAATCCAGTAACCTTAGAAATTCAAGCATATCGTCATGTGGATTTTGTACAATTTGAAAATCCTCAATTAATGGATACATTTCTGGACTATTGGCGACAGACTAATTGTCAACGTATCGGTATTCTACTTGGACGTTATGCTCACTTTGATGCACCCGGTTCCCCACCATTGGCAATAAAAGCTGTTGTCGCTGCAATTTATGAACCAGCTCAAGTAAGCAATTTAGGTTTCATGACTCTTTTGTTCTCGAATCAAAACTGGTAGCATTTCTTTCCTGATATGGATTTAAAAGACAAACAATAAGTGTTAGTGAAACGGGATTTAATCAATTCATCAAATTTTTTTCGATTTCTTCACCGGAATACACACACTACTCTCTCTCTCTCGTCGATATCCTGAAACATTTTCAACTGTGTATATCAATATGTGGTTGTGTGGAGGCAAATAAATAGGCGATTGTCTACTTGCATGACAGAGAATTTGTCTCCAAGTGGTTGAAAAAAAAGGAAACACACGTTGGAACCAAGGTACTATAAAACACAGCTGAGGAACAAAATGTGTCTTATGGACTAAGAGGTATGAGGTATTGACACGCAAGACTTTCAGTCTTATTGATGAATCCTCTATGTGCGTTGATCATTTTTGTTCAACTGTATGTATGAATGAGATTACAGTCTGTGGCAGTCAGATATCTGATGGTTAAAATTCAGCTACGTTGGTCAAATTTTTCATGTACACTAGACTATGAGCCTCACATTATTCATAGTACTTCTCACTTACTGGAATGGGGAACCTGTTACAGCTATGAACTGAAGTCAAGGAGTCACATCTTCACCGGTGTATGGCTCGCTTAAGTTGTGAAAATCTAAACTAATTATTTGTGCTCATTCAAAGTTTGTTAATTACCAGTCTGCTGTTTTAGATTTGGTCATTCGATTGAGTTAATTAGTCAGTGAGCGCGTCCACTGTAATCTCTATTATCATTCACATTATAGATAGAGATCAGTTGAATAGGTGAGAAAAGAATGTTAAATATCGTTCAACTATCACTCAGTATATTTAGCAGGGCTGAATATTTTAAAGTGAGCTAAAATCTCTACTTTGGTAGTTCAGTGATAGGTAAAACACTCGTCAACCACATGCGTGAGATCCAGGTCCGACTTCCGGCCAACACAATCTCCTTAATCTCCCCTAGTGGGATGTATGCCTGATAAAGTGAGAAAATTGTACCTGAGACTGACTGCCTAAATCCCCTAAAAACGAAACAATACCACCTCCAGTGAAACTTCATATCCTGAAGCCCCATTTTCCATCTGGGACGAAAAGAAATCAATGTGTTTTTGTACTATTTCCCCCATGAGACTAAGTTTAGGCAAATAGATAGAGATCTCCACATAAAAGGACATGTGTACTACATATAGGTCATTAAAATCTCTCTTGATAACTTTCCGATTGATCTATGATCATCATTAATATATGTATTACTATTTCTTCAATAGGAATCCACATCTAGATCAGTGAAATTGACTGATCCACTTGACAGAGTTTTTCCAAAACATGCTGCAGAAGTTGCTAAACGAATCGGTCTACAACCTGTTGGATGGATTTTTACAGATTTAGTTGCTCAAAATCCAGGTGGCAATGGCGTAGTGAAGCATTTTCGTGGGACTGTTGTAAGTTTAATTGTTCTTTGTTATTTTTTTTATTTTTTTTTGAGCAATTAATTTATATTCCACCAATGTAATGCTTTAGTTTTGAATAAGATAAGAGACGAAATTCTCATGTCTTTTCTAAAAGGTAGATTGTTGAAAGGTGGTTCTCAAGTAGACTGTTTATCTAATTTGAAAGCAGTCAAAGCTCTACAAAACTAGCACTTGGAAATGAATTTATATTCCCACCCCGTACCCCTCACACACACACCATTATAGTGATGACTGACTACGAATTAGACTTCTTGGAGTGTCTAGTGAGAAGTTGTGACCATCAGGATCCATCAAGCTGGTTGTATGGATAAGTGTTCATCGATTATTATATCATTGGTTGACGGTAGCGCTATATATCGGCAGGTGACAGAGATATTTAATTGGTGGAATTCAGGATGCGCATCTCGCCCTATTTTTGACTCGTCAGCGGGATGTACCTGCATTTCTCGGCGAGTGATCATGTTCCCACCGAGGCTCGTACCCAGTCAACCTGAGACCGAGCACTTCGGTCCAGTCAATCGACGGGGAAATCTAAAATTCGATGAAATTAATATGACCTGTTGCACGAAAGGTGGCTCTCATGGCCCAAGTGGTCTAGTGGATAACGCTTTGGCGTTTAGAACTATGGTCACTGGGTTGGAGCCTCAGTGGGAACATCATCACTCACCGAGAAATGCATGTACATCCGGCCGGTGAGTACCAAATAGGACGAAATGCGCGTTGTCGTGGATTTCACTGCTAGTCACCATCCACCAATTAAATACTAATTAAATGCCCAGACATCGTCGAAGCATCTGCACAAGAAGGCGGCATGTCAACCTGAGAGCGAGCACTTCGGTCCAATCAATCGACGGGAAAATCTAAAATTCAATGAGATTGACAGAGATGTTAGAACTCATGAGCCTCCTGAATTCTATTTTCCACTGACTAATTGGCAACGTGTTCACCTTTTTAACCGCCAAGTGTCATGGATGTATACTGTTGAAGAGAGTCTCGGACTAGGAAGAAAATGACTGTCTAGTACTCCAGTAGTGGTTTTCAATAGGTCTATTGCTGATAATGGTTCATAATGTAGCCTAACTGGAAATATTCTAATTTTTCTTCACTAAAGTAACCTAAGTGTGATGACTGAATACCACTTTCATAGATATTCAGTTTTAACGAGAAATAAGTCGAACTTTATTACAAGTTTCCGAACTTCGAAATTGGACTTAACAATTGGTATCTTTAAAGTCAGTATTACCTGTGGAATGCAAGACTTATATATTCCCTTCTACTATTTCATGGTTCAATAGCCTAAAAGTTTTGTGCTTTTGAGTTTTGGAACATAGTGCGGCGTGTTTAACTGTCAGTAGGAAGACTATGATTTAGTAAAGAATATTCAAGTTATCATTTCATTTTAATCCTTTGCGCTTTCCGTGTGGAATACACATAGTAGAAGGCTTCAATGCCCGGATATCTGACGTCTCAGCAGCAGTGGTGCTTAGCGTTTTACGGGTTAGGGGTGTCAGCCTCACATCGAATCCTGCCTGTCGATCGGCCTTTCAATCGGCTAAGCGACGTTTAAGTATATATCGGCTGGGATTGTACCTTGGGCCATATGAGGCGTGGTTGGTGAGTATTCTACCACTGGGACCATTGACGCAGTGAAGAACATCTCTAAAGAATGAGAAGAAATGTACATTTTGGGATTGACATTTCCCTAATAACCAGCACTAAATATGTGATATGTGTAACGCTTCATTTCTTGATTGTTTTCACAGTTGTCATAGAAATACATGTGTCTGTTTTCACTCGAGATAGACGATCCCGTTTCATATTCATATATGAAACACTAAATATAATCAGTGTGAATTTAATAATCACATACGACAACATCCATTCAGCCAAATATGTTACTTTTAAAGATTAATACAGTTTATGAAGTAGGTTATTGTTCTCCCTCCCCCCCCTCGCTTCTTTAATTATCATTTTGGCAGTATCGTTTCAACTACAGGGGGAGGGTTGGTAGATGGCACAGATGAGGATGCCAAAGCCAACTAGGGTCGAATCGGATCGGAAAAGCGAAATAGGCGGCGTTCTTTGCATAAAACTCTCTTTGAAGAACCGAATTACTTAGCACAAAATGTAAGAAGGGAGTATGTTTCACGATATTATCATCAAGGACCTAGTACTTCACCGGGAACATTTTCAACAGGCTACTTGAAAATCTTCATTAACAGCTGCTTTCTCATAATATTTGACGATCGAACATCACGAAAGGTTGATCAATAGGGAGTTCTATGAATAAACCAGCTAACAACCTATTGTCTAACAAATGAACAGAAAATAATGAAGGTCACTTGGATGTAAGACTAATGGAACCTTCAAGTGACGTCACATGTCAGGCTTTCTAGTGAAAACTGAATGAAAAGCAACTGGTTGGGTTTGGGACAATGACATACAGAAGATCATGAAATGTGGAAAAAACCGATGTTTGTGATCAATCGTGGAAATGGTAACAGGGAATTTTGCATCGAAGTACAGTAGTTTAGGTTGTCAGCCACCGTCCAGCACGCAAATGGTGGAGGAAAAAGAGCGAAGCTAAACTGTCAAAGCTTGTAAAACCAATCAGAATTTAGATGGAAGAAAAGTCATATAGTCATTGAGGACAGTTTCATCAATATGAACGATCGCGCTAACCTTACGTCTCCTCCGAGTAAGGTGGTGATTCTTTCCAACCTGCATAATGCTGTGTTTCTACAATCCTGATACTATATTACTGCAGAGACACCAGACTGTTTTCCATCTCAACTGGTACTGCCCTTAAAACAGGCCTTTGAGAAGTCCAACAATATATATGAACCGTAGGATATTTGACGAAGACAGCTTAGATTTCGAGGAAAAAATACCTGAAGAATAAGTGAAATACTGCACACCTATCCTTACAAACCGATTTTCTCTTATAATATCAATGACATGCATAGCAGGTTTTATGGCCCATATTGTGATAGCCTCCCTCAACCCACCATACACACAAAGAAGTCTTCGTCACTCTAATTAATTCCTCATTAACACAGTAGTTAGATACTCGATCTTCATGGAACAAATTGACCAAAGCCATAAAGGCAGGCTTAATTTCGATCCGGAATAATCTCCCGCAATATCTTTCCAACCTGATTGGCTCTTCAAGGTCAACTGTTGGAAGACCTTGACTTTGGCTACGATAGTTTACTTCGTCGAAAAAAAATATTCCAGAGAACTATTATGAACAGAAATGTATATGGCATTCATAGCACTTTAGGTTAGGCGTCGAGTGCTAGGTAAGGAGGGGAAATCAAGCGACGAGGCTGTGAAGCTACATTGACTGAGATGGTTGGCACATGTGTTACGTATGCCTAGTCATCGCCTTCCTCGACGACCAATGTTAGCTGACATAGGGTCAGGCTGGAAAAGAGCTAGTGGTGGTCAAGCCAAAATATGGCACCAGTCAATGAAATCTACAACAGTTAGTCTAAGCCACGTAGGAAGGTGTAGACTTTCTGACTGGTTGGGGTCCTCGGGACGGTAAAAACCGATGGTTGGAAACAATTGGTGATATGGCTCAAAATCCACTCCTTGTGACTTATGATTTCCAATGAAACTGTTTTGTTCTTCGTTATTACTCTTCCTTTGTCTCACACCTCTCTTTACTGTCTCTAATATGCGTTTCTTCTACTTTCTTCTCTTCCTTTGTGTGCTATATGGAGGGAGTATGGTGACTTGAAGTGCCGCACATCGGTGCAAACTTCTATGTCGAAAAAAGATGGTCAGACATATATGGCATGAAGAACAGTAATATATGGAAATATGGTGATTCAATCAGAGAGTGAATGCATCTGCACGATTCATTGGTCCTTAGCATCCCTCGGTTCCCAACCAGGTAGTCTACACCCCTCCACTCCCCCACACACCTCTGTGTGTGGCTCATAAATGGAATTTATAAATCCTACTGGGAAAACAAACCCATAAGGAATAATGAAAATCTAAGCCAATCAATTATAGTTGCTGAAACAGCAATGTGAATAATCACTTTTTTTGATTTGAAAATAAGCAAATAAAGATTTTTAAGTTCTCATGTTTTATTTTCCCTTTTAATGGTTAAGAGTGAAACATGCATTCTTTTCTTCCCCATATCCCATGTATATATATAGGACACATTCTTTTTAAGCGCTGAAGAGTGTATCACAGCTGCACGCTTTCAAAATTTGCATCCAAATATCTGTCGTCTTAGTCGAGATGGGTGTTTCGGATCGAAATTTGTCACTGTTGTCGTCACCGCTGATGCATCAAATCATATTCATTTTGAAGCTTATCAAGTGAGTAATCAAGCTATGGCATTGGAGAAGGATAATATTCTAGTACCAACATATGATGCACCTGAATTGGGTTATATTCGAGAGACTACAAGAGAACAATTTGTACCGGAAGTATTTTATGCGGTAGGTGGTAGTGGTGGTGTTTCATTTATTTATCATTTTAATTTTCTGTTATTTAACTGTCAGTCATTCAGAACTTGAACATTTTAACTAGCTTAAGCTGATTCCGGTGGTTCGTGTCTGATGACGTTAGTGTATCGAATGAGTTAGTGGTCATCCGATTACTCATTTTCACTCAATTAGTAGTATGTACCTTCATGTACTATTGTTAATTACTCTTTATTGAATTATCCTACCTTGCATATATATTCATCTTTCACCAATGGTCAAGGTGAGAGTTGTCACCACTGAATATCTGTGCCAAACGCTAACTGAATAATCAATTGGTTACGGGATTTCATCATGAGTTGATATCGGTCAGAGTACTACTGAAAATATAGCAGGGAGTAATGGATAGCTGTTTCTTCCCAATCAGTACGCACCCACTACAAGAGTTTGAACCCATAACCTTCCATTTACAAGGCGACTGCGTAGACCATTCAGCCACTCTGGGACCTCCTGATCCAATAGCTTGTACATTCTAACTTCTGCCAATTCTAAGAGCTCGCTCTGTAACCTGTAAGTCCTGGGTTCTTACCCCGGCGGGTGCATACTGATGTGAAGAGCCCCCCGACAATTGAAGGAAGAAATAGCTATCTAATATGCTCAGTTGATTTTTGCGATAGCTCTCTAATTGATGTCAGCTCATGAGATAAAATCCTGTAGCCAATCGAATTCCTGCAAACCAACATTCGAATAATCAATAGTGCATCAGTTGAATTTGTTGCACTTTTTAAAAGTGCATATTAAGTCACAAGGAAGAAATGCAATAGGAAGAATGATTCTGACAAAGATTTAATGAATGTGTAAGTTCACAAGAAGTGAATTCACTTGAACCGTTGAAAATGATTTTGAGTCATGTTACCAACACTCGCCAATTATTTCTTCTTAGTATCTCTACAAAACTATGTATTTCCTTATAAACATTCTCATTGTTATATTATTATTCCTTTAGATTTTAAGCGAAACAGGACTTTATTAGCAGCATTCCTTGATCTTATCTTGTTATCTTCAGTCCTCTGTGGCTGGCTGGCTCCATGGTCGCCCATAATCTCTAACCGTTATCTCACACGATTTCCTCTATGTTACCTTCATATCTATGCACAAATTGTCGCTTCCAATTCGAGTTCCACTTTAGGACTAACCTGGTGCGTTATTTCGTTCAACGAGTGTCCTCAGTGTATGACCAATCCATCTCCATTTTCTCTTGTGTATATCTGTTGATCAATAGGTCTCTTGGTTGGTTCGTTTTCCAGCCAGAGTTCCTCGTTGACTGGCAATTGGATGCAACGAAAGCAGCTACAGTGCCACCTGTTAGAGATTATCTTGGTGACGAATGAGCCAACTCTAAACACAATCACTAGTGCTATTACAATATTCACTCGATGTAATCTTATTCAACCGATGGTATTTTTCACTTAGCATACGTTAAACAAATATCGCAAAAAAACACACCGCGGTGCTACATACTACTAACAGATTGATATGGGTAGTTGCAAACCACTCAAATCAAACTATAGTGCTTAGCTGACACATTAGTTATGATACAGATGCCCAAGCAAAAGCCAATCGACTGCTATTCCATTTAGCGAAAATGTTCCTGGTTACCGTACAACCATCTACATTTCCATACAGTGAACAATGAGCTGCACTTCATGTATGGAGGGGAAATGACACTGACTAACTTAACGAACCTCTGTAGGTGGAGTGGGAATCAAGCCCGTGAAGACCTGGTTGGAGGTTGAACACCTACGTCAATGGGTCACAGGTTCATTCCATATCCTATAACTTTGACTTGGTTTAGTTGGTACTGTTGTATTATAATATTCATAGATTTATGACTGTAGAACTTGAAGAAGAAGAAGTTATTGACAAACAATATTTTCCCTCAAAATGTTTCTTGCTTTGAAGCCAAAGCAGATGGTGAATAACCACCTTGAACTGTGTGTGTGTGTAACTTTTGCTAATTGTCAGAGAATAGAAATAATCGGTCATGTCCACTTCATCTATCTTTTGTCTCATGGTGGAATGCAATCCAAATGACTGAAACTCTCTGGTCCTTAACTATTGAGATAAGGATATTTTACTGCCGTTCATCAAAATGCAACCTTCAAAACATCTTACTACTTAATGATATTTAGTAGTGGAAATAGTGTCCATAAATTTTTTTATTGGCATGTGATTTGCTCGTACCAGTTCGGAATACAGCGAGTTCCAGGCTAAAAATAGAGACGGCAGTTGTACAGCATGTTGGCCACTTGGAAATCTGCATAAGCCCCAATAGACTGATTAGTGATGAAATTTCAGCATGGATACAAAAGGCTTGTGCATCATTAGCCAACATCCGTCATCTCTAGCGAAGACGTGATATCGGGCTATCGATCAAACGACGTGCACACTGTGCACGAGTTCACTTTTTCCTCGTTTTTGGCTGTGAGACAAGGCCATTGAAGATGTGAAAAGGCCAGTTGTCTATGATCACATTTATGGTTGCATAGCCATCTCGTGTGTTAAGCATTTGGTAAGGAGGGGTATTCAATCGATGAGCTTAATAAGCCACATCAATCCAGATGGATAGGGCAAATGTCGATCGTGCGAAGTCGTCGCTTTCCTTGATGTGCAATGCTAGTTGACATATAATTAGGTGGGAAAGGAGTTGGGGATGATCAAACGAAAACCCATCACCATAAAGTTATTGACAGTTGATTTGAAACAGCCAACTAGGTAGGGGTAGACTGTCTGGTTGATGTCCTTGGGACTCTAAAGACCAATAGCTTGCGACCAGTAACGTTCTCAGTGGCGCAGATGTATTCACTCCCTACGATTCCTCATATCCACCAAACCGTCATCTTTTATCCATGGTACTGTTCTTTCTTCCACCCATTACTGCTTATTTTTCCTATTTTCCCTAACTATGCGTGCTGCATGGAGAGTAGTGACGTGGAGTTCTGCACTTTTGTGCTAATTTCTGTGTTAAAGCTCAGTCAGTCGGTCGAATTTTTTATTCGCGAACTTATGTGGTCGCTATAATTTAGTCTACAGCATTAAGTGTAGGTGTTCAACAAAATTCGCTGATAATTGAAATATAATCGCACACATTAGTTATCGATTTCTAAGTACTTTTAGTTTCCTGTGTCTTCTAATTACTTTTATTAGTTTATTAATGCGGATGGTATTTTACATAAAGTGTGCGCGTTAGATCAAGCTGCCCTTAGTCCAAGGAATATCACAATCCTATGGCTGATACCTTGATGTGGTGATCCGGGTTGCATATCGCAATAATCCAACGGGCTGTATTAATTGGAAAGACGTTTTATGGTCTCCCCCGTAAATAATACATGTTCATTGGATATCGGTTAGGTTAAGGACAGTTATTCATCGGTGGATACGTATCTTCTACTATGGTAGGGGTCTGAAGACGAATTCCCAGTGTTTATGACCAGGAGTATAACAGGGGTAACGAGCAGGTTACAAATCCCACCCCTCCATGTTCTATGAAAAAGTGTATTTGGAAAATTCCTGCATCTAAACTTACTTTAAGGCGGTTGAGAACTCAAGAACGGAGCTTTCCTTCGATATGGGCCATGTGGGACCAGTTACAACCGGCTGTCCACCCCCACCCAAGTCACTCAGAACTTATGCCCATTGCTCTTTCAAGTACTTTGTGGAGAAATCAGCCTTCATGGTGTACCATCTAGAAAGTTGAAACCACCCACACGCTTTCGTGGTTTTTAAAAGCATTCTCATGATCACTACCCACCTGTTTGTTTTCTCTTGCCGATAATTCTCTTCCCAAAACAGTTTATTTATCGCCTTTTATTCCGGTGAATATTGCCATCGTTTGTTATAATCTCGTCGCCAACTTCGTACTGAAACCTTCACCAGAACTAAACCATTTATCAGATAGAGAGACAGACATTATTGTTGGAAACACGGGAGACTTCGTTCTAGATACTTGTTGCATCACCATGTGATATATGTATGGAAGAGTCAAGCTTGGTTCTACACTTAACTCCATGTGTCCAACATAATCCTATGCCGAGGGACGGGTAGTGGTAATCATGTCATCCAAATTCGCTCAGTTAACTGTCTATTCGCTTTCCAGCTCCAAGTTTTAGCCTGCTAAGGAACATCATCTCACCTCGTGACCTCTAACAATATACATATATATGTCATATTATAGCTGGTATTGATAAGACATGCTCGTTCTTCAGAAAGTTTGAGAAGAATTTGAATCATTTCTTCGAAACCAGTGTCCTCAGGACATTTTGGCAAAATAAAATTAACATACTTATTAAATTTACTTGTGCGTTGGTGATATAGTGGTTAGGACGCTCGCCGACCATGCACATGGTCCGGGGTTCGATCCCCGACCGACGAACCACTCCTTTACCTCACTGATCTAAAACTAATGCTGGTAAAGAGGAAAGGTTGGACATAAGGCTGGCAACCGCATCCTATAAAATTAAACACTGCTACAGAAACTTTAAGCCACTAGTTTGAAGCCCTATGTTCCACTGGGGAACGTGAAGGAAAGGAAAAAATGTTCACTTTATCCAAGTTTACGAAAGCCGACATGAGTTTTCGTTGCTGTGCTATCTAGTTCGGCCAATTCCACTTTGAATAAATCTTCAAGTCTTCCAAACCATGAATTGGAAGTAATCTCATCTGCGTCATGATTGGATTCTGCTACTGACTCTAGAACAGAATCCAATTTCTCATTATACGAATGACTACAGAGATAATTAATTGGCTGGAGATCCGATGAATTTCATCTGAGATGCTTCATAAGGCTTTCGTTACTGCCACGACAGCAACTAAACTTGCTCAAAACAGAAGGACAGCAATAAAACACTCCTTCAACACTGACTAGATAAAGAGTACTGAATTATACTAGAATTTGGTTCCGTTCCTTACCGAAATTCGCTTTGCCGACACTGGCTTGAATAGCCCCGTCGCCAAATATGTTATCACAGAGTTTTACTGATTTGTTCGTTGTTGTCCGCCTTGAATAGAATTTGTCACCTGACAATTGATCACTTGAGGAATATTCCCAACACTAAGATAGAGAGGTTAGAGTTAAATGTAATAACCTTTATTGCACACAATACAGAGTGAATATCGTTCACACATCCATAAAAATTTAAACCATGAATAAATAATCAATGTCCGATTGATTGTACCATACGGATAACAGCCATAGTTAGTCCGTCCTAACATGTACACATCAATCTGCAGTAAGTTATTTATGTAAAGGATCTGTGGATAATTGTGACTGCGCATGAATGGAAATAAAAGATCCAGGTAATTGAAAAGTGTTATATTGGTCACTTGTACATCTTCAGGACAGAGATATGCGATTTGCTATTGTCTCTTTAACCATCAATTCTGGGTGTCTACATGATATGAATATTATCAGTAGGAGTCATGAATATGCATGAACTTTGACCTTATCAGCATATCTCACACCGACAAATTTGTAATTAAAATTTCATGCGTCAGCAATTAACACACTCAACTATCACATATGTCCAAGCCACGTTTACTTCCAATAGTTTGAAAAAGATATTTGGGCATTAGATATATTATAATTTTCATTGTTGTAATAGTTTTTATATTTCCTAATGAATGAGAACATGAACAAAACGATGTTGTTTTCGCTAACGTTTCGCTATTCACTGCTGCTAGTAGCTTTCTCAAAGCAGCAATATAAACCGGAATTTACAAAATCTCATCAGCTTAGAGCCTCTATTCGACCACCGAGAAATCCAGTTAAACTAGAAAAGCATGAAAAATCATCAGCAATAGGCCGACATGCTATAGAATCAGGCCACAAAACTGATTTTAGCAGTATTGAAATCAGCCTGAAGAATTTCAGTAATCACAAAGAACGTCTGATATCAGAACCACTTCGTATTAAAGGGAATCCAAATTGTCTGAATAGAAATGATGGACAAAGTCGGAATTCAACATGATCCAAGCAACCACCACACTCACTCACTTTCCAACGGTGAAGTAACGAAATCAATACCAATGTGATAAGCTATCTCATTATGTCAACACATACTGTTTATATAATTTCATACACTTATCCGATCCAACAATCTACACCTACCTGGTTTTGTTATCCTTACCAATTGACCAACTGGACGACAGAAAAACGACCTCATGTTGAAGGACGACAGATAAGTTGCAATACATATATGCTGAGATTTTGTAAATTCTCATTTAATAATACTGTGATAAAGCTATTAGCAGCAGCATTAAATATCGAAGTGTCAGTGAAAACAAGAATATCGTTGTGTTTTTCATTCATTGGGAAATACAAAAACGTTTTAGAATAATGCAAACTCAACTACTCCTTATAATTAGAAGACAAAACTGCTTACCACTATACAAATAGGCAATATGACAATAATTTCAGACACCCACTTCCCTTGATTTGTTTGAACAGCGTAAGAACGAAGAAATATTCACAGGGTAATACGAGCTCTCTTGTTTTATTTCGCGGATTCTTATCAACAGCATCCAACCTGAGCAATCTCAAAATATTTTAAGTTACAATAGCTATGACTGAACATACTTTCATCGCAGTGATGTTAAGTTATCCACCCGAAGCATAAATGACATAATCCCGAAATGACATAAGCAGACAAATTATCCATGGTCAGAGAAAGGCTAAATATTTACCATATAATCAGACGAGACGGGGTTGGTGGAGGGGAAGCCGGTAGAGTTCAGATTTCACTAGGATACAGAGCTGACTGGAGACAATACACCAGATTGAACAACAGAGTGACTTTATGCATATGATGATGGAGAGTCCCAGTGGATGGGAGTAAAAAGTAAAATTATAACATAGACAAACAATTCAGAGAATTTAGAAACTTAACAATTAGTGCAACTTAGTAGGTGAAAGTCGAAACCAGGTAAAGTTTTACGCAACGGAACCAAGCAAACAAAAAATGACAGTTTACTAGAATAGTAAGAGATTAGTCACACAAATTTTCTCTTTACAAAGGTTTGGTTGAAATGGCTTCTGCAAAACGAAGACTTTCTTTCTTCGATGATTATTTTGAGTGTTTGACTAATTTCAGGTGTCTGGCAAGTGGATTTAAGAACACCATTCCATCATGTATCAATTCATTTCTGGTGTTCGATTTTGTATTTTATCTCTAGTCAATATAAGCTGAATATATTGAACTCTCCTCCCACATTTCTTGTCTAATTACCCTGCAAATTGTTGGCCTTTATAACACGGAATAGTTTGTCTGCTTACATCAGATCAGAATTATATATATACTGCTTCTGCTTTTTATTGATATTACGACGTCAATTTGATAAAAGTATGTTCAGACAGGCCTTTTCTAATCTATATCTTGGTATTATATGCAGCTGATAAGAATCCATAAAATAAAATGAGAGCTAGTTTTAATCTATGAATATATTTGTTCTTTCTTTTTTTGTTCAAAATATCATATTATATCATTATTGTTTCGTGTGTACACGCGTGTTGTCGTAAATCATGCATTTACATCGTTTAATCGTTAACTTACAAAGCCGTTTTCACTGTAGGAAGTGTAATGCCCACATCTTAACTGATAATTTGTAACTCCTGACAATAACTGGAGGACCCAGCGCTACTTAAAACACAGATCAGTTATACATGTAGTAATTAGTGTATGTGGATGTAGATCGCTAGCTATGTGAGTGTCTAAGGAAAGTGACAAATCTTGAAAATCTTCACGAGAGATCGTCGTGACTAATGCACTGTCTATCATTATAGGATCCATAGACAGATCTCAGACTCGGACAAATCTACACTTATCATTTTCACTCTTCGACAGACTTTTTAACATAGATACTTCTTAATTTGGAGGTGCGTTTGACTACTTCCATGCGTAGTTGTTGTGATGGTGCCTGTTTGTCAAGGGAGTACTAAGAAAAGCATATTATGCGAAGTCAAGAGTCGTACTAGAATTCATGTAGCCATCCACCTTAAAATCTTATAGAGAGTCGTCGTTGGAAGTGACAATAATCAATGGTGTGCGTTTGAGAGGTATGCAGGCTAATCTGATTTGTCAACTTAACCGACGATCGATTTACTATCAACAAAAATGCCTAGTTGATTATGGATCACTCAGATAGTACAATCTTTTTATGACAAAGATGTTGATCCAATCAAATTTGTAATTCATCCTTAGTTCGAGATAAAATTTCTCCACAGTTTCCTTGGAAACAAACCGAAATTATTCATATTTGCTTGACATCATTAATGCCAATCAAGAGAGTGAGCATAATTGAATCACACTACTGACTAATTGAAGTGAGTAGCTGGATACTACTCACATCAGACTGAAGTAATTCAAACACCAGACAGTCATTTCACACTTTTGCAGCCCGAGCTCATCAGCTTCCCTGAATTCAAGTGGTTCGAACGGATTCAGCAGTCTCAGCTGAGTCAGACCGGTTACACCTCTCATGAGCTGGGCTAGCAAACGAGCAACACGCTTATCTAGAATTCACAGCACTTTGATCTGGCTAGCTATCGAGTGAGTACTCTCATACTGTTCATTCCAATCAATCAGTAGTGCATAATATCGAACGAAAACGCTCATTAAGCGTAGACTTCTAAACCACCTGAGAGTTGTGTTTTCTCCCTGTCAAATTAATAATATTGCATAACTGTCCCGATTCAATCCCCAATTTAGTAATTCCGAGTGAAGTAGTTGATTATGTTGAACCCTACTTATGCAAGGAGTTGCGTCGGTCTAAAATCGGCAGGTCGCTTGTGAAGTCCGAAGACGAAATGCATAATGTGCATTTGGCAGATGTCAAGTTCCCTTCTGTTGCTCGTGCTTAGTGTAAAAATCATAGTAAGGTCAGGTGTATAGTATCCAGTTGAGTAAAAAAGGAGAGAAAACCCGCCGATGAGGTTTTATTGTGATTACTAAGACATTTTTTGTGCTTGCTAAGCCACATCCTTCTTCACTTACCAATGTTAGCTGTAATGCAATTATCTTACAGAGTTGTTTGTGGTGATCAGATTGAAAACAAGGCATCAATCGATAAAGTAATTAACCTGTGAGATGAAACACACTGAGTTGTTCAACCTTCAACTACTCAGAAGAGATTTCTCATAATTCAGGTTAAGAGGCAGACATACCATTTGAGTGCTGATAATACTACCCGATTGCCTAGGCTAAAAGTATCTGGAGGAAGAGTCAAACCTGTCACCCATTAGCTGAAAGCTCAGTGCTTAATCCAATGAACTACATCAGTAGGCATCGACTGAAGAGTTGAGGTATTCAGTAGTATGCTTAGAATCAATGCTTGTTTGCAGTCTTGGTGATGTGACTCAAAATCTTTTGACTGCTTTTATCTTCACTCAGGTCCTACCATTTTTAATTTATACTTAATTAATTTATAATTTAATTTAATTCTCTCTCTCTCCCTCTGTATGCACAGCTCAGCTGTATATCTTTGTTCTTTGTAGCTACATGTCTTAGGTGTGTTTTATGATTAAGCACTTTGAGAATCTCTATTTTCACCATTTTAGTAAACTGTAAGTACATTTCTTAGAGTTATTACAAAGAATAAATTTACACGTAAGAAACTGGGATTCACTTAAAGTACTAATACTAAATAAACGAACTTAACAATAACAGTAGAAATATTACCGAGTTCATGTATTTACACACTGAGCTGTACTTTTAAAAATAGTTACAGTTATACGTTCTCTTATCATGCTGATTACTTACATCAAATAATTATACTCGAAAATTTGCTGTTAAACACAACTTTGACTTGCTTGACGCACATCGATAGGACATCAGTTAGCTTTTTAGGTAGGTAGTTGGTTCGAGCTCATCTGATAACGGGGTTATAAGCCAAACATATTTCATGAAGGCTATTGAAGCTAAATGGTTGCATTCTTTCTTTTATGATAGAAAGCGTGAATAATAATAATCTACTTTATTCCGAAAACAGTAATTGTAATCCAGAATGGAATTCTCGGCATTTGTCACAATATTGCATCTGGTTTACTCTAAAATTAACCAGAGTAATTTGTGCACATTTACAGTGTAAACTCAAAAATAAGGTTGTAGCACTGTCTAAATGCATGCGTCACGCCGCGATAATGTTACTGTGTGTTCGTGGTTCCGGAGTAGACTACTCGCCAACTACATACCCACGCACATGATCTTGGTTCGACTGGCAACCGACGCATCCTCTGAAACCTCGCCTAATCGATCGGTAGTAATCCCCTTATAAATGGAAGTTTAGGCATGTGAGTGCGGCTATCAGAAAGAGAAACTGCACGGTCGATATTGAAACTTCAAAGAGTAAATCTTGAAGTTCGGTGTATGTTCCAGTTTTGAATGTAAAGAAAAATTGAAAATTGAACTACTATAAATAGGTTAAAAGATGCATAGGTAAACTTTCAACACATATATTTGTTATGATATTTATTTTATCGGAGCGTATCTTCATTCCGACATCTTTTGTAGTCTATTTTGATCTGACATTTATGCGAATATGCATATAACGTCATGGTTAATCCATAAAAGTCATATTAATTAATTATATGCTGTTTTTGGTTATGTTGCATCGATGTTTTACACTGTCGCATATATTTAGTAACCACGCGTATTTTTGTTCCGTCTTTCATGTTAGATGGCATTATATTAGGCGTTAAGCTGCTATGTAGACGTTGTGAAGTCGTCACCAATCTATTCAAACAACTTTGACTGAAATAACCATTCGGTTGGAAACGAGTTAGGACATCGATCCATTAAGCCAGTTTGTACGTGCCACACGAAGAGGTGTAGGCTACCTGGTTGTGTTTCTAGAGATGCTAAAACCCAAGTAATGTAGTTCAATATCATCTTATTGTAAATCCACTCTGTGATGTTCCATATGCATGAATAATCTTCATGTAGATATTAGTGAAGACATATACACGTAGTTCAGTGAAGAGGCTCCTTTGTGGCGGATTCATTTTCCCCACTTAGCTGTATAATCACATGTAGACACATTTTTGCTTCATGAAAGGCGGAAGTGACAAAAGTGATGAATTGTTACAAGCATAGTAGTCATTATTGGACAATAATACATAAGAGAGAAAAGTTGAAACAGTGTACTAGAGTCCCAAAATTCGATGAATATTTCAATGAATGAGTTGCGGTCAGGAATAAGATAGAAACGAAGGAAAGTAAGGAATTGTGTAAGAGTGGTGAAGAAATTCAAGAGTTATAAGATGTAAGAAACACGAAGAAATGAAATCCAAGTCCGTAGAAATCAACGCGTGATAATAGAATCAGTTGAATAAATCTTTGCAGCAACGTTAAGAGTATTGCTGTCCATTCTTTTATGGGTCTGCTAAATCCTTAAGAACAAGATGTTGTACCTGACCACTTCTGTTTACCTGTTGCTGTAGAGCCAGGTAAATCGGTCGTTCAAAGCATACCCTGTCTAAAAGGATTCAAGAACGGTATCCCACATGGTTACAGAAAGTTGGTTGTGGTTCCATAAGAAGTGTGATTATCGAGCACCTTATCAACACTGGTCATTCCGTCTGAACAAATGCCTTCGTACAAGTCATATACAAAGTGAAAAATAACGTACCAAAGGCGATGCGCTTTCGTTTCCTCTGCATTGCTGAGGCTCTAGGTATTCAGTAAGAGAAATCACAACTATACATACAAAAGGAAGTTATTCAGCCACTCTTACTGTCATGGTGATATGTATCCACTTGATGTGTTTTGTTTTTTGACTGTCTGTTATATTTTGCTATATGTATATGGATCGATATTCCGTTATAACTGACATTATGCTTTTGTCTGTCCACTAACTAAATAAACAATGTATGACCTTGTTATCACATGACATTACAACCAATCATGGTAAGACGTTATCTATTGGTTCATGTATATTGGTCATTTTCATATATGCTTTTGTATTAGACACTTGTACATTATCCTGGTTCACACACATTTCCTACATTCAAGTATCCCTCCACTCACACACTAGTGTGACATTTATTTTCCTTGTTTCGAAAATACAAGTATCATCGTATACCTGGTGGTCTTCAAATTTCCCTCTTTCCGCGTCAGGACTATTAACTACTCGACGAGTGCATAACATAATTGGCGACGGGGAAAACTCTAATAACTCACTCAGCAGCAGTAGATAATACATGGTAACAACTTTATTGATTTTCACTAACTTTTTTGTGTACTTCTTTTTCTCTCTCCTTATAACTCTTGAATTACTTCAGAACTCTTACATAATTTCTTACTTTCCTTCGTTTCTATCTTATTCCTGACTACAGCGCATTCATTGAAATATTCATAATATTGTGGAACTCAAGTACATTTTTTCAACGCCTCTCTTATGTATTAATGTCTAATAATGTCTGTCTGTCTGGATTCAACATAAAACTTGGCACCCAAGTGCAGCACTTCGAGTTGCCACCTTCCAAATAGCACACAGAGGTAGACAAGAAGATGAGTGAAGAGAATCAATAGAGTTTGACAGGTATAAGAGCGGAACAGAATGGGTAATGGTAGAAAGGAATATGAAAGATTACAGAGACTGAATACATCTGCGCTGTCATTGACAACGATTTTGAGCCATGTCACCTATTGTCTCCAGCCATTGATTCCTAGAGTCCCGAGAGCCCCAACTCGGAAGTCTGCATCTCCTTACCTGATTCATTTTAACTGTCAAGGATTTCATGGATTGATGAGGCCATGTTTTTGTTTGGCCACCACTTACTCTTTTCCAACCTGCACCTATATCAGATAGTATTGCCCGTCGGGGGAGGCGATTGTTAGGCATTCGCAGCACGTGACCTAGCCATCTCAATCTATGTAACTTTATAGCCTCGTCGATTGATTTTCCCTGTTTGCCCAACACTCTACGCCTAACGTCAACATTACTTATCTTATGAAACCACCTAACGTGAGAAAGAGATCGCAGACATCTATGATCGAAAGCAGTCAACCTTTTCATTTCTTCAACTCGTATTGACCATGTTTCAGAGCCATAGAGAAGGACGGAGCGAACTGCTGAGTAGTACGCACGTCCCTTGGTTGATAACCGGATGTCACGCCTACGCCAGAGATGGTGTAAGTCAGCGAAAGCAGCTCGAGCTTTTGGGATCCGTGCTGAGATTTCATCGCTAATCAGTCCTTTGGTGCTGATGCAACTTCCCAAATAGGTGAAGTGGTCAACATGTTCTATCACTTCACTCCCTATCACCAAGCTAGGAGTTGACGTAGTCCAGTCCTGTAGCAGCATCTTACATTTTGCAGGGGCGAATCGCATGCCAAACATAAGAAGATTGCTGCTGAAGGTGTTCAGAAGACTCTGCATTTTGTCAGAAGCCTCCCCTAACAGGACTATGTCATCTGCATATTCTAAGTCCATAAGACTATTCCCTGGTAACAATTCGATTCCTAAGTCGTTAAGTTCAGTTAAGGATACTTCCATTAGCATATCTATGATGAAGTTAAACAGAAATGGGGAAAGTGGACATCCTTGTCGGACACCACTGGTTGTTATCAATTCAGATGACAATTCCCCATAAGCCCTTACACGACTACGTGAGTTTGAATAGAGTGCCTTGATTAGTGCAATGTATTTTCTTGGCACTCCCTTCACAGTCAGACATTGCCATAGTACCTTTCGATCCACGGAGTCGAAGGCCGCCTTCAAGTCAAGAAATATGTCTAATAATGACTACTATGCTTGTAAGAATTCATCACTTTTGTCACTTCCGCCTTTCATGAAGCAAAATGTGTCTACATGTGATTATACAGCTAAGTGGGGAAAATGAATCCGCCACAAAGGAGCAGCCTCTCTGTTGAACTACTTGTTTTGTTTTCATTAATCTCCTATATTCATTAAACCATTATTCTTTGTTTTCCACGATACTAATCTTTCTCCCGTTAGATTTCTTCTAATTACAGTAATTCTGAATCTCATTTTAGTCCTTTTTCTTCATTTTTTGTGCTTTATGAAGTGTGTTTAGTTGAACGTCTACAATTCTGTGCAGAGTGTAGTGTTAATTTAGTGGAAAACAACAATTTTTGCTATTTATTCATGTATTATGATTTATTTCCCTTTGATATATCTCGAAGTTTTGTTATACGGGCCGGCCCCTGCATTTGATACCTCGAAATTATAAGGATTAGAAACCCAAGGTTACTGTTATGTTGGCGAGTGTCCAATGAAATTTATGATGCACTTTTCCTCCCTCTCAAAGTTGGTAGTCGTCACCGGGATATGTCCATATCCTCATTGCGTTATTACATTATATCATTATTGTTCCACTAGGTTTTGACTTGAACAAATGACTTCTACAACCCATTTCCATTTTGTTCTATTCTCTGCCGTCTTCTTCATCTAGGCCCACAATTGCCCATAATTTCTCGTCTCCTCCTCGTACTATCTCGTCTATGTCACCCTCGGACGACCCACTCACTGGTAGCCATTCGGATTATACTGGAGCGATGGCTTGACGCACAAATTCATTCGATGGTGGTCTCCTCAGTATCAAGTGTCCAATCCATTTTCTCCTACATGTTAGTTGAACGATATGTTCTTGGTTGGTTCTTCCAATAGTTTCTTTCTCACCGACCATCTGATTTTCACTATACAGCCAGCGCGAAGGCAGCTGTTGATGACAAAAAAGGTTGTAGTGGCCTGTTAGAAAATGCCCTTCGTGATGAACCAAATTTCTGACCCATATAGACGAACTGACTTGGCATATGTGTTGAAAATCCGAATGTTGTTGGTTATGCTGAGTTCAGAGGACTTGCAAACTGATGTAGGTTTGTGTTAACTTTTGGGTTCTGACTTGCTTTGACATCTTCATCAGTTCCACCTTTGTGTAGTTGAAGCGATGCTGCTTAGGCAGATAAGTGAAGAAAGTAACGTCTTTCAAAGTTCCTCCCGTGCTGTTTTTTGTTGTTGGTTGGTAGGTTGTCTTCATCACTTCCGTCTTCTCTATGTTTACCTGAAGTCTCGTCTGCTTTGTCTGCTTTTTCAGCTAGTTTGTTGGTATTCACCTGTAAGTCTTCGAGTCTGTTTGAGTGACATTAAACATAAATCATTTGCAAAATCCATGTCTGCTAGAGTCTTCTCTTCGGTTCAACGTATTCCTGTCTTCTCATTCATAAGCACAATGTGACGCATAATTCTGTCCGCCACAATTAAAAATATCATCGGTGATAATAGACAGTCAGCCTTGTCTTACTCCTGTATTCACTTAGAACACTTCGTTGATTTTTCCGTTGTGGATTATCTGACATGTGGTATAGTCATGTGGCTGTTGAATGAGGTTGATGAAGACTTGAGCAATGCATGGCATAGTGCTGAAGTAGTTTCCAAATTATTTCTCGGTTAACGCTGTCTGTCGAAGACTTTGTCGAATTTGATGACGTTTAGGCAGGGGTTTGTGTGGAATTCCATACTCTGTTCGATAATGATGCATAAAGTTGCAATTTAGTCAGCCTGAAATTCCCAGTGAATCCAGCACTAGGCCATTGAGATTATATGGCTGAAACGACGATAGATGCTGGTCTCGAGTCTCACTAAGAACATCATGACTCACTGAGGAGACAAGATTCAAATAGGAGAAGACACGCCTCTTGGATTCTACTGCGAGGCAACACTGAATCATGAGCTGGTAAAATAATCCTCTTAATTAGAATATGGAGATTTCTCTTCCTGTGTTAATTAACATCCTTTATTAATAATAAATCACTCCTCTCGTTATATTTTTCCTCGTCTACACTTTTACTTTACAGACAAACGATAAATATGGCAATTGTGTAACACGTGTAGCTCGTCCTTTACCAGTGGAATTTTTACTCATCAATATGCCAACAGCTTTCCCAATTGAACCAGCGTATACAATGGCTAAAATACCGGATGACTTTCCTGCTAATTGCCGTTTTCCTATTGAAAATCGTGAATGTCTTGGTCAAATTCAAGTGAGTTTTATACTATCATTATTATTATTAAAACAAAACCTTGGTACATTATGGGATTCAAGAAATGCGCCACACAAAATCTTACAGTTTATACGAGAGGTGTCATACGACCAAGACGCCCAAACTAAAATAGATGGTTGTCTGAAAGAGACCGACCCCGCCACCACACCCAGGTCTTTAACCTGATGTTTGATCCACAAGGCAGTAGGGGAGAGTCAGAAGCTACGCATTCCCATGGTTTCCGGTAACCAAAGCAGGTTCAGACATTATTCAATCCCTTCGGATTGTGAAGCCCATATATACGTGCACTATAGCTTTGGAATCAGTATTTTCCAATTCACCCACCAGATAGACCTACAACATGTCCACCGGTCCGGTTGTAGATGCCGAATGTTCGCATTCATCCTTTCATTTTTGTGAGGAGCAGCCCTTGTTGCCAAGTCAAGGTGGTGAATAAGATTTACCTGGTGGAGGCTGTGAACGCAACACGTGAACAAATAAGAGCCATATGAGAAGATGATATAAGTTCATCCAACTATTCTCAGAAACCAGAAGAAAAGTCATCCTACCACATATATATATATAAAGGATGTTTCTGAAATAATATGTAGAATACTAAAATCATTAGGAACGGATATCACACAAACCAGGACAATCATTTTCATTCAATACTACGTGGAACAAAAGAACCAACAGAGAAAGAAGACAAGATCAAAATTGATCCTATGAACTGTCATAAGTACTATATTGATCAAAGTGGGCATCCTCTTAGACTCAAAGAATGCACTGGCATCATGATGACGGTAGTATTTGGTAGTGAGATTGTCATTTGGAGAAAGGATGAACAGTTATAATGGAATACAGGAGAAACCTTATTGCATTGAAATCTCTACTTGCACATGTTCTCCTGATTATACTTCTATTGTCCTTCCTTTTATGTTTCCTTTGTATTCTTTCACAATGCGTTTCTCATTTCTCCTCTTTCACCGTCTAATGTGTCGCTTGGCTATTCAATATTATTGCAAAAAGCGACATCACACTCTCACAATATCCTACTTATAAAGTTTTGTCAGTAGCACACGTCATACAACTGCTTCTGTTACTACTCCAGTTAAGAATGGTTGTTATGGTGTAGTTTGACTCTGGAACTGCTAAATATCCATATTTCAATATAATTATGTCATTCATATTCGTTATCTAATCTACAGTTAGTTGTCTGTACCTAACTAGCAAAGCATGCCTCACCGCTTTCGGCCAATAGCATAAGAATCTGAGTCCCTCCGCAACCTTAACCCAACCAACTCTGGGTATTCGGGTGGTGCCATCGGCTGTCTTACTACAAGTTTCAGCGTAGATTTGAGAACTCACGACCATTGGTTATCTGTTTTGTCTTAGGTTGAGACTCTTCAGGAGTACACAGTCATGATCCACTCTACAAAGGATTGGACCCAAGACCTTCTGCTGTCAAGGTGAGTCCTTTGACTATTTAGTCACTGAATTCGAATTGAATGATTCACGGGTTGTAATTTCTGTGATTTGGTTATGTTACAATATACCAATGATCCTAATGAATCCGGTCTCTTAACCTGAAGGTTCTGTGTTCACAATTACTGTGTGCTCACTCCTGAAGCAGCCATATACCTGTCAATCCATCTTGATTTTTTCCAGCTGATATATTAATTCTTGACAAAATCTACATCGAAATTGTCTGTATCCGTATTGCATCATGGGGCGACCAGTATCGCTCTGTGTAGATTTCTTCATGCACTTATTCCTCTTTATAATTTTAAACAGCAAAAACCAAATGTTTATATAGAATAATATGAGGTCATCATTTATTCCGTTGGATTCTGTTCAGTTGCTTACAACCTAAAAGTTGGTTATGTAAATGTACACAAAACTTTGTCATACTTGTAATGATCTATATGATTTTTGTTAAGAGGCACACATGTTAATGAACAATGCTCAGAATTTCCACTTATGTAACTTATAAAGGAGATCAAGGTTCAAACAAAATTTCAGACATACAAAATTAATGTTCGGATACATTGAAAACTGAATTACATAGTCAAGACAAGAGGCGAGAAGTTGATGATTGAGATGAAGGGATGAGATATCGAGTCACCAATGCAAAGAAGGACTAATAAGTCAATGTTCCTGAGCACATAATTCAGCTTTTAAAGGTTTAATGGCGATCGCTTCAGTTAATTTGAGTGGAGGAGAGTTGTATTGCTTAATAATAATCTTGAAGGATTTCATGCTGCCTACCTCAAGGCCCGTATCAATAAGATGTCTGGCAATAGCACCGTCCATAGCATTTGTTGCCTTGAGACGTAAATGTTTTGGTACATGTTCAGAGAATCAGCCGAAGATAAGCTCTTCACTCGGTTCCCCCAATTGATACGCAACACTTTTCCTACACAAGGCCCAACCGATAGCTGTTGTCTTGATTTGTCGACTGGTCGGGCTTGTATATCACGGCCGCTTAATGAGCCATGCTGCCTGGGACGTGTGTTCCTGCAGATCTCGCCATGCTAGAAACATTGTTTGGATATTGGTTGGACTAAGAGCAGGTATTACCACAAAGTTAGTCGTTTACACTATGTTCAGCGTATGGCCAGAATATGTATGGTCTTTAGATGACTGGTTCTGTCCTCTGAGGATAAGGTGTTAAAAACAAAAGTCGACCCCGAATATTGTACATTCCGGCTTAGGTTGTGGCGCCCCATAGCCAGCGGTGAGATCCTCATGCAAACACAACTCAATCACACTGTGTGTGTAACACGCCTGTAACTGCCGTCCCCGGCCTCCGCAGTCACGCAGCACTAATACTCCAGTGTAGGCAGTCGTCAAGTAAGGACCACCACCCTGCCACACACTTCCACCAAGTTATAAGGAAGTTTGACCCAATAGAAAAATATCTTAGCATGAAATGATATGACTAATTTCAGCTGTATCGTACAGATGAACAGAGATTGTAAACAGCATTTATACCATCAGATAAATCGAATTAATCACACAATGATTTATTATATTAGTTATTAAATCAATATGCCTTTCCTTCATTTGTAGCATGTTATTTGTTCATTTGTAGTGTGTTATTGTTGTAGTGTCCGTTGATCAGTTGACAAACTGAAATAAAAACTGATTTTTCCGATATTATAAAAATCTTAAAAGGGTGTGTTAGATACATCTGACTCTCGGCATACATGAATTTGTATGCCTGTCTGTCTGCTCGTGTGTGTGTGTGTGTGCGTGAATACCTAATCTTAAGACTGTCATTCCATTCTTCTCTTCTCTATTATTATTACCATCATTGGCCGAATAGTTTTCAAAGTCACATTGCACTATACTTGCATAATGATAATTATTATTCTTGTTCTTATTCATATAATCATTATGCTGGTCGACAATCGATATCACAAAAAGTCACAATGTGAATTAAAGTTCTGTAGATTAATCATGAAGATGAAAATGAAACTAAGTTGAAAATTCATTTTTATTGGTGATTTCTTGATCAAATGAATCATTACATTGACTTGACTATCGTTGTTAACCTGCAATTGTTAAAGTAGAGAGATTATGGAGATTTCTTGATTCGCACTGTTTAATTTGGAAATCCCTATCAAGTCATGTAATCAGAAAAGACATTCGTTCACTGGAGAGTTAATCTCATCTCGGAGATATCATTCTCAAGCTGTACAGTCGCTTATATATTTGGTAAACTATCGTAGCAACAAAAGAAACACTTTCAGAGCTGTGTCTTTAGAAGTGTAAATTTAAGACACTGACTGACTGACCTCAACGTAGAAATTTGCACCGATTTGTAGCATGCTACACTGGAGTTTGAGTCTCCACACATCACTCACCGCACAAAGGCAGAGAAGAAAGTAAAAAAAAACTGCAAAATAGAGACAGTAAACACAGATATGAGGCAAAGGTAATAGCAATATGGAAGAACAAAATACTTTTGTTGGAAAGTTTAATTTACAAGGAGTGGATGCATCTGCACCAGTCATTGAGAGCGATTTTGAGCCATATCAACAATTGTCTCCAGCCATTGGTTTTTACCATCCCCATGGCCCCAACGCGGAAGTCTACACCTACCTAAGGTGGCTAGAACTAACTGTCGTGGATAACAAATTACATATTGTAGAAAGTAATAATCGGGTAGGAGCTAAAGTAAAATTAAATAAGTTGATCGACGTAATATAATTGACGACGTTGAGTGGAATTCAACTGAAATTTGAATGAGAGTCAAGACAACAACAGTGGTGATAAGGGGTAGATTTTTAATAGGGGGGTGAGTGAACAAAATAACACAATTAAAAAACAAAAATTACGTGTTTGGTGTTTGGATAGATCAGGCCGATTGTAGATTTAGTGACTGAACAAACTCCTTTCGTATGCACAGATCAGGATTTAACATGTGAATCGCCATTGCTTTGGAGGTTTAAAGAAGTCCGATTAATACTTTTCCCGCGAGATTCTTACGTATTCTGTAGGTAACTTTGAAGTGCCTTTGTGTGTTAGCTTGGTGTTCAGATTCGATCAGGTGTTCCAGGATAGACCTGCTGGGGAATCTTTATAAAACTGTGACGGTAGGTGTTCGATCTTACGTTTGAATAACAAGTGCTCAGTAAGGCTAAAATATCTAGCTGTACACGAGCAGATGAACTGATAGATACACACTGATGAGGCCGCTAGTGAAAGCTTATCCTTGAGATCCATGCAAATCATTGGCTATATTGTGTAAGTTAGTCAGAGTTCAGTCAGGAAGAAAGTTTCCTTCAGTAAGCGCGACAGGCATCTTCTCAGAATTTCTGCTGATATTGGTAGGGTAATTCTCTAGGGTAGCATTCAACAGAAAATATACTTGATGCAACGACAAGAAAAGAAAACTGACAGTAACTCTGGCTTATAATAATTTTACAGAGAAGTTCATATGGATATATATCCATAATAAACCCTTAGAGCATTGGAAACATAATGTCACTCCCCACTGTATCTACGTGTGGTCAGATTTATGCGGGCAGGACTCATCTATCTTTGAAAGTAAGGGCTTCAGAAGCCAATGGAATCCCCCTGAACCTATTGACACTGAATGCAGACTACTATACCCTTCTATTGCCAAAAAATATTATCGAGACAGGGCGTATCATTTAAACCTATCTATGAAACGCATTTCGGGGTAATCCCTCGCAATTAGGAAGTTTGAACCATCTTTACATGTTCAAAAACAATTCCTAGTCATATTAAACCTTTCTTGGTAAACTTTCTTATGATATCAGGTCAAATGTACTATTATTATCTACCTTCTTTGGTTTATTCATCTCCATTAGTATTTTGACCTTCGATATGGCTTTTTAACTTGACGTATATATCTGTTCCCCTATTGCTTCCTGCTTATATATATGTATGTATATTTCTACAACAAGTACGTGAATAATCAGATTGTTCGAAATGTGTTGCTTGTTAGAATACTTTGCACGATTCACATCAATTACGTTTTCTTACCGCTTTGTCGGAACTGTTTTTCAAAAGGTTGTTTTAGCCTTATTCCCCGAATATAAGTTTTCATCTTCCAAGCTCTATGAGACACATTTATTGTTACGTATGTGGGCTAACGTGATACTATCACTCAATTGCTGAAGCAAAATTAAGTGGAGTGGAATTCAAAAAGTTGTTACCCACTGACTGAAAGTTGAGTCCTTAAGCCAACGACCCATTTCTCCATCATTTTTGAACATATTTATCACTCTCTTGGGTTCTGTGTGGAACAAAACACTTCAACAGCACGTTTCCACTTCGTTCTGTTATCTGCAGTCCTCTTTAGCTGGGACCACGATTGTCCACACGATCTCCATATCGCTATCGAACCCACCCCCAACCCATTGCTTATCAATCGGGTCCCACCCGAGCAGTTGCCTGTCTTCTCGGAGTATGTCTGATCCACATCCTTTGGAATATTTGTTGACCGACATGTTCTTGAGTGATTTTTGTTGCCAACTCTTTCTTACCATCTGATTTTCACTATGCGACCGGCGAAGCCATCTGTTGATAAAAGACTGTTGTGGCCTAATATAGTCTGCTCTTCGTGATGCCCGACATTTCTGACCCATATAGAAGAAGTGAATTGACACTGGTGTCACAAATCCTGACTTTGTTATTTGTACTGATTGCAGATTGATGTCATTCAGGCTTACCTTTCCGATTGTAGTTTTGATATCGTCATCATTATCGGCGGTGTGTATTTGAAACGATGCTGATGACTAGGTGGACAAGTGAAGGAAGCGACATTTTTTCAAATTTATCCCGCTGATAGTAATTCGTGCTTGTTGTTGTCGGTTGTTAGATGATCTTCATCGCCTCCGTCTTCTCAATGTTTACTTAAAGTCTTATCTTCGCTGACTGCTTCTTCTGCCAACTTGTTGGTCTTCACCTGTAAGTTTTCGAGTTTATGTGATATTAGACATAAATCGTCCGTGATGTCCAGATCTTTTAGAGTCTTCTCATCGGCCCACCATATTTGAAGATACTAATGTGACATAAAATATGGCGACCTAGACTGCAGGACTGTAAAGCTACTTAGGGTAGTTAGTTAGCTATTTAGATACATATAAACACTTATTGCATAAGGACTGAACTGATACTACCCACTTGTCAGACTGAAGTTTGTGGAGCGAGATTCGGATCCACAACACATCCCTTAAGGGTCGAATACACTAACCGACCAGCTATATCCCCCATGTGGTGAAGAAAGAGAGTACAATCAACTGCGGTTATTCATCAATGTGAAAAGAGACAGATAAAACTGCCTAAGATTTTCAAAGAGACTTAGTGTGTATTTCAATGCACTGCAACCGAATTTTCACTATGTCATTCAAACCTCATGTCCTTGTTAACATTCTCTCCATACATACTTATATGTAGCTATCGAATCAAAATTAACACAAGTTGTCAGTCCTCAATGTTGCGTGGTGTTAAACCATAACCTTCTATTACTTTGGAGATCACTGAGAACCAGACTTTTTGACATAAGCACTCAGTTGGTATTTGTTTTTACGGGATAGGGTTGCTGGCCTCATGTCCAACTTTCCCTCTTTATCAGCCATTATTGGCTTAGCAAGGTAAAGGAGTGCGTTGACTGGCGATCGAATCACTCTCGTTGGTGGCGAGATTTCTAACCCTGTGCCACCGACGCACAAAAAAAGTATCAAGGCATGCCTATAGCACACAGCCTTCTCCAAAACTTGCACACAACCATCAGGTTGCGTATTATCCCAGTTTGGTGAACTTCGTGTCTCTGTTCTCTCCCTAACTGAATTCTAACTAACTTGTTAGAGATTAAATGCTAACCAACAAATTAACGTTGAGTACCATTATTATTATAAATATTGATATGAAATACATGTGGCCTTAGATACTTTACTGATTAAATTTGTTGTTCCGTATAAACAATGTTGAGTAGCCTTGTGTAAGGGTCCTTATTTTCCATAACATAGTTTATTGTTTTACTGGGATTTTCTTGTTATTGTTGATGTTTGTTTGTTTGCTTATTTTAAAAGCTTAAACACAACAATTGGAAACTTGACTGGGTCATTCATTCATTCATCATTGATTGTTTTACTGGAAAATGTTGTTTTCACCTTTTTGATTGGATGATGACATCTCTGCCTATATTATTAGAATGCATCCATTTGTTATGTGGAAACATTTCTGGTTGCTTTAACAAAGAGAGAAGAAAATATGTAGCGGGAGACTATGAACTTATCTTTCACTATGATTTTAATAATTCTTCCAAACCACTTATTATTATTATTGTTTTGATTACTGTTATTCCCTTAAGTTTCAAATGGAACATAGAGTTTCAACAGCAAAATCTCCATTTCTTCTTGTTCTTTGGAGTCCTGTTTAGCTGGTTCTACGATATCGCCTCCTCTCTGCTATATCTCATCTTTGTCACCTTCCAATACCGTTTTACCACTTGAATTCCACTCGAGGCTGACTTCACCTGCTATGTACTAAGAGTACTTAATAGATATTTTCGCCTAGTTTAGGACTTTTCAAGAGAATTCAGCTGTAGATTCACGGCTGATTGTACCTGGGATCTTTATGTTACACTAGGAGAAAATCCTAATTGACTGTTGTTGTTGTTGTCATTGGCTGGTGAATGATCTTCATTACTGACAGCCTACAATCCGTTAAACAATACCAAAATGCCTTAGCTATAAAACAGAATTTCACCATACTTTTGTTACAGTGACACCAAGTTATTCCATAGGAAATAACGTAAATTCGGAAGAATGTAAGTAATTAAAATTATTCAGTGTTGAAATGGATAATTATTTCAAGGATGTATGGTTTGAGATCATTCGAAGAATATATTTGAAATATCAGGGAGTACTAGACAGATGTTTTCTCCTAGTTTGAGACTTTTCGAGAGAACTCGCCTATAAGTCCACTGATGATTGTACCCAGGATCTTTATTTTGCACTTGGAAGAAATCCTGACTGACTAAAGTTTCAACATGGAAAATTGAACAAAATGTCCGCAGCAGATCAAATAGCCACACTCCATGAAGCTCACAAAGGCAGAAGAAGGAGACAGGAAGAAATGTGATTCTAAAGGGCCATAATAAGCAAAACATTTTGGGATAAAGAATAGTAAAATGGAGATACACTGGGGTTTAATGCATGTAGGGAATCACAAAGAGTGAGTACCGTTGGGGTAGATCTTCAGTCATATCACCACTTCCACTGCGAAGACTCCAATCAGTAAGCCTACACATTCCTACGTGGCTTGAACTAACTGTCAAAGATTTCATCAACTAATCCCAAGTTTTGGTATCAGTCAGTGAATTACTGAAACATAGCTGGGAGTACTTGACAGCTAGCTAGTTTGGAACTCTTCAGTGGAATGCATTATAACAATAATATAACAGTAACCTGCTCTCGTCAAAACCTGACGGTATTCAGATAGCTGACGAATTGACTTCTCTAAAAGGCTAAAAACCAGGAATATTCTATTCGTCTCTAAATTGTGGATCGGCAGAAATCGGAATTCGTGAGTCATTCGATTAGGTCCCAGTGGCTTAATGGTCTAGGAGCTCGCCTTGAAGCAGGAAGGTCCTGGTTTCGAGTCTCAGTGGGTGCGTACTTCCTGATGAGTCCTAAAGTGGGCTGGCAAAATAGCTGTCTAGTATTCCCTGTGGCTGATTTTCTAATGGTTCTCCAACCGATGTCGTCTCACTACGAAATCCAATATTCTAATAAATGAACATGTCTTGTGTATTGTTGAAAAAATATTTTACATTATGCAATACTGAGAGTGTTGGTTTTTATTTTTATCTTCCCTTCTAACACTCATCATGTACCAATCCTAGTCTTCTTTGATACACTTGTTGTAGCGTTTACAATGAACTTAAGATGTTCTAATAAACTACGAGCTCTTGTTTCGCTTCACAGATTCTAATCAGCTACATACACAATCTAGACAATATTTGAATATGAATTATAAAAGGTTTGACTAAACATAGTTATATCGCGGTGACGTCTAGTTATTGATAGAAGGTGTAATCAACAAGATTCCAAGAATGTTGTGTGTCGATGAGTTATTCAGTTTGTAAGAAAGACACACCCACCGAAATTCGAAACCGGGACATTCCGGCTTCAGAGCGAGCTCATACACCACTAAGACGCGATTCGACAGCTCATGAGTTACAACTAGTTATTGGAAGTCCTGTGTCCAATTCCCCGTGGATGCGTTCTGATGGAGAATCCTGAATTATGATGGAACCACTTTCCAGTACTCCCTACTGGTTTCCAGTGGTCCTTTAAATAATAACAATCCCTGACTAAACCTGAAACAAATCAAAGCCGTATGAAGTAGTGTCTCTTGAAAATACACTCGCTGATATATTTCTCTTTGTTCAAACTAATAAAATCAACCGGTTGTCTGAAATTCTTTCTGATGTAATTCTAATCAACCGTTTACTGACTATGATTGTATGCCAAAATTAATGGCTGAACAGGCAAGCATGTAGAAGAGTTTGAAGAAGAATTTACTACAAACAATAGTTCGCTCTGGTTGTTTGTATCCTGAAGTTTATACGAAAGCACTAGATAACTGGTATCAAATCACCAGTTCCAGACAGAAATTATCCAGCAATATGATCGAGATAACTTACTGAATGAAGTGTTCGGATTACAGTTGACCTCTTGTGGAATTGGATGCAATTGTATTTCTATTCCTTTCTGATTTACTCTTTACTCTCTTTGTCTGTGATAAACTATTTTATTTAATTTCAATTTTCAGATTTCGTCACGAACACTAACACCATTTAGGGGAGAGATCATTGGATAGTAAGGATGACTGAACAATTGTTTCGTCCTTTTTCGAGACTTTCGGGGTGTGCACTCATAAATCCCCCAGTGATTGAACTCGACACTTTCAGGTTACGAGACTTATGCTCGTTGATCATTCATCTACCTGGTCTGGAATCCAGTAACTTGTGGTTTCTAAATTTGTCAACTCGTGGAGTAGCACTTTACCCTTGTGGTGTGATGCAAACTGATACGTAACGGTTGAAATCCTTATCAACATTTCAAGTGAACAGTCGGAGAATTAGATTGTCTATTGCTCGAAACGTGGGAATAATCTCATTGGACAACATGTTTAACCTTGGGCTACCAGTCGTTAACCAATCACGACGATTTATTCTGCTCTTACCATCATCTAACCAGTAGAATTTGAATATGGATAAGAATGCATAAATATAATGTTGTTATTTCTTTAATAGAGGGTCTGTCACATCCTCACCAATGCCACAAATGTCCAAATATAAGGATAAAACATGTATTCAGTGCTCCGTGGTTCTCAGTAATCTCTTCAACTAATGTCGGTTCTTGACGAAATCCTACAATCAAAATACTAATTCACATTTATTGTTTCTAGCATTAAAAACAACAAAAAATAACATTACACTTTCTTCATTGCTTATATTTGTAGTATATAATCCCCTGTTTTGTTTCACTCCTGTATTTATTGTTCATAGGATATACCCAGTTTTGCTCGTGTACTGCATAAATTTGGACCAAGTCAAATACACACATGCCTAACTAATTTTCATATTCTTGTATGGTTAGCTGGTAATGATACCCTTGGTTTACAATTATTCAATTCAACTGAAGATGGTAAAGTAAATGAAGATATTCATGGGATAACTGGCCTTTTGAATGCCATAGCTATAGGTTGTTCAGGAAGATCATCAACAAGTGTTAGTGAATCTGAAATAGCTATCAAAAACTGGGCAAATAATTCACCTATATGGGCTACTGTTCAAGAATTGGCTAATGCTGTGGTCTCTGGTATGTACCTTCTTTTTTTGCTGTTTTTCATTCGTTTTACTATAAATTTATATATCGAAGAAAATGGAGGTGGATCGGGAACACGCTTAGGACATCATAAACGAGACCGTCGAGTGGAAGTTGAGTTGGTTACTCGAGATTGGCATAGAGGAGATTGCTTACTGTCTCTATTATGCTTTTCTTGTACTTTCTCCTCTTGCTTTGTGCGCTACATGGAGTGTGGCGACTTGAACTGTCGCACATATGTGCAAAGTTCTATGTCGATAACAGATAGACAGACAGATAGAGGAGACCGTGTCAGAAGGAAATGAAAATCTAGAGGCAATCGTGGATCCAGTTTAAGTGGATTTCAGAGAACAAGATGGAATTGAAATGTGTTGTTGAAGCCCGGGTATTCCACTATAAGCACAAGACTGTCAGTCTGTCTGTTTTCGACATAGAACTTTGCACATATGCACGGCAGTTCAAGTCGCCACACTCCATGTAGCACACAAAGCAAGAGGAGAAAATAGAAAAAATGCATAATAGAGACAGTAAACAGATGTGTGAGACATAAGTCATAGGAAGTGGATGCATCTGCGCCATTGAGAACGATTTTGAGCCATGTCACCAATTGTTTCCGACCATTGGTTTTTACCATCCTGATGTCCCCAACCAGAAAGCCAGTCTACACCTTCCTACGTGACTTAAACTAACTGTTGTGGATTTCATTGACTGGTGCCATATTTTGGCTTGACCACCACTAGCTCTTTTCCAGCCTGACCCTATGTCAGCTAACATTGCCCGTCAGTCGAGGAAGGCGATGACTAGGCATACGTAACACATGTCCTAACCATCTCAGTCGATGTAGCTTCACAGCCTCGTCGATTGATTTCCACTCCTTACCTAGCACTCGACACCTAACCTGAATATTACTCACCTTATTATACCACTTCATACGTGAAATAGAACGCAGGCACCTATGATCAAAGGTGCAAAGGCACAAGAAGACAATAAAAATAATATTGCATACATACATAATCCAATACAGCGTGTGTGGATCGTTCTAGTTCTTTTATGATTGTTGATGAACGTGTTTTAAAAAAAAATACGCAACGACTCTGAAGCTATACGTGTACTACTGATTTACTGGTAGCAGTAGGTGGATACCAATCACCTCGACCAGTAGTGTGTGCTTGTGTTAGTCTCAGGCTGAAGTGATGTAAACACCTAACGATCTTTTCACCTGTTTGTGACCGAGATCATCACTGGTTTTTTTATGTTCGGTTGAACTTTCAGAGAACTGATACATCATCTCAAACCATCTAAACTGGTGGGGTAGTTCACTGAGTCAAGATTCTCAGCTAACAAGTAATACAGTTGCAGATGAAATTTACTATAGAGAGTTTCCTTTAACAAAAAAAAACAGAATTATTCGTCTCTCTGCTGATGAGTTCCACCAAGCACAACACTGCTGTGATGAGCTTGATGCCAAACAAGTGAAACGATTATTGTTCAGAGTTCAAATCACTTCGATCTCTTTTCAGGTAATAAGGAGTGCTAGTGGTAGTATTAATACGACATCACAGATGTTGATTGGCGACGAAATCTCAGCACGGATCCAAAAAGCTCGAGCTGCTGTCGCTGACTTACACCGTCTCTGGCGTAGACGACATCCAGCTATCAACCAAGGGATGTGTGTACTTCTCAGCAGTTCGCTCCCTCCTTCTCTATGGCTCTGAAACATGGTCAATACGAGTTGAAGACATGAAAAGGTTGACTGCTTTCGATCATAGATGTCTGCGATCTCTTTCTCACGTTAGGTGGTTTCATAAGATAAGTAATGTTGACGTTAGGCGTAGAGTGTTGGGCAAACAGGGAAAATCAATCGACGAGGCTATAAAGTTACATAGATTGAGATGGCTAGGTCACGTGCTGCGAATGCCTAACAATCGCCTCCCCCGACGGGCAATACTATCTGATATAGGTGCAGGTTGGAAAAGAGTAAGTGGTGGCCAAACAAAAACATGGCCTCATCAATCCATGAAATCCTTGACAGTTAAACTGAGTCAGGTAGGTAAGGAGATGAAGACTTCCGGGTTGGGGCCCTCGGGACTCTAGGAATCAATGGCTGGAGACAATAGGTGACATGGCTCAAAATCGTTGTCAATGACAGTGCAGATGTATTCAGTCTCTGTAATCTTTCATATTTCTTTCTACCATTACCCATTCTGTTCCGCTCTTATACCTGTCAAACTCTATTGATTCTCTTCACTCATCTTCTTGTCTACCTTTGTGTGCTATTTGGGACATGGCAACTGGAACTGGTGCACTTGGGTGCCAAGTTCTATGTTGAATCCAGACAGACAGGCAGATGACAGCTGTTTGATAATTGTTCAAACGAAACAGCTTTCACAGCTTTGTTCTCAATAGACTGTTTTTAGTATGATTAATTAAAGAAGTTAAATAAAAAGGATTATACAGGTAATATTGTATCGGGGATCAACAATATTTCACTTGGGTGGCACAGTTGTAGAATACTTGCCAACCACATAGGTGGTTCAGGGTTCGATCCCCGGCCGACTCACTCCGAAACCTCGCTAATCCAGTAATAAAACTAGTAAAGAAGGGAAGGTTGGGCATGACTAATATGGAATTGACAAATTCAAGGGATATATTGCAATTACAGGATTGGCCATGAGCTGAAATCATTTAGAGAAACATTAGAAGATCAGGGAATACTGGACAGTTGTTCAGTCCTATTTTTGGCAACTCTTTATCAGTACGCACTCACCACGGGACGGTTATCCTAATCCAGGAGTTTCCGGTCTTTGTCTTTAACCTCACCCTCCCTTTTATAATCTGTAATTTTGCTTGTCTCTTGTTTCTATGATTTGAGTTCAACTCAGTAAATTGTTACCTAACTTACTAGTCACTATGCATCTAACGCACATCTCATCTTTATTATGTAACTCCTTTACCATTTTCTGCCTGTGTGAAAACTATGTAAGTGCAATTTTCTGAGCCATGTTTACTAATTGTGGAACTTTCTGTCAACTGACAACATGTAAAATTTGCAAATATGTTAAAACGTGTCTGTACTTAAACCTCATAACTTATTTAGGCTGTAAGCAGATGACGAGAAGGCAACGAAATAAAAGATGGTACCATATTATTGTGCTAAAACTGTAGTTCTTGTTTTGTTCAAATAACTTGAAAAAGTTGTGTTGATTGAGTAATGCAGCTTATATAAGCGAAGTATACAAAGATAAGCTGGTACATAAGACCAGTGAGGTCCAATTAGATGTCACGTGTGTGGATGGATGTCCCACCAACGACAATGGTTGGGGTCGCGCTAAATCACGAATTGGTAGAAGTTAGAATTCATGAGCCATTGAATCGGGTCCCAGTGGCTGAATGGTATACGAGCTTGCCTTGTAACCGGAAGGTCCTGGGTTCGAATCCCAGTGGGTGCGTACTGCCGACGATTCCCAAACTAGGATGAAATAGCTGTCCAGCACTTCCTGGTTTTCAATGGTTCTCTAACTTATATCAATCCGTGATCAACTCGTAAAACATAACTAATCCTTACAAACCAAAACTTTAGAATGGTACATAAGAATTTGACATTTCCTAATTTGTAGAAATGTCATCGATTTAGTTTAACACGACTTTGAATTATTCTCACTTACCACGAAAAATGTGCCTAGAAATTCAGTTAGCTGGAGGGAAGAAAACAAAACAGTTTCAATTCCACTTATGAGTGAGCGATAATGCAAAAAGAGGTTTCAATTTTCCGTAGGAATGCCTATAGTAGATTAACCAGAATCTGTATGAGTACCAGCTATAGGAGCTTTTAATTCTGTTGAATGATGATTGACTTTATGATGAACATGCCCTAATCATGATACTAATAATTGCTCACCGCTTCAAACGGACACTGTCAATAATCTCCGTTTCAAGTTTCACCCTAATCTTGACTCTCAAGGTGAAACATACGATGAAGAGTGGGAAAAGTATGCATTTTTAATGTAAAGCGATCTGATTGGTCGTTTCAAAGTCATATGTCTGTGGTATCTATTCTTTACTCATGCGATGTGAATAGATTTGAAGACGAATCATTTCGATATATTCCTACACAATTATAATTCAACTGTTTTTCTTTTCAATTCTTAATAGAAATGCCACCTAGTCCTCCAATGCCGACATCTCAATCTGGTTCTTATCATTCTGCAGTTTCTGTTGGCGTAGGCATAACCTCTTCAACACTCAATCCATCAGATTGGTCATCACAGGCAATTGGATCGGTTACTACAGAGTCAAGAACATCTACACGTGACACCGGTAATCATCAACAACACTGGGCATGTTCACACTGTACTTTTCACAATCATCCAGCTGCTGATGAATGTGAAATGTGTCGTCTTCCTCGAAGTGGATGAACCATATCAACTGGCATGCGCATGTATTCACTGAATAACACAGCAACGGAAGAGAGAAAAAAACAGCCTGAATGAAATGAATTATTTCAACTTTGTGATTTTTCTTTAAATTTTCCGAATATTTGTTTCCTTTTATGACCTTTGTGAAGTAAGAAATAAAACTGCCATCTGTTTATGTGTTTGTGTGTGCGCGTGTGTGTGTAAACAACCAATGTCTTTTATTCTCTATGTGAAGAAATATAGATTTTCAGTTGTTTCTTTTTTCACACATATATGTGCCATGGTGTCTTCTTTTATTGAGTGAATTATAGAAGTTTATCTTAGGCACTTATGAAAGTCGGTATTGGTGGATTATTAGCGTGAATAATAACGAGTTTGTCTATATTCAAACCTATCTTAAAGTGTGAAGAATGTGAATCCACCAACGCCGCCTAGCTTTAAAAACAGGTAGTGAAGCCATACGCCGTGTTGAAATTCCATTTCAGCTCCAATGAAATTATTGCTGAAGAAATCTCGGCAGAGATACACAAAACTTTCATGTGGAAATTCACCAACCTACCTACGTCATCCCATCCAAGTTTCGATGAAGGAAGGAGGTTCGGATTGCACAGAAGTTCACTTTGTCCGCCTTCATGGCTGGCTGTGAGACATAGTCGCTGAAAGTGGAATATATGAAAAAGGTTAGCTGTATTTGGCCGCACATGTCCCCGTCCTATCTCACGTGTTAGGTGATATCATATGGAAAGCAATATCAAGGTTAGGGAGTCGAGTGCTATGGGAAGAGGGAAAATCAATCGATGAGGTTGTGGAGTTAGATGGATTAAGATAGCTAGAACATGTATTACGTAGTATTTATTATTTTTTGTTTAAAATACAACTGGTACAATCTGGCACCACACAATATTAGTAAAACAACATATGGGGAAAAATAAGGTGAACAATGAATGAAGGATTTTATCTGAGAAGAAAGCAGTTATGTTTGACAAGACTAAACAGCATACGTCGGATTATTTTCGGAAAGGGAGGAAAGGAGAGAATTGTAGCACGCTGTTCGCCAATGATTTTGTTTCTTGGCATTATCCGATAACTTTTTCAGCCACCGATTCGACTCCAACCAAGGAGTCGTGACTCACCAACTGATGCTAATATCTCCCAAATATCCTTCATCCCACGATGTATTCCACCCTGGCTTTCATGATACGGCTGGAAATCTCATCCGTCATCCCTCCACCAGCCCTCACACAAATGCCCAGGTACACGGACTTATCGACAACTTCACGCGATTCACCTGCAAGAGCGAGTGCAGGTACGTCCTCGTGCATTTAGACGGTGCAAAACACATACCACTACTCACGTCCTCCGTAACTGAGTCCAGAATGTCATCGATAGCATAGATAAAGAGAAGCGGATAGATTGGCCAACCCGGTCTAACCTCACTGTCCGTTGGCAACAGCGATGATACCTGGTTGTATACCATCACTCTACCTGAGGTATTTCTGTATACGAACTTCAGGATATCAACAAACTCCTCAGATACACCCGGTCTCTAACAGACAGTTCTGCCCAACGAAACGAAGGCAGCCCTGATATCAAGAAACCCAACAATTGTTGGCCTGCAATACGTGTGGCGGTGTCTCAACAACTGACGAAGGGTGGACACATGATCAGTGCACCCACAGCCTGAACGAAACCCAGGCTGCTAATCATGAATCGACTTCTCACGTGTTTCGCACAGCCTGTGAAGCAAAACAGCTGTCAATATTTTAGACGCATTTGGTAGCAAACTGATATGGTTGTTGTGTGTGTTACGTCAAACCTTTTTAAAGATGGGGAAGGTGATGACTTCATTCCACATTAATGGCACACCCCAATTTCACGAACTTCCCTGAACAAACCAGTCAAAGCCATGACGAGGATCTCGTCACCATCTTTAAAAAGAGCCGGCAGTAAAATGTGTGGGTTGTATTATGTATGTCTAGCTATCGCCTTCCACAGTGGCGATAGAGGCATAGATTGTAGAAGTCATTTAACCAAAATACGGAGTCAGTGCATAAAGTCTTCGACGGTTGGTTTGAGCCAAGTAGGAAAGTCTAGACTGCCTGGTTGGCGGGTCTTCGGGATGCCAAGAACCAGCGGCATTCACTCATAGTAATCTCCCATTGTCCACTAGACTTTTGTGTTTTTGCATGTCATCATTCATTCACTCACACATTTCTGCTCATAATAGTTTCGTTTGAATCTCTTTACTCTCTATCTTCTTGTGCTAAATGAAGTGTGGCGACTTAAACTGCTGCCTATCTGTGCAAAGTTCTATGTTGAAACCTAGTCAAAATCTGTTGACAAATGTGTTTAAAAAAAGCTAAATAAGGACTTGGCTAAACGTTTCGTGTATTAGACACTAGCCTACTTTCACTTGACTATGGATGCTCTTTCGGTGAACGGTGCAGTCGTCAACACAGTGAAAAGTCATTCCCACCAATAGAGATTACCGAATCACCTTTCTCATCCAACCTTCCCGTTTATTTCTGTTACTTTTCCCTTTCTAATTCCTATCAGCATTATTAGATTTGGTTGCTATATTTTTATACGTCTGATCTTCCTACCTATTTTGCTATTACTACGTCCGTAACCACTGATTTGTAGGAACAGTCAAGTTTTCAGTAATTATGATATTATTATGTCTTTCTACCCGATCTTGATGGTCATTACACTTCGTAATTTTATTAATTTGACCGGGAATAATTCTGCAACTTTCTCACTCATTAACTATAAATACACGAATGTAAAGCCTAGTTTGTGACTTCGTCAGATAGAAAATTCCCTTTTCTACGACCGTCTCTTTAATAATTCCTATAATCCAATGTGCATATTCCGTGAAAATGTTTCGAAATATCTCTTATTGACTTGTTAAACACACTGAAAATTATGTTAAGTACTTTTATCTTCTAACAAGTTGTAGTGTAAACTGCTTATCCCAAATTATTACTATATAATTATTACTATTTCCCTGGCATCTGAACGGTACATAGTGCGTTAATAGTACATCTCCATTTCACCTTGTCCTTTGTAGCAACTGACCATACACTTCCACCTGCACTACACACGAACACCTCCATGTCACTCTCCAACACACAGGCCAAACTTGTCTCCCATTTGGATTCCACTGAACAGCTACCGCGGTGTGTGATATTGCTCAACGCATATCCAATCCATCTCCATTTACTACTACTGCATCAACCTAACTACAGAGGGGTAAAGAGAATGAAAGTGATCTAGAGAATCAGATGTCACACAATCCTCAAGTGTTTCTTACAGTAGTGGCTCTACAAAAAACAATAACTCATCAATTCGGCATTAGGCATATTTAGTTAATTAAATTTTATAAAAATACATCTTCAACTCTTATGAAATTTGTTACAAGTTTTGTGCAATAAAGTTAGTATAATCAACGTTGAATCACACTTAGTGAGTGAAAGTAAATGGTACCAACCAACATTGAGGTTGAATCTGATCATCTGTACAAAAATCATTGACTTTCACAATATCGATTTCCAAGATTTGCCAAGGAAGAAATCACAGGTGTTTCCATCACATTACAATGCAGAGATTCTTTGTATTTGACTAAATACACCATACTTTGCATATCCAAGATCATAGCGTCCAGAGGGTACATCCTTCGCTCATCTCTTGGATGCATATACACTCTACATACGTTCACCGGTTTGTACATCAATCCAGCATCTTAACCTGGCAGATTTATCCAGTGCTTGTATAACCGACTGAATATAACTCCAATGGGATGGGAGTGCTATTAAAGATTCAACTGAAGGGAGGTTTGTCGTTAAACTACTGAACCAATTGGACCATGATTCTCCGATTACAGATAGTTGACAATACTGTACACCCTCGCCTGACTCCAGGTTATATGTTGAATCCTATAAAATAAAACAGTATCGGATTAGAAAAAGAAGCTAAGATATAAAATGCCATGTCAACACCTCTGAAAGTAAAACAAAAGCCCGGTCTGATGCCATTTTGAAACTGCCATTTATCACCACACCAGAATTCAGCTTATGACTTTGTTACCTAGATTATTGTATTCTTAAATGCTGCATTTATTCATTTACTAAGACAAAATTGCCACACTATGGACACCAAGAGAAGCGTCACACAAAATCTCATAGTTTGTATGATCGCCAAGATACTGCTCGGATTCTTAGACCGGAGCAAGTGGTTGTCTTAGGGTGCCACTTCCCGAGCCTTCAATTTGAAGTCTGACCCATAAGGTAGTGAGGCAGAGTCAGACGCTACGTCTCCGCAGTTTTCAGTGGACAAAACAGATTCGTACACTGTTTGATCCTTTCAGATTCTCGAGCCAAGGTACACCCCAGAATATGTAGGAATCAGGGTTTTCCAGCTTTCCTAGGTAAACCTACAAGTTCACCAGTCCGGTAGTGAGCGCCAGATGTTCGCATCAACTCCTCCACTTCTATAAGGAACAACCCGTCCGCGTGAAGGCAGTAAGTAGGACTCATCTGGCAGAAGCTATGAACGTATGGACGCTTGACAGCATCTCGAGAGGAAGACTGAAGTCTACCACCCTCAGCCATACTTTCAAAATCTGAATCGGATATAATCAATATTTCCGTTACCAGGTTTTAAAAATATAAACCGTTCGACTCAATAATCGCACGTGTACTACGAATTGTCCTTAAAAATACTGTCCAGATCACACATTCAAAGTAGTTTAATTCAAACTATGAATTTTGACAAAACAATAATACATCATTTAATCTGAAACGTTGAAGACATTCTCATCACGCATGTACTCATAATATGTATCTATATAAAAGTTAGCAGTATGAAAGGTCAAAACTAAGTCAATACAAAAAAAGCTGTTTGAGGGTCAAAATCACAGTTGATGTGAGAAAAAAACCAAACGGTGAAGATATTATTGCGTGAAATACACCTCCGGTTCAGAATTGGATTACAAAGGCAGGCTCAAAGTAATAATGAATAATTTCGAAACAAGTGCAACAGGTTTAAGCCCTTTTAGGGCTTAGGCGTCAACAAACTGGTGTTTAACCTAAACCTCTTTCACATATATAGTTCTAAAGACAATGACCCGTCTATATGATGTGCTTTGCGATAGATGACGTTGGACGTCTGCTTCCAGGATTCATTGAATCAAACGGCTTTATTTGCAGAAGTTACGCAGATGATAAATCGTAACACATCGACAGATGACACACGAATTCTTACAATAAAAAGTAGCATATTGTTGACATACGTAGAAGGAAACAATGACTGCTTGTCACCTTTAGATGAACTCATAAACTTACCAACAGGATGGGTCAAGAAGACGACTAGTCTTTTCCGACGGGACAGTATCTAAATTGCTATAGTTTCTGTCTACTCCAGTATAAAAAGGCGTTAGTAAAATGCTTGTTTAGATGTATTCAATACTTATGTACAGAGGATATCATTTAAGAAGAAATGCGAAACCCCACTAAAATATTCTAATTATCTCCTGAAATCCATCAAAAGCTATAGAACCGTCCACCAATCAACTCTCGTAAAAGATGTTTATATAGCCTTGACATTTAAGGGCGATTACCAAAAAATCAGATCACCAAACAAGGAATCAGAGCCACAATCGGTAAGACTTATTATGCAGCTAAACTCATTTTCTTTGGGAAAGTGGGATTAATTCTGTTCTGTAAAAAAAAACATCTGAACGATAATGCCATATGGCACTTCGTTTACCAATTAGCGTGTATATGCGGTGACACGCATATTGGAGGAGCCATCCATCTCTGCAGATAAGGGCTATAGAACATATTACTAGGTGCCTGTAAGAACAATCGCAATTGATGCAATTCATAATCTGCTCACTTGAAACTAGGTCTAGCCTCAATATTGCTCACTTCATTGTGCTACTTAACACGGGAGACAGAGAACGAACACCGATCATAAAAGACAAGTGTCATCCTTATATTTTCTACTTTCAGCAGCCTTGTCTCACAGTCACATAGATGGATGGAGTGAACTGCTGCATACTACAAACGTTCTACCGAAATATCACGTCTAAGCCGAAAATGATAGAAGTTATCAAATTTTTCATAATATTGACCACAGCTGCGTGGCTTTGAATACAGTTCCTTGTTTAGTGAGACATACTTGCTTGGAACTCACTTCACGACTAGATATTGCTGCAGTGCCTCCCAGTCGACCGAGTGAAATGCCACCTTCAGGTCAAAATATATGGTGTGTTGTACCCCCGTAAGCATTCCAATGTCCCAGAATCCGTTCAAGGGTGGAGACATAATCAATGCACTCTCATCCTCGGGTAAAGCCGGATGGCTTCGTTTACCCCGATCACTCCTTTGTCTTCACATGATGCCATGTTAGTCAAGCTCACCACTATGATGACAACAGTAAAACTTGTCTCCCTTCTTATAGGGTGAGATAATCAATGATTTACACCAGTCTGATGAAACTACATCTGAATCCTGAACATTACATATTACTTAAGTTAATTCAGACAACAGTTTTACACCAACATCTTAAAATACCTCTGGAGTCATTCCATTAAATCCTGATGCTTTACCTCATTTCAGAGTACAGAAAGCCTTTGTAATTTGTCAGTTACATTTGAAAGACCAATGTCTACAACCCAATTAGGTACAAATGCAATTCTGGACAAATTTTGCTTGGTTGTAGGCCAGTTAAAATGCTCCTCTGTTTTCCTTCCAATATTCCAACAGTCTAACCGAAAAGGCAATTCAACTAGAGTTCTTCTGGGAAATAGTTCCGTTTATCATAGGTTTCTTACGACCTGTCACCTTCAGGACTCTAAATAGGTGTCTAATCAAAAGACACGCAGTAAAGTGATTACTTCACAAAATCCAGATCTCTGCTGAAGTAGTAAGAAGTATCACTAATACAATAAAGCTAACCGGTTACACTCAACGTGTGCAATAACGTATAATAAGCCTATAATGTCCTGACATTATTTAAATAAGCCTATTTTCATTTAATTTATATTTCCCAGGTTTAAGTACATATACAGAAAATCCATGAACCAGTATGTAACATGAAGTTTCTGATTATTCACAAATTCCGTCTAACAAGCATCAGCTAAAAGACAGCTAAGAACCGTTGCTCATTACAAAGACGTTTATGTCCTATCGCCCATGCTAAGTGGTATAATCAGGTGAGAAATATTGAGGTTAGGCGTAGAGTCCTAGGTAAAGAAGGCAAGCAAACGTATGAAGTTGTGAAGGTGAATCGATTGAGGTGGCTGGGACACATGTCATACACGCTACCCTGTGGTCTTATCCGACAGGCATACGATAAGACTGGAAAAAAATTACCGGTGGTTACACGAAAACCTGGCATCGATCCATGAAGTCTTTGACTGACGGTTTTAACTACAAAGAGAAGTGGAGACAGTCTGATTGGGGTTTTCGGGATGCTAACAGTCAATAGATGCAGACTGTTGGTGATATGACTCAAAATTTTTCTCAATAACGCAGGTACATTCACTTTTTGTGTCCTTCAACGGACATTACACTCCCATGTATATCCATGTTACTATTCTTTCTCCAGCACATTTCTGTTCATTATAGTTAATTGAGTCATTTTCCCCTCTTTTCTCTACTCTCATGTGTTAGATGGTATGTGGCAACTTGCACTACTGAATTTTGTCTGAGAAGTTCTTTGCTGAGACTCAGTCAGTAATCAGAAAGAAAAAGCATTTTACCTGGATGCTGTGAAACGCCTTTAGAGGGATAGGTATTAAAGGAATTTTATAACAGTACGAGAGAGGGTTACACACTTGTACGGTGGCCAAAGATAGCCAAATGACTGATAATATTCATAACACAAATCTATACAACATAACTTGTATCTCCAAACGGTATACACCGTTTAATACCATAAATGTGGAATCTAAAGAAACCTTCCACAGTTTCACAAGCAGACAACATATCACTCGAATCACGAAAGATCAAATGTCAGTGTTTACACAAACTACATAGAGTAGTACATTATATTTCGAAATGACTTCTTAGTTTATTTGCCTTAAGAGACATCTTAAGATAGGGTAATACACATGCATAAAATCGTGAAAAAAAGACCTTTCGTTACATTTAGGCTGGTAACTAACTCACCTCTCATAAACTGAATCTGAGTACTATGTATTCAGGTAACCAGCCGTCGTTTACTAACGACTTTGAGCATTCATCCGTGAAAACAAGGAGACCCGTGACCAAAAAAATATAAGTATAATAAACTCTGACTTGCTGCACTAATATGATGGCTGCATAAGCCCCTAGACACTGATATCAATCACAACTATATTGGTACTCCTACTAAACATACTTTTTATAACATAATTTAACACCATTATTTGCTTTTGTTCTGGACTTTCTCAAATTAATCCTTAACAAGCTCTATTTACTCCCTTGCTGCCATAATATCTTAGGTTTTACAGTTAAAACATGGGTCTTAAAACATAATATAGACGCTTTGGGTTTATTTATAACTAAATATATCCATAATACATACAGGTCACTACATTCACATTGGTAATAATAATAATAACATCGACTTACATTCAAAGGTAGACGTGCAACTTCTGTTATTCCGTTCACTTTTTCAATATGGAAGGGTGGCTTGCTGATAGCCCGAGTTCTAGGGAAGTGATTTGTTTGTGTCTCCACTAGACCCGTAGAGTATGATTCAAAATGATCTTTCCCATTAGTCAATTCTGTATCGTTGACTCGTTGTACTGGTCGTTCATGTGAGAAACCATTACAATCGTGCTTTGGTCGTACAGTGGAATACTCATCAGACACATATTTAGCCTTTGGTAAACAAGATTTTCGGGATGTCCAAGATATTTGCCTTTCGCTTTCATCCGCCACAAAACAACCAGCTGATCCACATATTTCCACTTGCAATTTGAAACGGTGATTATCACAAGAATACACTTCCGAACGTTTACATGCAACATCTTCTGAGAATGGAATGTCTGACGAAATGACGATGACAACTACCGGTTTACAAGATTCTGTCACCGAAGCCACATCAAGTTCACCCAACACAGTGACATAGTCTTCTGATGAAATCCGACGCAAAGACCGTTCCCGACCACTCAGACTCCCTCCGTACGTTCGACAGACGCATGTAACTGAAGTCAACTGTAAACCAGTGAGTGAATACACAAGGTCAATAAGACTACTACAAAAGATGTTCAACAAACCCCCACCCATATTTCCTGATTCACATAGCCACGAGTACTCACAGTTTTCAATAAGGTTTATTGTTGACAGTCTTATGTGTATTTTTTCCAGGTTCCCCAAATCCCAGTGTGCTGGTAGTTGGACAGACTCGTACGTTTCTGAAAACTTCAGCTGTTTGTTTCGATTAATATGGCGAGATAACAAAGCTGACACGAGAAGTCTTCTGAGGGGCATTGCAACACCAACTTTATTTCGGAATAATTTAAGCAACTCGAAATCGTAATTTGGTGAAAAAGGAGGAAAAACTATCACATAAGGCAGATCCGACACTTGCTTAACATTTGAATTCTGGAAACATTTAATTTGATCGCAAAGTCGCGAAACAAAACTCTGTTGATTGAGAGGAGTATCACAGAGAAACAGGAAATGTATTTCCTTATTGGACAGCAAGTCCTCGAAAGTGCCACCAATCACCTTGATACCAGCCACATCTGCATGAAGTTGGGACTTAACAGAATCACACCAATACCCAACTATATTCACATATTTGTTTCTTCGAAGGATTCTGATCACAGATGCAGTCAACTCATTCCGCCCACATATCACGGCATTCAGCGGACTCATTTGCATTTGCATGCAAAGTCCCGCCACATATGCTATCGTGATAATTTGGTCCTGAAAAACACCTCAAATGTACAATTGCAAAAGCAATGTCAGAAAATTTCGAACCGAACTGATTTGAGGTTTCTATGTCACTAACACTACAGATTTACTCTCTTCTACGGTGGTCGCTATCAAATGTATTAGGAGGAATGGACTCCAGTGAGCAACATATTGTTAATCCTGCCGCAAATAGCGACAACAACTGCAGAAGACGTTTCCTCTTCAAAAGATGGAAGCATGACAGGGCCCCTTAGCAAGTAGCCAACCGCAGCAAACTTGATATTTATGTTATACGAAACTCAAAACTGAGAGTGGTGCAATTCTAGTTAATGTCTAAGCTCTCAAAGAATCGCGCATCTATTGAAGTGCAGGAAGATATTTGACGGACTACGCCAAATGACATTCTGTTGCATTACAGTGAGGTAAACATCTCCAATGGCAGAGAAAAGCGTTGTTATTCAGGGTTTCTGGGCAGTATAGGTTGGAACAGTGATGGTCCCCAGACTTATGCAGGTTCAGAACGAAGGTACCAAACATAAACGTATGTCCACAGTCTTCTAAATAAACGGGGTTAAATATGTGTCACGACTGACCCAGGAAACATGTATGATATCACCATCACGGGATCATGGCCAACATTCGAAGCTGACCGTAATGAATTCAACCCTTGAGACTTTGCAGCGTATACTGCAGGTCGACTGAACTTGTCCGTCACGTCCGAGCTCATTGGCGAAGTAAGACACCGGAAAATCATTTTCGCCCATGTTTGTAGGCGAAGTTGGATCGCACTTCCCTAGCCGTTAGTTTACACATTGGTTTTTACGCTTATCTTGCAGTTATTCACAACTTATCTTGATTCATATTGTACACGAATGTTGCGTTTCACCTCACTTTTGTTTCCGTTGCTGTTAAAATCAGTTATTTCGTTGGTTTTGAAAGTTTTTAGCACCAGATCAGTGCATTCATTTCATTGTAATAGTTCCATACGCTGCTTTCATGCGGCTTTCATTGTTTTAGTTGTTTGTCAGCTATTTATGAATTAGTACTGTGTGGAACTTTTGGAAATTATGCACATGAACATGTCTGGGTGGCAGAAGCCATTGTTTCCAGTTCATTCATTGGGTGCCGGTTTTGCTGCTGGCTCATTTGGTTACTTAACATGTAGAAATCTTGAAAACTAATGTCTTTGACGTTCACGTTTACAGCAGGCGACAGTCTATGAGTGAATCTGGTGAGGAGAGCACGACTAGAGTTGACATTAGCAAGGCTTTCGATGGTCATGTTAAACCTTGAGATCTTAGAAACTGGGTTGAATTTGCGAAAGCTTTGAAGCTTTCCTAGAGGGTGAATATACCATCAGTGCGTCTGTTGTCAGTTAAAAGGTCACATATATTGTGAGAGAACCCCAATCAAACAAGTTTGAGCCGCATAAGAAGTGTAAATCTGTTGTGTTTGAGTGTATTTTGGGGAACAAAACGAAACTGGAACCGCTAAAGTTTAAGTTCTGCTTATGCTTATATATGCCTAATGTACTAGATTCAAGTAAATGAACCAGGCCCAAGGGGAGACCACTCGCCCTACTGACAGTCTTCAGAATTCCACGAAGTACGACATAGTCTTTTCAAAGCAATCCAAGAAAGAATAAAGGTGAACATTAAGGAAGAGTAGGTAAGATGCACGAATTGACAAACTACAAGAGGAGGGTTTAAGTTATACCTTAGTGCCTCAACTTCTTGATGTAGGGAGTCAGACGAAATATTCGTTTAGAAATCTTAAACATGGGGGATGACCAGGGCTAGTCAAAAGAAAGAATTAATCCAGTATTCTTCACTTGAGACTTGATTTCTCTATCACTATCATCAATTATAAAACAGTCATAGAAATTAAAGGCTTCATTTAACTCTCGCTTGTATCTGAAACTGAAATTAACAGTTTGACATTTAGAAGGATTCAGTTTACGACCATTTACTAATTCCGGATAGAAATCTGTCAATCTTAGTACAGTCTGGCTGGGAATTAACAGGCAATGAAACAGTTAGGTGATGCGCATACTTAACAAAGTAGATATGCGAACACTGCAGTTGTTGATCATGGAAATGGTGGATATTAGATAACATCACATGATTCAACAACATATTAGAAATAAATAAAAGTTGTTTCTTATCTCATCACCATGAAAACTGATTAATGAAGTAGCTATCAACCCTAATTTACTACATTTACTTGTGCTGCATACTTGGCGTTTAGCAGTATAAAGACTTGCAACTAGCTAAATAAGGTGACTTTAGCGTAACAAACAGTTTAGAATCAATAATTAACTTGCTAAATCATACTTAGTTTTGTTAATGTGCTGTTGTATGGAAACAGACGTGAAATGCTATAAATGACTCAAGTAAAAGTTTCATAATACCATAGTGGATCTGCATTCCACTGACCCAGCTTAACATGCATTAATCCGAATTCACGTGTTACAAAAGCTCATAGTATAGCGATCATCAAAAAAGGCAGTATTTTGCTGTATTTTGTTCGTAGTAAAGCATAAAATTGTAATTATAGCCTGGACGAATTATTAATAAAAAGTCATCCTTTTTAAGAAACTTCGCATAGAAAGACTTATTTGCGTTTTAGAGCGTTGAGGGTTTGCTTCTTGAGAGTTGTTTCAGATCTTAAGGCAGCTGAATTTCCTGGTGATTATATCTATTTTGGTGAAGCTCCTAGTTAAAATTGCTCAGGCGAAGATGTGATACTAGTTTAATTTACATTTGCACATGGAATTTCAGAAGATCGTAATAGCTCAGTGCATGAAATGGCGTCAGATTATGTTGATATCAATGTGCATCAGGTCACGAAGAATAGTATAGATGGTCCTTCTAAATTGCCAGACTACTTAAAATTTGTATAAAATTGAATAGTAGCTAGCAGCTGTTTCCTACAACCACTACACCTGTCACATAGGTTATATCAGTCTTAGTAATTATTCATTCTCAGATCACCAAGATATTTTAAGAATAACTCGTGGCCATGAATGATATGGAAGTTGCTCTTACGGCTCATATCTTTAAAGCATTTATTATTACATTAGTTATCTGTGGGGATTTTGTGATGTTCAGGTTACAATGCTTCAGTGTATGGGTTTACTGCGTCAAGGGAAATTTGGTGAAAATCATGATACAATGAAGGTTCCTATAAACTCACCATGAATACTGCAAACTGTTGATAAGAAACGGCATCAAAGAAAACAATCGCGAATAGCTAGAAAATATTGTTGCAGTTTCAATGATTATTACCTTTTAAATTTGAAAATCATCTTTCCAAAGTTCAACGAAGAATGAAAAAGGAGAACGAATCTTTTTCAGCAAAGGTAGGTAAACATAAAGCGTTCAAGTTTAACATTGCTTCTTTCTTGCTTCAGCGATTTAAAATATACCCTTTTTCACATTTTCGCAGATATCCGGTAACGTTAGTCAACCTGGTCAAAGCGATTCGACATCGCCGAAGTAATTACGACAACTGCGTAAAGACCTTTGCTTGTTATTATTGTCCATTAAATATATTTAACATCCTGCTTACCATACTCTTCTTATTCTGAGTGAAAGTAAATTTGTCATAATGACGAGATGGAGGCCTGACTTACTAGTGAGACCTGGGAAGGTAATTAGTGGCTTAATTCAGTGTAAGCGAAATATTGCTACGGTTGCTACAGCCAAACCTATTCAATTATTCATCTCGTGTACACTTCACCTTACACTGTAAGTTAACACAAAATCATATAGATTGACATCACGCTTTAAGTGAAATAATAATGGTAACGCACTACTTTTGAATACACTTAACCTTATACGAAATCAGCTCAAATGCAGTGCCTACGTTCTTTTCTCATTTTTCATATACTGAAGTTAAGTATTTTTATTATTGGTCCCTTTAGACTTACCTATGACTAGGAGACGTAATCGCGTAACTTTAGACAGATGTTTAGGCTTCACTAAAGTACTTATAATTTGCTACTTCCATCCGTCGATAGAGTTGCCACAGAATTACACTTATGTACAGTAACGAGTTCATGTCCTAGGGAGTGCCGGTCTGCCATGCCGTACTGTCACCGCATGCACAATAAGTAGGACACAAGAATATTAGATAGAAAATTTTATTTCACTGCAATGCAAACAAGTTTATTTACATGTATTATCTGAGCACAGTCCAAGATTAAATTCTTCGTTTGGAAAGTATCTCCCATTATTCGACGGAAACTGTCTAGTGTCCGAATCGCGTCACGTTTAAATTCTTCCAAAATTCAAGTAAACAGAACTCTGCGCCCACATCCAAAGCTATCCGATATCAAAAACTGCAAAAAAGAATATCTGCATGGTTATACATGAATGAGTGAACTTACCTCCACTTGTTGTTGTTTGTAGAATCAATTCCTAAAAGTGATTATGCAAATGTATGTGGTTATAAATCGTAAAACGCTTATCACTGTTTTTCGGATGTCTTTGTCCAAATGCGGCTACATCTGCTCCCCCTGAATGTAATTAACCGACAGACTTCACTGCAACCCATTATTCCTAAAAGTGATACAGATTAAATTCATTTGCGTACATTAAGCATTTACATAATTAGCATGCATGACCAAATATGAGTTAAGTTAGGTTCAGTCTTCCTAATTTACACTCCTTTTGAAATGTAGAGCACGTTAATGGTGCAGAAAATATCGTGAATATTACGCATACATAGTATTATAATTGTGCCATCGAATCATACTACAAGAATACATTTGGTAATACTATGTCAGTGGTCTGAGGGACAAAAATCCTAGAGCGAAACACACAGGCCAGATGAAAGTTCCACAAAGCTGCCTCACTACTATACAATGTTTCATTCGTGGATTTTCTCTCTACATGTGAACGTATCCACATACTGATATGTGGAAAAGTTTTTCTCTGATAGTAATATATAAGGTCCACGCCTTTTGAAGGTCTTCTAATTCGTTCGTAGCTTCTTACGTATTTGCTGCTTTCGCTCGCACTGATTACCTGCGATGAAATTCTAGAAAAAGGGCTCGTTAACGAAGCACATCATTCCCATAGCATGTCACAGTTAATTCGTAAGAAACACAGGATACCAGACTATGTGAGTGAGAAATATCGAAGTAGGAAATACTGTACGTATAACCACAACTCAAGTAATGCATTGGCACCCACGGGATGGTAGTCACTGACAGCCACCATAATGCCTGACCAGTTTCGAGGGAGTTTATAACGAAAAGAGCGGTGTATCTGTATAAAAAACAGTGAAACAATGTTAGAATAGTCAAATGTTACATCTATGTTTGTCAAAGTTGCTTGCAAACGACGCATAACACAACCACACAAAACTTCACACGATAGCACCTACCAAGGACAAATCAAATATCCAGTTGACCGCCACTGTTCTACCCAATGAAAGACGAGAAAACCTGAGGCGCGGAAAATATAACAGGTTATAGTGTAAAGGTTCGAATTCGAAAGCAGGCGTTTATTCAAAAACCGGTGGATGCTGAAGTGTAATAGCCTGGCTCTTTGTGTATAAATATAAATAACTTTTTGGACTTCTGCTGTAGTGTCCTGCTTCCTCGCCTTACCCCGTGTGATTGATCTTTAATATTGTCTGTGTTGTTCTATTATAGAACATGGCGAGCCGGCCCAACTCGCGTAAACTAAGGCGCGAAGTGAAGGACTTTGAATACCCTGCCGATGATAACATCTGTGATCCGGAAGATGGCAACAGAGCTCCACCGGTGATGTCATCAACCTCACCAACAACGTTGACGTCCACGCCTGCCCCAGATATGATTGAAGCAATGGTCGCGGCGTTCAGAATAGCATTGATGACGTCGGATACACTTTCATCGTCCTCCAGTAATAAACCTTAAGTTAAATTCGCTGCACCGGAAAAGTTTGTTCCAGGGCAATCATTCGCATTGTGGGAGGAGCAGTGCTGTCACTACATACAAAAATTTGATGAAGAACAAAGAGCTAGTGCTATCATTTTTTGTTGTCGATACCCGCGTTGAAACGCCTTAAGATAGCTGGCGTTGACACAGACCAGGTGATGAGAGTGGAGGAGCTAATTACAGCTATGCTTCGAGCATCTGCCCGCATACCCATGTTCTCAGGCTGCGGGCTGCTTTCCACGCATGTGTCCAACAGAACGGCGAAAGTACAGAGGAATTCCTGTGGCGCCTTCAAGAGTTGGCTCCAGTGGCTTTTGCAGGAGACTCAGCAACAGAGATCAGCTCCCGTATTCTCCATCAGTTCGAAGGAGCGTTATTGCACGAAGAAGCAAGAGTAAAGGTCATCGAAAGTGTCCCTACATCGCCCTACAGGTTGCCAAACAGAAGGAGGCTCTAATTAAGCTTCGTAAGAACCAGCGATCAACAGAACGACCCTATACTACGTCACAGTATCAAGAATCTATGTTACCTTTTGAGCATCGTGCGAAATCACCTACTGTTGGAGGTCCCGACCTTCTCCGAAAGCAAGACAAATTCCGAACCAACCACGTCCAAGGGCGGGCTGGGTGAACTCTCGTTTCCCAGGAGAGATTGATGAGTCTGCCTCTTTTTTACCTAATGTTATGCAATTATCAGACGAGCCATATGTAGCCAAGCAGTTGCCCATTGTTTTATTTAAGTTTCATGACAGAACTCTCGTTGGTTTGGTAGACAGAGGTGCAGGTCGCACACTGCTGTCCAGCAAACATTGTAACGCCGTAGCCAAAACTGCCGCCCCCACCTAAATATCCAAACGGACAATGGGTCTCGCATGAAAGTGGCTGGCGAGCTGTTAGTATTGTGGGAAGGTAGACATGATCGTATGTGGCATCCGTGTTTGGCAGTTTATGGATTGTTATGGGATTCGATAATAGGTTATGACCTCCTACGCAGTTGCAGCGCTTCAATCGAAATTGAATCCCAAATGATCACCCTTCTGGGTTCTACATTACTGTTTGGATCAGACATTAGTAATACCTATTTACAGCTGAGTGTGAATGCAGTTGATGCCGCCCTGATGGAAAGTATGTTAACACAGGTTCCGCGAGAGCACAAAGATTTGGTACATCGGTTAATTTCAGAGTTTTCGGAGGTCGTATCTTGGTCCCCGGCTATATCGGGAAGAACCAAAGCTATCCAACACACTATTGAAACTGGTAGCTGTGCTCCAATATGGCAAACACCTCGTCGAGTCCCAGCCAAGTTCCATCCGCAGCTGGAAAGCATGATTGATGACATGCTACAGAAAAAGATAATTGCGCCATCAAACACCGTGGGCTTCGCCTACAGTATTAGTTAAGAAGAAAAACAGCTCCCCGCGCTTGTGCGTTGATTACAGAAAATTAAACGCAGTGACTCGGAAAGATGCTTACCCATTGCCTAGAATAGATGAGACGTTAGAGGCATTATCAGGCGCCGTCTGGTTTTCCACCCTTGATTTAGCGTCTGGATATTGGCAGGTGGAAGTCCGCCCTCGTGATCGGCACAAAACTGCTTTTACCATACCCACCGTTTTGCGTAAATTCCAGACCAAGCCTTTCGGTTTAAGTAATGCACCAGCCACGTTTCAACGACTGATGCTCACTGTACTTAAAGGATTAGTCCCACAGGTGTGCCTCGTCTATTTAGACGATATCATCGTGTTCATTCACACCATCGAAGAACATCTCGAGAGACTGCTGGCTGTCTTGGAACGTTTGAAGGAGGTGGGATTCAAAGTTCAACCCACTAAATACCGTTTATTCCGAACCGAAGTCACTTTCTTGGGGCATGTTTTCAGTGCACAGGGTGTTCATAGCGATCTTGAAAATGTTTCAGCAGTCAAAGAGTGGCCCGTACCTAAATCCGTGAATGAGTTAAACGGTTTTCTAGGGTATCGATATTTATGCTATTTCGTTGGCAGGTCTAAGCAGAGAACAGTGGGCACATATCGAAGCTACCGACGGTGAGAATGCACTCCTATATCATGCCCTGTGTAATCAGACTGGTAGGCAAGTTGAAGCTGATGTGAAAGGGAAGAGTTGGGAAACCAGATATCTGTGGGCCTTATGGAATCAGTTAGTGCTTGTGAATGGTATCCTGTGTGTTCAAACCGGCCCCAACTACGTGAGAAGAGTAGTAGTCCCTCAGTCGTTTGTGACAGCAATTCTGGAAACTATACATTATGATTTGGGACACGCTGGAATTAATAAGATGTTGCAAGAAGTTACCCATCGCTACTGGTGGCCTCGCCAACGGCGCGACGTCCGAGACTATGTCCAGGGGTGTACAACATGTGGCAAAGTTAAGAACCCACAGAGGAAACCCAGGGCGCCACCTACTAATATGAGGGCTGGATATCCTAACGAAATAATGGGTGTCAATGGAGTTGAAGATTGAACGATCAATTCTTGGTTGTTTGCTTAAAATCAACTTCCCCAATTTTCGCGGAGGCATCAATACGACAGTCATCGTCTCATCGGTCGCTGTTCAGAAAGAAGTTAGCAGTAAACCGTCAGAAGTAATATTGTGATTTATTATTGTAATATTTGTTCACAGACCTTAGTTCGCTTATTCCTTTTATATGTTGGTGTAACAATAAACAAATATCACGCGGCAGATCGGTGTTTTGGTTTTTGCGTCCGTTATAACTAAGCGTTTCCGAAATCTTCGAAGAACAGCGTGGGCCCGAGCGCAGCGAGAGCTGGGCATTAACGGTTTATGAGACGTGATTGACAATGGGCGTCGACATCATCGGACTTTTACGTGAGACCACACGTGGAAACAAGTATAGCTTTGTCATGGTTGATTATGTGAAATGATGTGAAGCTGTACCACTTCAGCGAATTGATTCCTTTACAGTAGCCAAAGCTATAGTTAATTGTTGTATTGCCCGTTGGGGCGCACCAGAGCAACTGCATTCTGATCAAGGAGCCAACTTTGAAAGTATCTTGGTTACAGAATTGTGCCATCTATTTGGAATTAGAAAGTCAAGAACCACCGCGTACCATCCCGAAGGCAATGGGTTAGTAGAGCGTACCAGTCGAACCTTAAAGTCATTACTACGTCTATTCTTAGAGAGAGAAGCTGAATCAGCCTGGGACATCATGTTACCAAGACGCTTGTTGGCTTACCGAGGAAGCACGCACATGTCTACGGGAAAGACACTACACCTGTTATGGACCGGCCGCGAGTTACGCTTGCCTTGTGATATATTGGTTATGCCCCAGTGGGATGATCCGCTAACTGCTTCGGAAATGGTAATAAGGTTGCGAGGAGACGTCGCCAGGTATCATAGCTATGCACGCGAAGAACTCCAGAGAGCACAAGAACGACAGAAACGTGACTACGATAGAAAGCAGTGGGGAACACCATTCGAAATAGGTTATAATGTGTGGCTACGTCAACCAGCGACTGACAACTGGAGTCGACATAAAGCTCAAGCACAGTGGGCAGGCCCATACGTGGTGTACCACAGAGTAACTGACAATACCTACGAAATCCAAGAAGACAACAACAGCCCTCAGAAAATGATAGTGCACATCAACCGTCTGAAACCGTGTAGACCAAGCAGACAGGCACCAAGGGAAACCCCGCCTTATTTCGATAACCATAATAACCATGTGTCTCTTTTGCGGGAATGATGCAGAGGCGGGGAGAACGAAAAACTGAAGCCGCTGGGGACAGCATTTTTGGAAACGGGGGGTCATGTAGTAGTTTGAATTCGAGAGCAGGCGTCGATTCAAAACCCGGTGGTTGCTGAATTGTAGTAGCCTGGCTCTTTGTATATAAATAACGTTTTGGACCTCCGCTGTCGTGTTCTGCTTCCTCGCCTTACCCCGTGTGCTTGATCTTTAATATTGTCTGTGTTGTTCCATTATAATAGCCTATATTCTCACCCAGGAACGTAGGGTGGCACTATAACGTAAACATAAGGGTAGTTTTCGGTTCACGAAGAGCAGACGTGAAAGATGAATATGTATGTGTTGGAGCTAGACTTAAAACAGACCTCGATATCACCACACTTACTAAAACTTCACCGTCTTATAACTTTACCAGTACTCTACCTAACGTATAAGTACTGACTAACGCAATCAAAGTTTAAAGGCTAAAAATGGAAAGAATTCTTAGTACGAATTGTATTTAATGTAACTGAATAACAGATTTAATAAATAAAGTGACTGTACAGCTTATCTGTAGACGTTGCTGGAGGTAGGCTCGGAGAGTGTGCAGAAAGAGAGCACAACGAGAGAGCGAACCAATGAACGTACCGAAGACTCACAACTCAAAAGATAAACGTGTGTCAAACATAGGTGAGCGAGTTTAAACAAAAGTTCAAGGGTACAATGTGCACTACAGGTTATTCCTCCCTAGAAGGTTGGTGGGAAACCAGCAAGCTTCGATATGCAAAAGTAGGACGGCTTGGTACAATAGCAATGAGTGAATGCGAAGGTTCAAAGACAGGAATAGTAAAAAAAGGAAATTTTATCGAAAGGAAAGAAAGCAAAAGAAAAGGAAAAATGTAAAAGGAAGGAATGAAGGAAAAAATGAAGATAATTTATGGGGTAAGATGGAATATAAGAAGAAATAACGCTGGTGCCTTGGTGTGATTTTAAGCTTCTGAGTTGTTTTTTTTATTTTTACAAAACTTTTTTGTATCGTTTATTTTATTCATTTTTTTATATATTTGTTTATTTTTTATTTTTATTTTATTTTTTTAACGACATACCATTACGGGCTGAATTATGTGGAGGTCTTATGATTTACCTCCGTTACCCAGGTTGTTACAGCGAGAAGACGACTCATTATGTCTAAGTTTCATCTTAGACTAATGCTCCATCCCTCCGCTTCAACCGAAACTAGTAGCAATACGAAAAGGAATGAACATGCCAGCGTATAAGAAGGAACAAAGTACAAGCAACAGAAAGGGATGTAACAAGAGGTTAAGATTTGAAAATCGGCAAAACAGATAGAGAGGCATAGTTACAATGGCAATTGTAAGAAAGAAAAAAAATGTTGCTATAATTGAAAGGGTGAAAAAGAATTACGAATACGGTGCACAAAATAAATACTTTGTAGCAGGGCATGAACAGAGTGAACATAGTCGGGTCTGTGACTATAGAATGAGAGGATGAACGTGTACGGCGTAGAAGTGACACAGTCATGGGCAGGAATATGCAACAGGTCAAGGAGCTATACAGTACGAGTTTTTTTTCAATTTTTAATAGATTTTTAGTTGTTTTTTATTATTTATATCTTTTTAGTTTTTATTTTTTTTAATAATTAATTTTTTTAGTAATTTTTTTGAAGAAATTGTGCAGTGAAAAGTAATATACTGTTCGTAATTATTCAATTGGTGTGGGTTACAAGATGACATTAGAGGCCAACCGGTCTAGCGAGTAGATTGAGATGAAATAGATGAACAATTAGGGTAAAAAAACTGCTGCTGATCCTCTGTAACGAGAGAAAAAGATTAAAAAGGATTAGTGGGGGGAAAAACGACTACTCCCAGAGGCGGGACCAAATAGAGTAATTATAGCGAAATTGGATAAAAAAAATTGTGACAAGGAATAAAAAAACTACTAGTAGCACTACCTATGGATTAGTTCAGTGAAAGAATTCTGTGAACCTCTTGGGCCAGTGAATACGTCGACTAGCACATGTGACAGGGGTCTTACTGGTGACGGTAGGAGAATCATCATTCGCCACTGGAGGTGAGTTAGTTGAGTCCGGACAAGGACTAGGTTCAGTGGGGCTATTTGATTGAGCCGATTGGGGGGGGGGTGAAGGTTCTTCGGTGTATGCCGCTTTAAGTCTGTCTATGCTGACAGTGTCTGGGCGGCCACGTCACTCAATAACGAAAAATTTATCTTTACGACTAAGGACCTTAAAAGGCCAGTCATACGGTGGTTGTAATGGCTTTCGTATGGCGTCGTGACGCACGAAACCGTGGGTACAGTCATCAAGTCCCCGATCAACCTGAACCTTTCGGTTCTGAGTGCGTGTGGACACTGGTCGGGTTCGCTGCATAAAACTTTTAAGGTTCTGAGCGTAACAGGTGGTATCGAGGAAATTTGGTTCGCAAGCTTCAGGAGCGATTAGCTCGCCTGGTAAACGCAGGGTGGTAACGTACACCAATTCAGCTGGCGAGCACTGCAGATCCCCTTTAAGCGTAGCCCGGATGCTAAGCAGGACCAGTGGCAGCGAATCTGTCCACTTACTGTTGTCTACTGCCATCAACGCGGCTTTCAGTTGACGGTGGAAACGTTCTACTAGCCCATTTGCCGCAGGATGATTCGCGGTTGTGCGAATGCGTTTGCATCCCAGCATCTCTTACAATTCCTTGAAGCTTGGGGATTCGAATTGTTGCCCGCGGTCGGTAGTCACAGTTGCAGGACATCCAAAATGGGCAACCCAGCCTTCCATGAAGGCACGACAAATAGTTTGGGCCGTCACATCTTGTATCGGAATGGCTTCCGGCCAGCGTGTGAAGCGATCCACATATGTGAGTAAATACGAGCAGCCGTTTGACGGGGGCAGGGGCCCTACTATATCCAGGTGTATATGATGGAACCGAGCGTCTGGGGTCGCAAACGTCCCCAACGGCGTGATGCTATGCTTGGTGACTTTAGCACGTTGGCACTGCAGACAAGCACGTGTCCATTGACGCACATCACGGTTCATACCGGGCCACGCAAATCTCGCCGATATGAACTTGTCCGTTGCTCGTATGCCAGGATGGGAGAGGTTGTGGAGGGACTCAAACACGGTGCGGCGTAAAGACGTGGGAACAATCGTTCGAGGAGTACCCGTTGACATATCGCAAAGTATAGTTGTTTCGCTGTTTAGCAAGGGGACGCGTTCTATCTTCAGTGAGGTTTTAGTTGACAGGTGTTCGAAGTTCAAATCCTTCAGTTGGAGTTAGGCCATTTTATGAAGATCGATGGTTGGTGGTACCGACGTAGCATATACGCGAGACAAAGCGTCTGCTACCGCGTTATCCGCTCCAGAAACGTGCTGGATATCGGAAGTGAACTGTGAAATATAGTCTAAATGGCGTGATTCTCACGGTGAATACCGGTCTGAAGTATTGTGGAGGGCGTGCGTCAGTGGCTTATGGTCGGTAAATACCGTAAATTGCCGGCCTTCCACAAAGTGTCGAAAGTGCTTGACAGCAGCATTGATAGCGAGAAGTTCTCTACCAAAGGTGCTGTATCGAGATTCGCATGCGGTAAGTTTACGTGAAAAGAAAGCAATCGGTAGCCATGCATTGGACATACGCTGTTGTAGGACGGCTCCGACTGCAGTGTTAGAGGCATCTACGGAAATGCTGATTGTGAGTTGGACATCTAGATGGACCAACATTGTGGCGTCGGCAATAGCATTCTTGATAGCTGCGAAAGCTGTCGAGGCTTCCTTAGTGAACACCAAAGACTTGCATTTCCCTTTAAGCATATCAGTCAAGGGGGTCAAGATGTGAGCACACTGTGAGATAAAGCGACGGTAGTAACTAACCATCTCGAGAAAAGTGCGTGGTGCCTTGGGAGAAGTGGGTAGAGGGAAGTTTTGAATAGCCTCTAACCGGTCAGATAACGGATAAATTCCATCTTTGTCTATCCTATGTCCCAAAAAATTCAACGAATGTACGCCAATCTGGCATTTTGACATGTTAAGTGTCAAACAGTGTGTTGCTAATCGGTCAAAAACTGTCTGCAAATGCCTACGGTGAGTGGCTTCATCTGAACTAGACACGAGAATATCGTCCAGGTAGGCATACGCGCAATCTAATCCGCGCAAAACATCATGTATGAAACGCTGGAATGTTTGTGCGGCGTTGCGGAGACCAAACGGCATGCGGAGGAATTCGAAAAGACCAAAAGGTGTGATGACTGCCGTTTTAGGAATATCCTCAGGATGAACTGGGATCTGATGATATACTCTAATAATAATAATAATAATAATAATAGTATATTCTCATTTTGTACATGAGAGACGCCAGTTTACAGGCATCATCAATATGATAAATTACATATACGATTAGCAATCATAATTAATAATAATGTTTTAATAAAGTACACATTTTTTCCTACTTGTGTAGGACACACCAAATATACAGGCATGGATAAGCATTAATTAAATTTCATAAATTCGGTTTATGGTTAAGTTACATGGTTGCTGGCGTTTTTGTTTTAATAATAATTATAATAATGTATATTCTCATATAAACATATAAATTTACATGAAAATGCATGCCATTTTTTTAGGTCTGTGGGAACAATATGATAACCAGTCATTCAATGGAGCACATCATGAAATATAGGAATATTGACTTCGCATTAACAAAAAAACCCAAGTAAGTTTTGGATGGATTAAAAATACTTGGGAAAAAATAAAGCTTGAAGTTATTCCACAATATAACAAGTCATTCAATGGAGCACATCATGAAATATAGGAATATTGTCTTCGCATTAACAAAAAAACCCAAGTAAGTTTTGGATGGATTAAAAATACTTGGGAAAAAATAAAGCTTGAAGTAATTCCTCAATATAACCTGGGTGTGTACAAATCCGAATCTCATTTTTGATTTGATTTATATCCAAATTGGGTAATAAGGAAGCTATTTTTACAGATACGATCAGTTATGTTATAAGCTACAATCGTGAAGTTGTATTACAAATTGATACTTTTCCATTGGTATAAGAGTATATTCCACAAATGTAATCCAGGTTGCGTCGTGGAGAAAGTTAATTCGTTATTAACCAGGCAACTGAAAGATACGGGACCAATAATGTTTGCAGATCATTTGTCATTGTAAATGGTCAAATATCCACATTATTCATTCTCATTCAAAAAGTCAAATGGAAGCTGAAATGGTGAGAGAAAAAAGAAGACAAACAACAGCAACGCAAAAGAAAGCAACGGGAGTCCTTAAGGAGTGATTAATAAATATATACATATATATTCTGTTTAGTAACTGTGGTTATTTTGGTACACAAACTAACTAGTCCCGTTATGCTAACTTTTATATTATGTGTGAACTAATATTACTGTCCTGTGTAGAAATGTTAATCATCTAGTTCCAATAATATTAAAATTTATAATTGTAGTTTGCTGTAACTACACGTTTAAACAACTTAAAATATCTATGTAGGGTGAAAAAGAGGGTGTAAGAGTCAGACGTATAAGTGCATTGTCATCTTTGAGCAGTCTGGTGACTGAGGAGATGAACACTGGAAGTGTGTTTGCATCGCGCACATTAGCTGGTAGTCTATTCCAAATGACTGAAAACTTATTTAAGAAGAAGTTGTACCGCACGTAAGTCTGACAGTGCTCTATAGCAGCTAGGTTGTGATGATTTCTAAGATTGTAACTGACGACAGCGGTAGGTTTAGTTATTGGCTCGGAGGAATGCAAGAGAAGATTAGTTAGCTTATAGTAAAAGATTAGGTTTAGCTTAAGGCGTCTTTTCCAGAGGGGTTCTAATCTTAGTCTTACGCATCTCTCATGGTATTCCAGACTACTTTCTAAACCAAGAGTTCTTGAGGTAAACTGCCGTTGCACTCCCTCTAATTTAAGCTTGTCATTTTGTCTTAGTCCGCTAAGAATAAACGGGCAGTATTCTAAGATAGGTCGGACACATACTTTGTATAATAAAACCCTAGTTTCACAACAAAAGAAATTGCGTGTTATGCATCCTATCAGCCTACGCGTTTTACGTCTGGCATAATCAGTCTGTTCAGCGAACGTTAGGTTACTAGAGTATCTAATACCGAGATCTACGACTGAATTGAGCTTAGCTAGTTTTCGCCCATTTATTTCAAGGTTTAGATCAAGCTTACTGTTGCCGATACAAATCCAGCCGCATTTGTCAATGTTAAAATTTAGGCAGGATTCAGCACACCACGTTGCAAGGCTACTTAGTTCAAGATGTATTTTAGTTACCATATCGCTTAATTCATGAGTGTAGCAGGAGTAGACGACTTTGAGGTCGTCAGCATATAGGAATGGTTTACCTGAGGTGAAGCACTTGCAAATGCTGTTAATGTAAACTGTGAATAAAAGTGGACCTAGGACACTACCTTGCACGACCCCACTTGAGATCTGCCTAGGGTGAGACAATACAGATCCAACTTTGGTTATTTGTACCCTGTTGCTTAGAAATGATTTTAACCAGTTCAGTAATGGGTTGCGAATTCCACAAGAGTACAGCTTCTCAAAGAGAATACTGTGAGATACCATGTCAAATGCCCTAGATATATCGAAGTATAGAACAACGACTAGCTTACGTGCTTCGCGATTACTAGTGATGCAGTTGAAAAAGTCGAAGTGGCAAGTAACGCAGGATCTATTTTTGAGAAATCCGTGTTGAGACCTTGTAACAAGATCCTCCCTAATTAGGTAGTCTGACAATTGATCTTTACAACTTTCTCCATGATTCGTGAGATAACTGGGGTTATATTTATGGGTCTGTAATTGCGGACGTTTGCCCTATCACCAGATTTGTAATGTGGAATTATGAAGCTAGTTTTCCACTCACTAGGGTAAGTGCCAGTGTCCATAGATATTGAGAAGAATTTAAGAAGTAACAGGGTATATCACACCCACTGTTTTTGAAAATTATCGAAGCGAGGCCATCCGGTCCCGTACTAGTGGAAGGTTTAAGGCTTTTAATTGCTTGTACTATTAACTGATTAGTGAACACAATGCTTTCAAGGGAAGAGATAGTAAGGGGAGCGGTTTCACCAGGCATATGTGTTTCTAAACTAAAGTTTGCAAACCAATCACTGAAAGTTCACAGATAGTGGCAGGTTCATTGTAGATTACTTTGTCGTGAAGTAAGTATGGGATTTCCCTCGCTGACTGCATTCGTTTTTTAAGAAGTGCCGTTAAGTTATAAACTTTGGAGGTACTTTCAAGTGCCGTTAACTCTTCGTCGAGGTCCTTTTGAGAACGTAGGCGCTTGATAGATTCAAGAGACTCGTGGATTGAGAGCAATAGTGATATGTCCTTAGTGGAATAGTACTGTTTCTTCAGTTTCCTTAACTTATTACGGTGTGCCCTTGGAATATATTCAGTTCGGTGTCTACTTAATTTCACTATTTTATTTGGGGCAACTGTATCTAGACAAAGGGTAACATTCCTGTAAAACAGGGTTACTAAGGCCTCCAGGGAGTCAGTGGTAAAATAGTCATCCCATTGACAGAGTCGAATAAGTTCTTGGACTAATCCCCAGTCTGTATATTTGTAACTACGACATATTGTGCTTCCTGAGTCTTGTTTGTTTCCTGTATTTAGTGGTGAGAAAGGCAGAGAGCAGAGTACCATTCTATGGTCACTACTGGAAAATCTATTACCAACATAAGTGGATACTGGGATTGTGTCATGACAAAAAACAAGGTCCAAATGTTGTCCCCACGAGTAGGTGTCTGGACGTGTTGTTGCCATCCATAACAGTCTATAGTGGCAAGTAATTCGTCGAAGCGTTGGGGGCCGGAACTAGTTAGCCAATTAACTTCTGGAAGATTGAAGTCCCCTGCAATTATTTTGTAATTAGCACTAAACGAGGATGCATGTGCAAACGATTTAGCTAATAACGCATCAGTTTCTTTTGTTGCGCTTGGTGCTCGATAAACACAGCCTATGAGAAGTTTGTACTTATCTCCATGTAAGACAACCCAGAGTGAGTCAGGTACATTATTCATTGTTTCATCTTCCACCTTACTGACTACAAATGAGTTATGTATATATATGAGACATCCTCCACCACGCTTGCAATCTCTGTTTGCACGGTGTACAGTGTAATCATCGATACCTATATGCACATCAAGTACAGAGGATGAGCACCATGACTCAGTAATCAGAGCTACAGTAGGCTTGGCGACTAATAATAATGTCCTTAGTTCAGATATCTTATTGATTAAGGAGCGTGCATTAATTAGCAATATCGTGAATAAGTCACGGGATACTACAAACTGGCTTAAAATGTCACCATAACCTAAATCTATTTGTGCGTCAGCACCGCAAGAATTTATGAATGAAAAGGAGGTCGGACTGGGTGTCTGCACATCGGAGTTGGTGTGCAATGAGGTGGTCCTAGGTGCCATGGGTCGTACCAGTGATTCAGGACACCTGGAAAATTTACCATGTGTTCCTGGATATAAGGGTAGTACAGGTTGGGCCTAGGTTGGCGGTTAAAAGGCATAGCATCAGAAGGTCTACCCATCCAACTGCTATTCGTCATACCGGTATACACCTTCGGGTTGTTTTTATAACTTAAAGGGAATTGTGAAGGAAGGTGCTTTGGCTGCAAGACTTTAGGAGTCTTGGAGCCTGACTTTCTATAAGGTGGAGCATGCGGAACACCTCCAGATGTACTTATGTTTCGAGAGGAGTTTTTCGTAACAAGTGATGGTTTGTTGGCATTCTTACTCTCAGCAGGCTTATTGAATACAAAGTATTCTTCCCCATCATTAGTCTCAACCCTGCGAAATTTGTTCATCGTGGTGAGGTTACTACGTTTGGGGGGAAATTTCTTAGAACAACTTGCAGAAGTTCTAGTCATTTTAACATCTTTCGATGAGGCTTTGTTTACAGGGGTACTGGTATCTAAATCAGTTCCTAGTTCCATTGGCAGGTGTGGTTGTTGTGTAGTTTGCTGAATGCTAGTTTCAGCACTAGGTGTCTGTTGCTGTGCACGATCCTTATTTGGTAAATCAAAGCTAAGCTAGAGGAGGTGACCAGGTTATTACTACGCATTATTCTGCGCTGACACGGTGTTTTATCCTGAGCTACGGTTATAGACTTATAACTGCTATTCAGTCTTAAGTGATCCTGACATTTAGTAAACTTACTAGCATCAAGGGAATTACTGAATTTAAAAATGATTGGGCAATTAGCCTGGTTAGACTTTTTACGAAGTCGTTTGCATTCACATGGAACACTAGCCATGCCGCAACAAATCAGGATTTTGTGTCTTACAGTTTTCAGGGGCAGAGAGTCTGGGACGTTGTAAACTATAGCTTGGTGAGAAGAGGTTATACGCTTCATCACCTCCGTAGCCAAGCAGTCAATCAGATTTTCAGCTTTATTTAGGTTGTCTGGAGATATTTTAGGATGCCTTTCTAAAAGACAGGCTATTGGGTCTAAATTCAAAAGCTTATTTTGAGTTACATCCAGTAAACACTTAACCTGGCCAATATCAGAACGGCTCTCCGTGGTATTTGAGATTGGCAGTGACATACTATCAAACTGATCTAATTTTTTCTGAATTTCACTTACTTGCCTCTGCATATCTTTCAAAAGGAGGTTTAGTTTACAGAACTCAGAGTTCTCTAACAGAACATCTTTCACCTGTATCACAGGAGTGAGATCTGCACTCAAACCATTTTGAGAGCTAGTAGTTGATACTGTATTACGAGGCGGTAATGCAGTTATAACCGAATTTAAGCCACTATCTAAAACAATTGTGTTTCTACGAACACGTTTTTTAGAGATTTGGACCATAATTTCAAGAATTATATGACAATAAGCAGTAAATAAATTTCAGAGCAAACACGTGCAAAAATGTCACCAATTTCGAACGTACCGCCAGATATATTCCGCTCCAGAAACGTGCTGGATATCGGAAGTGAACTGTGAAATATAGTCTAAATGGCGTGATTCTCACGGTGAATACCGGTCTGAAGTATTGTGGAGGGCGTGCGTCAGTGGCTTATGGTCGGTAAATACCGTAAATTGCCGGCCTTCCACAAAGTGTCGAAAGTGCTTGACAGCAGCATTGATAGCGAGAAGTTCTCTACCAAAGGTGCTGTATCGAGATTCGCATGCGGTAAGTTTACGTGAAAAGAAAGCAATCGGTAGCCATGCATTGGACATACGCTGTTGTAGGACGGCTCCGACTGCAGTGTTAGAGGCATCTACGGAAATGCTGATTGTGAGTTGGACATCTAGATGGACCAACATTGTGGCGTCGGCAATAGCATTCTTGATAGCTGCGAAAGCTGTCGAGGCTTCCTTAGTGAACACCAAAGACTTGCATTTCCCTTTAAGCATATCAGTCAAGGGGGTCAAGATGTGAGCACACTGTGGGATAAAGCGACGGTAGTAACTAACCATCTCGAGAAAAGTGCGTGGTGCCTTGGGAGAAGTGGGTAGAGGGAAGTTTTGAATAGCCTCTAACCGGTCAGATAACGGATAAATTCCATCTTTGTCTATCCTATGTCCCAAAAAATTCAACGAATGTACGCCAATCTGGCATTTTGACATGTTAAGTGTCAAACAGTGTGTTGCTAATCGGTCAAAAACTGTCTGCAAATGCCTACGGTGAGTGGCTTCATCTGAACTAGACACGAGAATATCGTCCAGGTAGGCATACGCGCAATCTAATCCGCGCAAAACATCATGTATGAAACGCTGGAATGTTTGTGCGGCGTTGCGGAGACCAAACGGCATGCGGAGGAATTCGAAAAGACCAAAGGTGTGATGACTGCCGTTTTAGGAATATCCTCAGGATGAACTGGGATCTGATGATATACTCTAGTTAAATCAAGTTTACTGAAAACCGTTGCACCATTGAGGGACGATGTGAGATCATGTATGTGCGGTACCGGTTAACGATCTGGCACGGTCTGCGCATTAAGTCTGCGATAATCGCCACAAGGCCGCCAATCTAACCCGTTATTCTTGGGTACCACGTGTAGAGGTGACGACCACGAGCTGCTTGAAGGCCGGATGATTCCAATTTCCAACATGTGTTCAAACTCAGCCTTAACGGCTTGTAGTTTTACCGGAGACAACCGTCGGGGCTTTGCGAACACTGGTGGACCAGTCATAACAGTATGATGTGTGACATTAGAAGTCACGCTTGGTAGACAACAGGTAGGTTTAAACAAGTCAGGAAAGGATTGAAGTATATCAGAATATGGTCCAGCTAAAGTTGGTGTAGCGTATACTGAGCTGAGAGCTGGGCCTTGTGTGACGATACCTCTGACGGAGAGGTTTGTGACAGGATCTCTGAACTTATGATTACCTGTATCTACCAGTAATTGGTAGTGCTGCAATAGATCCATGCCAATTATACCTGTGGTAACGTCTGCCACCAGGAAGACCCAACGAAGTGAACGACGCAAACCGATGTTAAGATCTATAAAGCGCCTGCCGAACGTAGCAATTGGCGAACCGTTTGCGGCTAGTAGTTGAAGAGACATTGGCCGCCTGCGCTCCTCAACTGTGGGTGGGATTACACTGACCTCCGCTCCGGTATCAATTAGGAAGCGTATCCCAGTGTTACGGTCGGTAACATAGAAGAGGCGACATGAGAGCGGTTCGCCAGCGACGTTAGTCGCCAGTACGTGCAGGACTGCTAGTTTCCCGATTGTTGAACATCGAAGGTGCACGGGCGAGTGCACTTTTGGGCTTTTGCTCTGTAACGTCGATGATACCAGCACACTCCAGGCTGGTTACTTCGGGACTGTCGGCGCTTGCTGCTAGCTCGTGACAAGGGTCTACTACTACGCGAACTCGAGCGACTGCGTGCACGACTCCTGGAGTTCATCTCCTGTCGTATACTACAGATCTCCTCGTATAGCTTGGCTATATGGGCCACCGCGTCAAAGCTTGATGACCCCCCGTCAGAAGAATCTTCAGTCTGTGTGGGAGCCGAGGTTACTGTTACGGAAATGCCAATTCTAGGATTGATGGCCTCTACCGCTCTATCAGCTGCCTCGGCTATCTCCTGTAAGGGGTACTTGTAGATCGGTGCCAGGATACCCTGGACTGTCTTAGGTAATCTTTGAAGCCAAAGCTGTTTCAGAAAGACCTCGTCAATTTTAAAGTCTGTCACTAACTGCTTCATCTGCTTCAACATTTGTGAGGGCTTGCGGTCACCTAACTGAACATCTCGGAAAAGTTCCTGCACTTTCTGTTGGTCAGTAAGTGCGACTCGTTGAATTAACGCCTGTTTGAACCGCTCGTACCGATCCGGAGACGGATCTGCAAGAACGTCAGACACCTCGTCTATGACATTTTCAGGCAGGCTCACAATCACGTGGTTTAGTTTGGTCTCTTGTGAGTGTATGTGTCTAATGGCAAACTGGGCCTCTATATGATTGAACCATGCAGCTGGATGATGTGTCCAGAAGGCGGGGAGTTGCAGCGTTATAGCCATTTCTGACGCAGAACCGTTGTCGGCCATCTTGCACGAAAGACAAAATATTAACAAGGTGATAAAAACCAATATAAGTACAAACAAATCAAATCTTCATAACCGTACGTGAAAAAAAATTAACAAAAAGACGGTATGTAAAAAGAATTATTAACACGTTAATCTACTATGGCGGTAAACGGTGAAAACGGGCTCACCAATTGTATGTGTTGGAGCTAGACTTAAAACAGACCTCGATATCACCACACTTACTAAAACTTCACCGTCTTATAACTTTACCAGTACTCTACCTAACGTATAAGTACTGACTAACGCAATCAAAGTTTAAAGGCTAAAAATGGAAAGAATTCTTAGTACGAATTGTATTTAATGTAACTGAATAACAGATTTAATAAATAAAGTGACTGTACAGCTTATCTGTAGACGTTGCTGGAGGTAGGCTCGGAGAGTGTGCAGAAAGAGAGCACAACGAGAGAGCGAACCAATGAACGTACCGAAGACTCACAACTCAAAAGATAAACGTGTGTCAAACATAGGTGAGCGAGTTTAAACAAAAGTTCAAGGGTACAATGTGCACTACAAATATTTGTATTTCGTACAAACAGACAAGCTGGCACTAATTTTGTGTAAACCCATATGTTTATGTGAAACATAAAAAATTATATTATTATTCACCGCCACGTCATGATTCACATAATGACGAAAATACTACCACTTATAGTAATGCTGTTATTGTTATCATAACTGAAAATATGCCAAATGACAAAAGCCAGCCGGGAATAATATTATTACTATTCGTTCCTAATAATCAGAGTGGAAAAAACAACTTCAGTTGCACATCTCCGTTTCGCTTGGTTCTTTTACGTAGATTTCAGCTGCTTTCAATACTCTCTACAAGTCTTCATTTCCTCCCTTCTAGCATCTACTCCATGTCATCATCGGACGCTAAAACCATCCAACTGTTTCCCACTTGAGATCCACTAGTAGGCCTGCTGTTTGATGTCTCTTGAATATCTCCTCCTTTAGTCTGACTGCGTTTTCTTTTGAAAACGTATTGTCCAAAACCTTCTTGCCTTCTGGTTGACTTCCAATGTTCCTTTTTACTTACTCCTCCTTCCCATCTGATCCTCAGGATTTAGAGAATTCAAGAATTGAAAAAAGTATGCATCAGCCTATTAAATATGATTCTCGTGACGTCTTAAGTCTCTGAAACATATGCGAATGCTAATCAACTTGATGTTGGGTTTGGAAATTCGGATCTTGTTCTTCGTGTTGGTTGTTGTGAATTACCACATCGACTTCAGAGTAATGATTGCCTCTCCTGCCTTCCTAATCCCACCTGTTTTTGGCATCCTCACTAGTTTCGCCTGCGTATGGTTAATTAATGCTTGTCAGGGGAAAGAAGGAGACAATTTCCTAGAGATTCCCCCCATCATTGGTGATATTTACTGCCTAAACTAAAATGGTGATTTAGATAAAAATGTTAGATAATTATACGCAGGATGTGAAGAAAATGCCTAAAAACTAAGGTAATAATGATCTTATTTAAAGAAAAAAACAGTAAAAACTTGATCAAATGATTTGTCGATTATTTTAAAGAAAGAAGTGATGAATAAAGTTGTAAATTATTTGAATGCTGCCTACTTCCAGGCTAATGAGGTATGTAGGTGCAGAAGTTAGTCATCATGGTGGAATATAATTATATGTTAGCTGGTCGGAAGCAATCGGCAGGAAGCCTTGAACTGAGGTTTTATGCTTGTCGCCACTCCTCAGCAATACATTTCTGCAGTCTCTAAGGAAATAAGTTCATGGTTTCCCTCGCGAATGCCTGCAACCAACTGACATGAATTCAGGGTGTATATTGACGGACACCTGTCCACCTAGCTTGGAGATGACACTGTAAAATCTACTGGTATAATTCACTCAGCATAAAATTAATTAGTGACTAGTTTCGGTCAAATTATAATAGCACATTAGATGAGTTTATTCTATATAACATAAAGTAATACAGTATGATAACTGGATGACGACGTATTCATATTTGAATCAATGCGTATTCACACGACTTCATAACTTGCTTCAGGCAGCCCTAATTCCCATCCCTGCTTTTTATTTTAATCTCTAATATATCTCGTCTAGACATTGTCAAAGTTGTAAGTATTGAATGAATTCCCAATAATGTGGCATATCTAAACTGATTTCATTTCGTTGAAGAATACAATCCCTATTGTGATCGAGTTGTTTGTTATTCAACAGAAGACTAGAGCAAAATGATTTAAAGTATTATTGCAAATTATACGGATGTTTATTTATAGACTCTGAGGTTGCAACATTTGAACCCGTATTGTTTAGGAGCTGTCACCGTTGCTATTGTAACTATCTGTGCTGTAATCATCTTGTTCTGCTGGTTTATTGTCATTGGAACAGTAGACAATCCTTGAATCGCCAATTAGTTTTATGATATTTTAAAGTTGGCTGCAGTTTATAGTATTATGAGTTGCATTTAATGGTCTTCTGGAAACAACACCAGACTCAAGATTATAATGAATTGATAGTCTTTGAAGCTTTTACACTTACTTAGACTTGAATGCATCCAGTGAGACATTTATGGAGATAGTTACTAGTTAGATGTTTCTCTAATTAGGCCAGGAGCCTAAACAAATAAGGAAAAAACGTCAATTGTAAGTAATTACTGATCAGATTTTGTTCACAAATGTATGAAGATCCATAAGAAAGATAAGAGTGCTGATACAAATAATGAAGACATTATTAACCATAAGGAATTCAAATCCTCGATAGTACTGACATATAGAGAAGAAACATTGAAAGCTCAATGCATTTCTCTCAATAAAGTCAGGGTTTGGATAGCATTTGAGTCAACCAACTCACTCAGGGATAAACTTTGTTCTTTTAAGGACGAGAAGGTTCCAATTAAGGAAATTATAGAATTTATCAAGTACTGTGTAACAACTGTTTGCTGGACCACATAGGTCAAACTAGTAGCTTGGGATCAGGTAGACCATCAGAATATCTAAATCCACTGAGAGCAAAACCAACTGGCTGACACGGATAAATTAAGTAGTCTGGAAAAAAACTCGATCACTGTAATGGATTCATTCAAATGCATTATTTTGATAAATCACACAGTGGCGTGTAGCAATATTAGGTGATGACTTTTTGAGCACAAATTATTGCTCATAATCATATCAAGTGTGAGTGACTTATCCATAATGAAGTTGTCTGATATAGATCGAGTTATCTTTACAATCTTCTCAGGAGAAAGAGGAGGTTCTCCAGATCGAAAGGTCAGAATGTTACGGGTTAGTCGTGGTATATAACCATTTCATAGAGCCTCACTAACAAATACAGGTTTCGATGGAGAAAGAAAGACAAAATTTGCAGTATAAAATGATATCATCATTATATTTCACAGGTTCTCATCAGCTGAAAATTACCTGAAATTACAATAGTTATAAATAATAACATTTTATACTTCAATGTTTGAAAGGTAATAGAGAAAATATTATTAGATGAACGCACCTGAAATATAAGTATTACAATTTTTAATTTAAGTCACTATCAGTTTATATGCATTTCTTGTTTGAACTAACAGAGGCAGAACGTATCCTGTTCGAGGATTATATTTCTGACGTTATAAAGGAAAGATCTGAGGATGTTAGAATAAATAAACTGAAAAGTTGCGAAACAATTGAATCTCACTTTAAGTTTCCAGATTCGCCAGAGAAATACGTTTTTAACTATTCTAATATTTCTTTGTCGGATATTCAAATGCAAATCCTATCTCTTGGTCTGAATTTCTCTACTTTTTCGTCCACAGTTAACGAATTAGACACAAAAGTTCAGTTTGAAAATCTGGCGAAGATGTTGAACAATTTAAATCTGCATTGCTTCATTGTTATTACCAGTACCAGAGAACGCAAGGCAGACAACGACAAATGTTATCAAAAGAACACAAAAGACAACTTAATGAATTGCTTTACAACGAAACGTAATAATCCAGACAAAGGATCTGGTATTGTTATTCTTAATCGTGATGACTATGTTTATAAATTACGTACCATCCTGAGTGATGAAGAAAAATTTCAAAAATCACCTGATCACAAAGACAAGACGGAGAAGACTGAGAAGGAATTATCTAAAACTTTGACGAAATTGAAACAAGAATGCATCATTACTCCATATATGTATGAACAGCTTAAACCATCTGTTTCAACTATCCCTCGTTTATATGGTCTTCCAAAGGTGCCCAAAGATGATGTCCCTCTGCGACCTGTATTAGATATGCTGAATTCACCGTACCACTCTACCGCTAAATGTCTTGCGGAAATTTGGAACCAGTTAGATTAAATCTATGTAAACATAGTCTTTCCGTCACTTTTGACTTTGTCAGTTGTGTTGATGAAATTAATGTGAATGGTAAGCATATGATTTCGTTAGATGTTTGTTCATTGTTCACAAATGTACCACTAGTGGACACTATCTGCTAGCTATGCGAGTATATTGATTTAAATAGCATGAACATTGGCTTACCAGCTGAATATCTTAAATAACTATTATTGAAATGCACACTGAATGTGCAATTTAGATTTAATGATGTCACCTACAATCAAAGGGATGGAGTCGCCGTGGGGTCTCCTTTAGGACAGCTCTTAGCGGACGTTTTCATGGTAAGCTTAGATAATGGCCCACTAAAGGAAACCATCGATGGTCTGTTTATGTATAAAATATATATTGATGATACCTTCATTGTATGTGATGAAAACTCCTCAACTGCCGAACTTCTTGGAATATTTAGTGGTTCTCACCCATCTTTGCTTTTCATAGTCGAAGAAGAGTCAAACTCTTCGTTTCACTTCCTTGATGTTAAGCAAAATAGAAGAGAGAATGAAACGTTGTTAAGGTTGATTTACCGAAAGCCAACATTCACTGGGCAGTACACTTACTTCAACGGTTGGGTACCTTTAGGGAGAAAGAGAAATTATATTCATTCCTTATGCTCCAGAATTCGTAAAATCTGCTCTGCAGAGACAATGAATAGGGAACTAGATAACCTTCGATCAAATATCCTTGACAATGTCTATCCTACAAGGTTTATTGAACGTAACATCAAGAAAGAATCCGCCCCTAGACAAATCACAGTTCCAATGAAAAAAACTGTTTATGAGTCTGGCATTAAAAAGTTGACACCATTTCTGAATTGATTAAAAATCATTTATCTAAATGCATTAGACACACTTTTCCTGCAGCTGACTTGCAACTAGTTTTTACCAGGCGAAATATGATTAGACAATGCGTCAAGGATAGATTACCGCTTATGTCCACATCTATGTGCATTTACTCTCTTACCTGCTCTTGTGGAGCTGTATATATTGGACGTTGTAAGAGTAATCTCCGAAAACGTGTAGCTGAACACTATCCGGTTTGGTTAATGAAAGGTGAACGTAGAACTGCGAAGTCGTCTATTTGTGATCACCTGTTAGAGTCTGGTCATTTAGCCCCACGTGATTCCTCTTTCAAAGTTATCTACATGGTGAAATTGAAACGATCCAAAAGCTTACATTTTCTTCACTTATGCATAGCCGAAGATTTAGCTATACATGAACAGAAACCTAAATTATGTGTTCAAAAACGTTTTATCAAACCCCTTTCTTTACCTTGGTCATAGTAATGTTCTTTCTAGTTTTTATTTTATTTTACCACTGGAATTCTTCTCACTTCACTTCACATCTTCATTCTTATCGTAATCGTACTCCTAATTTTAAAATTTTTAGACAACACTTGACATTTTTAAAACATTTTTGATATCAATTCACTTATAAAACAATCTTTAATAATTCTGTAATTTATCCACTTCAACTCTACCCCTTATAACATTTTAATTATCGTTATTCTTATCACATATATATGTAAGTTGACTGAGCAATTATTTAGTGCCATTTAATAACCTTTTTCTGTAATATAAATACGACTGTACAGCTTGAAAATGAAGTCGTTGAAAAGAAATTTCATCGCTGAACAAAGAAAAACTGTGTTTTACTTATGAATAAATGGGTATTTTTCGTAATTTATATGCTATCAAACTATAAAAAAAGTTAGGGGGTGAGAGAACACAGAAAACAGATAAATCTAATAAACAGTGTTAGCTTATACGTCACTATGGCAACCCAAGAGGGTTAAAGTTCATCAAATCGAAAACTTGCTTAGTGAGCTGAGCTCACTAGTGTGTATGACTAATCAGTGTAATGATAGTAATACAGTCACGAAGGGAGTGAGAGACTGACTACACTCTCTTTCTGTGTGATTAAGTCTCGTCTGAAACATAATACTTATATTCCTGATGCATTCATATTAGAATACTTTCTCTGCAACCTTTCAAACACTAAAGTGTGAAGTGTTATTATTTATAACCATTGCGATTTCAGGTAGTTTGCATCTGATGAGAACCTGTGAAATAAAATGATGGTATCACTTTATACTGCAAATCTTGCTTTTCTCTATCGAAATTTATCAAGGGAAAAATGTATGGAATACACCTTTAATTCTGCCAATAATGACTGCACCTGTTTGATTTATAATAATAATAATTTTTATTTCGTATAAACTAGTGTTTACAAGAAATGCATGTCATTTTTACAGGCACGATCGATTATGTTATAAATTACAATCATAAATTTTAATACTTTTTCAAAAGTTTAAATTGTGTGACTATTGTACAAGCAATCAGAACGGTTCTTATTAATGTTAAATTGTAAACCCTTCACCATGGTTACCATCGAAGATGAGCGACAACCGAATTTTCCTTCCTATGTCTGCTTATAGTTATGGTCAACCAGTGAACAGTTTATATTTGCGCCCTGTGATTAAAAGCTATTTAAGGAAGAGGAAAACGTCCTGGGAAACTGCGAAATGGCATAAAATGCACTTATGGATAGCACATCATTGCGAAGTGCATCTACAAGATATATAGACGAAGGAGGTGGAGAGTCCTTGGAATGATGGTATAAATTTGTAATGTATAATGCTAGCTATATTGGTCTTAGCATGGAAACCATGACGTTTTCGGTGAAAATATGGTTTTGTTCAAATTTTGATGTGGTTATTTTTTTAACCAAAGCAACCAGGCTTTAAGTAAGCAACAAATATGAACAAAGTGTAAGTTTTAGCTTTAATAAAGGCCTAGGTAGTTAACATAAAGTAGAGTATAGTAGTGCGTAAATAAAAAGGTTATTGTGAGGTAGGTAAGTGATATTTAAGTGAGGAGTAAATTCAAAGATCTGGAAAATTGGAAACCGTACGACAAGCTGACCTGTAAGATGTTGCACGAATTTCTGTAGGGCCCAAAGGGTAGCATCTTGGCAAGAAGCTGAACAGGCTTGTAAATGGTAGGAGCAAAGGCACTTTTTATAATTTAGATCTGGATAACCCTTATTGTTTAGCATGTTAAGGATCTAGACTGATGTTTAATTCTAGAGCTGTCAAAAAATGCATGCTGCTGTCCTACAGATCAGAGCGATTCACATTTGTGACCACTAACATATCTGCTGATCAGCATGCACCACCCTCCCTCCTTTTTGGATGTTAAGCTCTGAGATTTTTTCGGCAATAACTGTAGTTGTAGCATTGCATTGCTTTGAGCCCGTCCCAGTCATGCAGTATGCTGCACATTAATAGCTTTCATGACAAGTGCTTCCCATTAGGTCATCATATACATCTATACTTGAGGACATTCTTAGCAGTTAACTTTTATACATGCATACAAGTGTATAAGTATTTATTACAAACGACCAGGAAATTAAGTTTCCCCGATGTGCTTACACTGTCATTTATATCTAGAATGCTAAATGAACTACAGTTAAGTAGTTGGAGCAGTCCCTGGAGGCCAGATCTCTTCTGACAAAAAAGTGAATGAAGTTTATGGGCAGTAGTGGGATTTATGACTGTTTGACGAAACCAATCATATGGTTTGTTTCATTCTCGAAGTAAAGTACTTTTATATTAGTGACAAACATATTTGTAATGAAAATATTTATAGAAGTCAAGATTGAATCTGTGTATTCTGGTGTTTCGGAAGGTCCTTAAAGCATGAGGTATTTAACGGAAAATATTAATTATGTCTAAGCGACAGTTCACTGAAGACATTCCTGGATCGCGCAACAAGTCGTGACGAACTCAAATGCAAGCATACGCTGGACGAACAAGAGGAATCCAAAGTATACAAACTTCGCTGTTGACTTATACTTGAGTTTACACAAATACAAAGATCTACAGGAGAAAGCTAAAACGTTGACATTAAATGCAGCCAAGACAGCAATTTAAGTGAATAAAGAGAATACACAGGGGATGAAGATATCTAATCACCACTGACAACAAGCATTAATCACTACCAACGAGAGGAATCTAAACGAAGTCTCGTATTTCACATAAATTAGAGGCATCGCTTCAACCACAGGATAAAGCGCAAAGAAGGATGCCGTAGCTAACCTGTATGAAGCCAGTCTGTCAGCTGACGTGATATAATGCTATCCTAAGCCAATGCCTTATATGAGCACCCACTTCACTTTGAAATATTGGATCCTGTCGACCACAACTTCTTAGTACAACTTCAGAACATGCATTCGGTACCCATCAGTGTGCTGGAGATCGATATTTAGATTATAGGTTTTCTTCGGAGCGAAATCTATGTTGAAACTAATCCAAATACTTACAACATTCAATAATCGAAATGGTTATAATCATCGTTATTAATGGCATATCTATAACACTTAACTCTTGTTTTATTTTCCGATCTACAAATTCACCATCATTGGTTAAGAAGAATTTTCATATATGCAAAACTATGTGCTTTGGAGTGAAAGGTGAAACTCTAATCGATAACCACAAGTACTTCACAGTTTTCCGGTGGTTCTCAAGCTTATGTCAGCTCGTGTTCAAATCCAAAATCAATCTACACCATGCAAAACGAACATTTGGCTACAATAATGTTCACTTATATATCTTGTTTTAATTTTAACAGTGAGAATACTTAATAATATTTATAATGATAATGTTTATTTGCGCAAACACTGAAAAATCGACTGTCCCGTTCACTTTAGAAAAACTTCTTCTCAGCTGAACTACGACTAACCTTCTCCACGAAACCTATGATTCGTATAAACGCGAACAATAAGCCACCACTGCTGACCTCATTAATGTGTATCTACCAATTCACCTGCTCGTGTGGAGCCAGGTATGTCGGCCGTGTCCAGCGTTCGCTATCCAGACGTGTCACCGAACACTTACCAACATGGTTTTGCAAAGGAGGAAACAATGCCCCCGCAGATATATGTTAGAACATCTGATAGATTCCGGACACCAAGCTTCGCCCCAAAAAACTTCAAAGTCGTCTACAGAAAATGAAGCAGTCTTCCTAAAGGTGTACGAGTCAGACTTCTTCAAGCTGCACAAGCAATGGCTAAACTCTGAACTTTGCATACAGAAGAAGCTCTTTCAATCACTTCACCTGCTATGGACGTAATCAGTCTTAATACCCCACAGGCAAATTCTATTTCTTTCTGTCTCTTCATTCCCATTGTTTTGTCTTTACTATTGTAATATTTTACATTTTCAACTTTCCTGTTCTCTACCGCCATCCGATTTAATTTCTACACCTCATTACCACTGTTACTGACTTGACCAACGCTCTATTTCTAGTCATTTATGTTACGTCATCCAATTTATTTGCTCAACATTAGTCCTAATTTAAATGGCGTCATTCTCTACCCAACTTCTACTTAGTCTCTACCTGTAATCACCTCTGTTGCTATCTTGACTAAGGTTGCAACCATTTTAGTCAATTAAATCACGTCATCTAACTTACTAACTCAAAATTACTTTAGCTGCTGTTTAATTAACCTTGTTTCTATATTAGATCATTCTTGTATTACCTGATTAATTATCTAAACTTGACAAACCTCATGTACACACACACACATACACAAATAATCATACATGAATGCGGTTTTACAACTATGTGAATGAATTCGCCCAAAAGAGTCTCTTCGCTGAACTTCTTCTCTTTTTCATATGAATCAATGGATATTTTTAAGCTATTCAATAATTTATTTTATAACTTCTAATTTTACAAACGCAATTATTTAAAAGACTTTAGTTGATGAAAGCATATCAAAAGTAATTGTCATTTCAATTCGAAAATGCGTGAATTGACAGAAGTTAGAATTCCTGGACTGTTGACATCTATCTGAGGAATTGAATGACAATTTTTTCACATTTTAATCTAATGATTCCTGAGTATGTACTGAAGAAGAGTCCTGAATTGACACGGAAGAAAACTAGTCAGTACTACCTAGTTTCGAATAGTTTTCTTATTGACATCAGTTGGTGATGAAATTTAGAGTGAATGGAATTTCTGATTATTTGAGTCATAAACTTTTAAAAACAAATAAATAAGTCTATCTAAAATATGCATTTTCAGTATTAAAAATGTTCTGCGTAAAGGTTTATCAGGCAAATCAAATCAATTGTGCAGACTACTTATCTGCATTGAACAGAGTGGCATCCAACATTAGCTTCACAAAGTCTGACTGACTGACTTGTAACACAGAACTTTACACCGAAGTTCAACAGCAGTTCAGTTAATCACACTCTATGTGGAATATACAGACAGGGAAAAGAAAGAAAAAAAAAGGAGATTCAGGAGAAATGCGATTAGCAGAAATCCAGTGAAGGACGAAATGATGGTTTTAATCGGTATGAAAAGTCACAAAGGGTAAATGCATCTACACTATTCATAAGAACGATTTCTATGAATTCTTTTGACCACATATTTTAAGTTTGGGAATTAATAAAAACAATTCCAACAATCATTGTGATCACAAGCTGTAATTTTTGTTGAGATATTTCATAAACCAAAAAAAATTTACCATTGGTTGTAATCAAACCCTGAGATATAATTATGATTAACTAAGGTGGTTCTCCTAGATTCTCATAGATTGGGTTATTTTTCAACTGACTACTTTGAAGTCTTCCCGAAAGGTTCAGTGGAATGCAGTAGATAACCTTGAAGGTACTTCTTCCATCCATTTGGCCGCCTGTGTTCATCAAATAAGAGAAAATACAGCTTTTAAGATAGACTTTGTTTGATCTTTTCCGAAACAATGATGGAAGGTTCTCAGTAATGCGTTGGTTTTATTCCCCCCAGTATATGTGACTTTCTCTATAGGAGCAGTTTAATTTGTAGGTAATTTTTTATTGCCGTATTCAGTATTATACTTATCTGAGCATCACTTACTTATATACACGAGTGAATTTATTTCATGTATAATACCATATATTACTGACTTAATGATATGAGTAGTCGGATACCACTCACATCAACAAGTAGCTCTTGTTAGCTAAATTGAAGTGATCTAAACACGGCCATACAGTTACTTCTCTCATTTTGGACCAAGTTCACCAGTAGCGTATTTGATTTGGTGCAGTTCGCAAAGCTTAGTCAGTTTGAATCCATCAAATTCTGATTAGCTACTTGAACGAACTGCTAACAAATGACTACTCAGAATTCGGGTAGTTTGAACTGATTCGACCATCTGAGCTTAATCAAGACGGATACACCAACTGATGAGCTTGTGTCCAAACAAGTGAAACAACCATCCAATGATGTTTAGAACACTTCAGTTTGGTTAGCCAGCACTACTATTTAATACCACATGTCAGGTGATCTACAACGGGAAACTCAGTGAGGCGTTCGAAGTGAGTACAGGAATAGGAACAAGACTGGCTACCTAATATCACCGACGATATTCTTAATTGTAGTGGACTGAATTATGCGTCATAGTGTGGGTAGCAAGAAGACTTAGCTACATTGGACCCATGAGAAGACTCTATAACACCTGGATTTTGATGGTGATTTATGTGACTTACAGGCGAAAACCAGTAGGTTGACAGAAAAGACAGGCAACAAAAGCAAGAAGTCAAGTGCGTATAGAGAAGATACAGGTGATCAAGATAGCCTACCAACCGACAACAACAACAACAACAACAAACAGCACTAACCACTATCAACAAGAGAAACTTGAAAGACATTACTTTCTTCACTTATATGCCTAGGCAGCATCGCTTCAACTACACACAGGCGGAACGGATAAAGGTGACAAAGCAAGTCAGAACACGAAAGCTAACACAGACCTTCATCATTTTGAAATAGGTTAGGAAATCCTCTGCACTCAACATTAACAACCACATTCGGATTTTCAACACATATTCCAAGTGATTTCGTCTATATGGGCCAGAAACTTGGTGCATTACGTAGAGCATTTTCTAACAGACCGTTGCAATCTTTTATCAGTAGATGGCTTCACTGGCTCTATAGTAAAATTCAGATGGTTGGTGAGAAGGAATTGGCGAGAAGAAACTATAGATACAAACCAATCAAGAAGCTATCATTCAACAAATATGTAGGAGAAAATGTAGATGGGTTGGGCACACGACACTTAGGAGACAATCAAATAACACAGCATTACAGGCCATTGCTCAAGTGGAACCCCAATTGGGAAACGACTAGTGGGTTGTCCTAGGGTGATATAGAGACGATTGTGTGACGAGGACATAAAAGATTATGGCCAATCATGGGCCCTACTAAAGTGGACGGTAAAAAATAGAACACAGTGGAGGTGTGTTCTTTAAGCCCATTCGTTCCACTCGGAACCCAAGGGAATAATAATAATAATGATAATAATGTACTATTAGATGTAAGTGATATCTAACTAATCATCTCAGCCAACCAGTTTTGTGTGTTTACGTTTGGTTTCTTACATTCCTATTTATGGTATTAAATAGATCACATATTTTACGATTTGAATAATTTCAGCTTTTAACGGTAACTGTGGTGTGAAGTAATCACCTCAAACTGTGTGTAAATTGCAGATTACAAATTTGTTTAAATCCCCTTTACTGAATTATTGATCTAATTGACTGACACACTACGCATGAGAATGCACTTCAATGAAATATAATAGCTCTTGATTTTATAATTAGAGCTCATATTTTATAATCCAACAGAAATATATATATATATATATATATATATATATATATATATATATATATATTGCACTGCTAAAAATCGAACAATTCCAACTGATATAATAGACACAGATTATGGTTGTGTTTATGTGTGTTTGTATTTGTGTCGAATAATATCGTTTCATACACGTGACTGCCTTTATTGAACTTTGTTTGATAAGATTAAATCTTTCACAGTAAAAAATTGATATGAATAATCTATACTTAAAATTGTATTTGTAAAGATATCAGAGAGATTGAAATGAAGAATTCTAATGCTTCGTTTACCAAAATATTAAGGTAACAAATTCTTCGAAGATATAATCAGAAAAGACGTTCGTTCATTGAAGAGTTCATCTCTTTTCGGAGATATCATTCTGAAGATGTACAATAGCTTATATATGTGGTAAACTGTCGAAGCAACAAAAGGAACCCTTTTAGAGCTGTGTCATTAGAATTACATATTGTAGAAAGTAATAATCGGGTAGGAGCTAAAATAAAGTAAAATAAGTAGGCTCAGTGACGTAATATAATTGACGACGTTGAGTGGAATTCAACTGAAATTTGAATGAGAGTCAAGACAACAACAGTGGTGATAAGGGGTAGATTTTTAATAGGGGGGTGAGTGAACAAAATAACACAATTAAAAAACAAAAATTACGTGTTTGGTGTTTGGATAGATCAGGCCGATTGTAGATTTAGTGACTGAACAAACTCCTTTCGTATGCACAGATCAGGATTTAACATGTGAATCGCCATTGCTTTGGAGGTTTAAAGAAGTCCGATTAATACTTTTCCCGCGAGATTCTTACGTATTCTGTAGGTAACTTTGAAGTGCCTTTGTGTGTTAGCTTGGTGTTCAGATTCGATCAGGTGTTCCAGGATAGACCTGCTGGGGAATCTTTATAAAACCGTGACAGTAGGTGTTCGATCATACGTTTGAATAGCAAGTGCTCAGTAAGGCTAAAATATCTAGCTTCACACAAGCAGATGAACTGATAGAGACACATTTATGAGGACAGCAGTGATATCTTATCCTCGACATTCTTCCGAATCATTGCCTTTATTGAGTAAGTTAGTCAGGGTTCAGTCAGGAAGAAAGTTTTCCTCAGTGAGCGCGACAGGCACTTTCTCAGCATTTCTACCGATGGGTTTCTACTGAATTGTAGATTCAGGTTCTGAAGTTTTTTGCAAGCGAGCAGTGTGTGTGGTTTTAGTTTGAATGGTTTCGGCTTTATGGATTTTGTGATGAAACATTTGGGTATCCACTTTCAGGTAGAATAATTTCCAGAATCTTCAGCTTCACCTCCACAGTGTCAGAACTGTAAATGTTTGGATTCTGTGGCGCAATAAAAGGATTGGGTTATGTTTTCTGCATTGAGGTACCTAACTATGAAAGTTTGTGAGTTGTCTGTTCCATGTCGAATTTCCTCTAGATAGATCTTTTCAGTGTTCTATCTCGTTCACGAATTGTTAGTTAAACATCCGGAAAAGATTTTCTTGAGTCGGGCTCCTTCCGTAATGTAATCTGCATTGCAAGGTGGAAGCTGTTGAAAAAATCCATGATATTTTCTAAATAATCAGAATTAAAACAAAAGAAAGTCTTATACAGAAGAACACATCTTGACTTTAGAATTATTGTTCAGTTATGCCTGAATCACAAATGATGATCAAGAGTTGATCGGACAGTTACACAAACTTATCATTAGTCTACTTTATTACGCACTATAAACACTGCATACTTTCACGTCAGACCTCAGTAACAGTGTTTGAATACAGTTCATGGTCATGGATATCTGAATTAAAAAACAATAGATATGTGATAAACAATAATGTATAACATTTGTTAGCACTTCTGCAAGAAGTTACATATAATCTGGGTATTAGATTAGGCATAAGGATTAGTGATACCAATCCATTTTATTTATTAATCATGGCTAGTCATGCAGTAACCATCATTTCTATTCAACCTATTGTTATCCAACCATTTTTGTAGGGCGCTAGCAGTCAATCTTTCTGTAGAACCTTGATCCTATCAAAATAGACCTTGTGTCTGCTTCTATTTGTTGTAGTACAATCGCTTATTAGTCTCCTACCTTCTTCAATTCTTCTGAGATCTTTGGAGCTACCTTTAGGCATTGTTATGTTCTATAAATCTTACAATTACCTGTCTGGATTTTCCCTTCAAGTACACACCATCGCAATTCTTAATTTTTCTCATTTCGTGTACACAATTTCTTTGGCTGTCTTCTTCTATTTTATCCTTAACCTCTCCTAGTGATAAGCGTTAGGTGTTCGTTATATAAAAATACACTCTTATATTATGGTCACTCAGGTTTAGCTTTATTTCCTCCGATATTCTTTTGTCTAGCACTGAAAGACTGGACAGCTGTTTCCCCAGCCTGTCTGGTCCTGCTCTCTCCCCGACTAGTGTTCTGTAGCTTGATCAAATTCAAGATCCTGCTTTCGTTGGAAGATTGGTGTCCATTGGCAGTTCTCTGGGTGAATTGCAAGGGATGGTCGATTCAAGAGTCTGTTAAAGGGATCAGCCCATTGATTTATTTTTTCTCCTCCTTTCTAATTAGGTTCCCTTGAACATTTTTATTGGTTTCATCGTCTGGGTTGATCTCTTCCTGGATAGAGATCTGGTTATCTGATATAATGTTCAGTGGTCTCTTTTACCTGCAGCCTAACTGTTCTGCTTCATTTGCCAGTGTGTTAAAGAACTGTCTGCTGTTTTCTCTGGAACTCAACTTCACTTCTTTGTTCACTGCAGTGTATGTTGAACTTAGCTTCTCCTTCTTCTGTCCACCTTTGCATCGAGTCTTCTTCTCTTTTACCATCCTCCTCTTCCCTCCTCTCCTCGATTAGCTTCCAGGTATCCGTCGAGAGCCATTCCTTGTCTTGTCTATTCTCTCTTTCTAGAACAGTTGCACACGTTTCCTTGAATATTGCCTTCGAAGAGTCCCAGTGTTGTTCTACGCAGGTTTCCTCAGTGATACCACGTAGTGCCCCCGACTTTGTTCTGATATATGTAGTGAAGGCGTCCCTTGTAGTTTTGTCCTTCATTTTCTGATTGTTGAGCTTGGGTTATGGCCTATCTCCAGTTGTTTTCAATGATTTCAGCTTCATCTTGAAGGGTAATTGAACTATATTTTGGTCTCAGCCCACATCTGCTCCCTTCCTCGGCTTTGTGTCTAGCAGGTTGGCTGCATCTTCACTTCCTTGAGACTGAAATGAAGTCAGTCTGGTTTTTTGGCGTGTCCGTCAAGTGAAATGGATAACTATAGCCTCAGCGTATGCCAACATACTCCAGTGAGGGATTTTTAAGTAAATCTTGTTTCGCGATTCATCTAATATGAAAATATAAGTGTTTTGCTATGGACAGATTAGGTTGTCAGAAACCTAAATTAGTGTTAACGATCATCCTATATATACTTGAATCCCCTATAATTTTGCTTATTTAAATTGTCCTTTCATTTTTCATATAAATTGATTTGACAAGTAAATGTTTGAGGAATCAGATGCTTTGAAATGTACTCCACAAATAAGTCGCAGTTTTCATAGATACGCCATTTAAAAACTCCATAGCCAAGATGGTGGATATAGCTCACCAATTTTTGGATAACCGATTGCTTATTTAATTGATGTATTTGAACCGTGTAATGCATTTTATCTCAATTTCAGTCTCTCACACCTTCTCCTCACTATCTACTTGAACTTGACTTGAAAAACATTCACATACCCGTCGTTTTGCATAAATGATTCAATGTCGTTTATTGTTTTTCAGTCTTATCACCTCCCCATGTAACTCTAATGATACATATGTATCCGTGTAACTAGAGTATTCAGATGAAGAGTTCACTTGAAATTCGACGAATTCATTAAGTCCTGCTTTATTACCCTTCGTTGTTTATTTCAAATTTCGCCTTACTTAAGTATTTTTAAGTTTACTCTACACGGATATTCTAGAATGTATCACAATACCTCTACAATTGTATCCAACAAATTACATGTTCTTGGCAAATCCCATACACAGGAATAAGTGATTTTGTTCGTATTTCTGAACACATACCAGAATTTTCGGGACTAGAGGTTCCAAAGGCAATGCACAGCATGACTGTGTTCACCAACTGTTGGACACTGATTACAACTATCAAAAGTCTCAAGGTGTTCAAAATAATCGACAAATTAAAGATAACTAATGTGTTTTGCTACAGCAATCACTATGAGACAGTTGAAAATAATTCTAAACAAGCAGCATGAGACACTAGTGAATCTATTGTTCCATTCAGATTGACCTTGTAGATATTCTGAAAAGACGATTCTCCTGGAGATGAAAGGCCTGAGTTGACCAGGTGCTCGAGAATTAGGCTTTTCATTGTCTTACACTGTCCTCTTAACAATCATACCAGATAATATTTGGTGATGCGTTTGGATGGTGTGAGGTTTGTGAAACCAATACAAGTAGCTCCATAGGAGCAGTCATATTTATAAATACTCATCGAAGTGGCAGTTTTTCCCTCACAAATTCACTGACAACTTATCGTCTAGAGAAACTTATCCTTAGCACAGACGAAAAAAAGGCTTTTTTCAGTGATCACGATATGTGGTTCTTCAGAATCTTAGCCAGAAATCTCTACGGTACCACCTTTAGATTTAACATTCTTATATAGAAGTTTCTTCTGTATCTTTAGATTCTTACAGGCCTCCGCCTTACTTTTATGTTTTTCTAGACGAATCTAACAGGCCATCCATTTTCAATGAGGATTTGTCTGAGTCTCTGTAGTTCATCATCAATAATTGTATCACTGACACATCCTCTTCTTATTCTTGAAGATATGGAGTGGATCACATTCCTCTTTCTTCTCAAAGAAGACAAACTGTAAGGAAATCGTGCATTGACGATTCAATGTTAGTTTCCTGTAAACTGATCTATGAAGAGAACCATCAGTTCCTGTTCTAATCCCAAATTCCAGAAAATAGAATTCAGAGTTAATTTGACATGATGGTAGCAGTTGTTGAGCTCCATTGTTATCATTTAGGCATCAGCACTATTGTCGGCCAATCTACGGACCTATTTTGTGTCACATATGATATACAGAAAAGATGTGTGTGTGTAGCTCAGGTAATTGCTTTTTGATATCTTCTAAGCTGGATGGTTTATTTGTCTCTTTAGACAACATAATCAGCGTTAACTTCCATATTAAATGATACATATATATATCCTGATAATGTTAATTGTGATTGGTTATCTCCATTGGTCTCCCTTAGGGTCCTCTTCACTTATATTCATACTGATTCTTTCACTGATCCGTTATTTGCCCTATTTTTTGTATGATCAGATTGGTATTGGCCAACTTATAAAGTCGATCTATTTCCATATATCTGTAGATACTTGTTTGATTGCTGAGTATCTAGAAATTAATTTTAAATTCTACCTATTCATTTATATGGCCTCCCTCCCTTAATCTTTCTTAGACTACTTATAAAATACTTTTCTACACTGTGAAGAGCAGTAAAAGTTTTCAGTAGGGCGAAGATGGTTATGTCAACTTGTAGGACTCTGAGCAGTCTCTTTTTGTACAACACTATCCGTTCCCCCCTCCCGCTCTTTGCATCTCAACAGGTAGGAATAGAAGCAATTGGGCAACTAAATATAAAAACACCCAACGACACATCATTTAGCACACATACACACACTTATTATTCGATGAGAATAGTGTTAGGCATGAAACTAACTACTAAATTGCTGAGAAACAATAAATAAACGGTACTATTCATTCATTCTATTGTCAATATGTTCTTGTCGCCATTCTTATTAATTTTCAATGATAATTTTACATTTTAATTTTACTGATACTATTAGTAATGCCAGTGTCTCTGTCATTTATTCCCCAGCCCTTTACTATAAAATGTAAAGCGAAAATTAGATACACCATTGTAATACATGCTGAGAATTACATACAGTTTCAAATTTCACTTCTTGAGAATAAGGCTATTATGATTTTCTGGTTTTACTAGTCTCTTCTATTTAGCACTAATACATTCTCCCAATTGAACTGATCTTCGTAATGGCTCAGGTAAATTGATATGAACGAATAAATATCATGTCTATTGGCTGCTTGTTTGCCTTCATGAATGCAGAAATGGAGATTACGTCCACCTTTAGTCTATACAGTATTCTCTGAAACTGTTACGGAATGAATGACGTTGGTTTCATCTAATTTTGCTATTGATTTCTCAACTAAAAGGTGAAGTTCAAATGTTGGTTTGTAGGGATTTTGTTGATTGGTTACAGGATTTCATAATGAGCTGACATTAGTTAGAGAACCATTGGAAAACCTGGGAATACTGTACAGCTGTTTCGTCCTAGCCCTTTGGGGCTCTTCATCAGTACGCATCCACCGGGATTCGAACCCAGGACCTTCTGGTTACAAGGCGAGCTCGTATACCACTAAGCCATTAGGACGCGATCCAATGGCTCACGAATTCTAACTTCTGCCAATCCACAACATAGCGCAACCCCCAGCCAATGTCCTTGGCTAGTATTTGTCCTCATTCCCGACCTGCCGCACCCTACTGGTCATGACTTCTCACTAGAACTCCAGGTCACTACCTACCTGAATAAGACAAGTCGCTAGAAAGCATCTCATTGAATGGTCTACGAGCTCGCCTTGTAACCAGGTCCTGGGTTCGAATCCCGGTGGGTGTGTACTGATGAAGAATCCCAAACTAGGACGAAACGGCACTCCCAGGTTTTCCAGTGGTTCTCTAACTGATGTCAGCTCATGATGCAAAGGTGAATTATTGCAGGCAACAAGAGAATGAACATAATATACAAATGAATACTATCCTGAAAGGATATCTACGAGGACAACTAACCACAGCCAAATTCATTAGATGAAATAAATATTTTATTCTTGGAGTTACCTCTAAATATGTTTTCAAAAAAGACAATGTGAACTTCTCATGGTTCAGTGCACAAAACTCGGAAACTTATGATTATTATCATTAATTAATAAATAAGAAAAAGACAAACAAGTGAAAACCAATAGTTTGGAAGCACAGGAGGCAAAGACATGATTTCAGATTACTACACAGAAGATAGCGTTCAAGGGCGCGATTTTCAAGCTGGCGCATAGCACGGACGATGTACTCAGCTCCACATGAGCCAGTAAACTGATATATGCACGTTGAATTGACCCAGTGCGACAGCTTGTCGCACTTCGCGTTCTAGATGAACAGTTTCTTGAAGGAAAACGTCAGTCGTAGGCTTGCGGTGAAGCATGCTTTCCTCAGAGATTTGCAGAGGCGTTTACTAAGGATTTCTCCTTCAATGTCACCTTTGAATTCTAGATTAAGCAGAAGTATCTTCTTTGGGACGCATTGGTCTTGTTCAGAAGTCTTCTTTGATTTCAGATTCTTGTCCATGAAGCTAGGCGGAAAATCGTTCTCCATCAAGGTTCCTCGGAGATTACGGAGTTCTTCGTTGATCACTCCCTCGCCGCGTATCTCCCGAATCCTCAATAAAAAAATCATCTGTAAGGTTCCTCTTTCTTCTTAGGGTCATGAAGGAGTGAAATGATGATGGTGAATTGTTTATTCCATGTAGGCTTTTTGTATATGATTTTTTTCCGAGAGTTGTCGTTGTTTCTTGTCAGATTGATGTCGAGGAAGTAAGACATTCCGTCGGATTCAGCTTCAAGAGTAAAGTCGATGTTTCGGTGGGCATTGTTGAAGGTTTGAAGTAAGTTTTCAAGGTCCAGGTTCTCATCTCAAATGATGAAAGTATCGTCAATGTACCCCTTATAAATATGAAAGTCAGCGATAGTCGATGATAAGTTGTTTTCAAGGCAGGCCACAAAACAGTCAGCCAAGCAGCGACCCAGTAGAGTGCCCATTACTACGCCATCTGTTTGCCTGTAGACTTCATCTTCGAATCTGAAGTAGATGTTCAAGGTACAACGAAGTAACTTCTCCAGTGCAACAGCATTCGTCCCGAAGAAGGTACTTCTGCCTAATCTAGAATTCAAAGGTGACAGTGAAGCAGAAATCCTTCATAAACGCCTCTGCAAATCTCTGAGGAAAGCATACTTCACCGCAAGCCTACGACTGACGTTTTCCTTCGAGAAACTGTTCATCTAGAACTCGAAAGACAAGCTTTCGTACTGGGCCACTTCATCGCGCATATATCAGTTTACTGGCTCATGCGGAGCTGAGCACATCGACCTCAGCCGTGCTATGCGCCAACTTGAAAAATGCTCTTGGCAACACTGTTCAGCCTGGCTTGTAAAAGGAGAACGAAAACGTGTATTTTTAACAACAGAAGACGGGGGCCAGGCAGCAATCGTTTATTAAGGAAATCTACACGTACTTATATTTTCATGTAGATTATTATAGCTTATTCAAGCAAACAAACACAGTGTTCTGATTGGTTGTTTCTCACAGAAAGTTGACCTTGCATCTCTTTGTGACTGTTTCTTGAATGTCAAGTCATCTATATGTTAACTGTATCTGCCTACGTAATGTCTGCTGTGATTGGCTGTTGAATCAGTCTTGTTCATATTTTCTCACAACCAATATTGGGGACATAAACATTGACGTAAATTAACATCTACCAGTTGGCTAGCAACCTCCTCTCACCACATAAATAGTTCAGTGACAGAACATCCGGTCAATTCAGAACATTCAGTGCTATTTGAAAAATACTTCAAAATCATTCACAGGATAAAGAAGATTGTGATGATGAAGATACCTAGCCAACAGCAGAAAAAATTAGTCATCAACAGTGACAGAAACCTAGAAGAAAGACTCCAGTTTCACTTGCCTATAAAGCATCGTTTCAACTACAGACGGGTGACATGAATGAAGAGGTGAAGGCAAGCCAGGATATTGAAAGCAAAACAAGACATCATGATTTTGAAATCGGTATGGAAATCCACCTCACTTGACACAAGAAGCAATATGCGAATTTGTAACACTTTTTTTAAGATCAAGTTGGTAAGTGCTGCCATATGTTTCATTGATCTCGCTTCATGGATAGCATTTCAAACAGGCTACTAACAACTTTCGTCAGTACCCACCTTTTCTTAATACCAAAGATCAGATGGCCGACCAGAAGCGATAGGCGACAAGGAACGCTGGAAGTCAACCCTCACATATACAGATGGAAATGGTAATGAATTGGACATATCCTGAGAAGGCCTACAAGTGACATCACATCCCAGGTAAGTTTCAAAGTGGAATGGTGATTAGGAGAGGCGCGTTGGGCCACGGTCAGATGGTGACATGTAAGAGATCAACATGAAGATAAAGTGAGAATTTGTAGGCAGTCATGATGTCAGCTAAAAGTGAAGTCAGAGATCCAAGTTGAATCCAGGCATACCATTGAAGCCATATGTCCACTTGGAATACAAGCAATGAATGAGTGAATAATAATAATAACAATAATAACAAATCAATCCAACCTGAAGTTTGTCATCCATATGAAAAATATTCATAGAAAACATTCGAAAAGAGTTCGGTAGAATAGGGAAAGCTTTAATCAAACTAGTATACATTTAGATTTCCAAAACAAAAGCAGTAAAAACAATACTATTAACTTTATTTTATAGCTCCTAAATTGCCTAAAAGGTTTATATATTTAAAATCCACTGGTGTTTTATTTATGTATTATTGTTTAAAATAGCGGTTGTTATAGCAATCTATTTAAAGCATCATCATTTTTAAACAATTTCCCATTTTTAAAGTACATTCTTAAAATATCTACGATTCAAACAGACTAGTAGTGAAAAAGGTCACATGGATAATTCAATAGCGAGGAATAAGTTAAATTTATTGTTGCCAATTTAGAACACTGAAATACATATGTAGTTAGGACTTGTAGTTAATCGGTAAGGGCTTGTAGTGGAATCGAGAATGTATATGCTTCTTCCTGCTTTTTAAGTCACTAGCTGGATTTAGCTGAATTTTCAGCGTGTGACATTATCCCAACTTAGAGTTAAACCCAATCAGTAAATGCCGTTTCCAATGCTCAAACATTATCGACTACACCAATGGATCACAAAAGTCGCTTCTTGCGAAAAAGATATTAGTACCTATTTTTTGATTAGGTCGAAAAGATGCTGGTGGCTGTCTAGATAAGTGATAGAAGTGATCCCTTTCAAATTTCTCCCGTTGATAGTAAGTAACTGATGCTTGCTGTTATTTGTTGTCTGGTTACTTTCATAACCTCCGTCTTCTCTAGGTTCACTTAAAGTCCTGTCTTCGCTACCTGTCTTTTCAGCCGGTTTGTTGGCTTTTCCCAATAAGCTCTCGGATTTATGTGACACTTCACACAAATCATCTGCTAAGTTCAGATGTCCAAGGGTAGACAGCCTTTTCTTACCACTATTTCATTTCTAAGGCTTCACTGAGTTCTTCATTGTGTGTAACGTGATATGTGGCATAATCATGTAGCGCCACATATGAGGACATTGAAACCAGAATTGGAAAAGAAAGGAAAGGCAGATCATTCATCAATCTCAAATCACTTTCAAAATCAGCTGCACTAATCACAAACAACAGAATTTGAATCTTCAACACCAATGTGAAGTCAATCATATGGGCCAGAAACGTGACCAGTGAGTCACAGAAAGCATTTCCAACACCCTGCCACAAACTTTTATCAGCAATTGGCAGAAGTAAACGTCGATGAACTACCTTTTCTAGACTGCCTAGTTAAGTGGAGGGAAAACGGATACTATAGTATATCCATATTCAGAAAGAAAACCCACTCCAACAAATATATAGGCGTGGACGATCAAACCTGATCACAGCAAAATTATCAGTTGTTTCAACTCTTCGTAGACGAGCACAATCATTGCAAGCCACGGAAATAGGCAAACAAGAAGAAAAATCAAACATTAATGAGACTATCAAGCAAAACAACTAAACAAAGAACTTCATCAACAAAATAAACACTAACAATAAGTATGGACGAAAAATTATTCCAAAAACAGGGCCCTCATCAGTTGTCATTCTTTATAGATCAGAGACGTCAGACGACATCAAAAGAGTACCCAAAAAATATAAAAGACATCAGAGTTTTCTTCAAAACATCAGACACACACTAAGGATTCCCTATCTAATTGTGTCTACAAAATAAAATGCTTGGAACATGGAGCGGTTGACACTGGACAAACACTGCAAGAAATCGAAATCAGAAGGAATGGGCACCGTAGAACATCTCTTCGACCACCGAGAAATCCAGTTGAACTAGAAAAGCTTGAAAAACCATCAGCCAACCACAGCTTGTCTACACGCTTTGCAACCAGGTCACAAAATTGATTTGGACAATATTCAAGTAGTGCAGGTTAATCTCAGAAATCACAAAAGAAGTCTATTGTCAGAAACACTTCATGTCAAGTGGAATCGAATTCGTCTGAGTAGGAATGATGGATTTAGAGAGAATTCGGCCTGGTTACAACACCGCCCTACTCCACGAAATGACCGAATCAACATTAAAGTGATGAGTGATTTCACTGTGTAAGCACATGCTTCTGTTATAATTTTACACACTTAACAAATTTAACAATCTACACCTGGTTTTGTTATCTTTACCAATTGGCCAACTTGACAACGTGAAATTGCCCCCATGCTGAGGAACGATGAGTGAAGTTTGTAATTTCTAGTATAATAATACTACTTTGATGAAGCCATGAGCAGTAACATTAAATAGCGACGTGTCAGTGGAAACAATATCGTCTTGTTTTTCATTCATTGTGAAATACAAGAAAACCTTTATTATAATGACCCTTTCATTCTGTATATTCTTGGGTGTTCACGTAAATGTTTGAGTATAGTTATCCGCTATTTAGTTACATTTAAGCCGGATTTATTCTTTGGAATAAAAGGTGATTATTTCCGTTGTTCTAGGCATTTGTAGGAGATGCTAAATTATCTAATCACTATGATATATGGAAGTATCTTTTCCATTCACTAGAAGGTATTGTAAATGTAATTCTAAGAGGTAGAAATATTAACATCTTGGCTTACGAGTATTATGGACACCGAGATAATCTGGGTATACTTACAATGTTGGTTTATCAAATATACAAATACACACGCAAACAAAAATACACTGAAGTGAACGGAATTCATTTACTTTGACCACGTAGGCTTAACATGCATTACTGGTTAATATTATTATTATTACTATAACTGTCTTACTAAATATCTTTTTACGAGTTGATCACGGATTGATATCAGTTAGAGAACCATTGAAAACAAGCAGGGAGTACTGGACAGCCAGCTGTTTCATCCTAGTTTGGGAATCATCGGCAATACGCACCCAACACAGGGGGCGTTCGAACCCAGGACCTTCCGGTTACAAGTCAAGCTCGAATACCATTCAGCCACTGGCTCGTGAATTCTAACTTCTACCAATTCATGATTTAGCGCGACCCCAACCATTGTCGTTGGTGGGACATCCACCCACACACGTGACATGTAGTTGGACCTCACTGGTCACAACTTCTCACTAGAACCCAGGAAACTCCCACCTGTAGCAAGTCACTAGCGAGCATCAGATTAATTTTCTATAGTTTTGGTTTGTAAGTGTTAGTACTCCCTGGTTTTCAATGGTTCTCTAACTGATATCATTCCGTGATCAACTCGTAAGAACATAACTAACCCTTACAAACCAAAACTATGGAAAATTACTAAATATCGCTTTAAAATGAAGCGAGTTGACATTCCAGTTTAAGTAAAACTTCAGCCTTTTTTCTCTTTCTAAAGTACAAATTATCAAAACTATGCAATAAAATCATCTGTCTATCTTAAATAATTTCTAAAAGAAAAGAGTTGTATTGCAAACATTTTGACAAAATATTATTCAGTATAACAGAATTACCTTTCACACACACAACTTTATTATCATAAACAAGAACTTGAGTATTTTCTTCAACTAGGCATGCTGTGTTAAGAAAAGACGAGAAGTAATGAGGTGATTGTTGGAATGAGTATCTACAATAACTAGCCTACTTTTTGAAGATGAGTTTCTCTTTCTGAGTGCAGGTGTCTCTAGTGACCAGTGAAAGTTTAATCATTTCCTAAGCATCGATTTTCAATCATCTACTACATCTAATCATTAGTGTGATATTCATCGGCAAATTCATGCAATCGAACAGATATTCACGGAAAACAATAACTTGAAGATTGGTAGAGTACAGTGAAATTGTTCTTGGATGTTGTGCAGAAATGTACTCACGTGAGGTGACAATAAATCACCGCTTTATTCTATTACAAGCTGTCCCTGGATAGAACTGCATCAACGAAATCAACAGTGACATTGTATATGGTCGAAAAATTATTCCAAAAACACGGACCTCAACAGTTGTCATTTTTATAGATCACAGTCGGCAGATATATATTTTAAAAGAGTACTCAATAAGCACTACAGACATCAGAGTTTTCTTCGAAATCTCAGACAAACACGGTCAAAGCAGCCTTGTTCACATAATTTTTTTTAATAATTTTGCTTCTATTCCAGAAACAGTTCTAGTGGTACAGTGTGGAATTTTCAGCATATATCTACAATATTGAATCTAATTTCATCGCACATTTAAAAGGAGTATTACAAAACAAATAAATAAATAAAAACACAACAACAACAAACAAAAATAACAAAAATATGCAAATAAAAAATACCAAGTAGAAAGGAACATAAACACCAATAATGAATAATATTTCAGTATTTTGTAGTGGAAGCTATGATATGTGTATGCGTGGTGAACAGTAACAGCTATAATCATACAAGAAGTTATGAAATGTTCATAAGAATGTTTATAGCCAAGATGATCAGTTAATTTGATTGAACTACACTAAACAATCATAAAATAAACATTTCAGGGTTTTTTATTGTCAGCACTAATGCGGTGTTTGTTGTGGTAGTGTGAGTAATCCTGCATAATACAAAATTTTTAGGATGGTGATAACTGCGCTCACAAACCAAGATTGTCAGTTTAATATTGCCGAACAAAAAAAACAATCACAAAACTAATATTACATGATGGCTTAATGACAGGACAATTTTGTAATACTCATAGTGATAATATAGTCGGGACCAGTAGATACACAAAAGAAGGAATAGAGTGAAGAACAGAAAATAAATGACCAAATCCCTAAAAATTCTCTATCTAATTGTGTCTACAAAATAAAATGCTTGGAACATGGAGCGGTTGACACTGGACAAACACTGCAAGAAATCGAAATCAGAAGGAATGGGCACCGTAGAACATCTCTTCGACCACCGAGAAATCCAGTTGAACTAGAAAAGCTTGAAAAACCATCAGCCAACCACAGCTTGTCTACACGCTTTGCAACCAGGTCACAAAATTGATTTGGACAATATTCAAGTAGTGCAGGTTAATCTCAGAAATCACAAAAGAAGTCTATTGTCAGAAACACTTCATGTCAAGTGGAATCGAATTCGTCTGAGTAGGAATGATGGATTTAGAGAGAATTCGGCCTGGTTACAACACCGCCCTACTCCACGAAATGACCGAATCAACATTAAAGTGATGAGTGATTTCACTGTGTAAGCACATGCTTCTGTTATAATTTTACACACTTAACAAATTTAACAATCTACACCTGGTTTTGTTATCTTTACCAATTGGCCAACTTGACAACGTGAAATTGCCCCCATGCTGAGGAACGATGACTAAGTTGTTATATGTAAGCTGAGTTGATTTTGTTAATTCTGGTTTAGTTAAACTACTCTGATGAAGCTATGAGCAGTAGCATTAAGCAGAGACGTGTCAATGGGAACAACAATATCGTTTTTTTTTCATTCATTGGGAAATTCAAGAAAGCCTTTATTATAAATACTTAGCCTCCATCAATAAAAAATGCAAAAATAGCAAGACAAACAATTTCCTCATGAATAGTTATTGGTATATGTTGTGTAAATAGCTTGACGCTTTGTTTTCATTAATATGGCAAAACTGACAAAACGAAAGTAAGAAGAAATAAAGAAAAGACGAGAACTCATCACCACTATCATCACTATGGTAACAAAAGTCCATTTATGAGGCAATTATTATGCATTGTAATGATAAATACATGCTCATATTAATATAATCTATTAATTATTGCAGAATTTTGAATATCAACTGTAGAGGAATAAAAAACAACAAGCAAACATTGTTTTGCACTATAAAAGATTTTCCTATTTTGGTTGGAAAATGTTAGGTAACCAAAAACAGACAACAATATGAACTATTTGATGATATTAGATAGTTGGAGGCAACCGGCAGGAAGACTTGGACCCAGGTTTCGTGACAGTTGACACTCACGAGTCAGTAAGGCGTATCTGCAACCTTGAAGGAACTCATGTCCCTTCTGATAGAATTCAGTCTGCAGCAAGGAAAGGACTAGACACGTCACACTAGTTACTAGTGTCCAGTGAAAATACCCATTACAATCCTACAGGAGGTCAATCGCGAGCCCGAATAGCTCAGTGGTAACGTCTCTGACTGCAGCACTGCATTGGGTGACGCGGGTTCGAATCTCAGAAGGGACATGAGTTCCTTCAAGATTGCAGATACGCCTTGCTGACTGGTGAGTGCCACCTAGCATGAAATCTAGATCGAAGGATTCCTGCCGATTGTCTTCACCCATCTAATACCATCAAATCAATGTGCCCTGTGATGGCGAGCTACCTAGAATGGTGGTCACATTGCAAACCTGACTGATAGAAATCAGTTTACACCAATCAGAGGACAAGACGCATCAAACTAGTTACTGGAGTCCAATGAAAATCTGAACTATTAGATCAAACAAATAAAGAATGTTGTAAATGATAACACTATTAGTCTATTCACTTTACACCAATCACGGAAACTGGTTTCACAGTGTAAAAAAATGCAAACAATATGATGTGCATAATTTTATTGAAAGATACCTTTGATTTATTTGGATTGAATAAAACATTTTAATGTTTGAAATGATAGCTATTTGTTTGCTGTAATGTAATATAATTGTTTCAAAAACCCCTGTTAAACGATATATTTACAATTTTAGGACTTATTTGAATATTGACGAGTTGATCACGGTTTGATATCAGTTAGAGAACCATTGCAAACCAGAGAGTACTGGTTCTTTAATTGATATCAATCCACTGACCTAATCTTTAGTATCGGTCTTTTTTTGTGCAATCCTTAATTTATACGCTTCCACTAACGGTTGTCTGACAGTGTTGTTAATTTGTTGCTTTCGATTTTGTGATTTTGTTTGAATGAAGTCAAGGTAGTTCTGACTTTGACGATTCTGACCACCTTTGAACTGTGCATCACTCAACAACATTTTGGTTAGTTATACAGTAGAACGCTAAGAATGGTTTCCCTATGTTCAGACAACAACTCCTAAATCTTGTTCACTAGACTTGTTGACTTCACGCCTCAGTGAGAACACTGTCATTCACTTACATGTAAGTACATTCATCTGACTGGTCTGAAAAAGGATGAAACGTATGTTCTGGATCTTACTAGTAGCTAGCATCGTCTAAAATAACACCCGTATTAACTTCAATACATCATGCAAACTAGAAGATTACATGTCAAAACAGAGACTGAAGATTTGAGTCCACCGTAAATCAATCGAAGGAGAAATTTTAATTAAGCTAAACAAATGAAAACTGATATGTATACCGTTGAATCAGCGATGACTTTCGTGGCGTAGTGGTTAGCACTTTGACATTTTAAACGACAGGCGTACTGGCTAGGCTCAAGTTTCGGTAAGAACGCTACCAATCATTCGCATACAAATACATCCGACAGATGAGTCTCAAACAGGATAAAATGCCCATAGTGAATTCTGCTGTCAGCCAGCGTCAACCAAATAAAATCATATTTGGTATAAAATTTGACCTATTAGAAGAATGAATACTAGTTCCTTCAGCTGAGTGCATACTAGCCATGTAGGATGCTTTAACCAGTTAGGTTTATAACACGGTTTTTATGTCTTATAAATTGAAATTGAGATGGATAGGAAAAGGGCGATGAGGAAACCCTCAAAATCGTTTTATGTATCAGGTAATCAGATAGAACCCGAAAGAGAAGAGACCAGATTGGCGCCTAAGGGTGACTTGGAGATCATGTAAGGTGGAATTGAAAGCTTGTGGACAATTAGAAGTCTACATGAAAGTGATAACAGAGAATCAACGACTACCGTGTACATGTTGAGCTGAAGTCCTATATTGCTGTCCGAACACACTAGACATGAACAAGTATAATAATTCAACATATCAGTCACTTTTATCACTCCAAACAAGTGTTAGAGAAACGAATTGTTTTTTCTTAAATGCTTATTGTGAGGGGTCATAAATTAGCTTCCAGTTCCATTCTCTTTCTCTTCCTTTGTAGAATACATATCCTTACCGTTGTATCGCAGTTTTTGAAAACTAACTGGCTTCAACTAATTTCTCATTCAGTAGTAGTAAGTACACCTCAATAGCTGCTTTGAAAATGATATCAGAGAATACAGAACTATTTCTGTTATTTTATAGTTGTTCTAAATAAGATATCACCTGATATTCGATCAATTCATCATATCAATAACAGATTAACATGTGGCTAAAGTGTCAACAGCTACAACATTCAGGGAAGAATAAAACGGAGCTTTGTAGAAGATAAAAGAAATGTATTCAAGCTCTAATGAAAACACCAAAACAAGTAGTTGACTTTTCACCTTAGCTGTACAGTCACATTTAAATGCAATTTATCATCAAAAAAGGATGGTAACAGAAGTGATCAGTGATTCATATTAATTAGTGCTTAGGACGAGTTAAGTAAGTTCACTGTAGTTACCTATTAAGATGAACAGTTTAGTAAATGAATTGTAATCAGGGTGCCCACTATCGCCAATAATTTTCCTGATTGAGAACGGTAGACTGGATAATGCGACAGACGGCGGGCAGCGAGGATACAGACAGAAAATTAGGATCTGGACTTCGCCGATGATATTTGTCTTATTTCTCACAAACGGGAAGATATACTAGTGAAAAGCAACAAGTTGGCAGAAGAAGCATCAATAATAGGACTTCAGGTGAATAAAGATAAAACAGAGGTGATGAAGATTCCTGGTCAACAGCTGAAGCAAGAACAACAGACAACAATCAGTGGGAGAAATCTGAAAGAAGCGACCTCCTTCACCTACCTATCGACCTGGGAAGCATCATTTCAACTATAGGTGGACGGAACAGATTAGGATATCAAAGCGAGGTCCGGGAAAGCATGGCAAGCTTTCATTTCTCTCAAGTCTGTGTGGAGGTCAACAGCAATCAGCCTGAAAAACATTATCCGTATTATTAACTCCGATGAGAAGTCAGTGCGTCGGTGGCACAGCGGTTAGGACTCTCGCCGACCATGCACATGGTCCGAGGTTCGATACCCTGCCGACGCACACCTGATATCTATGGTCGGCCTGCAAAATTTGGGCTACCGATATCCATGATGAAAATTCCATACTTGTACCAAAAATACAGTATGGAATCAAGCTGTAATCAAAAATAAAATGTATCACAGAAGGGCACTTCGAACAGACTAAAGACTTTCATCAATAGTTGCCTTCGCTTAATACCCAAGATCAGATGGCCAATCAGAAAAGATCAGCAATGGGGATCTCTGGAAACGATGAACTAACCCTTCAGGAACTGACTGTGCAAAAAATATGCAGGAAGGAATGGAGGCGGATTAAGACCATACTCTGAGAAAACCATCAGCTGAATGACATCACACGACAGGCCATCAAGTGGGACCCGGGGGGCAAAACGACAAGTTGGTCATCAGTACAAAGGTGACATGGAGGAGGTCATGTGTAGAGGAGATGAAAGCATGTGGGCAGACGTAGAGCCAGGTGAAAACGTTGGTAGAAAACCGAACTCAATGGAGACGTGTGGATGAAGCCCTATGTTCCTCTGGGAACTAAAGGAAACAATAATAATAATAACCAGGATTCACGTAAGGACGAATTAAAATATGGAATTATGCGAAATTTCCAAAGAAATACAAGAGTCACAAAGAGTTAGTAAAACAAACAAACAAAATTCAAGTCAACAGAAATCAATAAGGTTGTTAGCATGACAGTGGGAATGGTTGAATAATTTTCTTTCCTTCTCATGGCCCTAGTTTCTCTTTCTGAATGGCTAAGGCTTCAACAATGCAAAGAAGGCGAAAGCGTATCGTCTTGGTTAGGTTATTCTTCACTTCGTAAATTACTTTCTAAGAGACACTTGTTGAAATAGAATGAGCAGTGTTGACAAGGTGATTAGTTATCCCAGTTTCTGTAAAGCCACTGCTCCCTTCCTTCAGCCATTTCGGATGGTATTCTTGAACCTTTTTAGACACAGCATCCACATTATAAGACCAATGTATCCCGCTCCACTGCAACAGACAAACTGATATATGTACACAGAAGTGGTCGGATGTGAGATCTTGTCCTTGAGGCTTGTTTAGACTATTGACGACTGAAGAACACTACTCTTAGCGTTGTTGAGAACAATGTCCCGCTGAAAAATGCTGAAATCCTTCTATTAAGGGCAATGTAGTTGAAGTCTCCCTTGAAATCCAGGCTCATCTAGATTTTGTTGCCTAGAACAAGTATTGTTATGTTCCTCTGAACTCTTAGTTTGATATTCTTGTCGATTAACCCTAGTGGGTATCCATTTTGAATGAGGATTTCCCACGGAAAGTCTACTTCCTTTTCCAGAGCATCATGGTTAGAGATGTGTTGAATATTAGTGGCAAGGGATTTAATTAAATTTTAGTTTCCTTTCAACAGGTATACAACTGTATAAACTCGTCAGTTGACAGTCAAAAAAAATGAATTCACTGAAAACAGCCTCTTCGCTAAACACCTTGCTCTGTTGCTTTCAAAAAATATATATTGATCAGTTTATAAGGTACAATAGCATGCATACGTGGTGTTCTAACCACGATGTAACTAAAGAACAATGAGACAGTAAAACCAGAGAGAAAAGTTCATCTTCCAAATTAGAACCTGAACTGTTAGGTAATGGCACTTGAAAAACCAAAAATAACATAACAACTTGTTGAGTGATGTAAGTGATTAACCGTGCACCTTCAATATAACCAGCCAGATTAAACAATAAAGGTCAGCATTTAGTGTTGAATAATGAAAGAGTTAGGCTAATAATTCTAGGAAATTATTCATTGCGAAAGGCACTAGATTAGGACCCGTATGAGAAACAACAATTTCAGTGTGTATGTGTGACGGCAACATGGAGGAGATGTTGGGTGTGGAGGAAATGAAAGCGTATGCATAATCAGACAGCGCCAGCTAAAAAGGACTGGGAAGAATAGGTTGAAATGGAGATGGGTTGTAAAAACCTTATGACCCCACTCGGAAATCAAGGGAATCACAATAATAATAATAATAATAATAATAATAATAATAATGAATAGTAAGCCACCAATATTGATTTGTTTTACGTCGTTGACGTATCTCTTGTCAGCTCTTTAACTCTCATCATTCATATTGTAATGTTATTGCAGTTTTTAATTTACCTTAGTTCATTAAACAAACAAATTTCGAGTAATTATTAGGACAACAAATTCACAAGAGAAGAAGAATTAGATAGCAAAATGCCATTTTTAGATGTCTTAATCAGGAGAACTAACAAAGAAATTTAGAAATACAAGTATGTATAAAATCAGTGCACACAGATCAAATACTCAACCAAACAAGCAATAACCCAGTTACCTAGAAGAGAAACTGTATGCAGATATTGTTTAAAAGAGTTCAAAAACACTGTAGCACTCCAGCGTTGAAAAGAATGGAAGAAAAATACCTAATAACTGTCTTCAAAAGGAATAGATATTTAAAGCAATTGGTTCCCTTTATGAATTTCGACAAAACAATAAGAAGACGTAGTTTATCTGAAACGTATAATGTATTGGCGCAACACATTTCGGACATTCTGATCACACACGTACTTGTCATACACAGTTTTTATATAAGGCAAGAAAGCATGAATAATTACAATACAGGTCAGATTGTGTACAGGTCAAGGTCACAAAATAATGGGTAGGGAGACGCAAAAGGTGTGGGTAAGAAAGATAAAGGGAGGAAAAAAGGCAAAGAAAGGGTTTGAATTTTACTTCATAATATTTTCAAACCCTTTCTTTGCCTTTTTTCCTCCCTTTATCTTTCTTACCCACACCTTTTGCGTCTCCCTACCCATTATTTTGTGACCTTGACCTGTACACAATCTGACCTGTATTGTAATTATTCATGCTTTCTTGCCTTATATAAAAACTGTGTATGACAAGTACGTGTGTGATCAGAATGTCCGAAATGTGTTGCGCCAATACATTATACGTTTCAGATAAACTACGTCTTCTTATTGTTTTGTCGGAATAGATATTGGCACAATTTCATCAAAATGTGCCTAAAAGCGAGTCACAACACCGACAAGAAACTATCATCAAAGACTACAAGAAAATTCATCCTACCATATATATAAAATATTTCTGAAATAACACCTAGAATATTGAAACCATTTGAGATATATATAGCACACAAGCTAGTCAAATCACTTAATTCGATATTGTGCGAACCGAAAAATCCAACAGAAAAAGGAGATAAAATTAATACCATTTACAAAATAAATTGTATGAACTGTAACGGACATTATATCGGCCAAACTGGGCGTCTCCTTCGAATCAGAATCCAGGAATACAAATCAGCTGTGAAAAGACATGATATATATTCTTTCATATCAGTGCATATAGGTAATTATGGGCATCAGTTTGATTGGGATAATGTCGAACTCGTGTGACGAGAAAGTTTAAAATCCAAGTTAATCAAAAATGATCAATACATATGTGAAGATGGTTACCGGGAGACGCAATTCTATCACTCATGGAAGGTTCAGATAAGTTCACTTTATGCTAAAAGTTACGCTGAGCTGAAGATGGTGTCCAGAAGGAAGACGAAAGCTCCGCAACTAAACCAACCAGCTCAAAGAACACTATTAATTGCAAATCATCAACCTTAGCTACAAATCTTCTCTATAATGCTAATGGTATGTAAATGAATCGAAACGTTAAATCAACAAAATTTCGACGAATTGATGCAATTAAATATATATATATATATATATATATATATATATATATTCATCAATGCAATCGAAATTTCTCAAATATAAGAGACAAGGTTTACAACAAGATGTTACACCAGACACTTGAATGCACTCCAGAAACTGGGGTATATCATCTTTTGGACTCTGAGCAGTCTCTTTGTACACCATTGTTTCTCACCCCATCCTCGCTTCTTTGCATATCATCAGGTTGAACTAGAGGCAGTTATAAAAGACTTTATTCTCACACAACTAAATATAAAAACTCAATGATACATTATTTAATACACATTTTATTTGATGGAAAAAGGGCTAGGCATGAAACTAACTTACTTGCATACTGTAACACAGTATGTAAACAGAGAACTAGACTTAATATTGTTCGATTGAATGCAGAGAATTCCACACTGTATTAAATGTTTTGTTTAAGATGAAGCTGTTTTTATTGTGTGTTTAATCATTACACTTAACGCTTAGTGAATTCTATCAATTAAGTATGCAGTCTAGAATTATCACACTTAGTGACTTAGTTACCACTAAGTTACACTTTATGTTCATCTGAACTGGTTGAAGGCAATCTATGGGAGGCTGTAGACTCTAGTTTCGTATTAATTGACACTCTGCAACAGGACATACCCAGTTAAAAAACACCCTCAGTTTTATCCTTCTATATATGCATAAATCCTTGTTGATATTAGCAGATGTATTTAGCACAATAATTGATCTTGTTAGTTTCAAATGAGGCCTGATAAGTAACATCAGTTTATTGAAAATATTTATTTACCTGTACGAATTTAAGACAAGCAATAATTCATTAAATCCTGCTTTATTAACATTTATCGCTTGTTTTAATTTAGTCTATTGATTAATCCTATTGTTTTAAACCTTACAAAAACAATTATTTGCCAATAAGAATTTAAAATTAGAAACAAAAGGTTTTAATAGAGCAGGACTTAATGAATTCATCGAATTTCTGGAGAACTCTTCAGCTGGATACTCTAATTACACGGATAAATATACATCATTAGAGTTACATGGGAACATAAGACTGACAGGTAAATAAAGTACATTGAATCATTCATACAAAACGATAGGCGCGAGAGTGTTTATCAAGTCAACTTCAAGTAGATCGTGAGGAGGAGGCATAAGAGACTGAAATTGAGATAAAATGCATGACATGGTTCAGTTACATCACTTAAATAAACAATCAGTTATCCTAAAACTGATGAGCCATATCCACCATCTTGGCTTTAAACCGACCCCGACCCTCATCGGATGTTGCGGGAAGAGGTTTGGGTTGATCATACAAGTTTTCAAACTCAGCATGGATGGCTAAGTCCGTGAATTGCGCGCCACCAACACAAAATTTAAGTCGAAGAGATAAAGCTTTTTTTCTGATGAGTAGATGGACTAACATTAGAGAGATTTGCAACATGTTTATCAGGATTTACGGGTAAATGATCTATGCTGTTGCGATTATAATTTTATGAATTCAGTATTAAATACCATTCCTTTCCGAGGCAATTTTATAAAACTTTGAAATTCAATTAATTACAACCAAATGTCTCTATTCTTGTTCATCTTACAAAGTCATATATCGAAAACGTTAGACAAACGTTACAAGGACTACTTATTCTTCATACCGATGCGTCACTCTTTTCATCCGAATTATAAATAATATGCCACATTAATTCTTTCGGTTTTGTAACGATGTTACTCAGAAAACGAAGACAAATATATGAAGTACGTTGTAGAGTTGAGTTGATGATTGAAACCATGTAGACCGTTTTCCGGTAAACCCTGATAAACATGTTGCAGACCTCTCTAATGTTAGTCCATCTACTCATCAGAAAGAAGCTTCATCCATTCGACATAAATTTTGTGTTCCTCGAAGACAATTTACGGACTTAGCCATCCATGCTGAGTTTGAAAACTTTTATGACTAACTCAAACCTCTTCCCGCAACATCCGATGAGGGTCGGGGTCGGTTTAAAGCCAAGATGGTGGATATGGCTCATCAGTTTTTGAGCAACAACATAATAGGAAAAAGTATTTTAACTTTTCAGCATTCCAGAGCCTTGAAAGAGCTACGGGGAAGCCTTAATATGATCAGTTATCGATCAGTGAGTGAAAAAACTTGAATATATCACGAATTGCGAACTGAATGGTATCGATAGCGGTACTAATGCTAATTAATCATAATAGTAATGGTAATAATAATAATAATAATGTTAAAACGAGTTAAGATAATGGTCATGATAAAAGATAGTTTCAACTGAATCAGAAGTAGTTGTAATAATAAGAGGTAGAATAAAATAGAGAATAACTAATAATGATAATAACAGCTCATACGTAAGGCATATTACCACGGTAGATTCAGAGTGACCACGATTTCCTTCTGTACACAGAAACCCGTTTTGTTGACTTTAATTGCATAAGCCCACACAAATACAAGCATCTTCGTGTTTGATTGTATGGAGGATTTCGTTATGTGCTAACATCAGTTAGGAAAACCATTGGAAAACCTAGAAGTACCGGACAGTTGTTTCATCCTCTCCATTCACTCTGAACTCAGCCGTGAATTTGTTGTCTAGGACGTTTATGAAACCTTCGGAATTAAGCCACCTGGGTCACAGAATGCATCTATACTAATATTATCCATCTGACGCACAAGTCCTCTCACTAATTCCAAAACTTTCCACTATACCTTTTTCCAACTGCTGAGTGAATGAAGTCTCCCTTTTTTGTCCAACTAAAGTTATCATTTGCTTCAGTGAGGAAACAACATCCTCAACAAGTTACTACGAAGACAAGTAGAGTGTTGACAACTCAATCCTTATATTTAAATTTGATTATATCACTTCATTTAGAGAACCACTGAAAACCAAGGAGTTTTTGACACATGTTTCACCCTGGTCCTGGACTCTTCGGAAGTACGCACCCATGACCCTTCACCATAACTAGGGATCTAACCCACAACATTCAGGTTACAAGGTGAACTCATAGTACCATCCAGTCACTGGGAAGAGATCATGTGACCAATTCATCAGTCCTAACTTCCTACTATACCCTGTGTATTGTGCAACCACCAGCCTATTTCATTGGCTAGTGTTTTGTATTCACACATAACATGGTGGACTTTACCAGTCACGAATTCCTACTAGAACTTGTTATCAGACTAGCACACCAGGCCCTCGAGTGAGAACCGGCGAGTAGAAAGTGGTCACAAGGTGACAGAGACGTGATCGTGTAAGGAGGAGATGAAAATTTATGGGCAATAGTGCGGCCAGCTTAAAATTATTGCAGAGAACAGGACAAAATACACATCTGCTGTTGATGCCGTATGCCCCACTCGTTGTACCAACAGAAGACAAGGGCCAGGCAATCGATCGTTTATTTAGGAAATTAACACATATTTATAGATTTTCATGTGCATTATTATAGATTATTGTAAGCAAACAAACACAGCCTTCTGATTGGTGGTTTCTCGCTGAACGTTAATCTTTCGTCTCTTTGTCTGAGTTTCTTGAAGTTTAGATTATATATCTGCAAATTGTATCCGCCTACGCGAAGTCTGCTGTGATTGGTTGTTGAGTCAGTCTTTGTTCTTATTATACTCATGACCAATATTGGGGACGTACACATTGACGTAAATAACTATCTACCAATTTTGGCTAGCAGCCAGCTCTCACCACACCGGGAGTTAAAAGAATAATAATAATAATAAAGCCCAAAGCCAACAATCAGCACCACGTCTTTATGCTTGAGAAGATGCTATACATGAATGTGGCCACCTTTTAGCCGACATCCTAAATAAGAGAATAGCAAATACCCTGGAAAGAATATTTTCTGCCACCACATTACAACTAATGCTATCATGCTGCCCAACGTTCTTCAACAATTCTAAGGATAAACCATCTCATTTTACCATTTCTACGTCCATCTACCAATTCATTTGCTCATGAGAAGCCGGTTTTACAGGTCGTTCGATGCGTGTCAAAGTATATTATCTCATTTCGCTACAAAAAGGTAACAGTGGATTAATATGAAGTACTACAACTGAACACATTCAACACTGGTCACACAATATACAAGAAGAATTCATTCAAAGTTATCTACAAAGTCAAAAGAAGCCTCCTGAAGATGCAAAGGTTCAGTATAATTTGCATTGCTGAATGTCTTAGAGATTCCGATGAGAAACCCTGATTTATGAACACACAGAAGAAACTTCTCCATCCCCTCCTCCTACCTCAGATAGTATTCCAGGTTCAACTGTAATAACTAATTTGTTGTTAATACAATTTCGTGCATTTTTCGTATGATATTTAGTATCATTATTTTTTTAATTAACCTATGAAGTCATTTCACCTACTACATAGTTTATTTTCATACTTGTCTTTCATTAACATCCAATGACTTCCGAAAGTTTTCATATTATCAAGAGTTAGTTTATAGGAATTTGATTTGTCCCAAGTTTGCCCACGGATTAATATCAGCTAGGCAACCATTGAAAACTAGCATTGGAGAATCGGATAGCCATTTCATCAGTCTAGCTTGGGATTCATCAGCAGTATGCACCTATCGCTAGGGTTAGAAGCCAGGACCTTCTGGTTACAAAGGGAGCTCGTAGACTATTCTGCCACTGGGATCCGATCCAACGACCAACATCACATCAGCGAGTATATATTTCCTCACTTCCCACTCCTCACTGGAAGTCACTCTAGACAAACTTGTTCTGTATCCCGTCGTCACTGGACAGCATCAGGTTAACATTCCAAGCTTTCATGTTACATAAGCTTTGTCTAAACCTACTAGTCTTTCCCTAGTTACGATTTTGATTATTTGCCACGCTTTTTGAGACATTTCAATGACGCAAACAACAACAACCAAAACTAATTTTATTCTCGTCTGACAAAACTGATGTAAACACACACATATATACAAAGTATCACATATAATTGCGACTATAAAACTAAGTGAATAAATTGGCCGAAAGCAGACTATTCGTTGAATTGTTGTACCTCATTTCCAAATGAACACAGAGCGAAAATGTAAACTACATAAATATTTTTAGAGAAAAAACAGGTCAGAAATCACTTGCAAACTAATTAAATATACGCAATGTTCATGTTGCGTCTGTGGCATAGAGGTTAGGGCGCTCACCAACCATGCACATGGTCCGGGGTTCGATCCCCGGCCACAGGACGCACTCCTTTACCTCTCTAAGCCAGAAATAATCCTGGTAAAGAGAGAAGGTTATGCATGAGGCTAGCAACCCCATCCTGCAAAAATAAACACTGCTACATAAACTTCAAGCCACTAGCTTGAAGCCCTATGTTCCACTGGGCACGTGAATGGAAAAAAATGTTCATGTTAGATAACGTTAAATTTTGTCTAAATTCAGTTAGAACAGAACAAAACCAGTCTGGATAAATTTAGGTAATCAGGCGAAGGCAGACTGTTTATTATGGTTTGATTTAAGCAGAAACTTATGCAACCAATTAAATAAATTGTTTGTTGGTCCAACTTTCCGAGGCGAATAATACTTTTATTAGGATGTATTCTTGTATTTAAAAATAAAGGATTCATTCTTCTCACCGGCTAGAATCAGTTTGTCTTTATTTGCATGGGTTCTGAGCATCAGAAGTGATAGGAAATCAGTAATTGCTATTCGGTCTTCAGATGAATTATTTATTGCCTCTCCTTATCGAACATTATTTCCAGGATATGAAAGTTTTGGAAAGGTTATCGAACCCAAACAGTAATATATCTTTATCACTTCATATCAGTCCAATCCCAATGAGTAGAGCAAGTAGAATTTGAGCTTGGAATCCAACAGTGGAGAGAGAATTGAATGAATGTTAAGTGAAGCTTAATTTGCACCAAATTAACATCGATGACTTGCTTTGAATGTAAAGCTGTGGCTGAGTATTCAGCTACTAAACTACACTGGATCAATGCTTTTAATCCAATTCCATCCACTGCGATTTGGGCAGTAAGGTAGCATGTATCATTACTCTTCAGACAATAGATATGGCTCACCGTCTAGTTTACATGGCATTTCGTGAAATTTCTGAGTAACATTGAAAAATCATCAACCCAATACACACATGTTTTCGATGTAAAAAAATAGTCTGTCTAAGAGCAAAGTAACCAGCATTCAGTCAGACTAAAAATAAACATTTCATCACGTATACGTTTGACTTTGATCCCAAAAGAAGAGATCGCGAAATTCTGATTGACAATCAATCTGTACTAATGTCTAGTTTTATAAAAGTAAATGCAATGAATCAGTAGACCTAAATATATAATGTTAAAAGTGGAATTACACCAATTTATAATGTGGTTTTTTTCAGACGATAAGAAATGAACTGAAACTTCGTCAGCTTTGCTCAAAAGCGCAACATTTAAAGTCCGATCACTTGATAAAAGAAGATAGATACGACCAAACAACCACGAAATTTACGTCTGTCTGCAGCAGCAGTTATATTCACAGAACAGAAAGAAGGCCACAGCTTCAATTTTCTAAACATGTACCAAGAAGCGTAAGTCTCAAGGGAATAAGTGCTTACAATAGTGCCATCACTATGGGTCATGAGGTGGACATTGCGATATTCTTTAAAATTAACAATAGACAAAATAGTTCAGTCCTCTTCAAGTTTTTCGAAACAATCGTTATCAAACGCCTGCAACCCAATTTATGTGTTCACAGAGAAGTAGTAATCAGTCTTTCCTTTCCCTGGTAACTGAACATTTCTTTCCTTCCTTTCGTTTGGTTACCTGATGTTTTGCCTTCATTCTTTGACATAGTGTAACTTTGTTAGTCTCTTTTTCCTATGATTTGAGTAAAACTCATTCCATTGTTACTCAGTATCTTAGTTACTCATCATCTTACTTCCCCTGCCACTGTATTCAGGCGTTTATTTTTCTTCAAGACTTGAACTCTGAATAGAAACGATTATAAGTGTAATCTTCCGAGCACTGCTCACCAAGTCCAAAACCTCCTGTCAACTGACATCATGTGAAAATTATAAGTATGTTATAGTTGTTCTGAACACAAACTTACTAATTTCTTTAGGTTATACGCAGCTGACAGCGTAATAAGCCAATAAAGATGAGGTAATCGAAATAAAAAAAAGTTGCCTGTATAAGGCTTATGAAGGAAGAGGAAACTGTAACTTTTTTACACGCATGTAATGATAATAGCTGAGGTTAGGAAAGTAGACACATAGGCTTGGTTTCTTCAGCTACATTCCAACTGCTTCAGTCGTATGTTGAAGATTATCTCGCCAAGTTAATATCGTTCGGAATGTTATAAATAGCTTCAAATGGTTTATGAATACCAACTTTACGCTCAGTATCTAAAAGTTGTGCTAAAACAGAGCTACGAATAGATCTTGTTTGTTCCTTACTTAACCCTGCACGACGACGTTCGGAAATGTGATAATAAACGTGCCTAATTTTACAGCCAATGTAACTAGCTCTGCAGAGGCAGTCGAACCGCTAGTGATATATTAAACAAGACAAAATTAGGTTGTTTATTCTCACTGGCCGAATGTAAAACTGGAAATGATGTGAAAAGATAGCGTATCTGTGCTACACTGAATGCTCTTTCAACTGCATTCTTCAGGCGCTGTGTTATAAAGCCACTCCAATTATATTTATGCTTATTACAGGTGAGCCATAAATGAGGATCTCATCGAAAAGTAAATATTTCTCCACTCAATCCTTCTAGCTTCTAATGACAAGACGTCAGTAATACTAGTTTAAAACCCCATAAAATTACAGTGACAAACAAATTGTTATGCGAAATAGATCTAACTTTTTGTGTATTATCAGCCTGATGAGAGCGATATACGAACAGTCAGTTTCTCATTATAAAGTCCTTCTCTAAGGTTTATACCTGATCAGTTACTTTGATAAAGAAACAGAATCTCAAATCGACAATCTATTGCCCAACAAATATTCAAAAGGAAATGGATTAGACAAATGCTGAGGAAATCGTTGACTGATATCGCGCGTCAGGCCGTTTAGTGGAATTCAGATAGGAAATGATGAGTTTGACATTAGCTCAAAGGTGACCTGGAGAAGATCATGTGAGGAGGAAATGAAGGCTTGTAAAAAACAGTCAAGCCAGGTAAAAAGGACTGCCTGCACAGAATAGAGTGAGATAGAGATGTCCTGCTGAAGCTCTATGTTCCACTCGGAGCCCGAGAGGACAGTACTCATAATAATTATAAACTACAACTTATTCCGTCACTTCCAAATGGTAGGATGACATTCAGACAGCTACCAAGAAGCATGTTAGTTCCATTCTAATATAGCCTAACTTACCCTATAGTCATCCAAGATGAGAGACTGAACAATACTGACTATCAGTTGTTTGACAAAACAGGTAATTGAATTACATTGTGATTCTGCTTGGAATGCTTGGTGCAAGGAGGAGAAATAGTATGTGACACTATCACTGTTTAGTAAATTTAGTAGTTAAAGTGCTCACTAGCCACACAGGCGGTTCAGGTTCGATTCCCAGAAGACGCACTTCTAAACTTCGCGTAGTTCACTAGCCGGTAAGTAAGAGCGGGGGAAAAGATGAAGGTTGCGAATGAGGCTAGTAACCTCCATTTCGTGAATAAAACCCACCGCTACTAAAATTTTTACGCCTGAAGCACTATTGTTCCACTCGGTACACAATGAATGATATATATAAGCAATTTCTAAAGAATTCATAATTAAGTAAAACAGGTCACCCAACGTATTAGGCCTACAATGGTCATTTTACCTTGCAGATGACAAGAATTACTGGTCCGGAAGTTAGATTTGTCAGGTACTATCAATGATGCAGATAACCTCCTCCTGTAAGTCACTTCTGTGTGCATAACTTCAAAGCGTAGTTACGTGGACTGGTAGACCCTTCTACGATGATCAGGTTTACCATACAGTTTTCACTATATGCAACTTTCACAACCCGAATTCCCTGACTAGCTCTCTAACACAAGTAGTGATTCCGCACTTTTATAATTCCTATTTCCCTTTCTAGTAATCTGAAGATTTAAAGTCTCAGTATCGATAGTATCAGATCAGTACTTTTATGTGGTTCAGGAACTTGGTCCATGCGTCACAAAAAGTGATTCAAACAAGTCGCAGACTTTTATCAGTGAGTAAGTTTCTTCACGCGTTACTGAAGATCAGATAGCCAGAAACGATAATCAACAAAGAATTCTAGGGAAAGAATCAACCAAAAACCTTTTTTTTAATAAATATGCAGACGGAAATCGAGACGTATTGGGGTCAAATGCTTGGAAGGCCTTCAAATGATATTATGCGCTAGACAGACCCTCTAATATAGTCCCAAAAAAATATGAAGCGACAAGTTAGACACTGGGATCATAAGAGATGGAAATGAGGGCATATAAACAGACGTGGATCCAGCTGAAAGTGAAGACAGAGAGAACCAAGTGCTGAACCCCCATATTCCACTCAGAAGACGAGGAATGAGTAACAACAATATTGATAATTTAAGGCAACATCGAATAATACGAATGGAACTTTACAAATTTGATATTGCATGGGTCATAGTTAAGAAGTTTCCAAAAGAGTCAGAACAAATTGGTAGAAGAGGAAGGAAGCAAGGACACGACTTCAATTAAAATATACAGAAGATTGAGGTGATGAAAATAACCAACCAACAACAGGCACCAATCACTATCAACGAAGGAAACTTAAAAGAGGTTACTACCTTCACTGCCTAGGAAGCATCGTTTTAACTACCCGCTGAACGGATGAAGACATCAAAACCAGAATTGGAAAAGAAAGGAAAGGCAGATTATTCATCAATCTCAAATCACTTTCAAAATCAGCTGCACTAATCACAAACAACAGAATTCGAATCTTCAACACCAATGTGAAGTCAATCATATGGGCCAGAAACTTGACCAGTGAGTCACAGAAAGCATTTCCAACAACCTGCCACAAACTTTCATCAAAAGTTGGCCTCTCTCCCGGCTACATACTGAAAATCAAGTGTTCAGCCAGAATGTGTTAGCAATAAGACACTCCGGGAACAAACCAATCAAGAAAAGACAGCTCAAGAAGTATCCCGAAAGAAATGCAGATGAGTCAGATGCACGTTGAGGAGGCCGTCAAGTGACATCCAGCAACAGGACATTGATTGAGTGGAACTCGATCGGGAAACGACGAGTTTGGCATTGGTCCGAGGATGACGTGCAGGAGATCGTGTGAGGAAGAGATAAAAGCTTATGGGCAATTGTGGGGCCAGCTGAAGTGGACTGGAGAGAACAGGACAAAATGGAGATGTGCCGCTGAAGCTCTGTGTTGCACTCGAAACCTAATGGAATAGTAGTAATACTTAAAGTTTAAAGGTAAAAAATCACTTCTAACCTCATGAAACTGCCACTCTTTCCCAGGCCCACGTCTTAAGACTTTCAAAAGGAAAATCACTAAAGTTCTAATTCCATTTATCACATTATAGCAAACAATAAATTCATAAGTATATATTAATTAAAATACTTTAAAGATTTCGTAATAAAATAAAGTAAGAAAATACTTATCACAATAACAACTATTGCACATACTATTAAAAGGATAAAAGAAATGTATAAAAATATTCTGATTTTACAATTGTTCACACCACCATACTTTCTTTTCCAATAGGCTTCTTTAAGACATTTTAATTCTTCATTAGTAATAAACCTTTTTGGATAATTAATACTTTGCAGTTCACTATCTGATAAAATTTTAATGACTTCATCATACGATTTATTGTCTCCAGTTCTTGGTATTGTCTTCATCTTATGTGGATTGTAAGGTGAATAACATTGAACCAAGAGTAGATAAACATGAATGTATGCATAGAATCACTTTCATCCTCTATTATCAGTGATTATCTCTAATATAATCACGATACAAAATAGATGAATCCGAATTCAGTGTTAAAGACTGATCCTTTATAAAAGTTAGTGAACATGTATTTGTATTCTAAAACAAAAACGGAAAAATAATACGTTTATATAATGTAATGATAATTCATATGATGTTATTGATGGTCTGGTTAATAGTGGAATCCAGACAGTGCTCTTTATCCCACTCGGCACCTTTCATCAGTTGAATGTACCCGTATCCCGACTAAGAAAGAATGATGGTGTTCCCTGTTGACACTCGAATTCAGCTACACACACACCCACACCCACATCATTTCAATGGATATTTGACTGACCATATTGGCTGCAGGCTCTAACATAGAATATACAATGTTCCGAGTACTTGGATTATAAGTGATTCATTTTCGTTGCATTCAAGATAAATGATTTGCTAGATGGTTAGAAGCAATTGATAGGAAGACTGCAACCTACATTTCGTGCGTGTTGGCATTTATCAGCAACTTATGATGCACCATGATGGTAAGTCATATAGCATGGTAGCAACATCCTAAACTTGACCGACTGAATTCGGTTAGCATCAAAACAAAGGACTACACGCACTACATTAATTAATAACCTGTGTCTAGTAGAAGCATAATCTAATTCATTCATTGTTTATGATTGAAACATCACTACAGAATATGACGATAAGTTTGCCTCAATCTTTGTCATCACCGACTAGGTGTGATGTTAGATTTTAATTAGCATTACTCTGGCACGTTTTATCCCTTGCACTGATATACGCCGACACCTACCTAGGCAATCACTACAACGTAGACTTGAAGGTGCATTAGTGATCTTATGATACTACGATGAATTTTCTTTGGGTCTTGATGTAAATTTGCTTTACTGCAGTGAATATCTTCGAATATCAGGGAGTACCAACACTTAACAAACTAATTGTTTTTTCTCAATGGCTTAACAAGCCTAATTAATCTCCAAAGACCCATGATATCCTTCGTCTACTAACCATCAGCCAATTAAAATGAAATCAAAAATCTGGTGTATATTTCGGACACTACCCGAATGACTTTGACTGGTTTACACTCTAGTTCACTAAACTGTCGTAAATCACGCCTTATTTCAATACCAGTAAACATTTATCCGATCCCCCATAAGCGTTAATTGAGCTGGTTCCACTGTCACTCAATATTTCTTTGAGATATTTTCTTTCGTTCGTGTACCTCATCATTAGTATCGCAAAAAGTGACCATGACCAAACGGTGAGATACTTCAAAATGTACCATTTGTAACTTTCATCCAGTTGTCATATCCAGCTCAGAAATACTATCCATATTTCAAACATCAGATTTGACAGACTGTAAAATTGCGAAACAGAGCAAAATACACTTCTAGGATTCCATTACCATTACCAGACAGAGTTGTAAATTCTTAAAAATCACCAAAATGTCTTTATTAGGAATCCACAGGCAAGCATAAGCCTTAAATCTTGGTACAACAAAATCAATCACAAAGAGAATTTTATATGATACCTTCAATAAATAATTATTCGTATAAATGATAAGAGTGGAACTAAAACAAATGTTTAGGGAAATCTTGACTTTATTTTGCCTAACCTCTCTGGAATGTACAAATGTTCTGGGGTTAATTTTTCGACTTTGAAAAAAGTTCTGCGTTACATAACACTTTAAAGAACCATTAGATCAGCAAATATGTCAAAATCATATGAGGGTATAAAGGTTAACCAACCCTTCGAAAAACACAAGTGCAATCAAAACAACTAGATATAACGAAAATTCGAATCAACTTTGATACTAAACCAGTACACCCAAACTTTTTCATTGACAGTTTACTTACTATACAAGGTGATTATTCATTTATTTTCAATATCTGCCTACGGTATACTGATTACGATTCCAATTATGAACCTATTGTACATTCACGTCCCCAGGTTCTACTTTATGGCTAACGCTGTACACGGCTGAACACCAACAATGTATTAGGAGGAACAAGTAAAAATTGAAAAGATGTAGCGAATTTTAAAAAGCGCGGGGTGACCGCAGAGGAGTATAATCGCGTAAAATATATAAATATAAGACGATAGTAATGTTCAATAACACAAAGGTAAATATTTCACTGGAATAAGAAACATTAGTTTTTGTAAGCGTATTACATGCGTAGATGAAAGAGTGGCTACTATAAACTGCAGTAGCCCAAAACGAAACTAACTCTAGCGAACAATCAGATGCTTAAGAAGTGGAAGTGGGTAATTTTAAATAAACGTCTATATGCAAATAAAGCAATGTTAAAAAATGGTTACACGGGGAAATATTTTTGTGCATGTTCCAAGAAAACCTCCGGACTTCTCACATGAGTCCTCATAGTCAGGTTAAACCAGTTTCTGTACATAAATTCGTCAAGGTCGTCAATCCGTTCACTAAGTAGCTTCATTTTCGGCTGCTATACAGAGCAGTCTTCAAAGCAACAGAATGAGAGAAGTACTAAGGCAGTTGAATAACATCGTATTGTATGACGTCGGAATACCATAAAATCAAAGGAATAAAAAAAGCGTATATTTATAACCTGATTAGAAGGGCTTATGAAATGTGTCATGAGTATTGAGTTACTGCTAACTATCGTATATGGAATGTTATTGGGATAGGTAATATAGTGATGAAAACTAAGGATTACTATGCCACTCTTTGTCAATTCCTGCTCAGAAATTCTGAGGATTCAAACAGGTGTTCCAATACTTTTCATGATTCGGATCAAGATCGATTAAACTTAGAGTATAGTCTGCATTTAATCCGGATCTGAATTTCTGCACAGAATGCTTTTATTCACCATCAACTTACATAGAAATAAATGTACCCTTTCAGTGACCTGGTTTGAACAATAACAGATAGATCTCTAGACTTCATATAGATACGCGGATATATCACAGACTGTTCACACAAAAGGTGAGCAGAGATACCCAAGTGCTAGACACTTTTGTTGCAAGTGTCTAAACACAAACCACTCGTTCACATGAACTGAGGAGGTGTTATTCCGCATCCGAAGTGCATCATCTCTGATTTTCAGAAGGAAACAATATTTTATTTTACCAACTCTAGTCACCCATAACACAAGGACACAGCTGTTAATGTCACTGTTTAACTGTGTGGATCACACTTAAATTCAAAGACCTTCGTGACAACCACCTATTACGGTGAAAATTCCGAATGGCAACTGAGTGAGGACACCATTTACACTGTACTTCAAGTAGCCAGTTCAACTGTCTCAAGCAAAATATATGCAAGCTTTTGACTTAATATTATGGTATCACCGCCATAACTCTCATTCACAAACTAGTTTAGCTCATCCTAAAAAATACGCTTTCGTTTTTAATATTAATCCCGTGTTCTTCAATGTTTTAATTCACAAACTTCCCTAAAATCTATGGATTGTCTGGTAATTTATCTCACCATGCAGTCGCTTAGTGCCGCCTTGGTATGACTTCACTGACTATTTTTACTTCACCTCACAACATACATCCGTACATATCTGATTAGGAACAGGTTTCCCCAGAACCCCAGGAGTTCTCACAACCCATGTGTGCTGTCTTTTGGAATTCCCAAACAAATCATTTCGGCCAGATCCCTTGAATAACTTCATTGATGAATTCGATAAGCATGTTTCTTGTGCGATAATTAACGAATACCTTGGCATGTTAGCTAATATTGACTGAGCTTCCTTACAAGTGGTGGACGCAGATATACAACCTGTCTGTTTACGTCAACATCACAGCAACAATAAACCAACGTAGAAGGGATTACGATATCTGCCAGCAGCTACGAGGTGTAGCTGCGGTAAAAACTGGAGCATGCTGGTTGACACAAGATTGAACATGCCATCTGTCAGCGTTTTGGTGGCCGTTGTTTCATCGAGAGGTGGCCAAGTTCTGTAAAAGCTGCGACTTCTGTAGCCGCAATAAGCAGCCAATATAAACGCCTGCAGCACCCCTTGGACCTATGCTTAACCAAGCACCGAATTGGCACGTCTGCATTGACATAATGAGGCCACTTCCAACCTCAAAAAGAAACAAACGATATATCTTAGTGATGATTGATTATTTTACAAAATGGTGCGAGGCGGTGCCTCCTGAAATGCAATCGCATGATGTCTGCTTTGTTTTGACAGTCTGATATTTTTGCTATAAATATATTGATAGTTATTCCATTATAATTCAAAATATGCTTTGTCTGTCCATCAAGTAAATAAATAATTTATGACCTTTCGTCACATGACATTACAACCAGTCAGAATGCAATGATGGTAAGAAAAACTGCTGTCTATCTAACTGGTTCATTTATGCCAAGGTAGTTGAAGATTAAACGATCAATTCATCGTTGTTTGCTCAAACCCAACTCTATACTTCACGTCAAAATTGCTTGGAACCGAAAATGGTGTGAACTACTCCACTGGATATGATACCCTAGGACTAGAAACACTATGGCTAAGACGCCTGAGACTAAAATTAACACTTTACTATAAGCATCTAAACCACTTAGTTTTTACCTCTACTAATGGCACTCCACTTTCAGACGACAATGGCTACAAACTAAGAAACATTAAGGGTACTGTCAATCACGTCTCATAAACCGTTAATGCCCAGCTCTCGCTACTCTCGGGCCCACGCTGTTCTTCGAAGATTTCTCAGAAACGCTTAGTTATAACGGACGAAAAAACCAAAACACTGATCTGCCGCGTTAGATTTGTTTATTGTTACACCAACATATAAAAGGAATAAGCGAACTAAGCAAACTAAGGTCTGTAAACAAATATTACAATAATAAATCGTTATATTACTTCTGACGATATTTTACAGTTTCGAACGCTTGCGCTACGGGTGCTCACTTTCTGCGTGAATCATCTTTCCTTAATATTTTGGAAATTAGCCGCTTTCATCACATTATCCAGTTATCCATAGTCAACAAGGATTGTATTGTATCAACTGGAACAACATATAGCATTCACTCGTGAAATCTACGTCAAGAATCCTCGGATACCATATCTAACTACGTGGAACTCAGGACTTTATCCACAGCAAACTCTGTAAAGGAAAGTCTGACTTTTTATTTTTGCAATATAAATCTGTTTATCGTTGTTGTTTTGATACTTCGATAATACAGCTATCTTATTTTCATATCCTCAAGACTTTTTTTCCGGAAATTGTGAAGTTTCTTATTTCTGTAATGGTTAAGTCTATCAAACGTGTAAGTACCGTTAAGAGACTGAGATCTAATACTAGTCAGCCATCTGAAGGCCTCAGCTCCGTTGACAATTCTACACTGTTTACACCAGCCATACCCAGAGTTATGGTATCTGATATCATGGAGGAATTAGCAGAGAATGCGGCTTGTAGCAAAAATGATTTACTGACACTTCAGAAGTCAATAGCAGAACTACAGAGCAAGTTTGACAGCATTATGCCTCTCACGCAACTGTGTGACCCACCACAAAACATCTGTTTTGAATCACTAATCAAATCCGAGCGCATAATTGACTATTTGGCTGAAGAAGCTGTTAAGAGGATTATGTCTTCACATAACGTCTTGGCCTATAACATTCCAGACAGAGAGCCGATTGCCAAACTTAAGAATTCGTGTCTAAAGGCTTGTAATATGTCGTTGACAGAATGTCAGGTCTTGCGTCTTCGTAAGAAATCTGCAAACCACCCGTGTCCTGTGCTTTTCAAGTTTAGGTCTACCGAAGAAGCCAGGAATTTTCTGAAATCGGGTAAGAAAATAGGCTCTTCAACACCATACACTAACATTAGGGTTGCACCTGATTTAACACCATGCCAAAGGCGATGCCGCTCAGGAACAGTGAACCCTGATAACTCTAATAGGATAACTGTAGATGATGTTCCGTGCGTTATTCCGTCTATTGAAATATCTGATCACGGCATGCAACAGACATTTTCGCAGGTAGTGGCTAATGTTAGCCAAGCATTATATAACGATATTGATGCAGACACTGAAATGGTGGACATAGATGAGTCAACGGGAAATAATGTTGAAATACATCGTTTTCACACTGACGCAAAAGTCAAGACACCGAAACCATCAAAACCCATCCCACTGGTGGTCCAACCATTGCCTTATAAGTCAGTTACTCCTCTGTCTGACAATCCACACTCTGTAAAGCACCAGTCGAATGTAGCCACCCAAGTTGGCAAGTTTTCTAGGCGTTATGACAAACGTCCCATTTCCATTAAGAAAACTAAAGCTCATGAGGTGTTCAAGCCACAGAAACCCTACATAGCATGTGCTGACTGCCCTGTTAGCCATCATCAGCCAGATAATCATAAGATAGGGGAAAAAGAAGTAAATAAATTAAATACTAAACCCGGAGCAAGAAAGCTCTTTGATAAGAAAGAGACGAAAGCACCTGTAGGCCTTCTTTGTAAGAGAAAGTCAAATATGGTAGACGAAGCTCCTAGGGGTAGGCCTAATTGGTGCCAAGTGGAAAGCCAATTTTATCGAATCCCTAATTCTAGACAAACAGCACAGCAAAGTAGTAGGTATTGTTCTGCACATCCACTACGTAAACCCCTTGTCAACCAGCCCACTTCTAATATTCTGTCTACTGAAAGTTATAGAAAATACCCCAAACATCGGCCACAGACCACATTTAGCAAGCCAACAGAACCCATTCATATATCTTATGTGTCTAGTGGGGAGCATGTGCCGATTTCTGCACAAAACTTGCCATGGTCTGATGAATACCAGAAACAGATACCAACACTTCATTCTTATACTGGCAACAAATTACCGAATACACATATCGGTTATACCTTAGGGCAGGATTTTCACCAGCGTCAGTTAACAGAAACACCTGGAATCATGCATATAGCACGCATGATATCGGATCAATTCCTTGCTGGCATAGCGAACAGTCTACAGCTAGGGCAAGGCATATTTCCCGGGAGATAGCTGACACAGTGTCGACACCAAACGCGGATACTAATATCTCTAAAATATTAATATCTGATTATCACACAGGTGTCTCTCACTGCATACCATATCCAAACGTAAGCCCATCCCTGACTACCACCTCAAAAATCTACCTGAAGTCTTCCTACGATCCAAAGATATTGGTAAATGAGTCTGATAACATGTATATAGAGGATACTCACGGATTATTTTACCAAGATGTTGTCCGCTCACTGAAACCACATAGCCAGTGTTTATCTATTATCCTAGTAAATACGAGATCAGTTCTAAGCAAACATTTAGCACTAAGTACAATAGCTTCTATATGCAGACCGTCATTGATTATGATCACCGAAGCCTGGTGCACAAGTGAAATCTCCAATGACAGCCTAAGGATTGATAAATACAACCTTTTTCGCGGGGACAGACGGACAGGTCGTGGGGGTGGAACACTAATTTACTGTGAACAATCCATGTGTGCAACCCAGTTTAGTAACCCAATTCTGTCACAACTCAATGACTCGATCTGGGTCGAAATAAAAGTTGTCAGAAGTAAACCTATACTTGTGGGTTGTGTGTACCGGCCCCCTTCATCCAGCAGGGAATATGATAATATGCTTAGCAATATCTTTAATGTTACAGCCAATCTTCCTTTCAGTTATAAAATTATCGGAGGCGATTTCAACTTGCCAGAAGTATCATGGTCTTCACTCCGAGGACCCCAAAGGTACGATAATCTCATAAATTCCATCGTCACAGGAGGGTGGACACAACACATAAATTCACCCACTAGATCCGCAAATATCCTAGACCTTATTTTCACGAACAACATAACGCCATCTACCGTACATGTTGGACATGAATTTCCAGGTAGTGACCATAGAATAGTAGTTTGTTCTTTTGACATCTTTCCTGAAACAAAACGCAGAGATGAAGCTGGCCAGATACCTATGAGATTGTACACACATGCTGACTGGGACTTGTATCAGCACCTAATTAGATGTTCTAATTGGGACTCGTACTTTTCGAACCAGTCCTTAGATGCAATTCTTAACAACTTCTATCAGAATATTAACTCAATTCACGACGTCATTGCACCCGAGAAGATTCTTAACTTCAGATTCCCCCAAAGTGATTATATTCCGACATCGTTTAGAAGAAGTCTACGTAAGCACTCAATAAAATACTACAGATATCATGACTTATCGTCATTAATTGCCATAACGTCCCTTCTCAGTAGAATTGAAGAGTTGAGAAATATAGGCCTCAGAAACAAAGAAATGCAGGCCATTCATGCACCGCATAACTCAGGAGAAATAGCCAAACTTTTTAAAAGTAGGTTGATGAACTCCAAAACACCCTATCCGAAAATAATATACTTAGACGGCATTGCTTACGAAAATAATGAGGCGATATGTGAACTGTTTAGCAAGCACTTCGCCAGATTATACACCTTAGAGAACGATGAAGTCGTGGATTTCCCACGTAAAACAGACGAATGTTTAAGTGACATAATTTTCACCACACATGAGATCGATAAAGCTGTCGCAAATCTTAAGCTTAGTAACACTACTGGCCCAGACGGTATATCTTCCGTTCTGCTGAAAAAAGGTGGTAATGACATGAGTTTACTCTTACTCAAGTTATACTCAATTTCATTAAGCGATGGGACATACCCTAACTGCTGGAAGAAGTCTTATATTGTACCTATCCATAAATACGGGCCTATAGCTGATATCAACAACTACCGCCCCATCAACATCACGTCTGTAGTTTCACGTGTAATGGAAAAGATAGTTAAGACTCAAATCATTCAGTACTTGCTGTCAAATGACCTACTATCCCCATCCCAATACGGTTTCTTAAGTAGAAGGTCGTGCATTACTTGCCACTTAGATTATTTTGACTACATCACACAAAGCATTGATAATGGGCGTTCGGTAACAACATTGTTTCTTGACGTTAGCAAGGCCTTCGATAAAGTCCCACATATCAGACTCCTAACAAAACTCCAATCCTACGGAATAACCGGAAATCTTCACAAATGGATAAGTTCTTTTCTCACAGAAAGAGAGCAATTAGTCAAAATCAACCACCAGTTGTCTTCCTCAAAGCCGATAACCAGTGGTGTAATACAAGGTAGTGTTCTTGGCCCTATTCTATTCCTCTTATTTATAAATGACATAGTCTCTGTAATCAAGTATGGCAAGCCATACCTTTTTGCAGATGATCTCAAGATAGTATATGATTATGGGTACGGTGATATGAGCGTCGAAAGCAAGATCCAACAAGACTTAAATGATCTAGGCGATTGGAGCGAAAAGTGGCAACTGACTTTCAACCCAGACAAGTGCGGTATAACCCACCTTGGACGCTGGAAACCGATAATGTGCCTATACATGTACGGTAAGCTCCTGTCAAAACTGAACACAGTCACAGACCTCGGGATAACATACTCAGATTTATCCTTTTCCGATCACGCAAATAAGGTTGTATCTGACTGTAAACGACTTACTGGCTTTGTACTGCGTAACTTCTACACCCAAGAAGCAAGATTAGCTATATATAGGACATGTATCCGTCCCAAACTTGAATATTGTGCTCTCCTATTTAGTAACCTCAGGACTGTAGACAGAAAAAAAATCGAAAGTGTCCAGAGATTCCTCACGAAACGCATAATAGGGTTCGACCAACAAGTGGAATATGTTGACAGGTGTGTACGTCTGAAATTAGAGCCTCTGTGGTTAAGGAGAGTGAAGTGCAACCTATTTCTACTCTTCAAAGTCATTAGGAAACACTGCTACAGTAACTCATCCATAACTTGGGAAAATATTAAATCATATCAGCTGCGAAACCACGACTACCTTGTCAAGGTGGCTACCCACAGAAAATCCATTAGGGCAAACTTTTTCACCATAAAATATTGCACTCTTTGGAACCAACTACCACCTGAAATAAGATGTTGTGAAAACCCTGATGGGTTCAAACGGAGCCTAGAAAGACACTTTAACATGTCCACCCTAGCTCGTCTAAAAGACCACAACTGTTGGTAGAACGGAAATTGAAGGCCAGTCCAGTCTTCAGTATAGTCACATACGTATATCTCGACTCTAATACTCACGCAGCGAACGTTAACTAATTTACTGATTTCTATTCTCTATAATTTTCACTAAGTTGTGTTGGTGAAAGTAACACTGGAAATAATTGTAATAGCATCCACACCTTTTAACGTTTTACATATGTATATACTAATATAACAATACTTATTAATCATGCATGTTCAACTCTTAAATTAGATGGATATTAAAATACTTAAAATATTTATGCATCAAATGTTCTCTTGCTTTACCACGCTTGTTTCCCTTATAACACTCAATTATTGAACCTAGTGTAATATTTGATATACGAACTATATTATTGATTATACTCTTATCATATATGGTTTGATTTACTCTACGGCTCCCTGTAGACTAACCACCATTCTTCAGTATACACACACTGCAGTATTGTTAAAAAACGCCAAAATTTCGTTGGTTCTGTGTTAATATCTTTTTATAATATGTCTAGACACGTTACTTTGCAATGTCAGATGTTTACTATATATAAGACTGTCATGAAAATTTAGTACACTAAGTCCTGCCAACCGACCTTACCTTCAGTCCATACTACCTAAATTGAACCTTAACTATAGTATTCTGCTAAATCTTGCTCCACTATTCACAATACCTATTCGTTTTACTCTTTAAGGTTTTAACTTCTTATAAAGTAATCTGTTCATCAGGATGCATGCACACATATATAATATGTTCGTAAAGATGTACGTGGAGACCTATTGGAAGCACTCATTAAGAAAGCTAGGGAGATGGAATATGGGGTACGAACATGTCTGGTACCAAGCAATATATTTGCGGTAGCCATAATAATCATAGTCTCAGAGCCTAACATCAAAAAAGGAGGGAGGGTGGCGTTAGCTGATCAGTAGATATGGTGGTGGTCACTAAGGTGAATCGCCCCATTCTGCAGGAACAGCAATATACAAATTAAAGGCTCGAGATATTTCTGATTTTTATGAGGGCTTAGATCTTTATCTTGAAAAAGATAATAGTGAACGCCTTGACAGATAATGCTTCTACCTTTAAATATATACCATTCGCTCAGCCTATTGTTGAGATGCGACCACGTGGGATCTGCACAGATTTATGGGGCATCTTATGAATTAACTTGCTATCCATTGTCAGATCTTTAAATACCACTTCACAATATCTTGTCTCACTTATTTTCTAATAACGTCTTTACTTGATTCTCATTATATTCCATTAAACCTAACATTTTATAGCTCTTTATGAATTTGATTCGACTTATTCTATTCCTATTCTCTGGAGGGTACGGTTGTGCACCAAATAGAAAAAAAGACATGAAATAAAGACAACTGGCTTGAAAATAATTGTATTAAAGCCAAAAGTGAACGCATGATAGTATAAAATATATTGGTTTCATTATACATTGCAAATGAACGTTGTCGGCCTAAGGATTAATTACTTCCCCATTCTGTTTTCTATATAAATGTGTTTATTAATGATATATTTCACTCACTTAATCTATTACACTTTAATGTTACACCACAGCACTTTAATTTTTCTAAAACAGCTTCCAATTCCTTGTAAACGTTGTACTTACCTCAATATTGGTTGATTATCGTATGCCTACAACCACGGGATGAAAACGAAACGAAGTCGATTTTCCCGCTCAACCTGGAGGACAATTGTACAATTCAATAACTATACAGCCTAGTTCAGACAATGTGTATTTATATATATATCAAATATTTAACTGTTGAAACATTATTAACTTGTAGACAATTTAAGATTTGACATTATATCATCCTTGATCGTGCCTGTAAAAATGGCATGCATTTTCATGTAAATTTATGTTTATATGAAAATAAATTATTATTATTATTATTATTATTATTCTGAACAGCGACCGGTGAGACGATGACTGTCGTATTGATGCCTCCGCGAAAATCGGGGAAGTTGATTTTGAGCAAACAACCAAGAATTGATCGTTCAATCTTCAACTCCATTGACACTCCCCGGGAAAAAAGGGATCCAACCCTTTTTTCCTTCACGATCAATGCACGTTGACTTGGATGCCAATGCGAGAACCTGGGTCACACGGACAGAGCTGAAATGGAAAACAAACAGAAAAGCCAACACACCACAAGCATACCCACAGCACAATCTCACACATCGCTGACGACCTGCGCCTCCAGACAGAGACCTCCTCTTGACATCTTGCAACACAATCGCCACTTACTAGAATGACTCTTGCAGAATGCAACGTGACCTTAGCAGCACCTCATGATAATCTTCAAGCATCCTCTTTTCTATTCACTATCAATTATCACTGAAATCGCTTGTCACTCATTCTGCCTCAGTTCTAGTAGCGGTGACGCATGCGAGCCTCAGTCGTTTACACTCTTTCTCCCCGGCGTGTGGGACCGCAGCTAACAATTATCTCCGTGTGCATTTCATTCTCAGCAATAGCCTCCCCGGCGTATACGACCCATCTGCTGTCCTTAACATCAATCAATTCATTCACGGATGTAGACGACTCGAAACAACTTCAGAAGTAATCACGACGAAAATTTTAACAAAATTACGCAATAACAACAAGATACGAAAACAACGAGTAAACACAATGAATGAAAAAACACCAATTGATATGTCACACCACACATATATACAAGCAGTACAAACAACCTCGCCGATCATGTCTTGGTGGAATTCCTTTGAAGAATCGCAGGACTTACAGCAGTACGCCTACAACCCTTCTCACGTTGACGATTGTAAGTTGTGGAATGTCCGGACACAAACAAGATTAACCAACAATTACAATAATTGGAAGTCACACAATTATTTAACACAAACATATGTACAATCAACACATCAAATGTTGTGGATTCCGTCATGACAAACTACCCTTGAAGAACTGTAGGACTTACAGCAGTACGCCTACATTCCTTCTCAGGTTGATGATCCAAGTGAAAGTCGTCCGGACACAAACAGAATTACCAACAGCTAGATGACAGATGATATCAATTCAGTATATACAATATGAACATATGTGCAAGATCATACATCAAGCACACTGGACTGATCATTGATGCGCTACCCTTTAAAGAATTGTAGGACTTACAGCAGTACGCCTACAACCCTTCTCAGGTTGACGCTCTAGGTTGGAAAATCGTCGCAGACTTCATTTGCTAACTTCCTTCTATCAGCTATATCCTCAAATCTGAACGGTAACACGCTCATGTCATTGTATCGTACAATATAGATGACCAACAAACACACGACATAACTCACCAACCAAGTATAGAAACAGAGTAATTTGCACCAAAGATAATAACATTCAAATAGTAACTTGAAACTAGAAATGCCTTTATTCCTGCAAGTCAATTTAACAATAACTCTCTCCTTTACACTTGGCTTATCCACACTAAACTGACCATTGATATTCGTCCTTTCAAACGAACTGATACTAGCATAGTCAATGCACAAGATACTTGAGTTGATGGGTGTCTGTTTCATTGTGGATGAAAACACCAACGATGACTGAGTGACACAAGGTGATGAAGTTAGCGGTGGATCAGAAGCTGTTCTTTTTCGGCTTTCAGATAGTTGTCCAACTGCAAGATTACCACCACTGCTGTCTTTCACTACTAGTTCGGGTTTAGCACTATCATCTGATGATAGGTGGGCTACACGCTGATCAATTACACTGACTGTCTCACAAGTATGCACACCTTCTGGAACTGCATCTGCGTTCAATTCTACTTCACGTTGTAGTTGTACAGAACCTTTATTTAACTTAGCAGTAGTAGGCATATCCCTCATCTCATCATGATCAACCAAAGACAACTGTGAAGTATCATGATCATTATCACGAATATTCACTTTACCGTCAACTTCATCATTTTCAAACTCTTTAATAACAGAAGTAGACAATTTTGGTTCCTCCTCGCAAATCATAAAAGGTTTTATATCTTCACTCTGACTAGTAATACCTTGTAAACTTGTGGAGTCAGAACTCCACTCTGAAGCAGCAACTCTATTCTGTGACACTATTCAACAATGGCTTACCAGTTGCAACTACAGACTTCTTCACCGCACCGTTATCGTCACACAATTCGGAGTCAGTCCTGGAGTTTACATTTAGCTTATCACTGAACTTGCTCACCGGTTCACAGTTCACTTCTGTATGCACTTCTTGCACACGTGTAAAACACAACCGTGTTTGTCTTGCATCTTGTAACTTATGTGTTGAGGATGTACTACGAAAGCTGTTACACTCACTAGATCTATATGCATTACTAGACATCATCGAGCCTTCTCGATATCCACCTCTCTGAGGCTTATTCGTCATCAATGAGTGCGTTTTCCCCTCAGACTGCTCTATTCTATGGGTGAGATCTAACAGACTGGAAAACTTGCTCATAGATTGATTGACACTAGTATTTACCAGTTTCAGGATATCATCAAACTTTGGCTCGATACCCTCATCCTCCATACGGGAGCTCATCTTCACCCACTTCCTTTGCAGTCGAGTAGGTAAGCGTCTTGCTATTACTTCTAGTATAAAACTCGAGTTGAGGTCACTCATTCGATTCATCGAAATCATTCCATTCTTGTAAATTAGCAAATTATCTAAAAACTCAGTGAGTGCCTGGGAGTCATCCTGTAATTGACCACCATTACCCTTAACAGCCTCGAATAATTTCCCTGCAATCATCGAAGGTCTTCCAAACCTTTGACGTAATATGCTCATAGCCTCGTAGTAGCCCTCTTTTGGCTTCATAAACTTACAGCAGTGTATGGCTCTTGCAGCATCTCCAGTGCAATACCTCATCCAATACATCAATTTCAATTCATCACTTAATAAAAAACCACTCAACATGATCTCAAACTCCTTTACAAAGTGTAAATAATCAGCCGGGTTTCCATCAAAACACCGTGGTTCTAATTCAGGGAGTTTGATGTTCCTATTATCCCTGAACGGCGAAACAGTAACATCAACCATATCATGCTTAACATCAGACACATCGTTACAATTAACAGACAAGTCACAATGACTTACTTTCCTGTTTGCATCCAAGACACTCTGTCCCTTCTTTGACCCAGGCATTTTTGAACTTGACCCAATTCCAAAAAGGTTCCAGATATTGCTTGTTCAAAGAGGACTTGACCGGCAACAGGAAAGATGAACGGTGACTATCCAAAGTTTCACCAACTGTTTCAATCCGCCAGATCTGTTTCTATCGTCAGAAACTGTCAATCACGTCTCATAAACCGTTAATGCCCAGCTCTCGCTACGCTCGGGCCCACGCTGTTCTTCGAAGATTTCTCAGAAACGCTTAGTTATAACGGACGAAAAAACCAAAACACTGATCTGCCGCGTTAGATTTGTTTATTGTTACACCAACATATAAAAGGAATAAGCGAAATAAGCAAACTAAGGTCTGTAAACAAATATTACAATAATAAATCGTTATATTACTTCTGACGATATTCTACTCTTCTTTCTGAACAGCGACCGATGAGACGATGACTGTCGTATTGATGCCTCCGCGAAAATCGAGGAAGTTGATTTTGAGCAAACAACCAAGAATTGATCGTTCAATCTTCAACTCCATTGACAGGTACAGTAGCTGTCAATCACGTCTCATAAACCGTTAATGCCCTTCTCTTGCTACGCTGGGCCTCACGCTGTCCCTCAAAGCCTTTCAGAAACGCTTGGTACTAACGGACGCAAAAACCAGAACACAGATTGGCGACTCGAGAATTCTTTATTCTAACACCAACATATAATCAGCATTGTTAGAATTACAGACTAAGGTCTAAGAACAAGCACTACAACAATAAATCACGATATTCTGTTAGCTTTTTCTAGTTTTTTTCTGAACAGCGACCGATGAGACGATGACTGGCAGATTGATCACCCGCGAAAATCATGGGGAAGTTGGGTTTGAGCAAACAACCATGAATTGGTCGTTCAGCCTTCGACTACATTGACAGTAGCTATCAAACAATGTAAAACAGCCACCAGGCGAAAGTTTTACTTGATTAGGTATGCGAAGATATGGAATAAACTACCAATGGAAGTGCGTCAAGCAAGTACATTGGCCTCCTTCAAAAGAGTGCTTAACGACAAACTACAAGAGTTTGCAAACGATAGTAGTTCTAGTTCCTATCTGAGAGCCTCCGAAATTATATATCCATTTAATGTATAAGCTTGAATACCACACCTGTTGTTTTTTGCCTATATTTATAATTTTAGATAAAACATTAACGATTAAGCTACGTACCCTCAAACAGACGAAAAACCCGTTTTGTAAAACTTCTACCCAACATAATAAGTGGAATAAAATGGACATAAACCGACAACATGAAAAAGGTATAACTCACCACAACATCACATGGACAGATGTACGCTCGTCAGGCACCATACATACCTCACCAACTACAACCAATCCTTCATAAAAAATTGTGATGAACTTATATGCGTCTAAAGTTTTTTATTTTACTCCCAGCAATGGCATTGCAGATCAGATGAGATAAACACATCACTGATTTCAAAATAACACATCAATGAACTATAATTCAAGGATTCTGCACACAACAAAGTAATGTATGAAAATCGACTTCAAGCTTTATTTTTTTCCCAGGCACTTATAACCCATCCACCAAAGACCTGGTTTTTTTTGCTAATGCGAAGACAATACTTCTGTATTTCCTGATGTGTTGTACTCACTGACAATCTAGCAGATTTTTCCAACTATGCACAGAAACGATTGTACATAAGTGAAAAGGATGTTTTATACTATAGGGATTAACATTTATCAAGTGTATGTATAATCTCCAGCGTACATGTAAAACATATTTTGCTATCGATTGTAAAATGTGACTGAATAATATGGTCCTATTTCTGTAACAATTTGATGATGCCTGTAAACTGGCGTCCCTCATGCACTGTACTATAAGAATAAATTTATTATTTTTTTATATTTTTTGCGGGAGTTACCGAGTCAGCAGTCATCTTCTCATCGTTCAATGTTCAGTAGAAGACACAAAACTGTCAGAAGTATTATTGTGATTTATTGTTATAACATTTATTCTTAGACCTTGGGTGTAATAGCCTTATTGTTATAATAATGTATATTTTCATATAAACATATAAATTTACATTAGAATGCATGCCATTTTTACAGGCACGATCAAGTATGATATAATATCAAATCGTAGACTGTCAATGGAGTTGAAGATTGAACGATCAATTCTTGGTTGTTTGCTCAAAATCAACTTCCTCGATTTTCGCGGAGGCATCAATACGACAGTCATCGTCTCATCGGTCGCTGTTCAGAAAGAAGAGTTAAATATCGTCAGAAGTAACATAACGATTTATTATTGTAATATTTGTTTACAGACCTTAGTTTTCTTAGTTTGCTTAGTGATACTTGATCTATATGCTGGTGTAACAATACATAATACTCAAGTCAACAATTGGTGTTTTGGTTTTTTCGTCCGTTATAACTAAGCGTTTCTGAAAACTCAAAGGAACAGCGTGGGCCCGAGCGTAGCGAGAGCTGGGCATTACCGGTTTATGAGACGGTAGCTGACAGTTTCTGACGATAGAAACAGATCTGGCGGATTGAAACAGTTGGTGAAAGTTTGTATAGTCGCCGTTCAGTTTTCCTGGTGCCGGTCAAGTCCTCTTTGAACAAGCAATATCTGGAACTTTTTTGGAATTGGGTCAAGTTCAACAATGCCTGGGTCAAAGAAGGGACAGAGTGTCTTGGATGCAAACAGGAAAGTAAGTCATGGTGACTTGTCTGTTAATTGTAACGATGTGTCTGATGTTAAACATGATATGGTTGATGGTACTGTTTCGCCGTCCAGGGATAATAGGAACATCAAACTCCCCAGGTTTGAACCACGATGTTTTGATGGAAACCCGGCTGATTATTTACAATTTGTAAAGGAGTTTGAGATCATGTTGAGTGGTTTTTTATTAAATGATGAATTGAAATTGATGTATTTGATGAGATATTGCACTGGAGATGCTGCAAGAGCTATACAGTGTTGTAAGTTTATGAAGCCAAAAGAGGGCTACGATGAGGCTATGAGCATATTACGCCAAAGGTTTGGAAGACCCTCGATGATTGCAGGGAAATTATTCGAGGCTGTTAAGGGTAATGGTGGTCAATTACAGGATGACTCCCAGGCACTCACTGAGTTTTTAGATAATTTGCTAATTTACAAGAATGGTATGATTTCGATGAATCGAATGAGTGATCTCAACTCGAGTTTTATACTAGAAGTAATTGCGAGACGCCTACCTACTCGACTGCAAAGGAAGTGGGTGAAGATAAGCTCCCGTATGGAGGATGAGGGTATCGAGCCAAAGTTTGATGATATCCTGAAACTGGTAAATACTAGTGTCAATCAATCTATGAGCAAGTTCGCCAGTCTGTTAGATCTCACCCCTAGAATAGAGCAGTCTGAGGGTAAAACGCACTCATTGATGACGAGTAGGCCTCAGAGAGGTGGATATCGAGAAAGCTCCATGATGTCTAGTAATGCATATAGACCTAGTGAGTGTAACAGGTTTCGTAATACATCCTCAACAGATAAGTTACAAGATGCAAGACAAACACGGTTTTGTTTCACACGTGTGCAAGAGGTGCATACAGAAGTGAACTGTGAACCAGTGAGCAAGTTCAGTGATAAGCTAAATGTAAACTCCAGGACTGACTCCGAATTGTGTGACGATAACGTTGTTGTGAAGAAGTCTGTAGTTGCAACTGGTAAGCCGTTGCTGAATAGAGTGTCACAGAATAGAGTTACTGCTTCAGAGTGGAGTTCTGACTCCAAAAGTTTACAAAGTATAACTAGTCAGAGTGAAGATGTAAAACCTTTAATGATTTGTGAGGAGGAACCAAAATTGTCTACTTCTGTTATTAAAGAGTTTGAAAATGATGAACTTGACGGTAAATTGGATATATGTGATAATGATCATGATACTTCACAGTTGTCTTTGGTTGATCATTATGAGATGCGGGATATGCCTACTACTGCTAAGTTAAATAAAGGTTCTGTACAACTACAACGTGAAGTAGAATTGAATGCAGATGCAGTTCCAGAAGGTGTGCATACTTGTGAGACAGTCAGTGTAATTGATCAGCGTGTAGCCCACCTATCATCAGATGATAGTGCTAAACCCGAACTAGTAGTGAAAGACAGCAGTGGTGGTAATCTTGCAGTTGGACAACTATCTGAAAGCCGAAAAAGAACAGCTTCTGATCCACCACTAAGTTCATCACCTTGTGTCAATCAGTCATCGTTGGTGCTGTCATCCGCAGTGAGACAGACACCCATCAACTCAAGTATCTTGTGCAATGACTATGGTAGTATCAGTTCGTTTGAAAGGACGAATATCAATGGTCAGTTTAGTGTGGATAAGCCAAGTGTAAAGGAGAGAGTTATTGTTAAATTGACCTGCAGGAATAAAGGCATTTCTAGTTTCAAGTCACTATTTGAATGTTATTATCTTTGGTGTAAATTACTCTGTTTCTATACTTGGTTGATGAGATATGGCGTGTGTATGTTGGTCATGTATATTCTACGATACAATGACATGAGCGGGTTACCGTTCAGATTTGAGGATATAGCTGATAGAAGGAAGTTAGCAAATGAACTCTGCGACGATTTTCCAACCTAGGGCGTCAACCTGAGAAGGGTTGTAGGCGTACTGCTGTAAGTCCTACAGTTCTTCAAGGGTAGTTTGTCGTGTCGGAATCCACAACATTTGATGTAGTCATTGTACATATGTTTGTGTTAAATAGTTGCGAGTTCCAATTATTGTAATTGTTGGTTAATCTTGTTTGTGTCCGGACATTCCACAACTTACAATCGTCAACCTGTGAAGGGTTGCAGGCGTACTGGTGTAAGTCCTGCAATTCTTCAAAGGAATTCAATCAAGACATGATCGGCGAGGTTGTTTGTACTGTTTGTATATATGTGTGGTGTGTTCTATCAATTGGTGTTTTTTGGATTCATTGTGTTTACTTGTTGTTTTCGTATCTTGTTGTTATTGCGTAATTTTGTAAAATTTTCGTCGTGATTACTTCTGAAGTTGTTTCTAGTCTTCTACGTCCATGAATGAATTGATTGATGTTAGAGACAGCAGATTGGTCGTATACGCCGGGGAGGCTAGGCTATTGCTGAGAATGAAATGCACACGGAGATAATTGTTAGCTGCGATCCCACACGCCGGGGAGAAAGAGTGTAAACGACTGAGGCTCGCATGCGTCACCGCTACTAGAACTGAGGCAGAATGAGTGACAAGCGACTGCAGTAGTAATTGGTAGTGAGTAGATAAGACGATGTGCGTAGAGTATCATGAGGTGCTGCTATGGTCACGTTGCATTCTGCAAGAGTCATTCTAGCAAGTGGCGATTGTGTTGCAAGATGTCAAGAGGAGGTCTCTGTCTGGAGGCGCAGGTTGTTATTGATGTGTGAGATTGTGCTGTGGGTATGCTTGTGGTGTGTTGGCTTTTCTGTTTGTTTTCCATTTCAGCTCTGTCCGTGTGACCCAGGTTCTCGCAATGGCACCCAAGTCAACGTGCATTGGTCGTGAAGGAAAAAAGGGTTGGATCCCTTTTTTGCCGGGGAGTGTCAATGGAGTTGAAGATTGAACGATCAATTCTTGGTTGTTTGCTCAAAATCAACTTCCTCGATTTTCGCGGAGGCATCAATACGACAGTCATCGTCTCATCGGTCGCTGTTCAGAAAGAAGAGTTAAATATCGTCAGAAGTAACATAACGATTTATTATTGTAATATTTGTTTACAGACCTTAGTTTTCTTAGTTTGCTTAGTGATACTTGATCTATATGCTGGTGTAACAATACATAATACTCAAGTCAACAATTGGTGTTTTGGTTTTTTCGTCCGTTATAACTAAGCGTTTCTGAAAACTCAAAGGAACAGCGTGGGCCCGAGCGTAGCGAGAGCTGGGCATTACCGGTTTATGAGACGGTAGCTGACATAGACTGTCTACAAGTTATTAATGTTTAAACAGAGAAATATTTGATACATGTATAAAAATACACTCATTGTCTGAATCAGGCCGTATATTTATTGCATTGTACAGTTGTCCTCCAGGTTGCGCAGGAAAATCGACTTCGTTTCGTTTTCAACCCATGGTTGTAGGCATACGATAACCAACCAATGTTGGGGTAAGTACAACTTTTACAAGGGATTGAAAGCTGTTTTAGAAAAGTGAAAGTGCTAAGGTGAATCAATGAAGTGTAATGAAACGGGTAAGTGCAAGTATCATTAATAAATGCATTTATAAAGGAAACTCCCTAGGCTGACAACGTTCATTTGCAATGTATGATGCTCCCCTTATAGGTCTCACTATCATGATGTCCTTTTTTGGTTTTAATACATTCATCCTCATGCCGTTTTTTTATTTTGCACCATTTTGTGCATTCGGTGCACAATCGTACCCTACAGAGAATAGGAATAGAATGAGTCGAATCAAATTCATAAAAATCTATAAAATGTTAGGTTTAATGGAATGTAATGAGAATCAAGTGGAGAAGTTATTAGAAAATGAATGATATGAGATATTGTGAAGTGGTATTCAAAGATCCGACAATGGATAACAAGTTACTTTATAAGTTGCCCATAAATCTGTGCAGAGCCCACGTGGTCGCACCTCAACAACAGGCTGAGCGAATGGTATATATTTAAAGGTAGAAGCACGATCTGTCTAGGCGTTCACTATTATCTTTTTCAAGATAAGATCTAAGCCCTCATAAAAACCATAGGTATCGCGGTACGTTCAACGTTTGCGTTACATTTTTACGTGATTCGTTACATAAAATTTATCTTGTTGTAATACTTGCACAAGTACTATACTACTTCCATACTTGTAACCACTAACTCTCATTTCTAATAGTTATGGTTAATCAAAGTAAAAAGCGACGAACCCATTCCCCTGTAAAACTGGTGTCTAATTTAACGTCCTTGATTGCTACATCAAGCAACACACCCCCTACAAACGGCTATATTGAGTCACATAACTCACTTGTATGCCGTAAGCGTCGAGCTGGAACTGAGGATAAAACTGTACTGACAGCTAGTATTAGCACTACTCCTAAAAATTCAGTACCCTCTGCTCATACAGAACCCTCCCTTCACCTTATGTGCTTATCGGAAAACTCCAGCCATCAAGCTCTTTTTCAGTACTATCTTCAGAAATAGAACTTCTAAAGTTGTCTATAGGTGAACTTAAGGCTGAGTTAAGGGAAATAAAAAACAGTAAGTCAGTAAATGCTGGAAACATCGAAACCGATACCGAGATATCCAAATTATCAGATCAGATCAGCGATATCAGATCGCAGGTCTGTCAGTTGACACCTCTAACTATCCTCATGAAAACTGTAAACCTTAACAAGCTTGACACAGAATCGGTAACTAAGGTAGATAACCTCATTAATTTTGTTACCACAGAAGTAACAAAACGACTCGACGCAAAACTGAGTGCTATTGTCTACAACGTTCCGGACAATGAGGCACTAAAAAAGGTACAGCGCATCTTACTTAGTGAAGCGAAAATGCCTAACTCCAAGACTAAGTGCTATAGGCTGAAGAAGAGTCAACATGAAAAGTGTTGTCCTATTCGTTTTCAGTTCGAAACACCGGCAGAGACCAGAAAATTCATCCACTCCCAACACACCCTATCGCAAGCCAGAAACTACAAACATATAAAGGTCGGGGTGGACAAAACAGTCATAGAAAGGCGCGCATACAACTATCTCGCTAAGACTAATTGTGAAATAGGTAATAGGACATTGCAAGCAGCCATTATTCCCAACCCTGTGAAAGATACAGTAGACCCCACCGCATCACCCCTCTCAAAACACACAGAATTATCCCATCAGAGTGCAACACCAGCCGAAAGGCCACTAGACTGTAACCAAATAAATAACAAAACCATACCACCTATCACCGCAGAATCTAAAATGCCATTAAATAACCCCAGAAAAAAAGTCAAAACCCCCGAAATTCGACTTTGTCATCTCCTAGCCATAACTTCATTGCTAAAGGTAAGGAAAATATGCCCCTAAATCATACCAACAAAAACAGTGGCAGCTTAAATAAACCCACACTTCCCACGGTCAATAGTACTAGCACCCACAACGTGCTAAATCGCACCATGGCACACACTGATATCCAATGTCACAACAATGTCACCCTCAATAGTACAAGTGGTAATAGTCAGAACTCGGCTATCAACAACTCAGGGTCTTCAGAGTATGGCACACAAACAAATTTTGACCGGATATATGGTACAAGTCTGCTGGGAACTAACCCACAATGCAGTACACATGAAACCCACACAAGGACACAACTAGCATCAAACAATAGGTGGAATAATAAGCCATGGTCATCAAAAGGATCCAATCATTTTTTATCCCCCGCGTCCCTGTCAGCGTTGAAAAAACAGCTGGTAGGGATGTTAACACTCCTAAACCACTAGAGCTGGCTCCCTCCTTGCATGAAAACAGGAACGGTCTAGTGCACCCGTATCCATTAGGCACACTTGACACCTGCACAAGTATAGGTCAAATAAAGAACCCTACCCACTTCTGTAACCTGACTAAAAATAAAAATTCCTTGGTCTATAGCAAATCCAGTACTCCAACTCCTAATTCTTCACCGAAAACAGCACACAACAACTCGGTAGACATAGGTGAGCATGATGCTGAAACTCCTCTTAACATAGGATCGTCATGTCAAGCAGAACTACTGGGTGCTGAACCATATTCGGGGCTGACTAACGAACTTAAATACTTCAAATGCTACTTCAACTCTCATCTTTACCTAATCCTCATAAATGCTAGATCTGTTCTAAATAAATTGCCGATGCTCAGAGCACTCACAGTAATATACAAACCCCCTGTAATTGTCATCACTGAATCTTGGTGTCATTCGAACATCTTGGATGAAGAAATAAGCTTAGATAACTACACACACTTTCGGTGTGACAGGGAAGGTGGTAAGGGAGGGGGTTGTCTCATGTACTTTCTGAATGCACTTACTGTATCACAGCTAGAAAGTAGTACACTTAACATGCCTGAGACTCTATGGGTTAATGTACACTTAAATAACGTAACAGCATTAATTGGATGCACCTACAGAGCACCTGGCACCTTTAGTAATTACGAGACCCAACTTATTAATACTCTGGAGCAATTATCCGACTTACAATACGATCATAAGATCCTATGTGGGGACTTTAACTTACCTGAAATCAACTGGGATATACCCACAGGCCCAACTAAATTTGATAAGTTCTTAGACACACTGGATATACTTGGCTGGAAACAAACTGTCACTACTCCCACAAGAGGTAATAACGTACTAGACTTAATCTTCTGCCACAATATAAGCCCCCTTTCAACGCTAGTAGGTTCTGAGTTTCCAGGGAGCGACCACAAAACAGTGATGTGTGCACTGCCAATTCCGCTGAGTAGCAATGCATCTCATACCTCCACTTCACAACAAGTAATATATAGGAACTATAGTAAGGCAAACTGGGCCTTGGTAGAATCAATGCTAAGATCCTCCGAATGGGATGAATACTTCACTACTGATGACCTCTCGAGAGCCCTAACCATCTTCTACCATAACACTAACACATGCTTAGATGCTGTCATTCCACTCCAAACACTAAAGGTTTCCCCACACAGAAAGTCATTCATAAAACCAAAGGATCGTATGAAACTGAAGAAACTCTCAACAAGTTACTTCAAACACCACGACTTTGGCACTCTAGGTCTAATACTTAACACCCTTAGCTCCATCTCACAAGCTCGAGATTTCCGTATGAGAAAGGAAGAACGCATCGCAGTAGCCAGTCCTGCTAGAGTGTATGCACTCACAGAAATCTTAAGGAAGCGAATGAATCGCAAAAATCACAGCATTTCTCTCCTCATAGACAAAGGTAGGCTATGCACTAACTCTGCAGACATATGTGAACTATTCAACAAAACGTTTGCAGGTAACTACATTAAGCCCTCAGTCCAGCTACTCGATATACACCCTATTACTAATATGGCACAAACTCCATCTCCACTCACACCAAACCAAATTAGCACTGTTCAATTCACTTACGCTAATATTAACCAAACTATAAGAACCCTCAAAAGTTCAAAAGGTTTCGGTACCGACGGTATATCATCTTACTTCTATAAATATGGTGGCCCTGACATTCCTCTACTGCTGCTTAAAATATTCACAATGTCCCTAGAAACTCAAACTTACCCTGACATATGGAAGACTACATTCATTATGCCTAAACACAAATCTGGCTCGAAAACTGAAGTCAGTAACTACCGGCCGATCAATATCACACCTATAGCATCTAGAATCATGGAGAGACTAGTCAAAGATAACTTAATCAAACATATGCTTAGCTGCAATATTATAAGTCCGAACCAACATGGATTCCTGAAATCCAGATCATGTTTAACATGTCACCTAGACTTCTTCAATTTTGTAACCAGCAGTCGTGACAGACGGCAACTAGTACTTGTCATCTACTTTGACATTTCTAAGGCATTTGACCGTGTTGACCATTTACTGCTAACAAATAAGCTGAACTCCTTAGGAATACGTGACCCATTATTAGGATGGCTTAAATCATTCCTTAACAATAGGTCCCAAATAGTTAAACTCGGGTCTGCAACCTCCAAACCTAGCCCTATCACTTCTGGTGTAGTACAAGGTAGTGTCATTGGACCCCTCCTATTTACACTATACATCAATGACATATGCGCTTGCTTCACGCACGGGAAACCATTCATCTTTGCAGATGACCTAAAAGTAGCTTATACATTCCAAAGTGATGACTTAGGGAACTTCGAGAATGTAGTGCAGAAGGAATTAGATAAAATGACTGCTTGGTCGTCCCTATGGAATCTCCAATTCAATCTGAACAAATGTGGCTGGATCTGCTTCGGTGCACCCTCAATTGACCTGAAATTAACGCTCCAATCTGCTAACCTAACCAGACTCCGAAGTGTCGTTGACCTAGGCCTGAGGTACTCTAGTGACTTGACATTCTCTGAGCAAGTAGCATCACAGACTAGAAAATCGAGGATGCTCTTAGGATGCATACTCAGGAACTTTCACGACAATGAAGCCAAGCTAATTCTGTACAAAACATGTGTCAGACCACTACTAGAATACTGTCCATTTATTATAAGCAGCACTCGCACACGTGACAAGCTAAGGATGGAAAGTATCCAACGATATTTTACCTCAAAACTACTTGGCTACGATTGTAAGAAAGACTACATCTCACGGTGCATGATCCTAAAACTTGACCCACTTTGGACAAGGCGACTTATTATAAACCTAATATTCTTCTTTAAGGTCCTTCACAAAATATCATTCTCAGGTAACAGGGACATACAATTCGCACAGGAAGGTTCTTACGATCTGCGTAACCAAACTTCCACAGTGACAACTCATTCTTTTAAGTCAACACTCCGTGAAAACTTCTTCACAGTCATGTATTCTAAAATATGGAATAGCCTGCCCCTAGATGTCAGAACTTGCTCTTCGGTTACAAGCTTCAAACGCTCTCTATACAGACTGTTTCACTCTACTGATTATATTAATAAACTATTTACTCCTAAAACGAATCAACTACTAATCTACTACAGCACCTAAAAAACGCACTTCAACACCCTTAGCAATCTAAAAACTATAAATAAACTAGCAGCATGGATGCATAAAGACTAGTACGGAACATACAGGATTAGTTTACCCTTAGAAATAGGACGTGTCACTTTATTGTAACCTTCAAACGCTTGCTATATAAACTGTTTTATTCCAAAGACTATCCCTACCAGAACCCATTAATTACTTCTAAAACGCATCAGTCATTAGAACACTAAAACGCTCAGACTCATTAATACACATTATGACACTAAATAAACTCTAAGACTTCGCATAAATACGTGAAAAGACAACTATAATTAAAAGTAGATTTTTACTAATTTGACATAAACATTTACATATACATTTTAATGTTCACATACTTTCTATTTTTGGTACTCTGCTACTCCTATTCATCTTCTGGTCGAGGTCGAACAACCCTGCATCTAAACTGAAATGAGGATTAATTCCAAACCATCTATCTCATAACCACTCAAATTCCATGAACGATCCAATTCTACCATTTGAAGACGCTGGCGAACATGCTGTAAATGAGTATTCATGATCTGAAATGAAGAAGCAACTGGTTTTCAAACAGTTTTCAACATTTTTCTGAACTTACGAATACAGTCCGCCATGCAGACACAAATGGAGCAAATGGAGAATTCTGGAATCGACCTCGACACCATTTGATGCAGTAAAACAACTTCACATGACCTTATCTAGTTTTCGCCTCCACGATCAAATTTCTTTCCTGTTATAAAACTACGATAAGACTGCTGAAAAATGGAATAAATATATCACTGATCTCAACATAATACATCAATAAACTTTAAACCAAGGGTGTTGCTCACAACAAAGTTATATAAGAGAATTGACTTCAAGCTTTTTTTCCCAGATATCCGTATTACATTCATCTGATGTCTGGGTTTTTTTAAATGCGAAGACAATATTTCTATATCTCTTTATGTGCTACAAACAGACTTTATAGCAGACTGTTCCGACTGACTCTCATGTCAGAGAGAACAACCAAACTGTAAATTCATCATACATCAAATTGTGTAATTTATATAATAACTTATCCATGCCTGTACAATTGGTATGTTCCTGCATAAACAGGGAGAAATATATTATTATCATGGAAATCTCGGGCCGTCAAATTGCATATTGCTGTTTCTGCAGAATAGGGCGATTCACCTTAGTGACTACCACCATATCTACTGATCAGCCGGCGCCACCCTCCCTCCTCTTATGATGTTAGGCTCTGAGGCTATGATTATTATGGCTACCGCAAATATATTGCTTGGTACCAGACATGTTCGTACTTCATATTCCATTTGCCTGCCTTCCTAATGAGTGCTTCCAATAGGTCTCCACGTACATCTTTATGAACATATTATATATGTGTGCATGCGTACTAATGAACAAATTACTTTATAAAAAGTTAAAAACTTAAAGAGTAAAGGGAATAGGTTTTGTGAATAGTGTGGCAAGATTCAGCAGAACACCATAGTTAGGGTTCAATGTAGGTAGTATGAACTGAGGGTTAGGTCGGTTGGCAGGACTCAGTGTACTAAATTATCATGGCAGTCTAATATATAGTAAACATTTGACATTGCAAGGTAACCTGTCTACACATATTATAAAAAGATATTAACACTGAACTAACAAAATTTTAGCATTTGATTAGCAATACTGCAGAAGGGTTGTCAATGTAGTTGAAGATTGAACGATCAATTCGTGGTTGTTTGCTCAAACCCAACTTCCATAATTTTCGCGGAGGCATCAATACACCAGTCATCGTCTCATCGATTGCTGTTGAGAAAGAAGAGCAGAAATCCGTCAGAAGTAATATCGTGATTTATTATTCTAATATTTGTTCATAGACCTTAGTTGTAACATTGGTTATATGTTGGTGTTAGAATAAAGAATTCTCGAGTCACCAAACTGGGTTCTGGTTTTTTCGTCCGTTCGTACTAAGCGTTTCTGAGAAGCTTCGAGGAACAGCGTGAGGCCCAGTGTAGCAAGAGCTGGGCATTAACGGTTTACGAGACGTGGCTGAAAAGAGTTGTCAGTCTTACAGGGAGCCTTGAAGTAAATCAATCTATATATGATAGGAGTATAATCAGTGTTATAATTCGTATTATCAAAGAATACATTAGGCTCAATAACTGAGGGTTATAAGGGAAACAAGCGTGGTAAAGCAAGAGAACATTTGCTGCGTAAATATTTTAATCATTTTAAGTATTTCAATGACAATCTAATTTCAAGTATTGAACCTACATAATTACTAAGTATTATTACGTTAGTCTAGGAACCAGTGTACTTTCTGTAGTTAAATATTGAAATACCATTGTTTCACCACTCTACCAGCAGTTGAGATCTTTCAGACGGGCTAGGGTGGACATGTTAATATGTTTTTCTAGGCTCCTTTTGAAACTGTCAGGCCTTTCGCAGGATCTAATCTCGGAGGGTAGTTGGTTCCAAAGTTTGCAATATTTAATGGTGAAGAAGTTAGCTCTAATGGCGAGTTTATGGATGTTAACCTTGAAAAGGGAGTCATGATTGCGTAGTCCATACGATTTAGGATTAGCCCACGTTATGGATGAGTTACTGTTACAGTGCTTTCTTATAACTTTGAATAAGAGAAATAAATTGCACTTCACTCTCCTTAACCATAAGGGCTCTAAGTCCAGTCGAACACATCTGTCAAGGTATTCTATTTTCTGACCATAGCCTAATATGCGTTTCGTGAGGAATCTTTGGACACTTTCAACTTTTTTTCTGTCTGCTTATTTAAAGCTACTGTATAAGTGGGCACAGTATTCAAGTTTGGGGCGAATGCATATCTTATATATGGCTAATCTGGCTTCTGGAGTGTAAAAGTTGCGTAGCACAAAGCCGGTTAGACGTTTACAATCAGATACCACCTTATTTGCATGTTCAGTAAAGGTAAGATCTGAGTATGTTACCCCGAGATCTGTGACTGTGTTCGTGTTTGAGACAAGGTCACCGTACATGTATAGACACATGCTAGGTTTCCAATGTCCGAAGCATGTTATCCCAGACTTATCTGGATTGAACGTTAACTGCCACTTTTCACTCCAGTTACATAGACTATTTACGTCTTGTTGGATTTTACTAGCAATATTCATATCATTATAGTCGAAATCATAGACAACTTTGAGGTCATCTGCAAAGAGGTACGGCTTGCTATACTCGATGATAGAGACAATATCATTTATGAATACAATGAATAGGGTAGGGCCAAGAACACAACCTTGTATCACGCCGCTGGTTATCGGTTTGGATGTAGATAAGTGTTGGTTTACTTTAACTAACTGTTCTCTTCCTGTAAGAAAGGAAGTTATCCACTCAAGTAGCCTTCCACTTATTCCATAAGATAGGAGTTTCAGTATGAGTCTGTTATGTGGAACTTTATCAAAAGCTTTCCTAACATCTAGAAACAATGTTGCTACCGAACGACCTTTGTCTACACATTCAGTAATGTGGTCGAAATAATCTAACTGGCACGTAATGCACGATCTTCTATTTAGGAAACCGTATTGGAAAGGGGATATTAAGTCATTCGAGAGCAAATACTGAACAATTTGCTTCTTTACAATCTTTTCCATCACACGTGAAACTACGGAAGTAATGGTGATGGGGCGGTAATTATCTATGTCCGCTGTAGGTCCGGTTTTGTGAATGGGTACAACGTAGGATTTCTTCCAGCTATTTGGATATGTTCCACTCCTTATCGAAGTTGAAAATATCTTGAGAAGAAGTAGATTCATGTCATTCCCACCATTTTTTAAGAGGACGAAAGACATTCCATCTGGGCTGGGAGTATTAGTAAGCTTAAGAGTTGTGATAGCTTTATCGATTTCTTGGGCGTTTAAGACTACATCGCTTAGACACTTTTCTGTTTTACGGGGGAAATCTATATCCTGGTCATTTTCTAGAGTGTACAGTTTGGCAAAATGCGTGCTAAACACCTCACATATATCCTCAGCACTTTCGTGAGTAATGCCGCCAAGGTGTATTATTTTTGGATATGTTGATTTGGAGTTAGTTAACCTACTTTTGAAGAGTCTGGCTTTTTCTCCAGTGTTATATGGCGACCGAATGACCCGCCAAGACTTAGATTTCTCAACTCATGGATTCTAATGAGGATTGTTTTGATAGCGATTAACGACGATAAGCCGTCATGTCTGTAGTAGCTTAATCACTTGCCTCACTCTGATGAAATTAACTTTGTGAAGTACGCTGATGATTTAACGGTTTCAATTGCTGTTAACTCCCAGCTAGATTGTACGAAAATAAATAGATTTCTATCGAAAGTCAGCAAATGATCTGAGTCTAACGGTCTTAAACTGAATCCTTCTAAGTGTCAGACTGTTGATTTCAGCTTAAGATGTAAACGACAGTTAAAAGAAGTTATCGATTCTCATGACAGTTTTAAAATTGACGATAATGATATAGGAATTAAATCAGAAATGGAGTATCTTGGACTTATTCTCTCTTCTGATCTTTCCTGGTCTTTCCATGTCTTAGCAATCTCCAGTAAAATATTCCACCTGACATTTTACATTCCGAAGTTAAGGCACTCGGGTAAAACTCAACCCCTCCTCTTAAAGTTCATAAACTCTTGCGTCCTACCTGTTCTTCTTCATTGTTCACCCTTATTCTTTCCTGGTTTGCTTAATAAGGACTATGTCACAATTCGTAGAATGCTGAAGACTATCAGTAGGGTGAGTTGTGTCCCAGGGGACCACATGGTTAGTGTTGTTATCGATAGGCATTTGACTTCGTGCAATAAATTTGCTGGAGGGATTTTGTCTGACTTGGAGCATCCCCCTCGCCAGATACTAGCTTGCTAGGCTACTAGCTTACCAGTTTTCTAGCCGGTCCCAAGCCCGGATAAAGAGGGAGGGTCGGGGCGTGGTGCTGGCAACTCCACCCCTGTAAAACAACCAAATCGCTACAGAAAGTTCAACGAACAAATATATTAAAAATTCTAAAAACGTAAGCAATAGCCGTACTTTTCGCTGGAATCGGGGAAGTGAAATGACACAGGCTGGTGAAAGCTGGCCTTCGGGAAGCCAGTCAGCCAGTGTGCCTTCTTTCGATGAAAGCAAAAGTAAGGATGGGTACCTGGAATGTTCGCACAATGTACGAAACTGGAAAGGTTGTCCAGATAGCCGCTGAAATGAGGAGATATAGAATAGAAGTGTTGGGAATCTTCGAAAGCAGATGGAACGGAACTGGAATGTGCCAACTACCTACTGGAGAGACAGTAATCTTTTCCGGCCACCCAGAGGACAACTATGAGCACACCGAGGGAGTGGCCATCATGATGTCACCAACAGCAGCCAAAGCTCTCATGTAGTGGGAACCAATCTCCTCCAGGATAATGACAGTCAGGGTTCAACTCAAAAGGAAGGAAAGTTACAGTCATTCAATGCTATGCGCCTACAATCGTCTCAGAACAAGAGAAGAAGGAGGCGTTCTACATACAACTACAAGTAATAATGGACAACGTCCCAAATGGCGATATCAAAATCCTGATGGATGACATGAATGCGAAGCTGGGACGAGACAACACAGGAAGAGAACCCACCATGGGTCGTGAGGCCCTTGGCGAAATGAACGACAATGGTGAACTCTTCTCAGACTTCTGCGCCTTCAATGATTTTGTGATTGGCGGTAGTGTGTTCAAACACAAGGATATACACAAGAAGACACGGATTTCACCAGATGGAAACACCAAGAATCAAATAGACTTCATCTCAATTTCAAGAAAGTGGAGATGGAGCCTACAGGACTCAAGGTCGAGGAGAGGAGCAGATGTGGGTTCAGACCACTACCTAGTAGAAGGGACTTTCAATGTGAAACTAAAAGCCTCGAAGACAGCTGGGGATAGGCCACAATGCAGGTTCAACACTCAATTACTGAAGGACACAACCACAAAAGACACCTTCACTGCAACTGTCAGAGCAAAGCAGGAACCACTAGGCAACATCACTGAAGAATCATGCGTGGAAGAACATTGGAAGTCTCTGAAGGCGATTCTCAACGAAACGTGTTTAACGGTTCTAGGAAGAAAGAAAGAAGAGACAATACAAGGAATGGCTCTCAACGGACACTTGGAAATTAATAGAAGAGAGGAGAATGGTGAAAGAGAAATGATTCAGTGCAAGGACGGACAGGAGAAGGAGACACTGAGCTCAACTTACACGGCTGTCAATGTAGTTGAAGATTGAACGATCAATTCATGGTTGTTTGCTCAAAACCAACTCCCCCAATTTTCGCGGAGGCATCAATACGACAGTCATCGTCTCACCGGTCGCTGTTCAGAAAGAAGAAAGTAAAACACCGTCAGAAGTAATATTGTGATTTATTATTGTAATGTTTGTTCACAGACCTTAGTCATACGTGATTTATATGTTGGTGTTACAATAAAGAATTCTCGAGGGGCAAATCAGTGTTTTAGTTTTTTCGTCCGTCATTACTAGGCGTTTCTGAGAAACTTCAAGGAACAGCGTGGGCCCGAGCGTAGCAAGAGCTGGGCATTAACGGTTTATGAGACGTGGCTGACAGTTTCTGATGGTAGAAACAGACTTTGGCGGATTCAAACAGTTGGTGAAACTTTGGATAGTCACCGTTCATCTTTCCTGTTGCCGGTCAAGTCCTCTTTGAACAAGCAATATCTGGAACCTTTTTGGAATTGGGTCAAGTTCAACAATGCCTGGGTCGAAGAAGGGACACAGCGTCTTGGATGCAAACAGGAAAGTAAGTCATTGTGACTTGTCTGTTACTCGTAACGATGTGTCTGATGTTAAACATGACATGGTTGATGTTACTGTTTCGCTGTTCATGGATAATAGGAACATCAAACTCCCTAAATTTGAACCACGGTGTTTCGATGGAGACCCGGCTGATTATTTACAATTTGTAAAGGAGATTGAGATCATGTTGAGTGGTTTTTTATTAAGTGATGAATTGAAATTGATGTATTTGATGAGGTATTGCACTGGAATTGCTGCAAGAGCTATACAGTGTTGTAAGTTTATGAAGCCGAAAGAGGGCTACGATGAGGCTATGAGCATATTACGTCAAAGGTTTGGAAGACCTACAATGATTGTAAGGAACGTATACGAAGCTGTCAAAGGTAACGGCAGTCAACTTGAAGATGACTCCAAGGCACTTACTGAGTTTTTAGATAATTTTGTGACTTATAAGAATACCTTGATTTCTATGAATTGCATTAGTGACCTCAACTCGAGTTTTATACTAGAAGTAATCGCAAGGCGCCTACCTACTCGACTGCAAGGGAAGTGGGTGAAGATGAGCTCCCGTATGGAGGATGAGGGTATCGAGCCAAAACTTGATGATATCCTGAAACTAGTAAAAGATAGTGTCAATCAATCTATGAGCAAGTTTGCCAGTATATTGAATCTCACCCCTAGAATAGAGCAGTCTGAAGGAAAAACGCACTCATTGATGACGAATAGGCCTCAGAGAGGTGGATATCGAGAAGGCTCGATGATGTCTAGTAATGCATATAGATCTAGTGAGTGTAACAGCTTTCGTAGTACATCCTCAACACATAAGTTACAAGATGCAAGACAAACACGGTTGTGTTTCACACGTTTGCAAGAGGTGCATACAGAAGTGAACTGTGAACCGGTGAGCAAGTTCAGTGATAAGCTAAATGTAAACTCCAGGACTGACTCCGAATTGTGTGACGATAACGGTGCGGTGAAGAAGTCTGTAGTTGCAACTGGTAAGCCATTGTTGAATAGTGTCACAGAATAGAGTTGCTGCTTCAGAGTGGAGTTCTGACTCCACAAGTTTACAAGGTATTACTAGTCAGAGTGAAGATATAAAACCTTTTATGATTTGCGAGGAGGAACCAAAATTGTCTACTTCTGTTAATAAAGAGTTTGAAAATGATGAAGTTGACGGTAAAGTGAATATTCGTGATAATGATCATGATACTTCACAGTTGTCTTTGGTTGATCATGATGAGATGAGGGATATGCCTACCACTGCTAAGTTGAACAAAGTTTCTGTACAACTTGAGCGTGAAGTAGAAATAAATGCAGGTGCAGTTGCAGAAGGCATGCATACTTGTGAGACCGTCAGTGTAATTGATCAGCATGTAGCCCACCTATCATCAGATGCTAGTGCTAAACCTGAGCTGATAGTAAAAGGCAGCAGTGGTGGTGGTCTTGCAGGTAGACAAATTTCTGAAAGTCGAGCAACAACAGCTTTTGATCCACCGCTAACTTCATCAACTGTTACCAATCAGTCGTCGTTGGTGCTGTCATCCACAATGAAACAGACACCCATCAACTCAAGTATCTTGTGCAATGACTATGCTAGTATCAGTTCGTTTGAAAGGACGAATATCGATGGTCAGTTTAGTGAGGATAAGCCAAGTGTAAAGGAGAGAGTAATTGTTAAATTGACTTGCACGAATAAAGGCATTTCTAGTTTCAAGTTACTATTTGAATGCTATTATCTTTGGTGTAAATTACTCTGTGCCTACGCTTGGTTGACCAGATACTTCGTGTGTTTATTCGTCATCTATATTCTACGATACAATGACATGAGCGTGTTACCGTTCAGATTTGAGGATATAGCTGATAGAAGGAAGTTAGCAAATGAAGTCTGCGACGATTTTCCAACCTAGAGCGTCAACCTGAGAAGGGTTGTAGGCGTACTGCTGTAAGTCCTACAATTCTTCAAAGGGTAGCGCATCAATGATCAGTCCAGTGTGCTTGATGTATGATCTTGCACATATGTTCATATTGTATATACTGAATTGATATCATCTGTCATCTAGCTGTTGGTAATACTGTTTGTGTCCGGACGACTTTCACTTGGATCATCAACCTGAGAAGGAATGTAGGCGTACTACTGTAAGTCCTACAGTTCTTCAAGGGTAGTTTGTCATGACGGAATCCACAACATTTGATGTGTTGATTGTACATATGTTTGTGTTAAATAATTGTGTGACTTCCAATTATTGTAATTGTTGGTTAATCTTGTTTGTGTCCGGACATTCCACAACTTACAATCGTCAACGTGAGAAGGGTTGTAGGCGTACTGCTGTAAGTCCTGCGATTCTTCAAAGGAATTCCACCAAGACATGATCGGCGAGGTTGTTTGTACTGCTTGTATATATGTGTGGTGTGACATATCAATTGGTGTTTTTTCATTCATTGTGTTTACTCGTTGTTTTCGTATCTTGTTGTTATTGCGTAATTTTGTTAAAATTTTCGTCGTGATTACTTCTGAAGTTGTTTCGAGTCTTCTGCATCCGTGAATAAATTGATTGATGTTAAAGACAGCAGATGGGTCGTATACGCCGGGGAGGCTATTGCTGAGAATGAAATGCATACGGAGAGAATGATAAGCTGTGATCCCACACGCCGGGGAGAAAGAGTGTAAACGACTGAGGCTCGCATGCGTCATCGTTACTAGAATTGAGGCAGAATGAGTGACAAGCGATTTCAGTGGTAATTGGTAGTGAGTAGATAAGAGGATGAGCGTAGAGTATCATGAGTTGGTGCTATGGTCACGTTGCATTCTGCAAGAGTCATTCTAGCAAGTGGCGATTGTGTTGCAAGAGGATGCCTTTAACTGGAAGGCGCAGGTCGTCATTGATGTGTGAGATTTTGCTGTGAGTATGCTTGTGGTGTGTTGGCTTTTCTGTTTGTTTCCATTTCAGCTCTGTCCGTGTGACCCAGGTTCTCGCATTGGCATCCAAGTCAACGTGTATTGGTCGTGATGGAAAAAAGAGGTTGGATCCCTTTTTCTGGCGGGTAGTGTCAATGTAGTTGAAGATTGAACGATCAATTCATGGTTGTTTGCTCAAAACCAACTCCCCCAATTTTCGCGGAGGCATCAATACGACAGTCATCGTCTCACCGGTCGCTGTTCAGAAAGAAGAGTAAAACACCGTCAGAAGTAATATTGTGATTTATTATTGTAATGTTTGTTCACAGACCTTAGTCATACGTGATTTATATGTTGGTGTTACAATAAAGAATTCTCGAGGGGCAAATCAGTGTTTTGGTTTTTTCGTCCGTCATTACTAGGCGTTTCTGAGAAACTTCAAGGAACAGCGTGAGCCCGAGCGTAGCAAGAGCTGGGCATTAACGGTTTACGAGACGTGGCTGACAACAGCACTGGAGAAAGAATTGAAGAAGAGTGTTAGGAGGGGCAAAAGACGATTCTACGACAACCATGCCACTGAAGCTGAGAAGGCAGCCGGCAAAAGGGACCTGAGGACACTATATCAGATAACCAAATCTCTATCCGGGAAGAGATTAACACAAGCGAAACCTATAAAAGACAGTCAAGGGAACCCAATTACCAAGGAAGAAAGACAGATTAAACAATGGGTGGATCACTTCAAAGGACTCTTGAACCGACCACCACCTGCAACCCCTCCAGAAATACCAACATCAGTGCGCACACAACTGCAAGTTGACACCAATCCTCCAACGAGAGCTGAAGTCTTGAACGCAATCAAGCTTCTGAAAGCTGGAAAAGCAGCCGGACCAGATCGAATACCCCCTGAAGCACTAAAAGCGAACCCAGAGACGACAGCAGACATGCTGTCTCCATTATTGCAAAAGGTCTGGAAGGAGGGAAAGGTGCCTACTGACTGAAGGAAAGGTTACCTCGTGAAACTACCAAAGAAGGGCGACTTAGGACTCTGCAAGAACTGGCGAGGAATCATGCTCCTGTCGACGCCAAGTAAAATCCTGAGTCGCATCATCCTGGAGAGATTAAAGGACGCACTGGAGACAGAACTCCGACCAGAACAAGCTGGATTCAGGAAAGTCAAATTATGTTCTGACCAAATTGCAACTCTACGCATCATCATCGAACTAAGCATGGAATGGCGATCAAACCTCTACCTCAACTTTATAGACTTTGAGAAGGCCTTCGACAGCGTTGATCGTGAAGTAATTTGGAAATTACTCGAGTACTATGGCGTACCCCAAATATTCATCAACCTTATTCAACAGCTGTACGACAACGGTAAATGTCAGGTCATCCAAAAGGGAAAACTCAGCGAGGCGTTTGGAGTAAACACACAAGAGTCAGACAAGAGTACTTATTATCACCAATGATATTCCTAATTGTGATGGACTGACTGGATTATGCGTCAGACAGTTGGAAACGAGAAGACAGGGATATCCAGGACCGACGTGAAGAACCTAGAAGACCTGGATTTCGCGCGTGTATGATTTATGTTTGATGTCACACAAAATCGAAGACTTGCAAGCGAAAACCGACAAACTGGCAGAAGAAGCAGCCGGCGAAGACAGGACTCCAGGTGAACATAGACAAGACGGAGGTTATGAAAATAACCAACCAACAACAACAACAACATCCAGCGCCAATCACCATCAACGGGAGGGATTTGAAAGAGGTCACTTCATTCAATCACTTATCTAGGGAGCATTGTCTTAACTAAAAAGGAGCGGACGAGGATGTCAAATAGAGCGAGGATCGGGAAGGAGAGAAACACATTCATCAGCCTGAAATCAATCTGGAAATCTTCATCACTCAGCATCACCAACAAAATTCGGATTTTCAACACAAACGTAAAGTCAGTTCTTCTATACGGATCAGAAACTTGGCGGGCGGGTCACAAAGAGTATTTCCAAAAGGCTGCAGACCTTTATTAACAACTGTCTTCGCTCTATACTGAAGATCAGATGACCGGAAAGAATCACCAACGAGGAATTATAGAAACAAACAAAGCAATAACCAATCGCCCAACAAATATGCAGGAGAAAGTGGAGATGGATCGGACACTCGCTGAGGAGACCGCTGGGTGACATCGCGCGTCAAGCCCTAGAGTGGAACCCGAAAGGGAAGCAGAGTTTGGGACGTCAGTACAAGGGTGACATGGAGGAGATCGTGTGAAGAGGAGTTGAAAGAATATGGACTAACATGGATGCAGGCGAAAAGTACAGCAGAAGACAGAAGCAAGTGGAGACGTGCAGTTGAAGCCCTATGTTCCACTAGGAACCCAAGGGAGCAATAATAATAATAATGGAGCATCCACTTTACGATCAGCTTTCACCTTGCATCCTCTCAGGTAGAACAAGAAGTAACTTCAGAAAACTGTATGCTCGCACGACTAAGTATTAAAATTCTATGATACCATACTTGGCGCGTATTTTATGTGATGAAAATAGTGTCAGACAAGAATTAACTAACCTTTTTTCGTCTAGTAAATAAACAATTTCCCCCATCCATCCTTATATACCTTTTAGTTTTACTTTTATCATTTCTATTATATTCATGGTCCTGTTATTTGCTTGTTTTACTCTCATAATTGCAAGCACCAGCTTACCTCTGTGACTGCTGTTATCTTTGTTTTTACCCTCACCATATCATGTAAAGAGAACATTATATTAAATATTTTAAAAATAATGTAAGGATATGGATACCACATTGCCAATACTGTGTGAAAAAAGCCCACGGCAATTTTCACTTGCATTATTATTATTACCTCAGCTGTTATCATCATTATTTTTTTCATTTTATATGCTGCCTGTTTTTCACAAAACCCCTATTGTTGTCAGTGTAGTTGAAGAGTGAACGATCAATTCGTGGTTGTTTGCTCAAACCCAACTTCCATAATTTTCGCGGAGGCATCAATACACCAGTCATCGTCTCATCGATTGCTGTTGAGAAAGAAGAGCAGAAATCCGTCAGAAGTAATATCGTGATTTATTATTCTAATATTTGTTCATAGACCTTAGTTGTAACATTGGTTATATGTTGGTGTTAGAATAAAGAATTCTCGAGTCACCAAACTGGGTTCTGGTTTTTTCGTCCGTTCGTACTAAGCGTTTCTGAGAAGCTTCGAGGAACAGCGTGAGGCCCAGTGTAGCAAGAGCTGGGCATTAACGGTTTTTGAGACGTGATTGGCAATTGTAAATGTGAGAAATTTTCTGTGATTAATTTTGTTTTCAATTTGAGGAAATTAGACACAATATTGTGATTATGGCCGAAAGTTCCATTCTGTATCACAAGTACTGTTTTCTGAATAAAGTAAATCATTATTATTACCAATATTATAATTATGCGTTGGACTTTTAAAACGCCAGATCTAAGGCCAAACCCAGTGTTTTATATCATATAAACCACATATGGCTACGAAAGTTTCAGTCTTTGTGTTTCGTTTTCAGAGCGCCTATCGTTTACGTTACATTTACTGCTACTAATGTTGAGTTTCGCAACCCAGTGCATTTAATAATGTCAATGATTTAATAAACAGCATAATCGCATCAGATACGGCTGCATTTGCACAAGCAGCATGTGAATCACGAAAGTGCTGTAAAATTATATAAATTAGGCAACCAGGGTGACTGGCTTAAATCAGTGGGTTACTGGAATTCCCATCCATCGAAATGCTTAAATTCTTCTGCAGTTCTTATTTTTTAAAATGTGTAATTGTATCAGATGACCAATGTTTGATCTCGCTTGCATATTTAATTAGTTTCCCACTATACGCTAAGCAGTTCTTGAAGGAATTAAGGAAAAACTGCACAGAACTGGTTACCTCTTCGTATACAACAACACTTCGATAGATGATATACTTCCGACCATTGTTTTACACAATTATTCTGTATGGAGTGGAAATATTTTGGAACTAAATACTAACTAAATATTATACGTTCACATATTGTCTAAAATGAAGCTTCTCTAATAATGCAAAGAATATGAACTGTGGAGTTCTGTGGAAAACCTGATATTAATTTATATAACAAATAAATGGAATTTTTTCTTTGCCATTAATTTATGTGATTGGGTTCTGTTTATTAAAGACACCCAAAGAACCGTTCCGGTAATAATAGCTTGAATATCTTTGATGTATTCGGAGTGGTATTAAGATCCGCCCTTGTGCTGAGGCTTTTTAATCCGCCTGGAATCACTGCATTTGATGCAGATTTCTAGAAACCACAGTCGGTGGAGCGATCGCAGGAGCTGCCAGCTTCTCCAAATGCCTTTAATGGAGGTCATCAGATATATTCATCGATATCTATGGTATATACGATGTTATCCACTGGCATGATCAATGCTGCCGCCGTGGTTTATGAACAACCCTGTGTCAAGTCTGTGGAGGTGTCAGCCATTGCCTCGTTTTCTTCCTGATCAAATTTGGATTGCGTCAATATCAGCAGCTGAATTCGTCGCCCCGCTGGTTATTTTAGTTTTGAGGCTGATTTATGAAAATAATTTCTTCGGCTGTGTTAGATCTAAACGGGGGTTGGTATTTGGTTGATGAATTCTCGCGGTGGCTATGGTGTACATCCATCTGGCCCTGTAGTCGCGGGTGTAATAAAAAAATTACAAGTGAATAGTTCGCGATTCTCCTGGCTAATCAGTTCAGGGCAGCGTTTTACGTCCTTTAGAGTACAATGTAGAATGAAACGTTTGGTTACGCAAGTGCAAGGTCACCCAAATCTTGCATGCAGACTTCACAGATCACGGAAACGTGTTCCAGTCCTGTGGTGAGCCCGCTGAACAGGTGTTTGTGTCGACTGTCCACAAAATCGGCCGGATAGAGGTTTCGGCAGGGGATATTGCACCCGCCGCAAAATTTTACGTGCGGAAAATGTGGCCACTTCTCTCTATATGTGGGAGTTGTTAGATTACGCCCACATCACCGCCGTGGTGAGAGCAGGGTTCAAAGCTGAGGTGAAGTGCTGAGAATCATGTGGCGTAGGTGTTTCACTTTCTGGTCCAGAGCCAATGAAACAGGAGATCACTTCAACTTATGATAAGAGGGGCTGTGTTAGGGTAGTGTTGCTAGGCCGATGGGGTGTAGAAACCGCCAACTGTTAGATGATTCATAGACGACTTGCAGTATACATTGCAATGTCTCAAAGGTTGAATTCACCATGACCAGCTTCCAATATTGGCCGTGATTCCGTGATGGTGATAACATACAGGTTTCCAGAGTCAGTCGTGATACACATTTCGTCCCGTTTATTGAGAAGACTGTGGTGACGTAAACTATTGTTAATGTTCGGCATCTCTGCGTTCAACCTGCAGAAGTCTGAGGATCAGCACTATTTTAACATTTACTGCTCGAAAACTCTGAATAACAACGCTTTTCTCTGACTGTGATGCTGTCCACCTGACTGTAATACAACAGACTGTCATTTGGTGTGGTCTATTAAATATCGTTCTGCACTTCAGTAGATGCGCGATTCTTTGACAGCTTAGACATTAACCAGAATTGCACCACTCTCAGTTCTGAGTTTCATATAACATAAATATCAAGTTTGCTGCGGTTGACCATTTGCTAAAGGACCCTGTCATGCTTCCATCTTTCAAAGAGGAAACGTCTTCTGCAGTTGTTATGTGTCACTTTGCGGCAGGATTGACAATATCTTACTCACTGAGGCCCATTCCTCCTAATCGATTTGTTAGTGACTGCCGCAGATAACTGTAAATTTGCAGTGTTGATGACATAGAAACCTCAAATCAGTTCGGCTCGAAATTACCTGACGTTGCTTTTGCAATTGTACATTTCAGGTGTTTTTCAGGACCAAATTATCACGATAGCATATGTGGCGGGACTTTGCATGCAAATGCAAATGAGTCCGCTGAATGCCGTGATATGTGGGCGGAATGAGTTGACTGCATCTGTGATCAGAATCCTTCGAAGAAACAAATATGTGAATATAGTTGGGTATTGGTGTGATTCTGTCAAGTCCCAACTTCATGCAGATGTGGCTGGTATCAAGGTGATTGGTGGCACTTTCGAGGACTTGCTGTCCAATAAGGAAATACATTTCCTGTTTCTCTGTGATACTCCTCTCAATCAACAGAGTTTTGTTTCGCGACTTTGCGATCAGATTAAATGTTTCCAGAATTCAAATGTCAAGCAAGTGTCAGATCTGCCTTATGTGATAGTTTTTCCTCCTTTTTCACCAAATTATGATTTCGAGTTGCTTAAATTATTCCGAAATAAAGTTGGTGTTGCAATGCCCTTCAGAAGACTTCCCGTGTCGGCTTTATTATCTCGCCATATTAATCGAAACAAACAGCTGAAGTTTTCAGAAACGTACGAGTCTGTCCAACTACCAGCACACTGGGATTTGGGGAACCTGGAAAAAATACACATACGACTGTCAACAATAAACCTTATTGAAAACTGTGAGTACTCGTGGCTATGTGAATCAGGAAATATGGGTGGGGGATTGTTGAACATCTTTTGTAGTAGTCTTATTGACCTTGTGTATTCACTCACTGGTTTACAGTTGACTTCAGTTACATGCGTCTGTCGAACGTACGGAGGGAGTCTGAGTGGTCGGGAACGGTCTTTGCATCGGATTTCATCAGACGACTATGTCAGTGTGTTGGGTGAACTTGATGTGGCTTCATTGACAGAATCTCGTAAACCGATAGTTGTCATTGTCATTTCATCAGACATTCCATTCTCAGAAGATGTTACATGTAAACGTTCGGAAGTGTATTCTTGTGATAATCACCGTTTCAAATTGCAAGTGGAAATATGTGGATCAGCTGGTTGTTTTGTGGCGGATGAAAGCGAAAGGCAAATATCTTGGACATCCCGAAAATCTTGTTCACCAAAGGCTAAATATGTGTCTGATGAGTATTCCACTGTACGACCAAAGCACGATTGTAATGGTTTCTCACATGAACGACCAGTACAACGAGTCAACGGTACAGAATTGACTAATGGGAGAGACCATTTTGAATCGTACTCTACTGGTGTGGTGGAGACACAAAGCAATCACTTCCCTAGAACTCGGGCTATCAGCAAGCCACCCTTCCATATTGAAAAAGTAAATGAAATAACGGAAGTTGCACGTCTACCTTTGAATGTAAGTCGATGTTATTATTATTATTGTCAATGTGAATGTAGTGACCTGTATTCATTTTGGATATATTCAGTTATGAACAAACCCAAAGCGTCTATATTATGTTTTATGACCCATGTTTTAACTGTGAAACCTAAGATATTGTGGCAGCAAGGGAGTAAATAAAATTTGGTAAGGATTAATTTGAGCGAGTCCAGAACAAAAGCAAATAATGGTGTTAAATTATGTTATAAAAAGTATGTTTAGTAGGAGTACCAATACAGTTGTGATTGATATCAGTGTCTGGGGAATTATGCTAGTCATCTTAGTCCAGAAAGTCAGAGGTTATTATACTTATATTTTTTTGGCCACAGGTCTTCTTGTTTTCACGGATGAATCCCAAAGTCATTAGTAAACGACGACTGGTTGCCTGAATACATAATACTCAGATTCAGTTTATGAGAGGTGAGTTAGTTACCAGCCTAAATGTAACGAAAGGTCTTTTTTCACGATTTTATGCATAAGCCTATCTTAGGATGTCTCATAAGACACATAAACTAAGAAGTCATTTCGATGACTGCATGTCATCACGTGTGCCAGCCACCTCAGTCGATTCATCTTGACAACTTCATATGTGTGCTTGCCTTCTTTACCTAGAACTCTATGCCTAATCTGAATATTTGTCACCTGACTATGCTACTTAGCATGGGCCATAGGACATAAACGTCTTTGTAATGAGCAACGGTTCTTAGCTGTCTTTTAGCTGATGCTTGTTAGACGGACTTTGTGAATAATCAGAAACTTTATGTTACATACTGGTACATGGATTTTCTCTATATGCACTTAAACCTGGGAAATATAAATTAAATGAAAATAGGCTTTTTTAAATAATGTCAGGACATTATAGGCTTGTTATGCGTTATTGCACACGTTGAGTGTAGCCGGTTAGCTTTATTGTATTAGTGATACTTCTTACTACTCCAGCAGAGATCTGGATTTTGTGAAGCAATCACTTTACTGCGTGTCTTTTGATTAGACACCTATTTAGAGTCCTGAAGGTGACAGGTCGTAAGAAACCTATGGTAAATGGAACTATTTCCCAGAAGAACTCTAGTTGAATTGCCTTTTCGGTTAGACGGTTGGAATATTGGAAGGAAAACAGGGGAGCATTTTAACTTACTTACTTTACTTTACTTCGGCTATCTCCTACGGGAGGATGAGCCGGCTTCATGAACCATGAAGTTTCATGGGAATTGGGTACGAGTGATGTCCCCAGCATCGCTCGGCCTTTTGTTTGAGAGTGCAGCTCTAGCCTTTACACAACCAAGTGTGACCTACAAGGCAGTAGGAGTGGAGTAGGGAGTCCACTATCCATTGGCAGCCGGTGACCGGAGTCCGGTTCATTCGCCTTTTTGAATGGGGCCAGTCATCCAGGGCATCCAATAAGCCCTTTGTCCATACGTCTGCCGGTGAGCTTCATACACCAGTCGTTGGAGGTTTGGAATCAGGGTTTAGCCATCTCCCCTAGACTGTCATCCAATGGACAGCCAACCCGGTGAAGAGCACCGGGCATCCGCTTTTGCCCTCTCACTTTGGTGAAAAACACCGCCACGTGAAGGCAGTGGGTAGGACTTCCTCAGGAGAGGCTATGTAAGCCGCCTGGTCATATGGGAGCATTTCAAGAGGTGTACGGAGGGGTGGCCAACCCGAGCATTTTAACTGGCCTACAACCAGGCAAAATTTGTCCAGAATTGCATTTGTACCTAATTGGTTTGTAGACGTTGGTGTTCCAAATGTAACTGACAAAATACAAAGGCTTTCTGTACTCTGAAATGAGGTAAAGCATCAGGATTTAATGGAATGACTCCAGAGGTATTTTAGGATGTTGGTGTAAAACTGTTGTCTGAATTAACTTAAGTAATATGTAATGTTCAGGATTCAGATGTAGTTTCATCAGACTGGTGTAAATCATTGATTATCTCACCCTATAAGAAGGGAGACAAGTTTTACTGTTGTCATCATAGGGGTGAGCTTGACTAACATGGCATCATGTGAAGACAAAGGAGTGATCGGGGTAAACGAAGCCATCCGGCTTTACCCGAGGATGAGAGTGCATTGATTATGTCTCCACCCTTGAACGGATCCTGGGACATTGGAATGCTTACTGGGGTCCAACACACCATATATTTTGACCTGAAGGTGGCATTTCACTCGGTCGACTGGGAGGCACTGCAGCAATATCTAGTCGTGAAGTGAGTTCCAAGCAAGTATGTCTCACTAAACAAGGAACTGTATTCAAAGCCACGCAGCTGTGGTCAATATTATGAAAAATTTGATAACTTCTATCATTTTCGGCTTAGACGTGATATTTACTTATCGATAGAACGTTTGTAGTATGCAGCAGTTCACTCCATCCATCTATGTGACTGTGAGACAAGGCTGCTGAAAGTAGAAAATATAAGGATGACACTTGTCTTTTATGATCGGTTTTCGTTCTGTGTCTCCCGTGTTAAGTAGCACAATGAAGTGAGCAATATTGAGGCTAGACCTAGTTTCAAGTGAGGAGGTTATGAATTGCATCAATTGCGATTGTTCTTACAGGCACCTAGTAATATGTTCTATAGCCCTTATCTGCAGAGATGGATGGCTCCTCCAATATGCGTGTCACCGCACATACACACTAATTGGTAAACGAAGTGTCATATGGCATTATCGTTCAGATGTTTTTTTTTACAGAACAGAATTAATCCCACTTTCCCAAAGAAAATGAGTTTAGCTGTATAATAAATCATACCGATTGTGGCTCTGATTCCTTGTTTGGTGATCTGATTTTTTGGTAATCGCCCTTAAATGTCAAGGCTATATAAACATCTTTTACGAGAGTTGATTGGTGGACGGTTCTATAGCTTTTGATGGATTTCAGGAGATAATTAGAATATTTTAGTGGGTTTCGCATTTCTTCTTAAATGATATCCTCTGTACATAAGTATTGAACACATCTAAACAAGCATTTTACTAACGCCTTTTTATATTTGAGTAGACAGAAACTATAGCAATTTAGATACTGTCCCGTTGGAATAGACAGGTCGTCTTCTTGACCCATCCTGTTGGTAAGTTTATGAGTTCATCTAAAGGTGACAAGCAGTCATTGTTTCCTCCTACGTATGTCAACAATATGCTACTTTTTATTTTAAGAATTCCTGTGGCATCTGTCTATGTTACGATATCATCTGCGTAACTTCTGCAAATAAAATCGTCCGATTCAACTAATCCTGGAAATAGACGTCCAACGTTATCTATCGCAAAACATCATACAGATCTGTTATAAAGTTGACTTTACCATTGTCTTTAGAGCTATATATGAAAAAAGGTTTAGGTTACATACTTCATTTTGTTTACGCCTAAGCCATGAAAGGCCTTAGACCTGTTGTATTTGTTCCAAAATCACATATTACTTTGAGACTGCCTTTGTAATCCAATGCTAAACCGGAGGTGTATTTCACGCAATAATATCTTCACCGTTTGGTTTTTTCTCACATCAACTGTGATTTTGACCCTCAAACAGCTTTTTTTGTATTGACTTAGTTTTGACCTTTTATACTGTTAACTTTTATATAGATACGTATTATAAGTTCATATGTGATGAGAATGTCCTCAACGTTTCAGATTAAATGATGTATTATTGTTTTGTCAAAATTCATAGTTTGAATTAAACTACCTTGAATGTATGATCTGGACAGTATTTTTAAGGACAATTCGTAGTACACGTGCGATTATTGAGTCGAACGGTTTATATTTTTAAAACCTGGCAACGGAAATATTGATTATATCCGATTCAGATTTTGAAAGTATGGCTGAGGGTGGGTAGACTTCAGTCTTCCTCTCGATATGCTGTCAAGCGTCCATACCTTCATAGCTTCTGCCAGATGAGTCCTACTTACTGCCTTCACGCGGACGGGTTGTTCCTTATAGAAGTGGAGGAGTGGATACGAACATCTGGCGCTCACTACCGGACTGGTGAACATGTAGGTTTACTTAGTGAAGCTGGAAAACCCTGATTCCTACATATTCTGGGGGTGTAAATGGGCTCCAGAATCTATGAGGATCAAACAGTGTACGAACCTGTTTTGGTCACCGAAAACTGCGGAGACGTAGCGTCTGACTCTGCCCACTACCTTATGGGTCAGAATCCAAGTGGGAAGCTCGGGAAATGGCCCCCTAAGACAACCACTTGCTCCGGTCTAAGAATCTGAGCAGTATCTTGGCGATCATACAAACTGTAAGATTTTGTGTGGTACATTTCTTGGTGTCCATAATGTAGGAATTTTGTTTTAGTAAATGAGTAGATGCGGCATTTAAGAACATAATAATCTGGGTGACAAAGTCATAAGCTGAATTCTGGTGTGGTGATAAATGACAGTTTCAAAATGGCATCAGGTCGGGCTTTTGTTTTACTTTCAGAGGTGTTGACATTGTGTATTTTTATCTTAGCTTCTTTTTCTAATCCGATACTGTTTTATTTTATAGGATTCAACATATAACCTGGAGTCAGGCGAGGGTGTACAGTATTGTCAACTATCTGTAATCGGAGAATCATGGTCCAATTGGTTCAGTAGTTTAACGACGAACCTCCCTTCAGTTGAATCTTTAATAGCACTCCCATCCCATTGGAGTTATATTCAGTCGGTTATACAAGCACTGGATAAATCTGCCAGGTTAAGGTGCTGGATTGATGTACAAACCGGTGAACGTATGTAGTGTATATGCATCCAAGAGATGAGCGAAGGATGTACCCTCTGGACGCTATGATCTTGGATATGCAAAGTATGGTGTATTTAGTCAAAGACAATGAATCTCTGCATTGTAATGTGATGGAAACACCTGTTGATTTCTTCCTTGGCAAATCTTGCAAATCGATATTGTGAAAGTCAATGATTTTTGTACAGATGATCAGATTCAAGCTCAATGTTGGTACCATTTACTTTCACTCACTAAGTGTGATTCAACGTTGATTATACTAACTTTATTGCACAAAACTTTTAACATATTTGACAAGAGTCGGAGATGTATTTTTATAAAATTTAATTAACTAAATATGCCTAATGCCGAATTGATGAGTTATTGTTTTTTGTAGAGCCACTTTTGTAAGAAACACTTGAGGATTGTGTGACATCTGATTCTCTAGATCACTTTCATTCTCTTTACCCCTCTTTAGTTAGGTTGATGCAGTAGTAGTAAATGGAGATGGATTGGATATGCGTTGAGCAATATCACACACCGCGGTAGCTGTTCAGTGGAATCCAAATGGGAGACAAGTTTGGCCTGTGTGTTGGAGAGTGACATGGAGGTGTTCGTGTGTGGTGCAGGTGGAAGCGTATGGTCAGTTGCTACAAAGGACAAGGTGAAATGGAGATGTACTATTAACGCACTATGTTCCGTTCAGATGCCAGGGAAATAGTAATAATTATATAGTAATAATTTGGGATAAGCAGTTTACACTACAACTTGTTAGAAGATAAAAGTACTTAACATAATTTTCAGTGTGTTTAACAAGTCAATAAGAGATATTTCGAAACATTTTCACGGAATATGCACATTGGATTATAGGAATTATTAAAGAGACGAAGTCACAAACTAGGCTTTACATTCGTGTATTTATAGTTAATAGGTGAGAAAGTTGCAGAATTATTCCCGGTCAAATTAATAAAATTACGAAGTGTAATGACCATCAAGATCGGGTAGAAAGACATAATAATATCATAATTACTGAAAACTTGACTGTTCCTACAAATCAGTGGTTACGGACGTAGTAATAGCAAAATAGGTAGGAAGATCAGACGTATAAAAATATAGCAACCAAATCTAATAATGCTGATAGGAATTAGAAAGGGAAAAGTAACAGAAATAAACGGGAAGGTTGGATGAGAAAGGTGATTCGGTAATCTCTATTGGTGGGAATGACTTTTCACTGTGTTGACGACTGCACCGTTCACCGAAAGAGCATCCATAGTCAAGTGAAAGTAGGCTAGTGTCTAATACACGAAACGTTTAGCCAAGTCCTTATTTAGCTTTTTTTAAACACATTTGTCAACAGATTTTGACTAGGTTTCAACATAGAACTTTGCACAGATAGGCAGCAGTTTGAGTCGCCACACTTCATTTAGCACAAGAAGATAGAGAGTAAAGAGATTCAAACGAAACTATTATGAGCAGAAATGTATGAGTGAATGAATGATGACATGCAAAAACACAAAAGTCTAGTGGACAATGGGAGATTACTATGAGTGAATGCCGCTGGTTCTTGGCATCCCGAAGACCCGCCAACCAGGCAGTCTAGACTTTCCTACTTGGCTCAAACCAACCGTCGAAGACTTTTTGCACTGACTCCATATTTTGGTTAAATGACTTCTACAATCTATGCCTCTATCGCCACTGTGTAAGGCGATAGCTAGGCATACATAATACAACCCACACATTTTACTGCCGGCTCTTTTTAAAGATGGTGACGAGATCCTCGTCATGGCTTTGACTGGTTTGTTCAGGGAAGTTCGGGAATTGAGGGTGTGCCATTAATGTGGAATGAAGTCATCTCCTTCCCCATCTTTAAAAAGGTTTGACGTAACACACAACAACCATATCAGTTTGCTACCAAATGCGTCTAAAATATTGACAGCTGTTTTGCTTCACAGGCTGTGTGAAATACGTGAGAAGTCGATTCATCATTAGAAGCCTGGGTTTCGTTCAGGCTGTGGGTGCACTGATCATGTGTCCACCCTTCGTCAATTGTTGAGACACCGCCACACGTATTTCAGGCCAACAATTGTTGGGTTTCTTGATATCAGGGCTGCCTTCGTTTCGTTGGGCAGAACTGTCTGTTAGAGACCGGGTGTATCTGAGGAGTTTGTTGATATCCTGAAGTCTGTATACAGAAATACCTCAGGTAGAGTGATGGTATACGACCAGCTTTCATCACAGTTGCCAACCGACAGTGGGGTTAGACCGGGTTGGCCAGTCTATCCGCTTCTCTTTATCTATGCTATCGATGACATTCTGGACTCAGTTACGGAGGGCGTGCGTAGTGGTATGTGTTTTGCACCGTCTGAATGCACGAGGACGTACCTGTACTCACTCTTGCAGGTGAATCGCGTGAAGTTGTCGATAAGTTCGTGTATCTGAGTATTTGTGTGAGTGCTGGTGGAGGGATATTGGATGAGATTTCTGGCCGTATCATGAAAGCTAGGGCGGAATACGTCGTGGAATGAAGGATATTTGTGGTACGTTAGCATCGGTTGGCGAGTGACGACTCCCTACTATAGGCATTCCTATGGGAAAGCGAAACCTCTTTTTGCATTATTAATCACTCATAAGTGGAAGTGAAACTGTTTTGTTTTCCTCCCTCCAGCTAACTGAATTTCTGGGCGTATTTTTCGTGGTAAGTGAGAATTACTCAAAGTCAAGGGTTAAACTGAACCGATGACGTTTCTACAAAGTAGGAAATGTGAAATTATTATGTACCAGCTTATCTTTGTATATTCCTCTTCTATAAGCTGCATTACTTACTCAACACAACTTCTTAAAATTATTTCTAAAACCATGTGGAAGTGACTAACAGCGATGAGATTGTGTAAGGATTATTACTGCCAGTCGTTGAAAGAGTCAGAGCTTTATATGAGAAGACAGTTCCTCTCAGAAATATAGTAATAATAATAATAATAAGCACAGTAAACATTATCAGTGGGAGGAATCTGAAGGAAGTCTTCTTCTTCAATAACCCGTAAAGGATCATTTCTACTGTGCATTCTTAGTCATATTAAAATTCGACTGACTAGATATTCAGAGGAGAATAAATCATTGTGATTGGTTGGCGATTTGCCATCCAAGCTTAAACAAGTGGTTCAATGAGGTTATTTATGTGCACAACGTTGACTGAATCCACGTTCAAGCAATAGACACTTCTGCTTCTTCGACTATTCACTTGAAATTTTGATTTTGATTTTGGCCGCTACCTATCGATTGCATCATACCACAAGGGTAAAGTGCTTTACCACGAGTTGTTAAAGTTAGAATTCACAAGTCATTGGATTCCAGTCCAAGAGAATGAAAAATCAACGAGCATAAGTCTCGTAACCTGAAGGTTTCGAGTTCAATCCCTTGGGGGATTCATAAGTGCACACCTCAAAAGCATCCCAAAATAGGACGAAACAATGGTCTTGTCCTCCTTGCTGTTCAATGATCTCTCCTCTAAATGGTGTTAGTATTCGTGTTGAAATCTAAAGATTGAAATAAAATAAATTAGTAGAGAATAAATGAGAGAGGAACAGAAATACAATCGCATCCAATTCCACACGAGGTCAACTGTAATCTGAACACTTCATTCAGTAAGTTATCTTAATCATTTTGCTGGATAGTTTATATCTGAAACTGGCGATTTGATATCAGTTATCTAGTGGTTTCCCATACGCTTGAGAATACAAACAACCAGAGCGAACTATTGTTTGTAGTAAATTCTTCTTCAAACTCTTCTACATGCTTGCCTGTTTAGCCATTAATTTTAGCATACAATCATAGTCAGTAAAGGTGAATTAGAATTACATCAGAAAGAATTTCAGACAACCGGTTGATTTTATTAGTTTGAACAAAGAGAAATATATCAGCGAGTGTATTTTCAAGAGACACTACTTCATACGGCTTTGATTTGTTTCAGGTTTAGTCAGGGATTGTTATTATTTAAAGGACCACTGGAAACCAGTAGGGAGTACTGGAAAGTGGTTCCATCATAATTCAGGATTCTCCATCAGAACGCATCCACGGGGAATTGGACACAGGACTTCCAATAACTAGTTGTAACTCATGAGCTGTCGAATCGCGTCTTAGTGGTGTATGAGCTCGCTCTGAAGCCGGAATGTCCCGGTTTCGAATTTCGGTGGGTGTGTCTTTCTTACAAACTGAATAACTCATCGACACACAACATTCTTGGAATCTTGTTGATTACACCTTCTATCAATAACTAGACGTCACCGCGATATAACTATGTTTAGTCAAACCTTTTATAATTCATATTCAAATATTGTCTAGATTGTGTATGTAGCTGATTAGAATCTGTGAAGCGAAACAAGAGCTCGTAGTTTATTAGAACATCTTAAGTTCATTGTAAACGCTACAACAAGTGTATCAAAGAAGACTAGGATTGGTACATGATGAGTGTTAGAAGGGAAGATAAAAATAAAAACCAACACTCAGTATTGCATAATGTAAAATATTTTTTCAACAATACACAAGACCTCTTCATTTATTAGAATATTGGATTTCGTAGTGAGACGACATCGGTTGGAGAACCATTAGAAAATCAGCCACAGGGAATACTAGACAGCTATTTTGCCAGCCCACTTTAGGACTCATCAGGAAGTACGCACCCACTGAGACTCGAAACCAGGACCTTCCAGTTTCAAGGCGAGCTCCTAGACCATTAAGCCACTGGGACCTAATCGAATGACTCACGAATTCCGATTTCTGCCGATCCACAATTTGCCGACGAATAGAATATTCCTGCTTTATACCTTTTTAGAGAAGTCAATTCGTCAGCTATCTGAATACCGTGAGGTTTTGACGAGAGCAGGTTACTGTTATATTATTGTTATAATGCATCCCACTGAAGAGTTCTAAACTAGCTAGCTGTCAAGTACTCCCAGCTATGTTTCAGTAATTCACTAACTGATACCAAAACTTGGGATCAGTTGATGAAATCTTTGACAGTTAGTTCAAGCCACGTAGGAATGTGTAGGCTTACTGATTAGAGTCTTCGCAATGGAAGTGGTGATATGACTGAAGATCTACCCCAATGGTATTCACTCCAAGTGATTCCCAATATCTATTGAACCCTAATGTCTCTCAATGCTGCTGTTGTTTCTACTGAAATTTTTTGCTTATTATGGCCCTTTAGAATCACATTTCTTCCTGTCTCCTTCTTCTGCCTTTGTGAGCTACATGGAGTGTGGCTACTTGATCTGCTGCTGACCTTTTGTTCAATGTTCCATGTTGAAACTTTAGTCAGTCAGGATTTCTTCCAAGTGCAAAATAAAGATCCAGGGTAGAATCATCAGTGGACTTACAGGTAAGTTCTAGTAGAAAACATCTGTCGAGTACTCCCTGATATTTTGAAATATATTCTTCAGATGGTGTCAAACCATAAATCCTTGAAATAATTATCCATTTCAACACTGAATAATTTTAATTACTTACATACTTCCGAATTTACTTTATTTCCTATGGAATAACTTGGTGTCCCTGTAACAAAAGTATGTTGAAATTCTCTTTTATAGGTTAGGCGTTTTGGTATTGTTTAACGGATTGTAGGCTGTCAGTGATGAAGATAATCCATCAGCCAATGACGATAACAACAAGCACCAGTTAATATCAAGGGAAGAAATTTGAAAGATGTCGTTTCCTTTAGTTATCTATCTAGGCAGCATCACTTCAACTACACATATAGGCGGAACGGATGAAGGTGTCAAAGCAAGTCAGAACCCAAAAGTTAACGCAGATCTTTATTGATATGAAATAGGTTCGGAAATCTTCTGCACTCAGCATAAACAACAACATTCGGGTCAGAAACTTGGTTCATCAAAAAGAGCATTTTCTAACAGGCCATTACAATCTTTTATCAACACCTGCCTTAGCCGGTCGCCACATAATGAAAACACAATGACTGGTGAGAAGGAATTTTCAAGAAGAAACTATAAGAACAAACCAACGAAGAAGCTGTCGTTCAATAAATATTTGAAAGAAAATGGAGATGGATTGGGCACAAGGCACTGAAAAGACCGTTGGATGACATCATACACCACATAAAGCCAGCGTCAAGGGGAATCCACGTGGTAAGAACGACGGGTTGAGCATTGTAAGGTGACGAAGATGAGAAATAGCAGAGAGGAGACGAAAAAACATATGAGATATCGTGGAACCAGCTAAACAGGACTCCAAAGAATAAGAAGAAATGGAGATTTTGCTGTTGAAACTCTATGTTCATAGTCTCCCGCTACATATTTTCTTCTCTCTTTGTTAAAGCAACCAGAAATGTTTCCACATAACAAAAGGATACATTCTAATAATATAGGCAGAGATGCTATCATCCAATCAAAAAGGCGAAAACAACATTTTCCAGTAAAACAATCAATGATGAATGAATGAATGACCCATTCAAGTTTCCAATTGTTGTGTTTAAGCTTTTAAAATAAACAAACAAAAAACAATAATAACAAGAAAATCCCAGTAAAACAAAAAACTATGTTATGGAAAATAACGACCCTTACACAAGGCTTCTTAACATTGTTTATAAGGAACAACAAATTTAATCAGTAAGGTATCTAAGGCCATATGTATTTCATATCAATATTAGTACTAATAAAAATAACGGTACTCAACGTTAATTTGTTGATTAGCATTTAATCTCTGATAAGATAGTTAGAATTCAGTTAGGGAGAGAACAGAAACACGAAGTCCAGCAAATTGATGTCTTTTAGGCGATTTCATCTTGAAAAGCAGCTCCACAATCTCATTTATATAGATAAGTTTACATATATCTAGGGATTATAATTATTTAATTCCACATAATAACGAATGAGGTACCCAACCTGTCATATGCTTTGATGGTGTTCTCATGACTTTCATTGTCAGATCTGTCAAGGTCGATGGGATAGCACGCTACTTAATGGTTATGTGCAAGGTTTGAAGAAGTCTGTGTGCTATAGGCATGCGCCCAACCTTGATACTGTTTTGTGCATCGGTGGCACAGTGGTAGAATTCTAGCTACCCACGCCTGGTGGTTTGGCGTTAAGTCGCCGGCTGACGCATTCCTAAACCTCGCTAAGCCAATAATGACTAGTAAAGAGGGAAGATTGGACATGAGGCTAACAACGCCATCCCAAACACCACCACTACCGAAACGTCAAGGCTCTAGCTTGAAACCCTATATTCCACTGGGAACGTAAAGGAATAAAGTAAATAAAAAATAATAATAATAACGAAGGGAGAGATTAAAGGTGATAATAATTTTCCACTTAATTTGAAAGTTCGAATTTGTGAATATAGATTAGAAACAAAGTTATACACAGTATCCGAAAATACTTGCATAATATATGAAATAGGTTGTTTTATAACGAATAGAATTGTGCGAAGAATGACCACGGTAACAAATTGAAATAAAAGCCCTTTTATAACTGAAGATGAGAAAAATGAAAGGAATAAATAAAACAGACAAAACAAACGAAAACTGAGGAGTCGAACCGAACTAGAACCATAGTAAGTGTAGAGGTTGAGCTAGTTTCTTCTGAACACATAGCTCCAGTTTCTTGATGCGCATGGCTAGGACTTCTGGAGTACAAAGTAGTCGGAAATACACACGCTACCTTTGGTAGATTTTTGTTTTCTTTATCAATGACTTTGAATGATGAGTCAATTGAGATGCTAGGACAGATGCTGATGAGATGTTCAGTAATAGCGCTTCTGATTGAACCAGTGCCTCCTCTTTTCATGCACACTGTGTAGTGTTTTCCAACACGTTTTGAAAGGACATACAATGAAAAACCTACATACATGTCTCTGCACGAGCAGATGAACTGATATATGCACATTGGAATGGTCAATGAAGGGATTTTGTTTCTTTCAATTGCTTAGAAACAGCGTGGGGCTAGAGAATATCGCTATTAGTGTAGCAGCAGGAAAGTTCTGCTTTGGAGAACTATAGATTCTCCTCTTCTGGATATCTGCTTATAATTATCAACTGGAATCCAGGGTCATTTAGAGTAGTTTCTTTAGTACTGACTGAAATGCATTCTCCTTGTCCGGTCTTTAGTTGCATTTTCTTCTCCAGGAGATGTGTCAGGAATCCATTTTGAGCCAGAATACTTTAAAGAAATATGAGCTCTTCTTCTGAGCAGTCAATGGCACAAATCTTTTTGATACGGTGTGCCATTGAAATGATAAGAGCTGTTTCTCGACCCACAGGTATCCAACTATAGAGGTTTGACAAAGTTCTGTACTGTAAATGCTAATGCCAAAAATTCTAATTCTCAGTGATCTTCAAAATACTGGAAGGTAATGGTTTAACACTACGCAACATTGAGAACTAACAATCCGTGTTCACTTTACTTCAATAGCTACACATAAGTGAGTATAAAGAGAGTGTTAACGAGGACTTGAGGTTGGAATGACATAGTAAATATCCGGTTGCAATGCGTTGAATACACACTAAATCTCTTTGAAAATCCTAGTCACTTATCTATCTCTTTTTAGCAGAAGAGGAAGAATTCGAAAATCAGAGGAAATTAGAGGAAGAATTTGAGTTTCTTGAAAAGATATTGAAAAGCAGTGGTTACCCTCAAAGGTTCATTAGCAAATATGGAAGATGTGAAGTCTGAAATTTAAAACAAATCACAGTGGAGAAAAAGCCTGTCTACATTCAAATTGATTATAAAGGTGAAAATATTGCAGCAATGGTCAACAGAAGACTGAGTATGTCACCAGCCACAGCCTATCCTTTATGTATATATTGATCGATTGATTTTTGTTTAAAATGAACTCTGTGCAAGTAGATTAAAACTGGTTTTGTAGATATATTTAATAATGTCTTTGGCCAGTAAGCAGCTGACGAGAAGACAACGAAATAAATTGAGGTACTACTTTATTCTGCAAAAACTGTAGTTCTTGCTTTGTTCAGATTCATTAAAGGGGAATAATGTATGAAATATCTCTTTTTTCACATTGATCAATTACCTCAGTTAATTATACTATCTTTCTTCGCCACTTAGGGGATATGGCTGGTTGGCTTATGTATTGTGGATCCGAATCTCGCTCCAAAAACTTAAGTCTGACCAAGTGGGTAGTATCAGTTCAGTCCTCATGCAATAAGTGTTTATATGTATCTAAATAGCTAACTAACTACCCTAAGTAGCTTTACAGTCCTGCAGTCTAAGTCGCCATATTTTATGTCATATTAGCATCTTCAAATATGGTGGACCGATGAGAAGACTCTAAAAGATCTTGACATCTGAACACAATTTACGTCTAATATCATATAAATTCGAAAACTTACGAATGAAAACCAACAAGTTGGCAGAAGAAGCAGTCAGTGAAGAGATAGAACTTCAAGTAAACATTTAGAAGACGGAGGTGATGAAGATCACCTACTAACCGACAACAACAAGAACCGATCACTTTCAGCGGGAGATATTTGAAAAAATGTCGCTTCCTTCACTTATCCACCTAGTCAACAGCATCGTTTCAAATACACACAGCCGGCACGGGCGAGAGTGTGAAAAATGCAACCGAAAAGGCAAGCCAGACTGACATCAATCTGCAACCGGCACAGAATAACAAAATCAGGATTTTGGACACCAGCGACAATTCACTTCTTCTATATGGGTGCGTCGGTGGCACAGTGGTTAGGACTTTCGCCGACCATGCACATGGTCCGGGGTTCGAGCCCACACCGGCGCACACCTGATATCTATGGTCGGCCTGCAAAATTTGGGCTACCGATATCCATGCTGAAAATTCCATACTTGTACCAAAAATACAGTGTGGAATCAAGCTGTAAATCAAAAAAAAAAACGTCAGGCCTGATGAAGAGCAGATTTCAACAGCCCACTAAAATCTTTTACCAACAGATTCCTTCACCGGCTGCATCGTGAAAATCAGATGGTGAGAAAGAGTTGGCAACAAGAACCACTCAAGAACATGTCGTTCAACAAATATTCTGAAGGAAATGGAGATGGATCAGATACACTCTGAGAAGACTACCGGTGACATGCGCTCCAGGTCACTGCTCGGGTGGACCCCAAATGGGAAGCGATGGGTCGGGGGTGGGTCCGACGGTGATATGGAGTTTGTGTGAGAAGGAAATGAAAGCCTGTGGGCAATCGTGGAGACAGCTAAAGAGGACTACAGATAACAGAACGAAGTGGAGACGTGCTGTTGAAGTGCTTTGTTCCACACAGAACCCAGGAGAGTGATGAATATTTTCAAAAATGATGGAGAAAGGGGTCGTTGACTTAAGGACTCAACTTTCAACCAGTGGGTGCCAATATCTCGAATTCCGCTGCACCCAAATTTACCTCAGTAGTTAGGTGGTAGTATCATGTCAGCAACCACACACAACAATAAGTGTGTTTCATAGAGCTTTTTTTCTTCTTTTTTCCTTCACGTTCCCCAGTGGAACATAGGGCTCCAAGCTAGTGGCCTGAAGTTTCTGTAGCAGTATTTATTTTACAGGATGGGGTTGCTAGCCTCATGCTCAACCTTTCCTCTTTACCGTCTTTATTTCGGGCTTAGCGAGGCAGAGGAGTGAGTCGGTGACCTGGAATCGAATCCCGGACCATGTGCATGGTTGGCAAGCGTCCTAATCGTTATGCCATCGACGAACAAAGCAACCTTTTGAAAAATAGTTGCGACAAAACAATAAGAAAACGTAATTGATGTGAATCGTGCAAAGTATTTGGACAAGCAACACATTTTGAACAATCTGATTATCCGCGTACTTGTCGTAGAAATGTGCATACATATGCATAAATAATAAAGCAGGAAGGAGTGGGCGAATAGACAAATACGTCAAGTTAAAAGCCATATCGAAGGTCAAAAAAATAATTGAGATCAATAAACCAAGGAAGGTAGATGATAATGGTACATTTGACCTGATATCGTAAGAAAGTTTACCAAAAAAAGGTTAAAAATGATTAATGCGATTGTTTTTGAACACGTAAAGGTGGTTCAAACTTCCTAATTTCTAGGAATTGCCCCAAAACTCGTTTTATATATAGGTTTAAATGAGGTACAGACACTAATGATATACCCTGTCTCGATAAAAAATTTTCGCAATAGAAGGGCAAAGTAGTCTGTTTTCAGTATTGATATGTTCAGGGGGATTCCATTTGCTTATGAAGCCCTTACTTCCAAAGATAGATGAGTCCTACCTAAATACATGTGACCACACGTAGATACAGCGGAAAGTAACATTATTTTTCGTATGGATATACACATGTATATATATATATATATATATCCTTATGAACTTCTCTGTACAATTATTATAAACCAGAGTTACTGTCAGTTTTCCTTTCTTGTTGTCGCATCAAGAATATTTTATGTTGAATTCTAACCTAGAGAATCACCCTACCAATATCAGCAGAAATGCTGAGAAAGTGCCTGTTGCACTCACTGAGGGAAACTTTATTCCTGACTGAACTATGACTAACTTACTCAATAAAGCCAGTGATTCTCATGAATGTTAAGGATAAGCTATCACTGCTAGCCTCATCAATGTGGATCTGTCAGTTCATCTGCTTGTGTTCAGCTAGATATTTCAGCCGTACTGAGCGCTTGCTATTCAAACATATGACCGAACACCTACTGTCATGGTTTTATAAAGATTCCCCAGCAGGTCTATCCTGGAACACCTGATCGAATCTGGACACCAAGCTAACACACAAAGGCACTTCAATGTTATCTACAGAATATGTAGGAATCTGGCGTAAATAGTACTAATCGAACTGCTTCAAAGCGCAGAAGTAATTGTGATCCACATGTTAACTCCTAAACTCTGCATACGAAAGGAGTTTGTTCCGTCATTAAATCTGCAATCGGCCTGATCTATCCAAACACCAAAGACGTAATTTTTGTTTTCTTATTTGTTTCTTAATTGTATTATTTTCATTCCCCACCCCTCATTAGATCTCTACCCCTTATCACCACTGTTGTTAACTTGACTCTCGTTTAAATTCTACTTGAATTCCACTCAACGTCGTCAATTTAAATTACGTCGCTCAACCTGCCTATTTTACTTTATTTTAGCTTCTACCCGATTAATACTTCTTACAATATGTAATCTGTTATCCTAAATTTGCAATTCTAATGACGTAGCTCTGGAAATATTCCTCTTGTTGCTAAGATAATTTACCATAAATATATAAGCGATTGTACAGCTTTAAAATGATATTGTCTAAAAGAGATTAACTGTTCACTGAGTCAACGTCTTTCCTGATTGTATGTTTCCACGAGAATTTTCAAATTAAACAATGCGAATCAAGAAATCTCCATTGTCTCTCTACTTTAACAATTTCAGGTTAACAACGATAGTCAAGTCAATGTAATGATTCATTTGATCAAGAAATCACCAATAAAAATGAATTTTCAACTTAGTTTCATTTTCATCTTCATGATCAGTCTACAGAATTTTAATTCACATTCTGACTTTTTGTGATATCGATTGTCGACCAGCATAATGATTATATGAATAAGAACAAGAATAATAATTATCATTATGCAAGTATAGTGCAATGTGACTTTGAAAACTATTCGGCCAATGATGGTAATAATAATAGAGAAGAGAAGAATGGAATGACAGTCTTAAGATTAGGTATTCACGCACACACACACACACACACACACACACACGAGCAGACAGACAGGCATACAAATTCATGTATGCCGAGAGTCAGATGTATCTAACACAACCTTTTAAGATTTCTATAATATCGGAAAAACAGCTTTTAATTCAGTTTGTCAACTGATCAACGGACACTACAACAATAACACACTACAAATGAACAGATAACATGCTATAAACGAAGAAAAGGCATATTGATTTAATAACTATTATTATAAATCATTGTGTGATTAATTCGATTTATCTGACGGCATAAATGCTGTTTCATCTGTACAATACAGCTATAATTAGTCATATCATTTCATGCTAAGATATTTTTCTGTTGGATCATTCTTCGTTATCGCTTTGGTGGAAGTGTGTATGTGTGTGGCAGGGTGGTGGTCCTTACTTGACGACTGCCTACACTGGAGTATTAGTGCTGCGTGACTGCAGAGGCCAGGGGACGGCAGTTACAGGCGTGTTACACACACAGTGTGATTGAGTTGTATTTGCATGAGGATCTCACCGCTGGCTATAGGGCGCCACAACCTAAGTCGGAATGTACAATATTCGGGGTCGACTTTTGTTTTTAACACCTTATCCTCAGAGGACAGAACCAGTCATCTAAAGACCATACATATTTTGGCCATACGCTGAACATAGTGTAAACGACTAACTTTGTGGTAATACCTGCTCTTAGTCCAACCAATATCCAAACAACGTTTCTAGTATGGCAAGATCTGCAGGAACACACGTCCCAGGCAGCATGGCTCATTAAGCGGCCGTGATATACAAGCCCGACCAGTCGACAAATCAAGACAACAGCTATCGGTTGGGCCTTGTGTAGGAAAAGTGTTGCGTATCAATTGGGGGAACCGAGTGAAGAGCTTATCTTCGGCTGATTCTCTGAACATGTACCAAAACATTTACGTCTCAAGGCAACAAATGCTATGGACGGTGCTATTGCCAGACATCTTATTGATACGGGCCTTGAGGTAGACAGCATGAAATCCTTCAAGATTATTATTAAACAATACAACTCTCCTCCACTCAGATTAACTGAAGCGATCGCCATTAAACCTTTAAAAGCTGAATTATGTGCTCAGGAACATTGACTTATTAGTCCTTCTTTGCATTGGTGACTCGATGTCTCATCCCTCCATCTAGGTCATCAACTTTTCTTCTCTTGTCTTGGCTATGCACATCAATTTTCAATGTACTCAACCATTAACTTTGTATGTCTGAAATTTTGTTTGAACCTTGATCTTCTTTATAAGTTACATAAGTGGAAATTCTGAGCATTGTTCATTAACATGTGTGCCTCTGTTAACAAAAATCATATAGATCATTGCAAGTATGACAAAGTTTTGTGTACGTTTACATAACCAACTTTTAGGTTGTAAGCAACTGAACAGAATCCAACGGAATAAATGATGACCTCATATTATTCTATATAAACATTTGGTCTTTGCTTTGTTTAAAATTATAAAGGGGAATAAGTGCATGAAGAAATCTATACACAGCGATACTGGTCGCCCCATGATGCAATACGGATACAGACAATTTCGATGTAGATTTTGTCAAGAATTAATATATCAGCTGGAGAAAACCAAGGTGGATTGGCAGGTAAAGAATGCTTCAGGAATGCGTACATAGTGGTTATGAAGACATAACATTAAGTGACCAGATTCACTAGGGTCATTGATATATTGCCATGTCATTAGTTCACAAAAATTACAACCCGTGAATCATTCAATTCTAACTCAGTGACTAAATAGTCAAAGGGGTCACCTTGACACCAAAAGCTCATGGGTCCAATCCTTTGTAGAATGGATCATGGCTGTGCACTGCTGAAGAGTTTCTAACTAAGACAAAACTGATAACCGATGGTCGAGAGTTCCTTAATCCATACTGAAACTAAAGACACTCCAACAAAATCTCACAAAAGAACTTATCGTTCAATAAATATGTAGCAGAAAATAGGGATTGGTTGGGCAAACGACAGTGAGGAGACTGTTGAATGACTATGCATGCCAGGCCCTCCAGTGGATGCCAGATGAGTAACTGTCATAACGGTACCGAGCTGAATAAACCCGTCGCCATTTTGTTATGTCTGCGTTTGCTAATTGGTAATAATGGTAGTGAATTGACTGGTACCCTAATATGCATGTGTGCCGATTGTACCTTCTGATTCACTGAGCCTGTGATTGTAAAATACTTTACTGTACCGAATATTTTTAACAGGAAAACGACTCATGATATTTCTACATTTTTAAAGCAATAGATTTGGCTCACAGCCGTGAGAAATAATTGATCACACAAGTCAAAATAGGTGTGAGGAATGATTGATCGCATAATCAATCACAACGTGCGTTGAAGTTACGATACACTGTTTTATGCGGGATCCTATCAGTGACGGCTAGTGGATCGTCTGAGGGTGACATGGAGGAGATCGTACGAGGGGGAGACGAGAGATTATGAGCAATTGTGGGCCTAGCTGAAGAGGATGGCAGAAAATAGAACACAGTGGAGACGTATAGTTGAAACCCTTTGTTCAACTCGGAACTTAAAGGAACAGTCATAATATAATATAATAATATAATGAAGACATGGGCAGATCCAGCTGTCGACTCCGAACTAAGAGCAGAAGGAAGAGCGTATCATAAATTTCACTGGAAACCCGCTAACACAGAATTAACTTTGGGTTTCTAATCCTTGTAATTTCGAGGCCTGCTCGTATAATAAACCTTTCAGATATATCAACGGGAAATCAATCACAAAACATGAATAAATAGAGAAAATTGTTGTTTGCCACTAAATTACCACTACACTCTGCACAGGATTGTAGAAGTTCAACTAGCCACCCTCCATACAACATACAAAGTTAAAGAAAAAGAACTTAAAGGAGATTCAGAATTATTGTAATTTGAAGAAATCTAAGCGAGAAAGATTAGTACAGTGGAAAAAACAATTAGGGTTTAATTAATATAGGAGATTGATGAAAGCAAAACAAGTAGTTCAATAAAGAGTCTCCTTTGTGGCGGATTTATTTTCCCCACTAAGCTGTACAATCACATGTAGACACACTTTTGCTTCATGAAAGGCAGAAGTAACAAAAGTGATGAATTGTTACAGGCATAGTAGTCATTATTGGACAATAATACATAAGAGAGAAGTTGAAACAGTGTACTAGAGTCCCAAAATTCGATGAATATTTCAATGAATGAGTTGCAGTCAGGAATAAGGTAGAAACGAAGAAAAGTAAGGAATTGTGTAAGAGTGCTGAAGAAGTTCTAGTGTTATAAGGAGAGGGAAAAAGAAGTACAGAAAAAAGTAAGTGAAAATCACCAAAGTTGTTACGATTGCAGTAGAAGTGGCTGAACAATTTCCTTTTGTATGCATAGCTGTGACTTCCCTTACTGAATACCTAGAGCCTCAGCAATACAGAAGAGACGCATCGCCTTTGGTGCGTTATTTTTCACTTTGTATATGACTTGTACGAGGGCATTTGTTCAGACGGAATGACCAGTGTTGACAAGGCGCTCGACAATCACACTTCTTATGGAACCACTACCAACTTTCTGTAACCATGTAGGATAGTGTTCTTGAAACCTCATAGACAGAGTATGCCTAGAATGACCCATTTACCTGGCACCAAAACAACAAGTAGACTGATAAATGCCCACAGAAGTGGTCAGATACAAGATCTTGTCCTTAAGGATTTAACTGACCAATAGAAGAATGGACAACTATACTCTTAGCTTTGCTACAAAGGTTTATTCAGCTGATTCTACTATCACGCGTTGTTTTGAACTGACTTGGATTTTGTTTGATTGTGCTTCTAACTTTCTATAAATCTTGTATTTCTTCAGCACTCTTGAACAATTCCTTACTTTTCTTCGTTTCTACCTTATTCCTGACTGCAACTCATTCATTGAAATATTCATCGAATTTTGGGACTCTAGTACACTGTTTCAACTTCTCTCTTATGTATTATTGTCCAATAATGACTACTATGCCTGTAACAATTCATCACTTTTGTCACTTCCGCCTTTCATGAAGCAAAAGTGTGTCTACATGTGATTGTACAGCTTAGTGGGGAAAATAAATCCGCCACAAAGGAGACTCTTTACTGAACTACGTGGATTTGTCTTCACGAATATCTAGATGAAGATTATTCATGCATATGGAATATCACAGGGTGAGTTTGCCATAAGATGATTTTGAGCCACGTCACTTGGGTTTTAGCATCTCTAGGAACCCAATCAAGCAGTCTACACCTCTTCATGTGGCATATACAAACTGACTTTATGGTTTGATGTCCTAACTCGTTTCCAACCGAATGGTTATTTCAGTCAAAGTTGTTTGAATAGAGTGGTGACGACTTCACAACGTTTACACAGCAGCTTAACGCCTAATATAATGCCATCTAACATGAAAGACGGAACAAAAACACGCGTGGTTACTAAATATATGCGACAGTGTAAAACATCGATGCAACACAACCAAAAACAGCATATAATTAATTAATATAACTTTTATGGATTAACCATGAAGTTATATGCATATTTGCATAAATGTCATATCGAAATAGACTACAAAAGATGTCGGAATGAAGACATGTTCCGATAAAATAAATATCATAACAAATATATGTGTTGAAAGTTTACCTATGCATCTTTTAACCTATTTATAGTAGTTCACTTTTCAATTTTTCTTTACATTCAAAACTGGAACATACACCGAACTTCAAGATTTACTCTTTGAAGTTTCAATATCGACCGTGCAGTTTCTCTTTCTGATAGCCGCACTCACATGCCTAAACTTCCATTTATAAGGGGATTACTACCGATCGATTAGGCGAGGTTTGAGAGGATGCGTCGGTTACCAGTCGAACCAAGATCATGTGCGTGGGTACGTAGTTGGCGAGTAGTCTACTCCGGAACCACGAACACACAGTAACATTATCGCGGCGTGACGCATGTATTTAGACAGTGCTACAACCTTATTTTTGAGTTTACACTGTAAATGTGCACAAATTACTCTGGTTAATTTTAGAGTAAACCAGATGCAATATTGTGACAAATGCCGAGAATTCCATTCTGGATTACAATTACTGTTTTCGGAATAAAGTAGATTATTATTATTCACGCTTTCTATCATAAAAGAAAGAATGCAACCATTTAGCTTTAATAGCCTTCCTGAAATATGTTTGGCTTATAACCCGTTATCAGATGAGCTCGAACCAACTACCTACCTAAAAAGCTAACTGATGTCCTATCGATGTGCGTCAAGCAAGTCAAAGTTGTGTTTAACAGCAAATTTTCGAGTATAATTATTTGATGTAAGTAATCAGCACGATTGATTGGATAATGCGACAGACAACGGCAACCAACGAGGGAACAGGCATAAAATGGACTGACACAAAAGACTTGGAGGATCTGGATTTCGCCGATGATATATGTCTGATTTCCCATAAACTGGAAGATATGCAAGTGAAAAGTAACAAGTTGGCAGAAGAAGCATCAAAGATAGGACTACACGTGAACATAGATAAAACAGAGATAATGAAGATTCCTAGCCAACATCAACAACACCAACAGACCACAATAAGCATAAATGGGAAGAACCTGAAAGAAACAACCTCCTTCACCTACCTGGGAAGCATCGTCTCAACTACAGGCGGAACTGACGAGGACATCAAAGCCAGAATCGGAAAAGCAAGACAAGCTTTCATTACTCTCAAATCTGTGTGGAGGTCAACAGCAATCAGCATCAAAAATAAGATCCGGATTTTCAACTCCAATGTGAAGTCAGTGCTACTATACGGATCAGAGACTTGGCGAGTCATAAAGAGCATCTCAAACAAACTTCAAACCTTCATTAACAACTGTCTCCGCTCAATACTCAAGATCAGATGGTCGGCCAGAAAAGATCAGCAACAGGGATCTCTGGGAGCTAACCAATCAGGAACCGATTGTGAAACAAATAGGCAGAAAGAAATGGAGATGGATTGGCCATACGCTGAGGAAACCATCAAGTGACATCACTAGACAAGCCATCGCTCGAGTGGAACCCGAAAGGGAGGCGGCGAGTTGGTCGTCCAAGGGTGACTTGGAGGAGGTCATGCGAGGAGGAGATGAAAGTATGTGGACAGACCTGGAGCAGGTTGAAAAAGTTGTCAGAAAACCGAAGTCAATGGAGGTGCGCAGCTGAAGCCCTATGTTCCTCTAGGAACTAAAGGATACAATAATAATAATAATAATAATCAGCACGATAAGAGAACGTATAACTGAAACTATTTTTAAAAGTACAGCTCAGTGTGTAAATACATGAACTCGGTAATATTTCTACTGTTATTGTTAAGTTCGTTTATTTAGTATTAGTACTTTAAGTGAATCCCAGTTTCTTACGTGTAAATTTATTCTTTGTAATAACTCTAAGAAATGTACTTACAGTTTACTAAAATGGTGAAAATAGAGATTCTCAAAGTGCTTAATCATAAAACACACCTAAGACATGTAGCTACAAAGAACAAAGATATACAGCTGAGCTGTGCATACAGAGGGAGAGAGAGAGAATTAAATTAAATTATAAATTAATTAATTAATTAAGTATAAATTAAAAATGGTAGGAGCTGAGTGATGATAAAAGCAGTGAACAGATCTTGAGTCACATGACCAACACTCTATACAGGCATTGATTCTAAGCATACTACTAAATACCTCAACTGTTCAATCTATGCCTACTGATGTAGTTCATTGGTTTAGGCACTGAGCTTTCAGCCAGTGGGTGACAGGTTCTATTCTTCCTCCACATACGTTTAGCCTAGGCAATCGGGTAGTATTATCAGCGCTCAAATGGTAAGTCTGCCTCTTAACCTGAAGTATGAAAGATTTCTTCTGGGTAGTTGATGGTTAAACAACAACTCAGTGTGTTTCATCTCACTGGTTAATTACTTTATGGATTGACGCTACGTTTTCAATCTGATCACCACAAACAACTCTGTAATATAATTGCATTACAGCTAACATTGGTAAGCGAAGAAGGATGTGGCTTAGCTGGCATAAAACGTGCCCCAGGAATCACAATATCACCTCATCAACGGAATTCCTCTCCCTTTTCACTCAACTACATACTATACACCTGACCTTGCTATGATTTTTACACTTAGCACGAGCAACAGAAGGGAACTTGACATCTGCCAAATGCGCCTTGTGCATTCCGTCCTAGGACTTCATCAGTAACCAGCCGACTTCAGACAGACGCAACTTCTTGCACAAGTGGAATTCAACATAATCAACTACTTCACTCGGAATTACTAAATTGGGGGTTGAATCGGGAGTTATGCAATATCATTAATTTGACAGGGACAAAACACAACTCTCAGGTCGTTTATGAGTAGTTTACGTTTAGTGAGCGTTTTTGTTCGATATGGTGAACTACTGATTGATTGGAATGAGTAGTAAGAAAACACTCACTCGACAGCTAGGCTGATCCATGTGATTTGAATACTAGATAGTCATTTTGCTAGTTTGCGAGCCCACATCATCGGCGGTATAACCGGAATCACTCAGCTCAGACAGCCGAATCCATTCGAACCACTTGAATTCACGGAAGCTGATGAGCTCGAGCTGCAAAAGTGTGAAATGACTGTCTGGTGTTTGAATTACTTCAGTCTGATGTGAGTAGTATCCAGCTACTCACTTCAATTAGTCAGTGGTGTGATTCAATTATGCTCACTCTCTTGATTGGCATTAATGATGTCAAGCAAATATGAATAATTTCGGTTTGTTTCCAAGGAAACTGTGGAGAAATTTTATCTCGAACTAAGGATGAATTACAAATTTGATTGGATCAACATCTTCGTCATAAAAAGATTGTACTATCTGAGTGATCCATAATCAACTAGGCATTTTTGTTGATAGTAAATCGATCGTCGGTTAAGTTGACAAATCAGATTAGCCTGCATACCTCTCAAACGCACACCATTGATTATTGTCACTTCCAACGACGACTCTCTATAAGATTTTAAGGTGGATGGCTACATGAATTCTAGTACGACTCTTGACTTCGCATAATATGCTTTTCTTAGTACTCCCTTGACAAACAGGCACCATCACAACAACTACGCATGGAAGTAGTCAAACGCACCTCCAAATTAAGAAGTATCTATGTTAAAAAGTCTGTCGAAGAGTGAAAATGATAAGTGTAGATTTGTCCGAGTCTGAGATCTGTCTATGGATCCTATAATGATAGACAGTGCATTAGTCACGACGATCTCTCGTGAAGATTTTCAAGATTTGTCACTTTCCTTAGACACTCACATAGCTAGCGATCTACATCCACATACACTAATTACTACATGTATAACTGATCTGTGTTTTAAGTAGCGCTGGGTCCTCCAGTTATTGTCAGGAGTTACAAATTATCAGTTAAGATGTGGGCATTACACTTCCTACAGTGAAAACGGCTTTGTAAGTTAACGATTAAACGATGTAAATGCATGATTTACGACAACACGCGTGTACACACGAAACAATAATGATATAATATGATATTTTGAACAAAAAAAGAAAGAACAAATATATTCATAGATTAAAACTAGCTCTCATTTTATTTTATGGATTCTTATCAGCTGCATATAATACCAAGATATAGATTAGAAAAGGCCTGTCTGAACATACTTTTATCAAATTGACGTCGTAATATCAATAAAAAGCAGAAGCAGTATATATATAATTCTGATCTGATGTAAGCAGACAAACTATTCCGTGTTATAAAGGCCAACAATTTGCAGGGTAATTAGACAAGAAATGTGGGAGGAGAGTTCAATATATTCAGCTTATATTGACTAGAGATAAAATACAAAATCGAACACCAGAAATGAATTGATACATGATGGAATGGTGTTCTTAAATCCACTTGCCAGACACCTGAAATTAGTCAAACACTCAAAATAATCATCGAAGAAAGAAAGTCTTCGTTTTGCAGAAGCCATTTCAACCAAACCTTTGTAAAGAGAAAATTTGTGTGACTAATCTCTTACTATTCTAGTAAACTGTCATTTTTTGTTTGCTTGGTTCCGTTGCGTAAAACTTTACCTGGTTTCGACTTTCACCTACTAAGTTGCACTAATTGTTAAGTTTCTAAATTCTCTGAATTGTTTGTCTATGTTATAATTTTACTTTTTACTCCCATCCACTGGGACTCTCCATCATCATATGCATAAAGTCACTCTGTTGTTCAATCTGGTGTATTGTCTCCAGTCAGCTCTGTATCCTAGTGAAATCTGAACTCTACCGGCTTCCCCTCCACCAACCCCGTCTCGTCTGATTATATGGTAAATATTTAGCCTTTCTCTGACCATGGATAATTTGTCTGCTTATGTCATTTCGGGATTATGTCATTTATGCTTCGGGTGGATAACTTAACATCACTGCGATGAAAGTATGTTCAGTCATAGCTATTGTAACTTAAAATATTTTGAGATTGCTCAGGTTGGATGCTGTTGATAAGAATCCGCGAAATAAAACAAGACAGCTCGTATTACCCTGTGAATATTTCTTCGTTCTTACGCTGTTCAAACAAATCAAGGGAAGTGGGTGTCTGAAATTATTGTCATATTGCCTATTTGTATAGTGGTAAGCAGTTTTGTCTTCTAATTATAAGGAGTAGTTGAGTTTGCATTATTCTAAAACGTTTTTGTATTTCCCAATGAATGAAAAACACAACGATATTCTTGTTTTCACTGACACTTCGATATTTAATGCTGCTGCTAATAGCTTTATCACAGTATTATTAAATGAGAATTTACAAAATCTCAGCATATATGTATTGCATACTTATCTGTCGTCCTTCAACATGAGGTCGTTTTTCTGTCGTCCAGTTGGTCAATTGGTAAGGATAACAAAACCAGGTAGGTGTAGATTGTTGGATCGGATAAGTGTATGAAATTATATAAACAGTATGTGTTGACATAATGAGATAGCTTATCACATTGGTATTGATTTCGTTACTTCACCGTTGGAAAGTGAGTGAGTGTGGTGGTTGCTTGGATCCATGTTGAATTCCGACTTTGTCCATCATTTCTATTCAGACAATTTGGATTCCCTTTAATACGAAGTGGTTCTGATATCAGATGTTCTTTGTGATTACTGAAATCCTTCAGGCTGATTTCAATACTGCTAAAATCAGTTTTGTGGCCTGATTCTATAGCATGTCGGCCTATTGCTGATGATTTTTCATGCTTTTCTAGTTTAACTGGATTTCTCGGTGGTCGAATAGAGGCTCTAAGCTGATGGGAGTTTGTAAATTCCGGTTTATATTGCTACTTTGATAAAGCTACTAGCAGCAGTGAATAGCGAAACGTTAGCGAAAACAACATCGTTTTGTTCATGTTCTCATTCATTAGGAAATATAAAAACTATTACAACAATGAAAATTATAATATATCTAATGCCCAAATATCTTTTTCAAACTATTGGAAGTAAACGTGGCTTGGACATATGTGATAGTTGAGTGTGTTAATTGCTGACGCATGAAATTTTAACTACAAATTTGTCGGTGTGAGATATGCTGATAAGGTCAAAGTTCATGCATATTCATGACTCCTACTGATAATATTCATATCATGTAGACACTCAGAATTGATGATTAAAGAGACAATAGCAAATCGCATATCTCTGTCCTGAAGATGTACAAGTGACCAATATAACACTTTTCAATTACCTGGATCTTTTATTTCCATTCATGCGCAGTCACAATTATCCACAGATCCTTTACATAAATAACTTACTGCAGATTGATGTGTACATGTTAGGACGGACTAACTATGGCTGTTATCCGTATGGTACAATCAATCGGACATTGATTATTTATTCATGGTTTAAATTTTTATGGATGTGTGAACGATATTCACTCTGTATTGTGTGCAATAAAGGTTGTTACATTTAACTCTGACTTCTCTGTCTATCTTAGTGTTGGGAATATTCCTCAAGTGATCAATTGTCAGGTGACAAATTCTATTTAAGGCAAACAACAACCAACAAATCAATAACACTCTGTGACAACATATTTGGCGACGGGTTTATTCAATTCAGTGTCGCCATAACAAATTTTGGTAAGGAACGGAACCAAATTCTAGTATAATTCAGTACTGTTTATCTAGTCAGTGTCGATGGAGTGTTTTATTCCTGTCCTTCAGTTTTGAGCAAGTTTAATTGCTGTTGTGGCAGTAACGAAAGCCTTGTGAAGGATCTCAGATGAAATTCATCGGATCTTCAGCCAATTAATTATCTCTGAAGTCATTCGTATAATGAGAAATTGGATTCTATTCTAGAGTCAGTAGCAGAATTCAATCATGATGCAGATGGGATTACTTTCAATTCATGGTTTGGAAGACTTGAAGATTTATTCAAAGTGGAATTGGCCGAACTAGATAGCACAGCAGCGAAAATTCGTGTTCTCCTTCGTAAACTTGGATCAAGTGAACATACTAAGTATGTTAATTTTATTTTGTCAAAATGTTCTGAGGACACTGGTTTCGAAGAAATGATTCGAATTCTTCGCAAACTTTCTGAAGAACAAGCATGCCTTATCAATACCAGCTATAATATGACATATATATATGTATATTGTTAGAGGTCACGAGGTGAGATGATGTTCCTGAGTAAGTTCAAACTTGGAACTGGAAAGCGAATAGAAGCTTATCTGAACAAATTTGGATAACATGGTCATCACTGACTGTCGCTCGGCATACGATTATGTTGGACATATGGAGTTAAGTGTACAACCATGCTTGACTCTCCCATACATATATCACATGGGGGTACAACAAGTATCTGGAACGAAGTCTCCTGTGTTTCCACCGATAATGTCTGTCTCTCTATCTGACATACGGTTTAGTTCGGTTGAAGGTTTCAGTACGAAGTTGGCGACGAGATTATAACAAACGATGGCAATATTCACCGGAATAAAAGGCGATAAATAAACTGTTTTGGGAAGAGAATTATCGGCAAGAGAAAACAAACAGGTGGGTAGTGATCATGAGAATGCTTTTAAAAACCACGAAAGCGTGTGGGTGGTTTCAACTTTCTAGATGGTACACCCTGAAGGTTGATTTCTTTACAAAGTACTTGAAAGAGTAATGGGCATAAGTTCTGAGTGACTGGGGTGGGGGTGGACAGCTGGTTGTAACTGGTTCCACATGGCCCCTATCGAAGGAAAGCTCCGTTCTTGAGTTCTCAACCGCCTTTAAGTAAATTTAGATGCAAGAATTTTCCAAATACACTTTTTCGGAGAACATGGAGGGGTGGGAATTGTAACCTGTTCGTTACCCTAGATAGACATCTTCCCCTGTTATACTCCTGGTCAAAAACACTGGGAATTCGTCTTCAGACTCCTACCATAGTAGAAGATACGTATCCACCGATGAATAACTGTCCTTAACCTAACCGATATCCAATGAACATGTATTATTTACGGGGGAGACCATAAAACCTCTTTCAAATCAATACAGCCCGTTGGATTATTGCGATATGCAACCCGGATCACCACATCAAGGTATCGGCCATAGGATTGTGAAATCGCATGGACTAAGAGCAGGTAGATCTAACGCGCACATTTTATGTAAAATATCATCCGTATTAATAAACTAACCAAAGTAATTAGAAAACACAGGAAACTAAAAGTACTTCGAAATCGATAAGTAATATGTTCGATTATATTTCAATTATCAACGGATTTTGTTGAACACCTGCACTTAATGCTATAGACTAAATGATAGCGACCACATAAGTTCGCGAATAGAAAATTCGACTGACTGACTGACTGACTGAGTTTTAACATGGAAATTAGCACAGGATTGCGGAACTCCAAGTCACTACTCTCCATGTAGCAAGCATAGTTAGGGAAAATAGGGAAAATAAGCAGTAATGAGTGGGAGAAAGAACAGTACCATGGATAAAAGATGACGGTTTGGCGGATATTAGGAATCGTAGGGAGTGAATACATCTGCGCCACTGAGAACGTTACTAGTCTTAGATTCCCGAGGACATCAACCAGACAGTCTACACCTCCCTAATTGGCTGGTTCAAATCAACTGTCAATAACTTCATGGATTGGTGACAGGTTCTCGTTTGATCATTCCTAGCTCCTCTCCTACCCAATTCTATGCTAACTAGCATTGCACATTGAGGAAGGCGACGACTCCGTATTGTTGACATGTGTCGCATCCATCTGGATTGATGTAGCTTATTAAGCTCATCGATTGAATACCCCTCCTTACCAAATGTTTAACACACAAGATGGTATGAAACCATATATGTGATCATAGACAACTGGCCTTTTCACATCTTCAATGGCCTTGTCTCACAGCCAAAAACGAAGAAAAAATGAACTCGTGCACAGTGTGCACGTCGTTTGATCAATAGCCTGTTATCACGTATTCGTTAGAGATGACGAATAACTCCATTATGGATGAGATTTTACTTTGATAAATGACACTGTCGTTATGCAGTAATATTAACTGATGACGTTTCGAGCACAAACTATTGCTCATAATCATATCAAGTAACTCACACAACTTTTTTCTTTCATTTATATACATGGGTGGAATCGATTAGATATTGGATTTAAAATCAATGTGAGATAATATCCATTCAGAAATAATAGTACGAGTGTTATTGACCCATTGCAATTATGTGGGAAATATGACTGTTTATACGAGTGTTTTTTTTATAGTCATAATAAGTTACTTGTTAGAATGTTTTGATGTGTTTGAATTGAAATAGAATTTTAAGATTATTTATTATCCTCTTCTGATTTGACTGGTGGCAGTAATACGAGTGTTATTGATCAATTATAATCAGACGGGAGATACGAGTGTTTTAATAGTCATAATAAGTTATTTATTAGGATGTTGTGATGTGTTTGAATTGAAATAGAAATTTAAGATTATTTATTATCCTCTTCTGATTTGACTTGAGGTAATAACATCTTCCATATTTCTGGTATTTGCATTGAATCATTTCTGTTACATGTGTTGGGTGTAGACTCGATGAATAAGGATTCCGTAATCAACCTCTCTCTCCACCTACCTATATTACTTTTAAGAATTTTAAACCTATCCCACCCTATTGTGTGGTTATTTAGTATTGCGTGAAGTGCAATAGCTGAGCTTGTTTCTAAATTACTTATCTTTTCAGGGTCGACCATTCTTACCTTAGCTAAATTTTTATGCTCTGACAATCTGACTACCCCTGACCTACTAGTTTGACCTATGTAGCTGACCTAACTCAGCCATTGCAGGGTATTTTGTAAATTATGTTATTTTGTCTAATTGGGTCCACCGGGTCTTTTAGCCTACAGAGCTTGTCTCTGAGTGAGTTTGTAGGTATAAATGCCACCCTAATTCCTGCTGTATTTAGAATCCTACGTAGGGTCTCAGATGTCCCCTCTTTATATAGTATAACTGTAGATGACTTATATTCTCTCTTATTTATGTTATTATTACTAGTTTCACAATTAATTTTTTTTTCTTTTGGCCTTTATCGATCTTCCTAATGAATTTTATAGGATAGTTATTTAACACCAAAGCCTCTTCTATCTGTTTTATTTCATCATATATGTTTTTTTTTGTGCTACTTAGTGCCACTGCTCGGTTTGTTAAACACTTAACTAAGCCTGCCTTAACAGTCAACGGATGAGATGAATTAAAGTCTAAGTATCTATTAGAATGAGTTGGTTTTCTGTACACACTAGTGTGCAACACACTAGTATGCAACGATTGTGAGGTCAGCTACATAGGTCAAACTAGTAGGTCAGGGGTAGTCAGATTGTCAGAGCATAAAAATTTAGCTAAGGTAAGAATGGTCGACCCTGAAAAGATAAGTAATTTAGAAACAAGCTCAGCTATTGCACTTCACGCAATACTAAATAACCACACAATAGGGTGGGATAGGTTTAAAATTCTTAAAAGTAATATAGGTAGGTGGAGAGAGAGGTTGATTACGGAATCCTTATTCATCGAGTCTACACCCAACACATGTAACAGAAATGATTCAATGCGAATACCAGAAATATGGAAGATGTTATTACCTCAAGTCAAATCAGAAGAGGATAATAAATAATCTTAAATTTCTATTTCAATTCAAACACATCACAACATCCTAACAAGTAACTTATTATGACTATAAAAAAAACACTCGTATCAACAGTCGTATTTCCCACATAATTGCAATGGGTCAATAACACTCGTACTATTATTTCTGAATGGATATTATCTCACATTGATTTTAAATCCAATATCTAATCGATTCCACCCATGTATATAAATGAAAGAAAAAAGTTGTGTGAGTTACTTGATATGATTATGAGCAATAGTTTGTGCTCGAAACGTCATCAGTTAACATAACTGTACAACACTGTGTGATTTATTGAAATAAAATCTTATCCATAATGGACTTATACTCTACCCCAGTGCCCAAGTTTTATACTTATATGAATAAGAGATGACGAATGTTGACTGATGGCGCACAAGGCTATTGTATCCAGGCTGAGATCTTGTCAATAATGAGTACACTGAGGTTTATGCAGATTTCTAGATAAGTTAAGTGGCCAACATGCTCTACAACTCCCGTCTCTATTTTTAGCCTGGAACTCACTGAATTCCTAACTGGCACGAACAAATTATATGCCAATAAACAAATTTATGAATACTATTTCGACTACTAATTATCAATAAGTAGTACGATGTTTTGATGGTAGCATTTTGATGAGTGACAATAAAATATCCTTATCTCAATAGTTAAGGTCCCGAGAGTTTCACAGTCATTTGGATTGTATTCCACCAATAGACAGAAGGTGCATCAAGTAGACATGACAGATTATGCACACAGTTCAAGGTGGTAAATTACCATCTGCTTTGGCTTCAAAGCAAAAAAAATTTAGAAGGAAAATATTGTTTGTCAACGCCTTCATTTTCTTCTTCAAGTTCTGCAGTAATAAATCTATGAATATTAGAATACAACAGCACCAATTCAACCAAGTCAAAGTTATAGGATATGAAATGAACTCATGGCCCATTGACGTAGGTGCTCAACTTCCAACTGCTTCTTCATGGGCTTGAATCCTGCTCCACCTACAGATATTCGTTTATCTAGTCTGTGGTATCATTTTCCCTCAATAAAAGAGGTGTGGCTCATTGATAACTGCATGGAAATGCCGGCGGTCGCAGAGTAACCGGAACCATTTCAACAAAATGGAATAGAAGTTCATCAACTTTTGTTTAGGCATCTGCATGATTACTTATGTGTCTGCTAAGCACTACAGTTTGATTTGAGTGGTTTGAAGCTACTCATATCAATTTATTATTAGTTTGTAGCATCGTGGTGTTTTTTCGCAGTATTTATTTATGAATACTAAGTGAAAAGTGCCATCTGTTGAATAAATTTTCATCGAACAAAGATTGTGATTGCACTAGTGATTGTGTTTATATAAATCTTTGTAGGTGGTTCAAAAAATTTATCAATGTTGCTGTAATGGACAAACTATTTGGAAAATCCTTCCCGGATGATCTATTTTACCAATATTGATACTTAGACATTTCAACTTTTTGATCAATATATATTTACCCCCCCCCTGATATTCTCATGTCACTTGTTGATTTTAGACCTTTAATATTCACCTGTGTCCTTTTGCAATCTTAACTGTAATACTTCTCTTTGTGGTTGTATGTACACTGACAGTGTATTTAACACACTGATAGTTTGTTTAGCGATATGAGTTCGCTTGAATAAATGACGGCCATTTTGCTCCACAACTGTCTTTGGGGAGCGTTGGTGTGTGATTCTTGTGGTAAGAGCATTTGATCCCACGTTGTCAGGAATATTCTCCTCCATTCTAAGTTACTTTAAGCAGTTGAATTTTGGTTAACTTATTTTGTCTTACAGTAATTGTTTTGTATTAAGAAACATAGCTGTCTCACGACACGGTTGCATTAAATTTGAGTTTAGATGTTGTAATTATTGAATACAATCATTTAAATATCGAAGAATAATTGTCTTTTCCCTGCCTAAAGAACGTGTCGTGATCGCACTTGACTCAACGAAGTTTTGTCGACTAAACCCCTAGAACGTAGAGATTTTAGTTTTCCTTCACTATCCTTTACACATTTTATCTATTATAGTGATATGAGGTTTCTAATACTCGCAAAGTCTTCTGCTTTAGTTGCAAATATGTCGAAGAATCGCCATTTGTCACTCCTAGAACTCTTCTCTTACCTACATATTTAGTGCACTTCACGTCATCTATCTGTGCTCACGTTCAACTTCTGTAGCTCCATCCTAATCTCTTGTGCAAAGAGCTATTGATTGGATGTAGCATGCCTGACATGCAAACTAATCAGTACACTATCTGATGTGTAACCATTGATAAAAAACACAAATCAAAGGGAATCAGTTATTTAGCGAACCTGCTGAGATGATCAACATATTTAAATAAAATAAAATGTCATAGTTATTCAACGAAAGGATTTTAGAACTCATCTGTTTAGTATGACTGGGCTACGGACTCGAATTTTGTTCGTGTTAACGATCGCACAATGGCGTGCGAGAATATCCTCAAGTGTGCCCGTCAAAACAAAACTTAAAACACCTGAAGCATCGGAAGGCTGGCTAGACTGTTGTTTACTTAAGTATCAAGCTAGTTCGGTTTTATTTGTTAATTTAGGCCTGGGTTAGTTTTGGTATGGTGGAACGTGTAATTCACCTATATTGGCCCCTAAGTATCTATAGAAAGTAATTCCTTGCATTTCCTCTTCTTTCTTCTCAAGACGGTTATACATGTGTCTTCCAGCATCATTTTCATAGGGCTCCAGTGTTCTTTCGCATAATTTTTTTTTATTGATTTCATATAATAACTCCCGCTTTGTTCTGATAGCTGCAGTAATCGTATCCTTTATATTTCCATCACTCAGTTTCTGAGCGTAAAACTTGAATTTTGATGCACTTCCGTATTCTCTGAAGGTTTTCAATTCAATCTTAAGTGTTTATTTCACTAAATAACGGTCTGAGTCAGCACTCAATTCTCTTCTCTTAACTATGCGTCCACCAAGCTGCGACTGAAATTTCTTGACATTGGTTTGACGTTTCATGACACTGAGTTTCATTTTCAAGAATTGGTTTGTAATGATTAGATTTATTTTTAGAAGTTTGACCACAGATTGATATCATTTAGAGAACCATTGAAAACAAGGGAGCACTGGACAGATATTTCATTCTAGTTTGGGAATCATCGGCAGTACGCACCCACTAGGGTTGGAACCCAATGAAGTCCAATCAGTCAAGTGTGAGGATGGATTTCCCGCCGACAACACTGGTTGTTGCCTGTCGCGGTAAATTACGAATTGGTAGAAGTTAGAGTTCATGAGCCATTGAATCAGGTCGCATTGGCTGAATTGTATACGTGCTTGCCTTTTAACCGGAAGATCCTGGGTTCAAATCCCAGTCGGTGGGAACTGTCGATGATTTCCAAACAAGGGTGAAACAGCAGCTGTCCAGTACTCCCTGCTTGTTTTCAATGGTTCGCTAACTGAGATCAATCCGTGATCAACTCGTAAAAGATAATAATACCTCTTGAATGACATAGATAGAAATACCATGGGAAACTGTGAATTTATTGCATTCGTGTAATGATGGCAAGTTAAGAAAAGTAGTTCTTAAGATTTCTTTTTCAAGATACACGTTTTCAGCAGACAGTTGTTTTCAATAAATTCTTCTTAAGGCTCTACCGTCATAAATCCATGAATAATATTGGAATACAACTAGTCATTAGAGGCATGTGAAAATTATATCGAAAACTGCAATTGAGGGGAGTGGTAAATAAATAATATGGGGTGATAGCTGGTCATTTAATGTTGTCGAGTGAACGTATTGAAAGAATGTGCAGTCATTCAGAACATAACATGACGTGTGAGTAGACATATGGGAGAAATACTGATGTATTTATAGTCAACAGAATATAAGTCTCATTAGGTAGTGGATGTGAGTTATATTCACGGGTGTGCAAGGGAAATGGTTACCACAAAATAATAAGTTTTATTCTTTCCAAAGAAAACATGCGGAATACGGAATGTGATTTCAAGGGAACGTTAACAGATATCAAGTGTAGTGATGAAATAAAGAGGTTATATCGTGAACGGTAATCATATACTCAAGACATAATTAGCTTGGTATAAATTACAAAAGGTTGACACATAATAAAGGAAATACAGTAGTGAAGTAAACTAGGTGAAAAAGAATAAGAAAGGTATAAAATGACATGAAAATATGGATTACTAAGTCCCAGCTAACCTTATTGAAGGGCGGAGTAAACAAAGAGAAATTAAAATGCTTCTTTTGTTAATATAGACAGCGGTATTATCTCATTAATCTCTATGCCTTCCACCACTGCTAAGAGAAGTAATTCTGTGCGTTTAGGCAGATTGTTTGGTCCACGATAAACAATTGTAAATGCATGACTCATCTATTAAGATGTGGTGTTCACTATCTACTAGATGAGACAAGATGACAGTATTCGTCGATATGGTTACAATTTTTCTTTTTTGGATGTCCTTACTAAAAGACCAGACGGTACGTTAAGGTGAAATATTTATAGAAAAGTGATATAGAACGGACAGGATATTCATTTCCAAAGTTTCATACCCGTACAGTATAAAAGGAACTTGATTCGTTGTCTTAGTTATGGAATAGGGCTCATATGTAGATGTTGGAGATGTGTTGCAGATGGAATGGAAAATCTGAAAAATACCCTGCTACTAAATGGTTATCCTACCAATTCCGTAAAGAAATATGCTTTCAAAAGAATTGATAGCTTTTAACGTGATAAGATGAGTATAAAAAGCTTCAGAAAAAGAGAAGACGTTCAGCGAAGAGACTCTTTTCGGCGAATTCATTCACATAGCTGTACAATTGCTTTTATATATGATTATTTTTGTGTGTGTACATGAGGTTTGTAAAGTTTACATAATTGATCAGGTAATAAAAGAATGATCTAATATAGAAACAAGGTTAATTGGACAGCAACTAAAGTAAGATTGAGTTAGCTAGTAAGTTAGATGACGTAATATAATTGACTAAATTGTTTCAACTTAGGTCAAGGTAGCAACAGGGGTAATTACAGGTAGAGACTAAGTAGAAGAGGGGTAGATAATAATGCCATTTAAATTAGAACTGATATTGATCAATTAAGTCGGATGACGTAACATATATGACTGGAAATTGAGCGTTGGTCAGGTCAATAACAATGGTAGTGAGGTGTAGAAATTAAATCGGGTGGGGGTAGAGAACAAGAGAGTTGAAAATGCAAAATATTACAATTAAGAAGACAAAATAATACTAATGAGGAGGCAGAAAAAAAAATTTGGTAGAATTTACTTTTCAGGTAATAAGAGAGATTAAGTCCATTGTAAGTGGAGTGATTGAACGAACTTCTTCTGTATGCAGAGTTCAGGGCTTAGCAAGTGATCGCCATTGCTTCTGCAGTTTCAAGAAGTCTGATTCATACACCTCTAGGAAGACTACTTCTTACTCTGTAGACTACTTTGAAATTTGTTTGGGGTGCAGCTTGGTGTCCGGATTCTATCAGATGTTCTAAGATGGAGCGGCGGGGACATCGGTTTTCTCTTTTGTAAAACCATGGTGGTAAGTGTTCGGTGATACGCGTGGAAAGCGAACGTTGGATACGGCCGACATACCTGGCTGCACACGAGCAGGTGAATTGATAAATACACATTGATGAGGTCAACATTGGTAACTTATCCTTCACGTCCACATGAATCACAGGTTTTGTGGAGAAAGTTAGTCGTAGTTCAGCTGCGAAGAAGGTCTTCTTGAGTGAGCGTGACAGTCAATATTTTAGTATTTCCGCAGATATATCTCCATCGAATTGAAGGTTCATGTAGAGTGGTTTCTTTCGGACGCTAAGCACTGGCGGCTTTCGTGGCCTAGGATTCATAGATTTTGCAATAAATCGTTCTGGGTAACAATTCTCGACGTGGATTCTCTTGAGAATGTCCAGTTCATCTTCTACGGTGTCCGGGTTGCAAATTCTGCGAACTCTGTGGCTGAGTGAACTGATCAGGTTCCGTCTGGTGTATAGGGGTACCGAACTGTAAAAGTTAGTAAGCTATCCGTTCGACGTCCATCCTGTTCTCGTCTTGTTAGTTGGATGTCAAGAAAGGATATTTTGTAGTTGGACACTTTCTCCAGCGTGAACTGAATTGCGGGGTGGCAGTTGTTAAACGACTTCAGGATGTCGTCTAGATTCTCTTCATTGTTGACGATAATGAGAGTGTCGTCGACGTATCTCTTGTAGATTCCGAAGGTATCGATCATTTTCTTCACGCATGTGTTTTCGAGTTTTGCCATGAAGAAGTCTGCAAGTAATGGGCCTGGTGGTGAGTCCATAGCTATACCATCCTTTTGGCGATATATTTCGTTGTTGAAAGAGAATTTAACATTCAGTGTACACCTCAGCAAGAGTTCTTTAAGGCGCTCGGTGTGTATACTAATGTTTATTCCTTTGGAATGAATAAGTTCGCAAATTGTTTTAGTCAGTGGAACATTTGTAAATAGTGATACAGCATCTAATGAGATCACGGTCCTGTTGGATACGTTGGTGTTTTCGATTGAGTCGATAAAGTCGAATGAATCTCGAACTACGTGGCAGAAAACTTGTCTTCTGATTGGTTCTAGTAGATCTGCTAGCCATTGGGCTGTGCGACAATAAGGCGAATTGGTCATGTCGAGGATTGGACGAAGAGGGATAACTTTCTTGTGTACTTTCGGAAGTCCGTAGAGTCGTGGCAAATTTGAGAGATTCGAACGTTTTGTTGCTGATAAAAGATTCAGTTTTTAGCCTACGGAGGGTATCCGTTAGCTTTTGTTCAGTCATGATTTTCTCGTTAATCGGTTTTGTGAATTCACATTCATCGGATAGTATAGTCAGCATCTTACTGATAAAGTCCTTACGATTCATGATTACGATTCCTCCGCCTTTATCAGGACGTAGTATCATAATCTCTTCGTTTTTCATAAGTTCTTTCAGCTCCTTATAGTGCCTCTTCGTCGAAATGGACTTTCCGTTGGGTTTGGTATTTATACACCTGTGACAACTGTCGAAGATTGATGCTTTCAATTGTTGTAAGTTTTCATCTGATGTGAGTGTGAGATCGTGAGTTTGGTTTACTAGATTTTCAAACTGGACCTGGCATGGCACCTTGTCAATACTTTGTGGTTTTACGCAGAATTTTGGAGGTAGTGCCTCTAGTTAGGTAGTAGACAGTGTGATGTCTAAAATATTCAAAACGTATTTTTCTGGATTGCTTGGGAACGGGGATTCGGTATTAAGCTGCACCCCAAACAAACTTCAAAGTAGTCTACAGATTAAGAAGTTACAATTTTTACAAGACAAAGAGGAAAGTGTCCATGAGTTCGATGCATATGCGTCTCTAGGTCCAAAATTCTGCGTAAAACCACCAAGTATTGATAAGCTACAATGCCAGGTTCAGTTTGAAAATCTAATAAGCCAAACTTACGATCTCACACCCACATCAGATGAGAACCTACAACAACTGAAAGCACCAATCCTCGACTGTTGTCACAAGTTTATAAATACCAAAGCTTTTTATATTCATCTTATCACGTTAAATGCTATCAATTCTTTTGAAAGCATATTTCTTTACCGAATTGGTAGGATAACCATTTAGTAGCAGGGTATTTTTCAGATTTTCCATTCCATCTGCAACACATCTCCAACATCTACATATGAGCCCTATTCCATAACTAAGACAACGAATCAAGTTCCTTTTATACTGTACGGGTATGAAACTTTGGAAATGAATATCCTGTCCGTTCTATATCACTTTTCTATAAATATTTCACCTTAACGTACCGTCTGGTCTTTTAGTAAGAACATCGGAAAAAGAAATGCTTCTTTGATATTCTTCTTGACCATTGAATCCAATTGTCAGTTGCACATTCCTAATGACTTGCATTGGATGTTGTTTTTCCGAATTAATGTCATAATGAATGAATTTATGGTCCACGTAACGCCAATATTATTAAAGTTTGTTTGACACCTTCCCTTATAGGAGCATTTTGTAATGTAGGCAGGAAAATATCAGCTAATAAAAGACCTAGAAATGAACCCATAGCAACGTCATTTATTTGACAATAAAAACTTCTTACTAAATACAAAGTGAACATTCATAATACATTTTAGTAACCACTCCTTCAGTTTTATATGTATGATCCCAATATCTAATTTGCTGTCTACCATTTGCTTGTATATATGATCATGGGAAAATTAGTAAATACTGACGTTACATGCAACGATATTGTGGTTTGTCCCCAATGTTCATATCAGGACTCGTATTATAAACTGATCAGAGTTGAGGATAAATTAATAATAATAACAGCTTTATTTCAAACAGTATTTGTGGTACAGGTATGGAATTTTCAGCATGCATTACAGTATATTGCATCTAATTACCTCATAAATTATATAAGATTTTTAAAAATCAAAAATAAATAAAAATAAAATAAATAAGTTATAAATAAATAAAATAAATAAATATTAAAAATTAAGAAAAAAAAACAGCGTAGAATATTTCATTTCAAACAATGCACCACAGGATTTGAAATATAAAGTTGATGTGTGGTTGTAGATGAGAACAACAGTGTAGTAGTAACGAGGAAAGGAAAACAAAAACTAATGGGACTATTTGTTAGAGTGCCGCAGTAAGTTTATCGTGTCATACCTTGTTTGCATACTTCGTGTACTTCAAATTTATGAGTGAGCACCAAATCATATATTTTGTCAAATGGAGTAGAGGAATTGCTAGTGTAACTTATGTCTAAGTGATAAAAGGAAAGAGCAGTCACAGTAACTGAAGTCAGCAGTGACTATTGATAACGAGTTCTCCAAATATGCAGCAGCAAATGCCATAAAATCATCTGCAAAATTAGACAGATCTGAGATTGGATGACTGCAGCTACACAATCGTGTTTGACAAAGAGCGGCAGTTGGTACTAAAGAAAACAGGAACATTAACACGATGTACATCGGGTGAACGTTTTGATGCACTCTGTCAACCTTGATGGCGCTTCTTATTACGTACAGCTGGTTGCTTTCATTATTTTCAGTAAAGAAATAACGAATATATGTTTGCAGAATAATACCAGCTAGTGTTATTTCTTGGATTTTTATCAGCTGCATACGTATTCAATAAGTAAGCTATATGCTACAAAATGGTGTCTGATCATAATTTTTACAATGATATGAATTTATAGATAGAAAGTAGAAGGAATATAAGTTCAAAGGGGATGTAAGTAGACAATTATTTAATGCTAAAAGAGCAACTATTAATATGATACTTAGACAAGGCTGCAGACTTCAAACTTCTCTTGGAAACAAGGATGGACTAGAGACAAAATACAAAATAAAACTACAGTGTTAATTTACACATATCATGGTAGAGATTTCAGGAGGGTGGGGTGAATAGTGAAGTAACATTATAAAATAGATAAGATAATTTAATTTAGTAGATTTAGAACCTTAATTTGTGGGTTCAGCTCAATGAGTCAAAATCGAAATCAAGGTTGAGGGGAATGTTATACAACAGAAAAAAACTCACAAAAGCACACGAACAAGACAATCATGGTTACTAGGGTAGTGAGTAATAAGTAACACTCTCTTTCTATATGCATAGGTTTGGTCGAAGTCTTTTGATGGTGGTGGCTTCCGCGCACCGAAGTAACTATGCTTTTCTTTGTGTTTTGATTATTTTGAAAGCCTAACTAATTTTTCCTATATGTTCTGTGTCATTTAGGTGTCTGGCAATTGTGTTCGAGACTTGAGACAATGTTGCCTTGAAAACGAAGACGTCTAGGAATAATGTTCGGAGAATCTAGCGCACACTGTCCTCTCAGTCCTTCCCATGTTCTTCCTGCTGCAAATGAAGGTGAATTGGTAACTTCAGTTTGAGGTGACAAACGGAGCAGGATTTATATATATTTTTGTAAAGTGGAATGAGTCTGGCAGAGGGAAAGGTTTTTTTCAATGCACCTTTAATTTTGTTTTCCGTTCTAATGGATACTTCTTCGCCTTTGTATGTTAGGCAGATAAAAACTGGTTTCCTTTCAACCATATAGGGTTTCCGTTTATGTGGTTTTTGTTTCCCATATTTTGATGTGAATTTCTGAGGGTATCCATTTTCGATGAAGTCATTTTCGATGACTGCGAATTCCTCTTTGATCTTACCTTCAGAATACAACGCTCTAGCTCTACTGAAGAGAGTTTTCACTGGGCTCTGTTTTTAGCCAATCCGGTAGAAACTATGATAATACAAGTATTGTCCAGTCGAAGTTTCTCTCCTGTGGATGGATTTTTCAATTGTCCTACCAGTTGAGATCCAGGAAGTGGAACTGATTGTTACGCTCATGGCCTATTGTAGATACTATGTGAGGGTGAGCTGCATTCTGGTTTTCGAACATAGTTAATGCTTCTTATTAGTTTCGGTGGAAACGTTAAAATTGTTTGGTCTTAAATAATAATAATAATAACAGCTTTATTCCAAACAGTATTTGTTGTACAGGTATGGAATTTTCAGCGTGCATTACAATATACTGCATCTAATTACCTCATAAATTTTATAAGATTTTAAAATCAAAAAGCAGCAACCAAAAAAAATAGATATATAAAAAGAAATAAAAAGAACAGCGTTGCGTTTACATTTTAAACAATGCATCACAGGATATGAAATATAAAATTAGTGTAATAGAAGATGAGAACAATAGTGTAATAGTAACGAAGAAAAGAAAATAAGAACCAATGGGACTACTTGTTAGAGTGCCTCAGTAAGTTCATCGTGTCATACCTCAAAGGATTTCTCATCACAAAACAGCTGTGCTAGATATGGTATTGTGGAGTTTTTGTACTTGGTAGTCCTAGCATATAGCCTCCTATAGCTGCTTCTAGTTCTACCAGATGAAATGCAAGGAGACAGCCGCGTATAGACAGAATGCTTGGGGTCTGACAATATTGTATTCGCTAGTTTCTTACATGACATTATATGTCTATCCACAATAGTGTTAACCAGTTGGTTCAACGATATCCCACTTGCCCTACTAACGGCTTTTACTGCCCTTCTCAGCAGAGCAAAGTCTTTGTTAATCCAGGGATATGTTTGAAGCATTTATTAAGCATGTCAACATAGACAAAAATATCATTCATTATTTGTTTACCACCTGTGATTTCCTTTAATAACTTCTACATATTTGATGGGTTTTTACATGAAAGAAACTTCTGGTTATAGAGAGCATTCAATCTTTGTAATTCAGCTTTAATCAAAGTGTTCATTCTCTTAACACCAGATTTATTTTTCATTTTGTACATCCTCTCTTTTTCACGGCGAAGCTTTTTGAGTTGAGAAAAGGAGAAGCGGTCGAATTTTGAGAAGATTTTCTCTTTTAGACAGCAAACATCAAGACAGAAATTAAGATAATGTCTTATGTTAGTAATTGTGTTATCGAGAACCTGTCCAGTAAACAAGTCTCAGTTTGTGTCCTTTAACATGGACCTTATATTCTGTATGTCGTCATGAGAATAACATCTGTGTTGTGTCTTCTTTCCAAGGTGTGAGAAGACCCTTTTGTTCTGCTTTCCATATACTTTGGACAATATTCTCATGATACAGTGATCAGAATTAAGTAGTGGGAGTCTTTCTCGAGCCTTAAATATTCCTGTGTCATTTGTAAACGCAAGATTGAGTGTATTATGCAGTCGAGTCGGGAAGTCGAAGATGTTATCGTGTCTAAGTAAAATAAGGAAGCCGTAGTCACTAGAATTGAAATCTCTAGTAACTATAGGCAAAGAGTTTCCTAAGGAGGTGGCAACAAGGGAGGTAAATTTATCCACAAATAAAGGTAATTCTGTGGAATTGCATTCAGGAGCAATATAAATGTTCGAGATGTATATGTAGGTATATTTTGACAAAAGCATAAGTTGACACTTAACGTTCAGGCAGTCAATATTCTTATTAGAGAATTTGAAACATTCGTTATTAGATGTACACCATTGTGAATTGATGAAGATGGCGACACCGCCACCGCGTTTCTTCCTGGAACTACACCGATCTTCTCTGAATAATTTGAAATCATTTAGAAACACTAGATTGTCATCATATAGATGATGTAGCCATGTTTCTTGAAGTGATATGATCCCAGTATTACGATATATAATGGAAGACACCAGCGATTGAAGACAGTTAATTTTAGCTGGCAGGGAGCGACAATTAGTACTCATAATTGCTAGAACAGTCATGAAATGAATCGTGGTATTTTTTAAGGCTCTTTGCCACCCGGCATGATGCTTTTATGTCTTTTTTATGGAATTGCAGATCAGTAGGTTTTAAGAATATTAAATACTCAGGAGAATAAATAATCCGATCAGAGGTCATATTTGAATAAGATTTAATTATTTAAAATGAATTAGAAATGAGAAAGTAGATGCAATATGACTTTTTAATGTATAAAGGCATTTGATAGCCCAAGATTTAAGCAGGCCACTAGGGTCATTAAAGTAGATATTAGGACATAGCATCTTAGAATGATACATAAAAACAATTAAAACAGTTAGAGAACGAACTTCGCGCAACGATATCATTTCGTAGTTTTTCTACAACTGCTTTAAAACTAACATGGGTGAAAAAAATGAAATAAAATGCATGACAATTACTCAGTTATATAAAAAACTAACTAGAGAAGCAAACGCAAGGTATGCTGGGAAAATTTATGCTATATGGACGTTGTTTGTATGATACACTCACTATTGGTAGTAATATTAAGTCTGTTGAAAGCTGTATCACTCTATATAATCATATTCATCTAAATATCCAAGTGACTTCCGAATTCGAATCGAATAACAAACTCGGTATATTTGATATTTCAATGACCGAAAGAGACAATGGAAAGATTAAGCGACTCAGATTTCCTAAACGGAGAGACATAGAGTGGACAATATCTTTATTTCACAAGTTTTGTTCGCATCCAGTATAAACGTTACCTAGTGAAATGATTGTTTTCAAGGGCCCGTAAAATGTGCATAGGTGACACATTGATGCATGATCTTCAATACATGTATTGAGTTACATTAGCTAATTGTTATCCAGAAAACTTCATCATTTGTCTTAGTAAGGATAGACCATATCTTCAAAAGACAGCTTCTGTACCAAAGAAAGCTAACTGTATTAACCTACCATTCGAGAGTGATCAAATTATGAAGTTCATAGCTTAAAGACTTCGGTCACCCATCAACTGGACAGTCCATGCCACAACCTGTAGTTGTGGTGACACTTATATAGGTAGAACCAACAGAATGTTCTGATAACGTCGAAAAGAACATGTTCCTAAGTGTTTATTAAAACAAATAGACAATCGCAATACAATTAATCTGAATAGAAATCCAGCATCATCCATTGCAAAGCACTTATTAATGTCAGGTCACAAAATCAATATTAATAGCTGTTTCACAGTTATTTCATCACAAAACTCTAATCAAGTGTTGGTTATTAAGGGTGACGGAGGCACTTTGGATTAATCACACACATCCTAAACTATGTGTACAAAAAACAACAAACTTTAGCCTTCACCTACCATCGACTACCTGACCTATGTAAGTATGATTGACCGTTAGGATGTACTTTTGTTTTATATAACTGAATAATTGTCATGCATTTTATTTTATTTTACTATTGTGAACCATGCTAATTATAAAGCCAATGTAGAGAAACTACAAAGTGAAGATGTCATTTCTTGTAATTTGTTTTCTAGGTATCTTATCAAAGAAACTAAGTGTTTTCATTAAAACGCTGTAAAATTAATTGCAATATGCGTAGACGTTAAGTAGGTAGCAGAATGTTTGAACAGGTCACCGCTAAGCTTCCTTGTCTCATTTATGTAATACAAAGTACCTGGAGATATGAAATGGTAATGGGTGAAATATAGCGGTTAGGACGCTCGCCGACCATGCACATGGTCTTAGGTTCGATTCTCGGCCACAGACACACTCCATCACCTCACTGAGCCAGAAATAATGCTGGTAAAGAGTAAAAGTTGGGCATGAGGCTAGAAACCCCATCCTGCAAAATAAACACTGCAACAGAAACTTGAAGCCACTAGCCTGAAGCTCTATGTTCCACTGGGGAACGTGAAGGAAAAAAATAATAAGGATGAAAAAGTGAGGCAATCTGTGATAACACGAATAATGAAAAACAGTATGATTAAACAAACAACAGGTGGAAGTAGTCGATAAGGGCTAGTAAAAACAAATGAACCGATTAAGTAATGTTGGATTGTAAGGGAAGGAAATGAAACACGTTTATAATGAAGATCAGATTAAGGGATGGTAAGAAAGGGGTTGGGAATTTAAATAAGGGGTGGTGTAGAAGTCTTTAGTTGGTTATGTCTTAATAGGCCAAGGGAGGGGTAATGGCTGTACGAACTTCTGTTGAATGCACAGTTTAGGTTTATTAGTTCAAATGCCTATCGCCTCAGTTGTGTGCAGTAGACGAATACGAAGTCTATTAGAAAGATTCGGTGGGATACAATGAATTACTTTGAAGACTCTCGTTTTCTCGACTACATGACCACTACCAATTAAATGTGACAGAATTGAGCTGCGGATTGTTTTGTCTGTCCTTTGCCAAACCACGATGGGAGATGTTCACTAACACGTTGGCTAAGCTGTCTAGTAGTACGCCCAATATAACTGTCACCCCAGGTACAGTTGAATTCATAAATGCACATAGATGTGGCAAAACTGTCAAGCTTATCCTTCGTTTGCGTCCAAATCATTCGTTGGATAGAGAATGACAAACATAGGTGTGCTGTCAAAGAAGACATTTTCAAAGAAAAAGACGATATCGTAATACGCGGCAACGAAGCTGCTTGTAACGCAGGCTTGATTTCCAATAAAAACTTGATCATGAGGAGTTGAGACACAACGTCGTAATTAATATAACAGCCATTGTTGAGGAACGTTTACACAGGTATTTCTCTACCCAGTGTACAGTCAACAGTTGTGTCAACCGCCTTCAACACGATCGCTCAGACTGATGTATTTTCAGTAGTTTTCGATCACTTGATGCTAATTAAATCAATTTCCACTTGTTGCCAGTAGAAATCAACACTTCATGAGGCGCCTTCCGTCTTCATGCCATCTATTGATTCGATAACACATGATGGAGAAGGTAAAGTTGTGAAGGCAGTGCAACGGTCGTTTTATCAATACCTATCCACACAGATATGAACAGATGAAATAAGATCAATTTATAGCTTCGTAATGGAAGTTATTCTACCAGCACAGGATAAATTTCTAGTTGAGATAGTTGAGACAACAAAGCAAAATATTGTTGTGCTTTTTCAGAATAACTCATATATGATGGCAAGTATTTTCCCATCTATTTCAGTGTGCCCACCAACTTTAGTTGTATAAAGAAAAAGTTATTATGTTTGCATGACTACATTCATTAGCGAAGAATGCTCAATGGGATTCTAAAAGCCTCACACATTTTACTTCATACAGACTTAACATAGATAAACAGTAGTCAATTTTGAATAGTCTTTACTACTCAGCCAATTAAGAGGAATGCTTACAATGCCACTAGTGACGTGAGATTAATTGATCTGTGTAAATATCATTTCTACAGATAATCTGGAAGTTTAATGAGAGTTTGTCATTTCAAAAGACTACTAGTCAATCTACAATCTCATGATCAAGTAGTATGTAGTGAACTTACGTGGTTCATGTGGAATATTCGTCTACCTAACCTGTATCTCTTTCGTTGCAATAAATGCTCTTTGTTCTGGGAGAATGGGGATTGACTGAAAGGAGATTATCAGCTGGTGAATTATCTTAATGAGACCTGGTTCGGAATTCATTTTGTACGACAACTTTTGTGGATATTAGTGACTGACTGCGAGTAATTAGGTGTTCTCAACTGTATGGATCGTGAGAACACATGTTCTGTAGTCTTCTCTACTCTCATCGTCTTCGCGCTTCTTCCACTCTTCTCATGACACAGAACATCTTGATCATATCGCATTCATAGCTTCTACAGAGAATTCGACAATGTTTGCGCCTTTTCGCTTCCCATTTTGATTATTCTGAAACGAGTAGTTTTTCCGTCTGTAGGTGACCATTCGCGTTTGTCAAATACTCAAAATGCATGAGAAAATTCATTTGGAGTAATGTATAGTGACCAAAGCAAACTACCATAGAAATGGTCATGTACAACCAATAAGATTAGCACATAGTGGGGAGTGAAGTTTGAAAAATATCTTTTATAGTGATAGAAATAACTAGTGAAAGTATTTATACAGGGTGATGATCTCTTCTTTGTCTAAAAATGCCTTCCACGCTTTTGTTGAAGTCCTGAGTATTGGTCAGAACCAATTTTGGCTCATGGATCCATTGAGATGAATGTATTGTAAGTCCGGCTGAGTGACGTCAACTGCCTATAACTGGTCTACATTAAATAAGCGCAGCTACATACCTCATTATTGTTACTGCCTCTTCATTATGTTTGTTTCATCCCTTCTAACGAGTGAGTTATTCAAACGGTACTGAAATAATAAATCTCGATGAAATTAGCAACGTATTCCAAGCATATCATCCATATTTGCACGTTTGTACCATGGGTTGTTCTGTTTGAATGTTCCGGGTAATTTATATGATCCTTTGCTGGGATTGCTACTCTTTGTCTTCAGCGCAAATTTATCCCACTATATGTTGACAACGTTTCTGAAATAGTAACTAGAATACTCAGACCATTGAAAATGGACATAACACACAAACCAGTACAATCACTTTATCCAGTACTGTGCAGACCGAAAGACCCTACACCTAGAATGGACAAAAACAACACAAAATAAGCTGCTTGAATTATGATGAAGCTTATATTGGTCGAATTGGGTGTTCCCTGTGAATCAGAAGAGCCAAAATTACTTCTGGAACGATATGATATATTTTAGTGCGGATAACTCAAGATTTTGGTTAGCTATACAGTAGGATTCGAAGATCGGTGCTTTTCGTTTAGACCATAACACGTTGGTTTTGTTGGCTAAAATGTAGTAATATATATATAGACTAGTTTTTGAAGTTGGTATGCAAAGAACAGACACCAATTTCCAACAAATTATCAAACCCAAAATCTGGTCATTTTATGTGGACAGTATATACATCATAGTATTGAGAAATGATCTGGAAATCACTTAGAACCAGGTGAAGAATGTTTCTAATGACATCATGTGACTCGAGAAGAAGAAATATGGAGTGAAATCCAATTTTTGAAAATCTTAGTCAAACGTAAAGACACAGGAAACTTGAAAATACTCAAATGTACAGCAACAGTCAGTTCACGCACAACAGCTACTCAATTACAAAAGAGCTAGAATACACTTCCTTCCTTCTACCATTAAATGGGTGAGATACTCTCAGCATCTTTTCAGGAAGGTGTTTATCGTGAAAACTTCATTCTAAGAATTTTACTGTTATGCTAACAGATAGAAAAAAGGACATCAGATGGTTGGAGGCAATCGGCAGGAAGCCTTGCACCATCTAGGTTTCGCGCTAGCTGGCACTCGTCGGCAAGGCGTATATGCAACCTTGAAGGAAATCATGTCCTTTCTGAGATTCGAACCCGCATCACCCAGTTCTGCAGTCAGAGACGGTACCATTGAGCTATTCGGGCACGTGATTGACCTCCTGTAGGGCTGTAGTGGATATTTTGATTTGACATTAGTAACTAGTATGATGCGTCTAGTCCTCTGATTGGTGCAGACTGAATTCTATCAGTCAGGTTGTAATGTGGCCACCATTCTAGGTAGCTCGTCATCACGGTGCACGTTGATTTGATGATATCAGATGGCTGGCTTCCTGTCGATTGCCTCCAACCATCTGATATCATCAAATCAACGTGCACCGTGATGACGAGCTACCTAGAATGGTGGCCACATTACAACCTGACTGATAGAATTCAGTCTGCACCAATCAGAGGACTAGACGCATCATACTAGTTACTAGTGTCACATCAGGAAAAAAGCATTTTCAGAAACGACAAGGAAAATGGTTTCACTTTATGTGTCATCATTCCTAGAATGCTAAAATCGTGTTGGACCAGATATCTATCAAGAGTCAATAGGATCTCTTCACCACATACTCTCTTTGACTTAATCTAATAGTATATGTAATGCTCCGGAGGAAATTTGCACACTGTGCAAGCTTGTGGCAATAAGAGTAATTTGAGAAGTCTACGTTTTCATTCATTGAATATGCTCAGAAAAAATTTAGAGGACTGATCAAGGGACAAAGAATATTCTAATTGAGTAATTTGTCATCACGTTCAACGCTTTTATTAACAGTGGTAATTCAAGAAATGATGTTATCATTAACAATAATAATGCTGTTTTAAATCACACCAAATCAATCTCATCCACTGATCACATTTCAAATGCATCTGCAAGAGAGCGACACTATGCACTAATACAACACTCAACTGATTGAATATCAGATACAGTGAGGAAAGTAACACACAGAATTCATGAATTTATAGGCTCAACAACAGGTCAGGGTTACAGTAATGGCAGACTGAACCATTTCTCTTGCTTGCAGAGCTCCAGTTGATTTACACAAACTGAAATGGCTCCAGCCGTTTGAAGTGTTCGATATTTTGAGGTTTTGGTTAATGCATTTGATCCTCTAGAGGCGATAGAGAAAGTCTCTTCAATGCTAGCTTTGTGACACGTTTGGACGAGGTGGTCTTATATGGAACCGGTGACTGTTCTAATACCACATTTCTATTCAGACACACTGGTAGGCGTTCTAGAAAACAAACATTAGTTTCACAGAGTGACGGTCGAAATAAGTGGATCTACAGGAGTAGTTGAATTGGTATATATATACAATTAGAGATGACTACTGTAGTTGCTTTATCTGTTAGCTTGGCTAATATAAACTGAAGCTTATTGGCTTTAAACTTCCTTTGAATCGATTTTCTCAACTTGTTGGTCATAATTTCAATTAGTATATCACCTTGGAATATAAGTTGTACGTGTAGAGGCTTCTTGTTAACAAATCAAGAAGAATTCTTTCACAATCTCCTGCCCATGTGTCTAGTGATACACTTTCCGAGGTAGCTGTTTTCAATTAACAAACTTAGGTTCCTTTTCAGTCGCGTCTACTGAACAAATAGAACTGATTCCTTAGGTAAAGGTTTTTACCAGATAACTTTCATACTGAAGAGGAACAAAGCTGTGAAAATCTGTAAGCTGACCAGTCCAATTACTTTTCCAATGCAAATTTCTTTTTATGCTCCCGTCTGGTCTTCTTGTCAGTAGGACATCTAAAACAGCAATTTTATTTTGAAATTCTTCACACATGAATGCAGTAGCCTAAGTACTTCATTGGATTGGGGGTGTTACTGCGTTCCTGTGCAAATCATTTTCATCATTCATATATCTCCAATCAAACGAGAATTTTATGATACGGATTTTCATGAAACCACTATCTCGTCTACTCAGACAAAAATCTGCTTACATGGGACTCAGTGGAGTGCTCAGTGTCACTACGTCCACTTGTCTATAAAGTTCACGGACAAATTTAAAATTCACACTCATGGTATAATTTAGCAACAATTCTTTGAGAGTTTCCACATCGATCTCAGTATTCATTGACTTTTTATTAATTTTTGTTTACAGAAGTAATTAACTGTTTCATTTTAGAGGTACGTACATTCGAAAATATTGTGATGCTACGTCCAAAGATATCATACTTTTATCCTTCAGGTTAATTCTGTTTGTCAATGCAAATACATCTTTAGATATATATTACTTAATTAAAAACCGGATGACTTTATTGAAGGATAAATGTAGCTTCTATAATCATCTTATATCTTTCACGTACATTATACCCTGAATGGAATTATTTCAAAGTCTCTTCAAGTGAAACCTCTGAAATATTCACACAAATCTACGCTCGCTGCAAATCGTACCCCCAAAGTATTTTTTCAAAAGAATACATACATAACTTCAGGATCAAAGTTGAATCTTATGGAGCAAAAATCAAAATATAAACGAATATATGACGCTACTGCTTACAACTCATATACGAATCCTTTCAAAAGTTGTTAAACAAACGCGAATTAGATTTAAATAATGTCACCAAAAGAAGACAAATACAAAAACTCCTGAAATTGGAAGAAAAGGAACTAACAAATAAAATTTCAACAAATAATCTGAAGAATATTGGAACCATACACAACATGTCAGACAAGATACTAACTGAAGGTGAAATTTCATTACCACAAGAAGGTTTGAATTTCAATATTACTAGGAAGCCATTATGGGTCAAGGAGATAACAATTTTGATCGAACCTGTCCCACAACTGTTCACCAATGAAGAATCACAGTCTTTACGTTAAAAAGATATCACATACATTAATGACACAACAAAACAAACCATCTAACCTCAGCAAACAAGAATATGAAGCCTTAAGAAATTTGAAGAAAGACAAAAGAATCGTCATAACGAAAGCCGACAAGGGGAACGTCACTGTGATAATGAACAGAACGGATTATGAAAAGAAGGCGATTGAACACCTATCTGAAGGACCATACTTACTCATTGAAGAGAAGAAGAAATCCACCGAATTCAACAAAATGAAACTAAATACAAACAGACTTCTTCAAGAAATGAAACCAGAAGTCGGAAATTCTCTCTGGTTTAAACTAAAACGAAAATCTTGTGTACCTTCAAGATTCTATGGTCAACCAAAGATACATAAACCCACAGTTCCATTAAGACCAGTAGTAGATGTTACCAACTCACCTACATACAACCTCTCCAAATACTTATTTTCGATGCTACAATCAATGAAAAAGGACACTCAAAATGTTGTGCAAGATTCACATGAGTTTAAATCCAAAACAGAACACCGAGAAATTGATAAAGAAGACATTATGGTAAGCAATGATAATAACTCACTGTATACTATTATCCTCACTACTGTAATTTTAGATATCATTTCCACTTTACTAGAATCAGACACAACTCTATCGCAAAGATGTTCACTGGGCAGCAGTGAAATAATTAAGAGCTTTAAATTTTAGTCTAGAAAGTAATTGTTTTACATTTAAAGGGAATTTTTAATAGTCAGAGGAATGGTGTTGCCATGAGTTCACCATTTTTCCAAATAGTCGCTGGTCTTTTTAAGAATAGATTCGAAAATAATGTCTTTTCAAGCATCCTCAAGCCTAAAATATGGTTAAGATAACCTGACGATACTTTTAAAGTGCTAAGCCGAGATCTACACAATTCTTTCGTGGAGAAAATAAACAATTGATCTCCCAGAATCCAGTTTACTTCTGAAGCAGGATAAGACGTTCGTGGACTGCCATTTTTAGACTGCCTAGTTAAGAGGAGGCAAAACGGACACTGTACTATATCTGTATTCAGGTAGAAAACCCACTCCAACAAATATCTAGACTTAGGATGATCACTCGCCATCAGCGCAAAGGTACCAGTTGTTTCAAATCTTTGTGGACGAGCACAATCTTTGGAAGCTGATGAGAAAGACAAAGAAGAAGAAAAATCAAACATTTACTGAGACTCTTAAGGAAAACAACTATTGCCCAAAGGATCTTATCAACAAAATCATCACTGACATTGCATATGGTTGAAAAGCAATTCCGAAAACGTGGGCTTCAACGGTTGTCATTCTTTTTAGATCACAGACGTCAAGTGATATCACAAGAGTAATCATTAAGCACAACATTAGAGTTTTCTTCAAAACATCAGACAAACACAGTACAAGGCAACCTTGTTCATATAAAAGGCCAAATCCCTAGGGATTCTCTATCTAATCGTGTCTCCAAAATAAAATGCTTGGAATATGAAGCCATTTACATTGAACGAATCCTGCAAGAAATCAAAATCAGAAAGAATGAGCACCGCACAGCATCTCTTCGACCACCGAGAAATCCAGTTGAACTAGAAAAGCTTGAAAAATCATCATCCAGCCACTACATGTCTACACGCTATAGATTCAGGTCACAAAATTGATTTTGACAATATTGAAATAATCCAGAATAACCTCAGAAATCACAAAGAACGTCTCATTTCATCAGAAGCACTTCATATCAAGTGGAATCTATTTTGTCTGAATAGGAATGATGGATTAACAGACAATTTGGCCTGGTTACAACACCGCTCTACTTCACGACATGACAGAATCAACAAGAATGTGATCAACAATTTCACTGTGTAAGCACATGCTGCTTTTATAATTTTACTCACTTAACAAATTTAACAATCTACACCTGGTTTTGTTATCTTTACCAATTGGCCAACTTGACAACGTGAAATTGCCCTCATGCTGAGGAACAATTATTAAGTTGTTATATATAAGCTGAGCGGATTTTGTAAATTCTGGTTTAATGATACTACTTTGGTGAAGCCATGAGCAGTAGCACTAAATAGCGAAGTATCAGTGGAAACAACAATATTGTTTTGTTTTTCATTCATTGGGAAATACAAGAAAATCTTTATTATAATGACCCTTTCATTCTGTATATTCTTGGCTGTTCATGTAAAAGTTTTAGTATAGTTATTCACCATTCATCTACATTTAAGCCGGATTTATTCTCTGGAGTAAAAGGTGATTACTTCTGTTGTTCTAGGTACTCGTGGGGAAAGCAAGATTATCTAATCACTATGAAATATGGAAGTATCTTTAGCATTCACTAGAAGGTATTTTCAATGTAATTTTAAGAGGTAGAAATAATAGCATTCTGGCTTTCGAGTTTTATGGACACCAAGATAATCTAAGTATACTTACAATGTTGATCTATTAAAATACACAAATACACACACACACACACAAACATACACACACACACACTGAAGTGAAAGGAATTCATTCACTTTAACCACATAGGCTTATCTTGCATTACTGATTAATATTGTGATCTATTATTGTCTTACTACATATCGCTTTGTAATGAAGCAAGTTGATTTTCTGGTTTAAGTAGAATTTCAGCCTTTTTTCTCTTTCTAAAGTACAAATTATCACAAATATGCAATAAAATCATCTGTCTGTCTTAATAATTTCTAAAAGAAAATGGTTGTGTTGAAAAATTTAGACAAAATATTATTCAGTATAACAGAATTATCTTTCACACACACACACACACACAACTTTATTATCATAAACAAGAATTTGAGTATTTTCTTCAACTAGGCATGCTGTGTTGAGAAAAGACGAGAAGTAATGCGGTGATTGTTGGAATGAGTATCTACAATAACTAGCCTACTTTTTCACGATGAGTTTCTCTTTCTGAGTGCAGGTGTTTCTAGTGACCAGTGAAAGTTTATTCATTTCCTAAGCATCGATTTTCAATTATCTACTACATCTAATCGTTAGTGTGTTATTCATCGGCAAATTCATGCAATCGAACAGATATTCACGGAAAACAATAACTTGAATATTGATAGAGTACAGTAGACTAATTCTTGGATGTTGTGCAGAAATGTACTCACGTTAGGCTAAAATAAATCACTGCTTTATTCTGCTACAAGCTGTCTCTGGATAGATGAACAACTCGTGTATTTCAGTGTACAAAGCATTAACACAGGGATGATATGTACAGTTCACCTGTGTTCTCTGAGGCGAAATAGTGCTTATATTGAGTTGGTTTTATGTCAAGTGAAACCTATTACCTATCCACACTAAGAATATGCAGTTCGCGTTCAACAACGACATGTATTGCCATATTTATGTAGATGTGATGAACAGTCTATTAAGTACTTTCTTAGAAGATATTTTTTGTGGGTTACCTACGACAGACCAGCTTGGAACGCGTTGTAGTTGATGCAGCTCTTTACAAGTGATATATTGATAACACATTTATCATATATAATGATATTAAAAATACCTCCCAGTTATTGAGCTTATTTGAGAAGGCACAAATTTGAATGTACATTCCACTCTGGAATATGAACTAAATAGAAAATGAATTACAGATTAAGAGTATAGGAAAATGTATTCATCATAAAGAATTTCTCAATGGACTTTATCTGGATTTCAATAGATTTTGTGCTTGGTGAGTACATTGTTCTACTTCACTGAAAGATTGTGTTCAAATAAAAACTCTTTATCACTGAAAAGTATCCGCGATACAGTGGATAACCTTACAAACTCATTGAGAAACACAACAGGATACCAAATATAAAGTCAACATTTAATACGGTAGGAAAGTAACTCGCCTACCTTCATCTTGGAATCAAAGATGATGATATACCTGGGAGAATTAAATACAGAATAAACGCAGCTCTCAGGTGAATTCGTTTAGCTGCCAGACTATTCACAATTTACTGAATAAAAATGCTTACTGAGACTATCCGAGGGTTGACGAATCCCTCATTCATGTTATTTACGACTTAGTATATCCATTTACATGAAAAAGCCAAAATATTAACATCGGAAAAGTGAAAGGGAGGATTTTCGACCACATGTCTGAGCGTACTTAAGGAAACTTGCGTACGAAAAGTGTAAAAGTGCTTTGTAGTGTGATTTTTTGCTACCTGTTAGACAGGCGTCATGAAACTAATGCATTATAATCCTTTAACATAATTAAAAGCCTCTCCTAGTTAACTAGCTCGCTAGTTTTCTAGCCGGTGTCAAGCTGGGTTAAGGCAGAGGGTTGGGTGTAGGGCTAGCAACCCCACACTGCTAAATCTTGCAAACAGCTAGAGAAACTTCAAACCACAGAAAATATTTTAAAAATACGAAAACTTCAAAAAGACTTTGTTCTTCACTCGAATTAGAGAGGCAAAATGATACAGTGGGGGTAGTAGAAGCCTTCGGGAAGCCAGTCAGCCGATGTGTCTACTCTCGATGAAAACAAGAGTAAGAATCGGTGTGTGGAATATCCTTACAATGTGCGAGACTGGAAAGGCTGCCCAGGTACACAAAGAGATGCGACGATATGCCTTAGAAGTACTAGGTTTATGTGAAAGCAAATGGAATGGATGTGGACTGGCAACATTGTCAACGGGAGACTCAGTAATCTACTCCGGTTACACAGACGACAACCATGAACACATTGAGGGAGTGGCTGTCATGATGTCACCTGTGGCAGCCAAAGCCCTAGTTCAGCAGGAACCAGTTTCATCAAAAAGTCGTGTAAACTCAAACCGAAATACCAACAAGAAACCATCCTCAAAGACCACAAGAAATTTCATCCTTTCATCAATAAAAAATACCTCTGAAACAAGTGCTAGAATAATAAGACCATTTCAGATACAATCAGTTCATTCAATACTGTGTACAACGTAGGATCCAACACTCAAAAGAAGACATCATCAATACCGTCTACAAAATAAACTGGGTAAACTGCAATAAATAGTGCATTGGTCAGAGTGGGCGTCCCCTTCAACTTAGAATTCGAGATCACAAATTACCTATGAAAAGATCTGATATGTATTCTTTCATATCGTTGCATTTAAACAATTACGGATGCCAATTTGGCTGATAAAATGTAGAAATTTTGAAAAGTGGGTACAGTAAAAATGCCAAGGGATTTCTAGAAGTCAGGTGTTCAAATGAATCAACGATTAAAAAACATACTAATATGGATAACACTTACCAACTAAGAAAAAATAGATCACTTAACGAAAAAGTTCAGTTTCCAAGACGGAAGATATTGATAAATAAAGATGTAATTTAACAATCACCCACGAAATTGGTTGTCTGTAGTGGGATACACTTCTATCACAACCAAGGATAATTCAAACAAGTTCACTGAAGATGTCATCTAGAAGAAAGACGAAAGTTTTACGATTAAATCAACCAGCTGAAAGAGCACAACGAAATGAAATGCATACACGCCAGCTAAACACTTTCTCAACCTACTAATGAGTGACATTCATAGGTGCTTTTAATTATTTCTGTGTAAAAATCGATAATCAAAGTGAAATTACTTTACCGCCTAATAGAACATTAAAAGTTTGTTTATATGTGAACAGAATGTTGATAAATAAGGTAAGTGTGACATTGACTAGAATAAGAATAAGAAGTACACTAACACAAGTCAGAAATCATAACTGAACAATGAAATCTAATAATAAGAATGACAAGCAGCTTTTGACCTGATTGTAACATTTTTTTCTTCTTATTCTGTTTCTGTAACTGGACTTAGAATTGGTATAAATATAAACGAAGGCAGAAATAAGCAGAAATCGCTTATCAGATGAGTGAAACGAAACCATGAGGTCTTTACTACCACTGGTTGTGATTCCACTCATCTTTTTATTATTTGGATATAATACACTGGACAAGGGTAAGTTGAATAGGATTATTTCTTAATCTGAGTTGATAATTTAATGTGAATTGTATATTTTATTGATGTGTGTACCGGTAGTTCACAGGTAGAACACTCAGAAATCATACACGTGGTTTCAGTCCAGGCCCCAGTTGACTCATTCTTCAACTTCAGCTAATTAGTAATAACCCGGATAGGAAGAGGAGTTAACAGATTACGACTGTGAACTACAAAGATTTTCAGGAGATATGTTGCTCATGGAATTTAGAAAGTATAAATCATCTTGAATAACAGAAACAGTGGGGATCTGTTTGTGTACATAACAGAAATTCGGACGGTGAGTCTGATAGCTTGACTGACTTCATGTCTCCTCCCATACTCAAACAATAATATTAGTTTCTTTATAAATTTGAATTAAAAGGCACTCGGAATAAGATTTTCGCTGGTGAGATTGTTTGAGGGGAATACTACGAACCGGATTTTAATTTTTTACTCGATCATTCATTCATTTGCGTGCCGATTGTGGAAGTTTCAGTTGTAGTGATGTTTATTTTCTATGGGGTGGGGTTTTTAGACTCACACTCAACTATCCATCTTCACTGGTTTCAGTACTGGCTAAACGAGGTTTAGAAGTGCATTGGCGGAGGATCGAACTGTAGACCGCGTGCGCTGTCGGCGAGCGCTTCGATCTTGAACCACACCTGACGATGACATAAAATAAGACTATATTGCACGAATTTAAAACTGACCTCACTGACATCGTGTATCTGTGCTCCTGCACGACTCTGTCCTGTTAGTTACGGTTCTTATGTATCTCGGGAGGTTTGATTCGAGAATGTTCTGGTGTACACTTGTTGTAATACCAGAAGACTGGTGCGCATTACAAGTGCTTATCTCCAGAATGTACTTCTAGTCTACGGAATTGCTTCCAACCACCATGAATATCACATTACAACTACTGACATGTTTGACTATATTCTGACAGAATGACGAATCTACTCAAATGTATGGTCAGGTCTGCAGGAAAAAGGATTTACCTGATTACATCATAGTCTGGAGTTTCTCTAAAATTCCAGGACAATTTCCATAACTAACAAGAATAAAACTTTTGATAATATTCATACAGGAGATGAGAAGATAAATGAACAACCCGTAGACTGTTACTTCAGTGGTGATGTTTTGGTGGAAGGCAGTCTGATAGAAAGAAAACAATGTGGTTATTTCCGATTTTCTTCACTCGTTCCGTTCACAAGATCATGGGTCTCTATGAATGTTGTGATAAATTTCTTTACTGTCCTTCGTTGTATCAGCCATTTGTATTGATGTATGATATGATCGAGTTGTAGAGAATTTTAACTAATTTTTCGCCTCACCGATGAATGTAAATCCTATGAGAAATGAAAAATGTTCAATTTATCTCTTCAAACAAACTTAGGTAAAGAGATTGTCTTGATTTCATCAATTCAATTTGTGTGAATACGAATATGTGGCCCCTTTCAACAGTAACTAATCTCAATTCTCTGCATGACGTCTTCATACATTAGAGTGCTGCGGACATTTGGTAGTCAATTCCAGTCGACAAGTTCCATACACGTTCCGACAGATTTTCTACGCAAATATCGACAAAGACACTCTGTAAACAGCTTGTGACAATTGTATTTGAATTAGGATTTTCACGGATGCATACGTACTTGAAAAAATTTGTGCTGATGTGTTGCGCAAATTTCAACTAATTGTCGTCCTCATTAAACCGAACCAAACACCGAATTAGTAGTTTGTTGACTCGTTCATATTGATGAATGAAACTTTTCTTCATGTAGTCTTTGTAAATGCAATATAGGGTGAAGCAGCTGATGGCTGTGTGCCATGAGATTATGTGCGTGTAACACCGTTGTAGACTGAAACTTGAAAAAATAAGATGTCCTGAAATGTTTCATTATCACGCATGGTTTATTAACAGCAGTTACTGCTGTTCTGGTCATATGATAAGTGTGATTCAAAATGTTCGAAAATTAAGCACCACAGGTTGTTTGGCTTCATCCTGTGATGAATTGATGCATCCACTTGTGTTATGACAGTATCAGCGAGAACAGTGCATAATGGCGCGAATACTATGGGACAAATTTTCACTTTGGTATTTTATTAGGTTGTAAAGTTGACTACTGATTCATTACTCAATAATTAATCAGAGAAAATGTTCCTTTCGTTTTTCTGACAGTATCAGCTCAAGGACGAGCTCCTACTAATTCCAAAAATGTTGGAAAATCTAAAATTCCAGGTGAGTTAGTCGGGCATTTGATTTTAACTTGCACTCCATCTTCACTGCTTCAAATGTCAGAGTGATTCAAATAAATTTGAACTACAGTGTTCACAAGTTTATACATTCAGACACATGCAGCCACTTCAAAGGGATATTTAGTCCCAAAAATTATTATTATTGAGTACATTCCATCGTTCTGTTCGGTTTTACTTAATGCTATTTAATGACCTAACCAATTCACCATTTTTAGTGACATTTTTGCTTTTAACTTTGACTTCGAAATACAAATCGAATAATTACGGCTTATCCTGAAGTTTGTTGAGACGTGAAAGACCGTTTACTCTCCCATTCGCACTTGTATACTATCAAGTAACCGAACATTCCTTGTCAGACTGAAATTTCATTCAGTCATGCATTCAAGTCTACTTCACCGTACAAGTCTTAATCAACCATCAGTGTAGTGGACGGAAGTGAATGGGAGATAATCCATAAACATACACATGACATGATGCGTATTTGTGTTGTATACTGGCAATGAAAATCGAATACTAAAAAAAAACAGTTTCTCGTCCATTAGGATCTAACAATAAATTGGAAGATGTTCTTCCTAAGTTTCCAGTAACACTGAGAAACAAAGAGAACTGTACGTTTCAAAATTGCGCGTGGATTTGACTCGACAGATTGCTGATGTTTTCACAGACGCAGATTATCTCAAGTACCACCGCTAAACTTTTTAAATTTAAAAAAACTTGACAGATCACTCACTATCACTTATCCATCTTTTTATAATATCATGTAATTTGGTAATATAATAATGGTGCATACGATCGCGTTTCTAATACATTTTAGAAATTGCCTCGGTGGAACTGGTTCTTTCTGTTAGAGACTGGAATGAAGCAGTCATCACAAGAAATAGTGAAACATCACTGAAAATTTTGGATGGATATTGTCAGGATGTAAGTAATTTCAATGTTTAATGAAATATGAGTCTAGAAGGGAGTTATTGACAAGGTACGAATGTTTGTCAAGACAAATGTTCTGAGTGAGCGAAAACGTGTGTAATTGTTATACAAGTGGGCCGATATACTTGTAATACATAATTGAAATCAATAGAAGAATTACTCATAACACTACAATGAGGGATTTAGATGACATGCATATTTATGTGTCTTAATTACTTTCAGTCTTATGACAGAGGCATGAACACTTTGATTTATTGATTAACTGTCCATTTGTAAATATTAGTCCTTTTGGTCTTCTCACAGTGTCAGTGCTAACTAGTGACTCTGCAAACAGGCTGTCATATTTTGACTAGACAATTCGCCTATAACCTAAGATTTCTCTCTGTTCTTTTGTTGATGTAACCAGGTGAAGGATGTGGTGAAGATTATGGAACCGAGACTGAGTTCAGTCGTCTTATCATGTGAAATCCCATTACATCTGAATCAAAATATCACAGGACTCGACGTCACAATACACCTTATTATGGCGTCCAGTGAAATCGGGAAGGCGTTCTCTTCAAAAAACTGGTTCAGATCACTTAAACAATCAATCAAACCTGGAGCAATCCTAATTAATGATAAATGGCCAAAGGGTAAGTGAAACAAGTAGTCTGTATCCAATTACTAGGCATATACTAGTGGTTGGTAGAGTGACTGCTTTCATTTGTGAAAGAATTAAGCGATCTGTTGATTTGGGTGAACAGGATTTCGTCAGGTTAATGGTATCGATTGATGAGCACACTAATCTATTTTTAGTTGTTAACAGTGTGAATAAGGCATTGAATAGTGCTAATGTATGAGAGTGGTTTATTTGTGAGCATACTAGTGGTAGTTTTATGTCTCCATGTAACTTTACGCAAATGCGTCGATGTTTTCGAAAGTCGATTCAATTAAGTTTATTTCATTTGATTACAGCTATTGTGTCAGTAAAGAGTAAGTCGATGATTTGTATACTATTTTCATGTGTTTTCTATTTCCACTGGTGCGAAGGAAACTCATACGTGCAAATGGAACTATAAATTGTGAATACTGTCGTAGTGAATGCGATAATATTTGATATTTTCTCAGTATTACTAGTTTTCTTTCGGGTCCCGGACGGAAAATAAATCTTCAGAAGCATATCTTCATTTGAGTCTGTTCTCTGAAGTCTTTTACACTCAGCTGTAAAACTGTTCATATGCTTTCATGGCCCCTTTACGCCGTCTGATATTCGGACTCACACCCAACTCGTTGTTTCCCTTTCAGGCTCCTCTTGATGGCCTGCAACATAATGTTACTCAACAGTCTCTGAGCATTTCAAATCAATCTTCCTCCACATTTGTTGGGTGATATATCACAAGCTGGCCTATTACCAGAGTTCCTTGCTGTTAACCTCCTCCAACCGACTATCTGATATTCACTGTGAAGAGAAGGCATCTGACTGACTTGACATTAGTACTGAGAATTTGGATCTTGTTATTTATACGGAGGTCAGCCATTTTTCACACCAATTTCAAATGAATCAAGGTCTCTCTTGCCTCTCGGTTCCTGCATTTGACAACGTCCTCAGTGGCACTTTTAGTTAACAAATTTACACTCAGATAAGTGAGAGAGGTGACTCCCTTTAAGTTTCCCTCGTTGATGGCGACCAGGGCTTGCTGTTTTCGATTAGGTATCTTTATCACCTCTGTCTTCTCTTCATTCACTCAAAGTGCTTTCTTCACTGCTTTCTCCGCCAAATCGTTGGTCTTTGCTTTTAGATCTCAGAGTTCATGCTTAGTTTTACTTTTATCAAAAGAAGATGCTTCGGCTGACCGTCTGATCGGAGGCTTTCATCAGTCTGCACAATTTCGTCTCCCTAACTCTAGGGAAGTAATACATTTAGAGTTCATTCCTTTCCTTTCTGAACTTTGTACCGGCTGGTATATTAGTAAACTAGTAAACTTAGCGAGGTTTGATTTTAATTCCCGAATCAGAACTTTTAGCTTACATCTGTCACATTCTCACCTGAACGATCTGAACACATTTCTGATGATTCAAATCATTTTAGTTATGTGACTATAATCCTCCGTCAGAGGGAAGTATTTTGGTTATTACAAAGCTCGAATTTAATCGATATGGCGATGCTTGCAACAATAAGCAAAACCCTATACTCCCAAATTCGTGCTCCGGATTTCTGAATACAGAGTGTATTATTATTGTTTGCCTATGGAAGAGTTCAAGTAGATGGGAGTGAATCAGCGTGTGTAAAAAGAAATGACGAAATTTCTGCATAACATTGAAGAATGGAGTGCTTTCATCCTTTCAATCATGAAATAAACCGACTGACTTTGTTGTTCCATTATGGGGAATGTAATGCAACATTCACAATAGGGTTTACTATCTTTTCAGCATCACCTGTAGGAATAAATCATTTGTTTGGATTTCACCACATGAAACAGCAAAGTCTGCATTAATTCACTGGTAATTTACTCATTCAGATGCCAATTTTAGATGGAGAGTCTATGCCAAATAACACCTATGAACTGAATCGTATACCTGAAACCTCATAGTACCGGAAGATACTTAGTTAGGAACATCCTTGCCTGATTGAATAATTTGGCCTTTAACGATATTTGTCAGTTGTTTGCTGTAGAAGTCTTGTGCCTCGAACAGTATTAGTTATTTCTAAGCATTTGAGTTTTTTTAACATCGATAATCAGTGATTTATTGTTTCATCACCAATTATACTTTTCATTTCATTTTCAGAAAAGGCATGGAGAAACGCAGGTGAGAAGATGACGGAATTTTTTGATGAGTATTGTGACATTGTTGGAGCGTTTTGACTCTATGCCAGTTATTGATCGATGTGTATTAACTAACGACTAGACGTATTCTCTCACTGAACACTGAGAAAATATTAGATCGGCGTTTTTAGAAATACTCAATTTTCAGTCCTGATGTGTGTGTATGTTGTGATTGAAAGTGCATATAGACGACTACATAATCAGGGGACCTCAATAATGAAATAAAACAAGGACAAACAGCGTTGGTATCAAACTACTGTCACATAAGATTTAATTAGTTGATCGAAAATGCTCATCGGATTAGAGAAAAGTAAAAATGGAACTATTGGCCATAAAATAAATAAGAAAGAGTATATGGCATTTATGCTTTCACCAAATTAGGAAGGGATGTCTAAAACCTTGAGTAGGATTCCCAGTAAAGCAAAAATTAGAGTGATGTTTTAAGCCTAAAGTTTCACTCAGAGATACACTCTCTAGGTTAAAAGACTCTAATGACAATGTATTTTAAAGAATACCTTCCAACGACTGTGAATCCAACTGCATGGATCACACCAGTAGGCCGTTGTTCATCAGATTAACGGAACACAAGAATTTATCCAAATGTAGAATGACTGGCCTCACGACGGTGGAGAATTTAGAGAAATGCTCAGCAATCTGAATGCATGTGCTAACACACAGTGACACATATGGAAAGGTATAGAGCTAAAGTGATGACAGCATATATATATATATATATATATATATATGGATTGAGGGAGATGAAGTCACCTGAGTCCTTGTTTATCTAGCACTGATTATCATCTGATAGGAAATATGAGGAATAGATCTTAGCCGGACGTCATCAGCAAGTAAATACTAATGATGTCGCTACTCATTTAGACCAAATAACTTAGTTATGCGAGGGGAATTACATCACCTTGTTCGAGAAGGTAAGTTGAAGTCATTTAGAATTTTACTTGTTCATTGGTGTGATATCGTCTTTCTCAAACTGATCTTTATTTTAGAATACACATTCTCCTACGTTGTGTCATCTAAAGAACCCCGCACTGATTGGTGCAAAAAGGTTAGTTGTCATGCACGTCATGATCCGTCAGTTGGTTTTTATTCGGACTTACTGACTGATCATTCAGCGCAGCCGATTGGCGTATTTTACAACCAAATACTACGTGAAATTTATCCACGTCAGTAGGCCTGTTGTGACATGGAATGCTTCATTTTATTTAAGTACTATGTAAGGAACATTGTTGATCTCAGTGTAAAAGTGGCTGTTTATACCCTTCCAGCTCGAGACGCTTTAACCACTTCTGCTAGTAAAGAGAATGACAGAGAGCTGAGTGGGAATAATGATGAGCGGTAGTAGGTGTCGGAGATGTTTACTGTTACCCTTCTTATGTACTTACGTGAAAGGTTTACTGATGCCTGTCAGTCTGATAGACTCCGATTTTCGAGGAATTGGATAGCCACCGGAATACTATTTCACTGTATGATTTTGGGGTCGAAATTTGCGTTCTGCTGATTTCCTGCATTCCGGAGTTTGCATTCAGTGATTGGTATCCATTCTACGTTTAAGGAGAATCAGTGAAATGTTTAAATGTGCTTTGCTGCTACATTCTTATGAGGAGTCACATTAACTCCGATTGATAAACTGCTAACCGAATCTGGTTATACATGGGGGAATAAAAAGAGGACGGTGAACATGTGTTCTCATAAAATCACCTCCACCTGAAAAATTTGTGTGATGTGTGATCCCACAATTCTTTCGATGTTATTTAATGTCGGTGATATATGTGCCATGAAATCGGAGAATGCTATGACATTGGTTACTTTAGATTGCATGTCACTTCTTTTGGCATATGAAAAGCGCAGTGACTTAGTACATAAGAACGAATAGCTCAGTGACAAGAAGAATTTCGTTCTCAGTATGCAACTGTGAGGAATTCAACTTTATCAACATAGATGGATAACTATCCAAATCGAGACGTTGTACACACTTACCAGTAAATACGTATAGATACTATTGTAAAGATATATAAGTGGTGTTTCCCAATAGTTTCTCCTTTCTGACATAGCTGATGTTCTTTTTCTAAGCTGGCTGTTAAGCGAAGTGGTGTATAGTTGTGTAGACTGATGTCGATCTGTACTCCACACGCCAAAATGGCTCTCTTCATAAAGAGAATAAAGACGAAGTGAATTGCAAGCACTGTGTAATGTAACGTGCATAAACACTGTGTTGTGTTACTTTCTCGTTAACAAGTTCCCCAGAAATAAGCTAAATTATGTCTACAGACAATTAGCTATGGATGATATGCTAAAAATTTCCTCAGGAGTGTAAATATTACCAAATACCTCTTAGCGATTCCAACTGATCTTTGATTTACTTTTTGTGATCACTGTCAGATACAGTCATATTTGTTAGTTTGAATGATGAGTGTTATTCAACTTTGAGGTTGTATTTGTTTTATTTTCAATTAATTGAGATGGCTGACTTTTTACTTTTTCTGTTTTTGGCTAATGTTTTTCAGTTGAAGAAACAGTTGTCAAAGTTATATCTCGGGTTGAAAGAAACAATTGATAAGTGCTCGTTTATTAAGTCGAAAAAAACAATCCAGTTGAAAGTATCACATGAGAAACTCTTAGAAAAGGGTTATTTTAGTTCACGTAGTGTTCTCTTTTGGCGTTTCCTATTTGGTGTTACTGAAGTACAGTTAGCTAATGCAGAGTCAGGTATGTAGTGGCAAAAGTTATATTTATAAAATCAAATATGTGGCATATGTTTAGTGGATTGTTCTATAGATGTACTTTTAAATCGAAATGGTATTTTAAAGTTCATTTGCTCTGTGTGGAACAAAAGTCAAATATTTATGAGTGTCTGAAAACCATTTACGCATTATGATGCTTGTTATCATCGAGTCAGAAGTACACTGATTAGAGTGAGAAAGGTATCCTTGGCATTTCCTAAACGTTATTCGCAGCCCCTTGAAGAAACATTTCTAATTTTTCTCATTTGTTTTTTTACGAGTTGACCACAGATTGATATCAGTTACAGAACCATTGAAAACCATAAAAAGCATAACTGACCCTTACAAACCAAACTATAGAAAATTTTCTCATTTGGTTAGAAGGAACACACTTCGAAAACAATTCCTCATATCCATGAGGTTCAGAAACCTGACACATCACCAAAATCATTTTCAACAGGCTTTATCAGACTTTTATGAGTAGCTGACTTCACATAACACCGAAGAACAGACAGCCAATCAGAAAGGACAGACGACATACAACTGTGGCTGCAAACCATCTGGGAACCTACTAACCTAAAATATGCTGAAGAGATGGATGAGCGACATCACATGTCAGGCTGTCAAATGGAGCCCAGACCTAGAAGCGATGAATTATTCGTCAGAGGGCGGAATGAAGAGGATGTTATTAAAGTGGAATAGGAGCAGAAAACAAAGTACAATGCAGGCATGTCTCTGAAACCCTGTTTTTCACTCGTAACGCCATTTGTAGTATAACGGTCGAAGACAAGTGACTTGTTAACGAAATGTTTGTTAGGAATTTGGTATTTCTATATAGTGAAATTATAAAATTCATCATTTGCACACATCTCCCTTGTTATACTGTTTCTCCTTTTCGCATTGTGTTTCTTTTTCTTCATTTCATGTAAGCCATGTTACGCTGGAACACTGGTTCATTTTCTCTCTTTGACAACAAACTCATCTACACCCTTTTCGTGACAAAGAATGCCTTTCTGTATACTACTGATAAGCTTTATCAGTAGTACATGTCACAGTAGGATAAAGAACAATGATATGATAGCATAAATAGGTGTAATTTCAGAAGCAGACCATCATTTCATTCAGTTGTCCGCAGCCGATACCACTTGATTTTCCATTACCTATAAGTGTTCATTTCTTCCTCACACGATCTCCTTCGCGTGACTATTTGATCAACACCCAACCCGTCGCTTCATATTCCGGTTTTCACTCTGGTTCCTTTTGGGCGTGTGATACCTAACAATGCTCTCTTTAGCATATGTTTAATCAGTTGATCTCCAAATCCTTGTCCACATTTGTTGAATTCATTGATTTCGTTACCAGACTTCCTTGTTTTGTCTCCTTTTCATTTCTGGCCTGCCATCTCTTCTGCAGTGTTGACTAAAAATAGCTGTTGATTGAAGTATGAAGCCCACTGAAGCAAATATGTGCCAACTATACGCGCCTCTCTATAATTCTATGTTTGTAAAACAAGTGATAGCTCGACTTGTTACGGGATTTGTCAGGAGCCGACATGAGTAAGAGAACCATTAGAAAACCAGCAGGGAGTCCTGGACAGTTGTTTCATTCTGGTTTAAGACACCTGTCCAGCACGCACCCACTGGAGTTCGAGACAAGAACCTCCTAGTTACGAGACGAGTTCGTAGACCATCCAGTTACTTGTTCCCAAACAATGGTACGTGAATTTTAACGTCTGCTAATATGGGGATGTATATTTAGCGCAACTGTCAGTCAGTCAGTGTCTGTAACCGATATCAGGTCGTGATCAATCCTGTAGGCAGTCAAGCCCCTACAAACCAACACAAGAAAATTAATCTGATGCTGACTAGCGACTGGCTGTATACTGGAAGTTACTTGAGGTTCTACTGAGAAGTTGTAGCCAGCAGGATCCGTCAAGTTCCCATTCAGTGTATTTATTGACCAAGTTTCGATAATAGTCAATAACTTTAGATATAGCAGCTTTCAGTAAATGAAAACCAACTGATAAAAATCATTATACCAACAGTTTCATGAAGAGTTTCTTTGTAACATATACCTTCACTTATTCAACATGATTTTCAGGCGTTTTCGTAGCTGAAATAAACCTTTCAGTTAAACCGTTGGTAATTGGAGACTACGACAAATCAGACCGTCGATTCTTAGAAATCTTAGACAACCTCTGCAAAAATGTGAGTACAGTTTGCTTTGAAAATTTTTAAAAAATGATGACGGAGTGTAAATATATGTAGACTTTTATTTCACAGTCAGTGCCTTCTAATATTGTTGAATAACTTCCTAGTCTATTATAGCATTAAGTTCTTGGGAAGATATCTGAGGAATTCATTAGTTGTTCTTGGGAATTATATCATTTAACCATAGAAGTACCGAGATCAGGATAGACAGCATGTTCATTACTAACCGTATTAGGATATCTATTTATTTGATCAAATGTCGACTATGATATACGGAAATTTCGGGGACGATTCGGAAACTAGGGTTCACCTCCTGTGTTGGGCACTTTTTACCCGCTTCTTTCATACAGACAAATATACCACGGTATGCTTCATAAATTTCCATAGGTGTAAAGTATAACCCAACAGAAGAAATAACGGTAGTGAAGTAGCCGATTCCGACTTTCGGCGTTGTCCCTACCCCTCTCTTCACTGAAATAATTCAGCATTTATGGTGGAGTGGCAAAACCAAACGTGTCGATTGTTGTTTGTTTAGAACACGACGTGATCCGTTGTTTGTTCTTCAAGATGACGATATCATCATGGTATCAATAAAAGTGCCCTGAATGTACAGATGGAAGGCTGAAGTTGTAAAATGCTTACATCAGCCAGAATCACTAGTTAGCCAACTAGATTCAGTTGGAATACTAGCCCGAGGTATTCACTTCTGGGAAAGAAATCAGCGAATCACATCTGTGACATTTGTCAGTGTATAAACAGGTAAATAAATCACCACGTTTCATTTATTTTTAGTTCAATTTTTGATTTTCTCGTTGATTGATCAGACCAACATGTTCAGCCTCTTTTGACATGTTGACTCCTTGTACGAATGCAACATCCACGTCTGAGAACTAAGTCAAATTGATTTAGTTGATAGTGACTAGCTGTGGAATCCAGTAGATACACACTTCGCCCCATTAGGGGCTCATCACCTGGATGTATTCCTCAGTGAGTGATGGTGTTCCCATGGGGCTTGGAATCCAATACTTATCGTCCCAAACACCAAAGCGGAATCTTCTAGGAAATGAGAGTCACCAGAGACATCTCTTATGCAATGGATGTCTGTAATTATTTATTTTAAATTGAAATTTAATTTTTCCGTTGACTGGTGGGACTCACTGATCGGGAATGTCAAAAGAGGCTGGACATTTCAGTCCAATCATTCAGCGAGAAAGTCAGACGGAATTAAAAAAGAAAGATAAGTGGTACCCGCTTCATAAGGGATGGCTGTCGTGGCTCTCTTGGTCTAGAGGATAAAGCTTTGTCGTTTGATAAGATTGGTACTGAGTTTGAGACTCAATGAGAACACCATCACTCACTGAGGAATACGTCCAGGTGCGAAGTGCGCACCCTGGAGTCAACTGTTAGTCATTATACATCAAAATAAATCGCTATCTATTTAGAACATCACTCTTAAATTTGATTTCTAAATCTCTTCACTAAATTTTCTTCATTAATTTGCTTCATAGACTGTTTGAAAAGACTAGTGAATTAACTTTCAAACTTAAGAGTACTTTCCACTTGTTTCTTTTTTTGATATCTTTCATAGGTAAAAGAAGTATTGAAGAGAATAGAGCCAAGATTGAACTCAATTCCAGTGTCATGTGATATCCCCGAGTTGGATCCATATCGACTAAATACTTCTAGCAACATTATAGTACTACTGGCAATGCCACCTAGTGAAATGCAACAGGTATTTTCGACAGAAAATTGGTTTCAAAGTTTAAAATTATCCCTTGAATCTGCAAGTATATCAGAAAGTGATGAATGGATAACTGGTAAGTGAAATGAAGTCAATAGGATTATATGACGATTACTGTGTTATTAAATCAAAAAAGGGAGTAGTGAAGGCTGAATGCATCAGTTTATTTCAGTACAGTATGCATCACTTGCTCACGGGTAGAATGTTGAACAATGGAGAATTTAGCTCAGTGTTTGATTCCCGATGGACCTACTCCAAAACGTCGCCTAGCAGACCAAAAGCCTGGTAGGCAAGTAAAGTTGAACGTCAGATAAGCCACCGTACCCTGTAAGAAAAGCATGTAGACTATTGAAACCAGTGACTGATTAGGGAGCACTCGATTGCCGTGTCATTCATTCGTCAGAGACCCAACCTAACTAACTGTCTAGTTATCTTCAACTTTTAACTGACTAACTTCAATCCACCTTCAAACTTTAATCCAATGAAATCTGTACAGATTAAGTCAGGAAAATGTAAATATTTACTTCTATAGATACTTGATACCCCTCTGTGTTGTATATAGGAGAGAAAAAGGGTGGAAACAGTCTTCTTAGACATACTCGTGTTCATTGAAAAGTATAACTTCATTATTAGAGGAAGCATCTTCTGACTGACTGTTTAAGATTTTATCTCTCTATCAGTATCAGCATTTTTTACTGCCACACCCTGATGCATTACACTGTTCTGCTTCTGCACATTTACCAAAATACAATCCACGGAGTAATACAGAATAAACAAATTTATTTTTTGACATCTTTGTGGTCACTGGGGTAAGGATTAGGTCCAAATATATATTGCATTGGTGAGACTATTTTAAGGAGTAATTTTCAACAAGCTACAAAAACAAATTTAAGGACTGATTCTGGTGGATCAGTTTGCTTATCTGCTGAATTTTGAAGAAAACGTATAATCTAGAATGTCACTTACCAACAGCAAAAACAACAACAAACTGAAAGGAAATCGTCCACGTCACTTTCCTGGACAGTGTCATGTGAACTACACGTTGCGCGGATAAGGATGTCAAAGCCAACCAGGACCAGGTAGTTCATTACTCTAAAATCGGCGTGATGTTTTGCACCACTCAGAATTAGAGACAAGATTCAAATTCTTGATACCAGTGCCAAATCAGTGTTGAATCACACAGTTTTCACTAATGATATGAATTTCTCATATCAGTTTTACACCAGACTACACAGGAATTTCGTCGGAAGCTGTCTTCACTCGACACTGAAAACCAGATAGCTGACTTCAAGGGATGATGCAACAAGGAACTCTGGCGACAAATCTGGCATCCGACAAATATTCAGAAGGAAATAGAGATATACAGAAGGCATTCTAAGGTGGCCATTGAATGACATTTCGCTCCAAGACGGCTGTAACAGAGAACCTGAAGGGAAATCAACAATGTAGCGGTTTAGGAAAGATGTGAAAGGAGAATATGAGCTTTTAAATGATCACGGAGCCAGCTCAGAAAAGACTTCAGAGAACTGACTGAAATGGAGATAAACATCTGGAGCTCAGAGTTTTATTCAAAATTCGAAGAATGAATATATAAATAGCTTCACTTGTATGACAGAATTAAGAGTCATGTACATTTCACACTGGATTAAAAGATCCACAACAACGTTTAAGAATAGAGGGACATATTGTCTACTAACCATTGGTTGCATAGATGAATGTCTGTGTCGGTTTTGTTAATCACTCAATAAGTTCAAACTTTGACTTATGGTTACTTGATAGTGGATGGACAGTCTCCAGATCCTATATGCATTACAGTTATCATGTGAGATAGCTGCCTAAAAACCAACGGACCAGTGCATTGCACTGATTACAGTGAATAGTTTCGCATGAATTTTACACACACACACATGCACACACACACACAAGCACACTTCAGTATAGATAATGAACACTATTGGTGATACACACCTGATAATCTCTTTTTCCTGTTTCAGATATCATTTCATTTGAAGGTAAGCACAATAGTTATATTTCCAGTCTTAAGCATAGATTCAATCACATGCAGACGATACATATGAAGGTGTTGAAAGCTGAATCAGGGCAGACATTCACCATTCTGAAATCAGTTTTGAAATATACTACACCCAGTAGGAAAAACACAATTCTCATTTTCAACACCAATGTTAAGTCAGTCATTTCTAAGCCTTGGGCCTGTAACATTTAGCCCAAGTCTCGAAAATGCATTTCCATCAGATTAAAAACATTTATCGGCAACTACCTCCAATCCATATTAAAGGCTGGCTGGCTGGCTGGAAAAAATTAGCTGCGAAAAATTCTGGGGACGAACCAACAGAAGAGAACGACGAGTCAGACACATGCTAAAGTGACTGTCAAATGACGTCATATGCGAAATCAGACACTGAAGTGGAGACAAAAGAGGAATCAACGAGTTCTACATCCCTCTTAGGTTAACAAGTAGTAGATCATTTGAGGCAAAAATGAGAGACTACTGACGGTGGCGCGCGGCCAGGTAGAGAGGACCGTAGAGAATAAGAAAAATTGGAGATGTACCGATGATATCGTGTGTTCCACTCAGGAAATCAATAACAAGTGAACAGATTGGTAATAATCATGAATGACAAAATCATTTCTATATTTCTGATACAGCCTACATAGAAAACGTTAGGACTATTATGAAGTGAAATTTTCGCAACTTTTCTGATTAATATTGACCCACCTAAGGCCTCTGAGAGTCTGAATGATAATCACAGTAGCTGAAGCAAACAAAATAATGCTTATGTATGCTTAAACACAAAACTAAATTTGAACATTACTTAAATACTCTCAGCATTCACTGATGAAGTAACCACCTTTTAATGGAATGTTTAGATGTTTTTGTCTCACTATATATATACCCATAAGAGTTTAGGTAGCTAGAAGGTGAATCACACTCTTTTAAACTTATGGTACTGTAATAAGATTCACTAATAATTATGTATCCTTTGGCGTGAGAAAATTTCAGATTAATTTTATTCATAGGCTGGCTTAAGTAATGGAAAATATTTTTTATTTAGAACTAGCCAAATATTGTGATGACCGTACGGACAAAAAAATAATAATTAAATAAGAAGCTGTTTTTTTTCAGAATTATATGGGCGGGAGACAACATAACAGATTTTGGCTTAACTAGTAACCTTACATCCAACTTCACTGGTCACAAGGTTTCTAGACAGGTGTCATAAACAACTCAGCCACTAAAAAACACAATAGACTGATGTTCTCCTTTTAATATCAGTAAAAAGTTTGAGCATTGTGGATTAGATCGAATAAAGTATTATTACTTTTTTTCCATACTTTACACACAATGATAAGTTTTGTTATTGGTAATATTCCGAGGAAAATTACTGCCCGTGTTCACACACCAACTGTTGGAATTGTTTTATTCACACATTTATGATTTGTACTCAAATATATAAGTCATTATTATTATTTTTTGCTCAGTCATGTTTTGTGTGTGCATATGTGTGTTCAGAATTATACTCGACATTCATTCATGTGTTTGTATTTAGAATTATATTCCAAGTTGTTGATAGTTGTACTGAGTCACCCTTGTTACATGTATCCCGTGTGACCTTAATGAATATAGTAGATTCTGTTATAAGTCTCTCTTTCCATTTGTTCATGTTTGTTTTTAGAATACACACATTGTTCCAATCGATATTGTGGTTTTTGTCCCATGCATGTGCAGTTATCGATGAATTTTTTTCAAGATTTTTGTAAGCTTGTGTCCCTGTTGGTTGACCTTTGATTAGGCGTTTATGTTCATTCACTCTTATTTTGAGTGATCTGGACGTTTGCCCCACATATTTAGTCGGACAGTCAGTCAGCACAAGATATTTTGTAAATCAAATTGTTTTTATCCATCATTTTTATGGGATCTTTCAGTGGATTTATTTTATTTTTGATTAGATTCGTCGGTTTAAAGGTTGTTCGAATGCTGATATTTTTGAGGTTTCTTTGTATTGCCTCTGATGTACCATTTTTATATGGTATTGAGACTGTTTTTCTCCATTCTTCCTTCTTGTTATTCTCCGGTTTTACCCTCTTTTTTCTCTTTTTTATATTATCTTTTATAAATTCTTTAGGGTAGTTGATTTCGAGTAGCATTTTGAAAAGGATTTTTATTTCCTTACGCGTAACTGTTGTTTACAGCGTAAAGAAATAAAAGTCCTATTCAAAATGCTACTCGAAATCAACTACCCTAAAGAATTTATAAAAGATAATATAAAAAAGAGAAAAAAGAGGGTAAAACCGGAGAATAACAAGAAGGAAGAATGGAGAAAAACAGTCTCAATACCATATAAAAATGGTACATCAGAGGCAATACAAAGAAACCTCAAAAATATCAGCATTCGAACAACCTTTAAACCGACGAATCTAATCAAAAATAAAATAAATCCACTGAAAGATCCCATAAAAATGATGGATAAAAACAATTTGATTTACAAAATATCTTGTGCTGACTGACTGTCCGACTAAATATGTGGGGCAAACGTCCAGATCACTCAAAATAAGAGTGAATGAACATAAACGCCTAATCAAAGGTCAACCAACAGGGACACAAGCTTACAAAAATCTTGAAAAAAATTCATCGATAACTGCACATGCATGGGACAAAAACCACAATATCGATTGGAACAATGTGTGTATTCTAAAAACAAACATGAACAAATGGAAAGAGAGACTTATAACAGAATCTACTATATTCATTAAGGTCACACGGGATACATGTAACAAGGGTGACTCAGTACAACTATCAACAACTTGGAATATAATTCTAAATACAAACACATGAATGAATGTCGAGTATAATTCTGAACACACATATGCACACACAAAACATGACTGAGCAAAAAATAATAATAATGACTTATATATTTGAGTACAAATCATAAATGTGTGAATAAAACAATTCCAACAGTTGGTGTGTGAACACGGGCAGTAATTTTCCTCGGAATATTACCAATAACAAAACTTATCATTGTGTGTAAAGTATGGAAAAAAAGTAATAATACTTTATTCGATCTAATCCACAATGCTCAAACTTTTTACTGATATTGAAATATTTTTTTCTTACCTTCACGTTCCTAAGTGGAACATTGGGCTTCAAGCTAGAAGCTTGAAGTTTCTGTAGCAGTGTTTATTTCACAGGATGGGGTTGCCAGCCTTATGCCCAACGTTTCCGCTTTACCACCATTATTTTTGGCTTGTCGAGGTAAAGGAGTACGTCCTGTGGCCGGTGATCGAACCTCGGACCATGTACATGGTCGGCGAGAGTCTTAACCACTTTGCCACTGACGCACACTATTGAAATATAATTATACTTTATTTAATGTTCTCCTGTAAAATTTGTGGTGAAATTTATATCATTAAAATAGACCAACTTTTGGAGGACTGTTGAAGTCAGCCAGTGACCCTTAAATAAGCTTTGTCTTGGTCACTAAACAGAATTATCTTTATACTTGTATATACATGTGGGTCGCTGTGTCTGTAGTCAAAAAATACCCAAATGATGTGAACAAGACTTTTGAAGTCAGGAGTGAAATTTATCCGGATGAAATACAGCTAATATGTTCAGAAAATCACTAACCTTAAATTATAATCGTGCAAATAAGGACTAAATACTTCAATATCTGTTTCTGTGCAGATTTTAATCCCAGTCTGTTGTGTTGCCTTCTTCTCAGCTCTTTTCTTCACTTGACCATTTCCATAGATATATTAATTATCATTTTTTATGTGAAAATATTACTAGAGATATTACTTAAATCTGTTTATAATTATCACCCACTACGTGATTGATTTCGGGAGATGAACATTTCTGAGAATATCACTGATTTTTTTTTTAACTTTCAGAGACGCAAAACTTCGACAAAGGTGAGACACCCGCCAATAATTGATCTTTTAAATGCTTAAGTGATTATTATTAATAATAATATTAAATTACTTGCGAATAAAAATTCAAAGTTAACAATGGTTAGTTATTCGGAAACAATGAAATCTCGTGTGTTCAGTTTTTTTTAGCCTTATTACTGAGTGAATTTTTGTTGGTGAAGGTTGCTGATTCGGTCTTATTAGGCTAAGTGACTCAGCATTGTGCTGCACTTTGATGTTAGCCGAAGGTTTGGAGACAGTTGAAGGGAAGCCGAGGAATATAAGTTTTATGATAATTGTTACTCCTTTGAAAGAAGACGACTGGTAAATGTGACTGTCAGAGAGTAAACAGCTAATGACCAGACCATTCCTTGCATTCATTCCTTAAGGAGATCGACATGTGCTGGTTAATCTGAGTGGTAATTCTACTAGCCGGAACGGTGAATAACGTTAAAGTGAATCTCCAGGAATTGCATTGGTTCCTTCTAGGATGTGGATACCCCATTCTAAGGAGTGAGAAAAATCACGTAAATAATTTTAAAAACCTTTTTGTCAATAAGCTCTAATATCAATCAAAGAATTAAGGAAAAAAAAGATCAGACTATACAAATCGATCAAAAGTATATATATTAACTTGATAAAGATGAACATTCTGGATGTCCGAATGGGGTTTACATTATGTGTGTAATTCATCAGCTAGGAATGTACTATTTCTCCACATAAACATTGTGCAAAATTACATCTGCTAACAGTTACACAATTTCACCAAACTCACACATATGGTAGTATCCATGACGGTGTATAAGCAAACCTTGCGATGTTTTCCTGAGTTCTTCATGTTTATTTATTACGTGGAAGAATGTAGGAACGGACACCATTTAAAAAGGTGTCCAAATGCGTTTGCACAAATTCAGAATTTTTCCACATTATAAAACGAACCTATTTGTAGATTTCCTGATGAATTGACAATATTTGACAGTTATATCGTCCCAGTCTGAAGCTCTCCAATACCAACCGCCCATAAACCAATCAGCGGTTCTGATCTTGTATCTGAAAAGTTGGTGTATTTAGATATGACAGCATGAAGGTCCAAGAATTCAATCAGTCTTGAGTGTATGAGTATGCGCTGTCAAGCAGTGTCGGAATGGAATAAAACAGTTTTCCTCAGTTCCCCTTGGTTTTCCGAGAGATAATTGCCAACAAAATTAAAAACGAAAAACAAAAGATTTTGACGTTCACTCATCTAATTTCTTAAAATTCTTCTGTGATTTACTTCAGGTGTATTTGACATCCATCTACGAGAATCTAAAAATGCAAATCTCACAGAATTATGCAACAAAGTTAGTTTTTATGACATTTCTTTCCTCTTGAATTGACAAATGAAAAGTGAACTTATTCATCATGGCATATTATCGTCTCTAACATTAGAGCCTATTTTGCAAATGGAAGACTTATGTTAAATACAGAATAATATTTTGGCAAATATAGAAGTGTTTTGCACAATACACACAGTCTAAGTGACAAACAGGCTGTCATTGCTCTGGAATCTGTGTGAAAATTTACCACACTCAGCATAATGAACAGTGTTCGGATTTTTATCAGTAAAGTTAGGTTGGCGCTTTTGTATAGCTCAGAGATCAGGCAGTCTCTTCAGCATAAGTATTTCTAACCAGGGTGGTGCAAACTCTCATCGAAAACTGCCGTAGATAGTTTGACGCTGCTACTGAATGGCCGTCTAGGAAGGATAAGTAACGAAAAACGTTTGCGAATAACCAAGTAACAACTTGTCACCCAGCAAATATAGTCTCATTTTGAGGTTACCACTGAGTGACATCTCGAATATCAGGCCCTCAAGTTGAACTGGAACAGAAATCGGTGGTTTTGATTCGTTTTTTGGGATAAGGTCACCCAATGTAGGCCAGGTTTCGAACCAGTACTTTATATATACTTTTTAGTTGGTTATGAATTTTCTTCCCTTGAGATGCACCGATGATCCAGGAGTAGAATGTTCGCCTCTCACGTCTCAAGTGATCCATAATCAGTTGCCTGTCGGTATACTAATAAGCCTCACCAAGGAAAGCCAAGGCATGCGTCAAGTTAAAAGGTCTCACTTTATGAAAAACAATACGAACCCTATCGAAGCTCCGAAGCTAAAAGTAGCCTTATGTTCTACTTAGAAGGTATAGGAATGAATTGAGGGGGGATGTGCAAAATTATTCTTATTAAAAATTAACTTCTGATCTAGTTTATTTTCGTCTGTTTTGTTTTAGCATAATGAAACACTATCAGCGATGTATGTAGGAATTGATAATGCGGTAGTTGCCTGCCTTGGGGGCATAGATAAAACTGCAGTAATAATGCGACTGTCATCAGCTGGACTAGTGAAGATTGGCTATTATAGTCAATATAATACCCTCAATCTGCGTATCAATGATGCTTTGTCATTGATGGACTTGACACGTAAGTGATTCATTTTAATGTTTAATATGCTTAGATGTATATATATACACTTGTAATATTATTCCCATGTGTCCTGAGGAGAACATAAGACATCAACAGCAGATTCTCATTTTGTCCTGTCCTCTGCCCTCCTCTTTAGCTGGTCCGACGACTGCTCATAAGCTCAAATCTCCTCCCAACTTGATCTCCTTCACGGAGCTCACTTTTACATGCTAGTGTTTTGCTTTGCGCCTGACGCTATCTAATGCCCTCCTCAGAGTATGTTCAATGCATTTATTTATTCGCTCAATTTATAGTCGTTTATATTACGTCATCCAATTTATCAGATGAATTTTAGTTCTAAGTTAAAAGGCATTATTCTCTACCTCAAGTCTACTTAGTTTCTCTCTGTAATAACCTGTGTCGCTATAGTGACGTGAGTTGAAAAATTCTACTATTTTATTTTTTTCTTTCACATTCCCAGTGGTAAATAGGACTTCAAGCTGATGGCTTAAAGTTTCTGTGGCAGTGTTTATTTTTACAGGATGAGGTTGCTAGCCTCATGCTCAACCTTTCCTCTTTACCAGCATTATTTATGCTTCAGCGAGGTAAAGAAGTCTGTTGGGCGGGAATCGAATCCCGGACATTTTAGTCAATTATATTACGTTATCTAACTTACTAAGTCGCTGTTTAATTAACTTTGTTTCTACATTAGATCATTCTTTTATTACCCGACTAATTATCTAAACTTGACAAACCTTATGTACATACACAATTACACAAATAATTATATATAAGTGTGATTGCACAGCTATGTGAATGAATTTGCCGAAAAGAGTCTCTTCGCTGAACGTCTTCTCTTTTTGATAAGATTCTTGATTGTCTTGTTTGCAGAGTTTCTTGTAGGTAATTCTTTCTCACTAGCTATTTGATCTCCGGTATGGAGCTAGCAAAAGCAGTTGCTAATAAAAGTCTGCAGTAGCCTTTTGCAAATGCATTTGCACGACACGTTATCAAAGTTTCTGACCCACACAGAAGTAATGACTGACTTAACGTTGATGTTAAAAATGAGAACTGTGTTCTTTCTACTGAGTGTGGTAGATTTCCAAACTGGTTACAGAATGGTGAATGTCTCTCCTGTCGTTTTGAATCTAGTTTTGACATTTTCATTCTTGACGACTGAGGGTTACTGAAATGAATCCGTCTAGCCAGGTAATTGAGTGAAGTGACCTCTTTCGAATGAATTCTGTTGGTGGTGGCTGGTGCGTGTTGTTGATTGGTTGGTTGGTTGATCTGTTACCTCCATTGCCTGTGTCTTCTATTTGCCTACTTGAAGTCGTGTTTTGCTGTCTGTTTCTTCTGAAAGCTTTTTCATATATGCACATATACTAGAGGCTGGCAATATATGTAATACGCCTTATTATTCGTAATCATTTCAATAGCACCAACTACACAACTTCGGAACTTGATTCCTAAAGCTCTCTTTCTTCCTTGTCATTTACGGATTTCGATGATAGTTATGGATCATTCCTAATGTTTGTATTCTAAACTACAGACATTACGTACAGCTACACACGTGCGTCTGTGGCACAGTGCTTAGGACGCTTGCCGACCATCCCCATAGTCCCAGGTTCGATCCCCGGCGGATGCACACTTGATATCAATGGTTGGGCTGCTCAACTTTGGGCTACCGATATCCATGCTGAAAATTCCATACTTGTACCAAAAATATAATGTGGAATCAAGTTGTAATAAAAAAAATATAAAAAAATACACACAAACATACAACAAGGATGGGACAAGATAACACCCTTGAAATCTAATGACTAAAACTCTTATTATCAAGTCATCTGATAGATGAAAAACTTACCGTATGGATGACTGCTTTAACATTCAAGTTTTGAAGTTGTATGGGTTACAATTAGTGAAATAATTATGAAAAACACTTGGTATTCGAAACATTTTCACTCAGTAAATAATACTATTATACCGCATATAAACTTATTGGGTTCACTTGTAAAACGATCACTAGCAGTGTATTCTGATTATTTAGTCTTATAGCCCAAGTCAAGAAAAGCAATACAACAGCCACGGAAAATTTAGTCTTTTCCCATGTGAGGAAACAAAAGAATTGATAAATGGAAATTTTCCGACTTCAGTTACCGATTACATAATCACTTCAGGAAATAGTTGAGAGGATAATTTTTTTGTCTCATAAATTAGTCATTATTATTCCTTTGCATGCAGACTGGAGCATATTAGATCAAGTTAGAGCTTTTGAACTTCATTGGCTGCAGCAGTGTTTTTTCCCTACAGAATGGGTTGTTAGCCTCTATCATACACAATCTTCCTTCGCCTACTGGCTTACTAATACCGGCTGAATTAGATTATAGCGTGTGTGACAGCATGAAATGGCATGAAAAGACCACTTGCGATGTCGTTATTCCACGAACATTCTATCACTGTCTTACTGTATCATGCCAGATAGAGTTGCATAAGCACTTATCATAGTTTATTAGTACAAAACAATAACTTTCCAGAACAACAAATAAAATTGAACAACTGATATTTGGCTGCTAATTTGTTTGAGTAGGTGAGAAACAGTCACATGAGATTCTGTGGTAAATGTAGTAGTAGTAGTAGTATTGGTATGAAAGCAGTGTGAAGGAAACAATTTTTCTCTGGATGCTAGGCTAAGTTCAATATAATTTTTTTGTATTATACGTGTGATATTAGGCATTATTTTCACACGCTTATAAAAACTCCACCATTCTTATGGAATGTTGTTATGATTGGTACTAGAAATGACCTTATGTAGTCCAAAACCTCATATATATATATATATATATATATATATATATATATATATACGAGCAAGTCGCTTTAGTGAAACCGATTTCATGAGTATTGTGGTGCCATGAGATATAAATTATCACAGAAACTTATACATTTACTCATCTTATTTCTGATCGGTTGTAATACACTGAACACAGGTAGGTTGATCATTTGTTAATTTCGGTTGATTTCACTTTCATGCAGTTAAAACATTTTTTTTAATTATCTGTAATTGTAAGACTCAGATACTATGCTAGTCTGTCACAAGTTTGTTCATGGCCTGATTCCCGTTAGTTAGCCATTAAAAACGAGTACTATTTCCTCCTCATTTGAGGCCCTTCAGTAGTATACACCGATGATCTTCCTCCCCTGGAAATCAAACCCAGGTTCATCGTGTGACAAGACTTAGCTGTTTGATCTTTCAACCATTTCGACAGAAATACAAAGGACGGTCAAAAATCTTATCTTATTTCCTTCACGTTCCCAGTGGAACATAGGGCTTCAAGCTATGTGCTTGAAGTTTCTGTAGCAATGTTTAATTTTACAGGATGGGGTTTCTAGCCTCATGCCAAACCTTTCCTCTTTACCAGCATTATTCATGGTTCAGAGAGGTAAAGGAGTGCGTCCTGTGGCCGGGGATCGAACCCCGGACCATGTGCATGGTCGGCGAGCGTCCTAACCGCTATGCCACAGATGCAATGCTTGTGACCGTCTCGAGGGAGGAGACGAGGCTATTTGGAGTACCTGGGCATCGATCCTAGTACCTCTCACATGCTAAGCGAGCGCTCTACCATTTGAGCTAGTACCCTGGCCGGTGAAATCTAACCTCTGTTTATCTGATTTATCCGGTAGTGAAACAGCATCATTCAATGTTTAAAGTTTATAAACCGAATGTAGCTTTCATAACCACGTTTAGTGTAACTAAGAAAAACTTTGAAACTCACTTTTTATCCCTTCTGTTCTTCTTTCGAATCTATTTGAAAGGTAGTAGAATTTTCCACATCTTCTAAATAGGTGATAAGTTAATTTTTTCGTATGTCTGACCATCTGATTCAATATATAAAGCTTTAAAATAACCAACAAGGGGATAATAAAGTAGGATCTAATGCCTTTATATCAGACTACTATAGGATTCTTCAGCTGTTTTGTTTTGCCAAGGCGTATTTCTTTTCAACGACTTCATTTTCAAGCTGTACAGTCGTATTTTTATTACACATAAAGGCAGTAAGTGGTACTAGAAATTTCTCAGTCAGTATACAGTATTGATAAGAACAAAGATAATCCACATAATGTTTAAGGGGTAGAGTATAAGTGAATAAATTACAAAACGTTTGAAAAATATTAAATAACTGAATTGATATTTAGATTTCAAAAGTAGGTCAAGTGTTGTCTTAAAAACTGTGAATACGATGATAATAACAATAAAGAAGGTGAAGATGAACTGAAGTCGTGAAGTAGAATAAAATAAAATAAAGAGGTTCAACAAAACATTTTTAAATACATAATTTATATTTCTGTCCAAGTATAGCCAGGGTTTCCGTTATTGCATGAATGCAGTAAACGTAGGCTTATAGAGAAATTCGATTGGGTCCTGTAGATAGTTTTCAAAGGCGAATAACGTGAGGCTGAATAACCTGACTCCAGAATGGAGTTCACCAGTTGAAGACTTCATCATCCAGTGCTCGCCCTTCATTAGACAAACTGAGTGTTTTTTTTTTCGGAGAACTACGTTCTGTATAATCAACTCAATACAAGGTGGAAATGAGTGATAGTTTGTTCTTGATGCACTGTCAAATCACATTTTTGGCTGGTGAATACTGAACATAAGTCATCTGCATGAATAGAGCGCTTGAAACGTTTAAATGAATGACTTTTAATGACTTCAGCACTAGTGTCACCTTTGAATACCAAACTCTTAAACAGTGTCTTCTTGTTTCTGTGACTTCGCTGTGAGCAGCATCTTCCTTGATGTTTCTTTTAATAATTCTTCTAGGATATCCACTAATTAAGGGGGTTGTACGAAAGTTTTCCAGTACTATACCAACCGAATCATTAGAGCAGAATTTTCGAATTCTGTAGCACAGAGAATAGATAAGATTTCTCTTCATGTCTTGAGTTTCCAAATTATGGAAGCCAGTGTAGTACCCTGTGAAAGTTGTCTTTCAATAAATGGATATTGGCAACATGCCTTCCTCTCTTCTATCTAGTGTAATATATGTAAGAAGTGGAACGTGGAATTCGACTCCTTTCAGATAGTGAAAACACAGTTGGTTGAGGACGAATAAGCATAGTAGAAGAAATTGATCATGCAGAATGACAGATAGGAGTGCTTTACAAGTTAATTCTAGGTAGATCAGAGGAAAGAGGTACGAGAGGTAAAATTAAGATTATAATGGATTATATAAATAAAAATTGAATACTAATGAAAATAATGAAGGTGCACGTTAAGGTCATGGTACTGTGAAAACATACTTTTAAATGAATCAAGAGTAATAACACGTATATATATATATATATATATATATATATATATATATATATTAATTTAATATTAACAATTCTAATGTCTTTCACTTCCATTATGAGTAAAATTTATTTTGATAATGTCTTAAAATGTTATACAGTAATATTTACTGATGATCAGGTTTCGAGCACAATTTATTGCCACTCATAATCATATCAAGGTGCTCACTTAACTTTCTAACTCCGTTTATACAATACCATTATCTTTCATTGCTCGACTTGACTGGTAGTAGTATTTTGCATATTTCCGGTATGAATGATGAGTCATTCGCATTGCATATGTTGGGTGTCGACTCGATGAACAAGGATTCAGTAATCAACCTCTCTCTCTACCAACCTAGATTACTTCTTAGAATTTTAACCTTATCTCACCTTATTGTGTGGTTGTGTGTTCATGTATGCAATACAATCGCTGAGCTTTTTTCTAAATCACTCATCTTTGCGAGGTCAACCATTCTGATCCAAGCTAAACTCTTATGTTCTGACGATATGACTACACCCGATGTACTGGTTTGACGTAAGTATAGATGATTTAACTTCCAGTCATCGCGAGGTTTTTTTTAAATTATATTGTTTTGTCTAATTGGGTCAACTTACAGAGCTTATCGCTGCCTGAGTGAGTTTGTAGGTTTAAATGCCATTATAATTCCAGCTTTATTAAGAATCCTACGTAGAAGTCTCAGATATCCTCTCCTTATGTGGTGAAACTACTGTAGGTGCCTTATATTCTCTCTTATTTATGTGATCACTACTAGTTTCACGATTATTTTTGTTTTGCTTTTGGCCTCTTCTTATCTACCTAATGAATTTTATACGATAGTTATTCAATACTAACGCTTCTTCTATCTGTTTTATTTCATCATTTAGGTGTTTTCTTGTACTACTTAGTACTACTGCTTGGTTTGCTAGACACTTAAATAAGCCCGCCTTAACAGTTAACGGATGAGATGAATTAAAGTCTCAATATCCCATATTAGAATGCGTTGGTTTTTTATAAACGCTAGTGAACAACCCACCTTCTTCTGTTTGTTTTATTTTACAATCTAACAAAGCTAATCCTCCATCTTAATTTTCCGATTCAAATGTGAATTTTATTCGCTCTACTAGTGAAGCTAGAGAGCGATATGTTCTGTTTTTAAACACTTTGAAAGTGTCATCCACATTTCTCCACCATACCTCTGGAGTAAGATTAAATGCATTGAGAGCAATATTAAGAGCAACACTGTAAGACTTTATTAAAACAAATTTTACCCATAATGGAATTATACTCTACCACAGTACACAAGTTCTACTCTTATACTAATGTCTTTTACTTCTTGATTGTTGCTAATATTACTAATACTTTATTCCACCGCTTATTAATATCCTATACTCATCACCATAAATTATTTCACTATCACTAGTATTACTACTATAATCGTTATCAGTAGAAGTGGTAGCATTAGTGTTGAAGTATTCATTCTGTCATTTCTGACGTTTCCATTTTTTTTGTCTGATATATAAATATTACCTATGATAATTTAACTCAGCGTAATCCATTTTATCGAAAATATTTATTCAGACATCTTTAAAACACACAATAATTGAGCATAGAATATCCTTTCCCATAATTCCCTCTTATGGCTCTAAAATCACATATATCTTTATATACATAGAATATTCTAGAATAGTAGTCAATACCAATGCCAGTGTTTTCAATTAATAGAATTGCAGTTCATTAAAGATGCATAAATTGTAATAATAATCATATTAACAACCAAAAGTATAATAGTAAATAGATCATCAAATCAATTTAGGGAAATTTCTACAAAAATTGAGGATTATTTGAACCTATATGGCTAAAGTAAGGAAATTTTCAGAACTAACTTCTTTTTGACGCATAAAGTAGGCATCTTAATGTGGATCCCAACGGCCACCATCAGTAATATTTGGTATTCGAACTCTTAAGGCGAAGTTAAGATTTGTTGGTATGCGGTAGATGACTTTGAAAGCTGCTTCGTCGACATTAATCTTGTTTTCTGTATCCACAAGATGAGACAGAATAGCGCTACTCATAGTTGTTGGTTATCTTTTACTTAACCACACAGGCTGATGCTCGGAAATGTGACGAGAAACACGCCTAATTGTACGGCTTGTGTAACAAGTTCCTCATACCCATTCATTGTTACGTATCTTAACTTGATCTGCAAAATAATATATATATATATATATATATATATATATATATATATATATATATAAAGACCAAGTCTTCTCGTATTTGTTGCTAAGGCTCCAGATACTGTTATGATCTTCACTTGCCTTTACTGGCACAGTGGTTAAGACTCTCGCCGACTATGCACATGGTCCGAGGTTTGATCCCCTGCCGATGCACACCTGATATCTATGGTTGGCCTGAGAAATTTGGGCTACCGATATCCATGCGAAAAATTCCACACTTGTACCAAAAATACAGTGTGGAATCAAGCTGTAATCAAAAAAAGAAGAATTAATCAGTTTTTACTTGTAGAAGGTGAAGGTGAATTCATCGAAAACAATTATTGTATCTAATTACTCTAATCCTTCATTATATTAAAGGGTTGTTTTTGTATTTCCCAATCAACGAAAAGCAAAACAATGTTGTTGTCTCCACTGTCACTTCGTCATTTAATACTACTGCTGATGGTTTCCTCATAGGAGTATATTAAACTAGAATTCAGGAAATCCACTCAGCTTATTATATACAACAACTTAATCATCGTCTATCAGCATGGGGTCATTTTTATGCATTGTGAAGTTGGCCAATCGGTAAAGATAACAAAACTAGGTGTAGATTGTTTGGTTTGATAAGTGTATAAATTTATAAAAACACAGTGTCTTGTTTACATCATGAAATTACTGATCACATTCTTGTTGATTTTGTCATTTCTTGGGAGAGGAGATGCTGTAGCCAGGTTAAACTCAGTTTAAGTCTATCATTCCTATCCAGATAATTTGGATTCCATTCGATGGTGTGAAGTGTTTCTGATAAAATGAGACGTTCTTTGTGATTTCTGGAATTTTTCTGAATTATTTCAATATGGTCAGAATCAATTTTCTGACCTGATTCTATAGTTGATGATTTTTCGAAATTTTCTAGTTCAAATGGATTTCACAGAGGTCTGACAGATGATGCTCTAGGGTGATCATTCTTTCAGATTTTAATTTCTTGCAGTGTTTGTCCAATGTAAATGGTTTCATATTCCAAGCATTTTATTTCGTAGAAAGAGTTAGGTAGAGAAACCATGGGGATATGTTCTTTTTCATGAACAAGGATACTTTGTGTTGTGTGGGTCTGAAGTTCTGAAGAAAACTCTGATATGTGTCGTGCATATTGAGTAAAATTCTGATATCGTTTGACGTATATCATCTATATCTATAGATAGCTGTTGAAGCCTATGTGTTTGTAACATATCTGAGTAGATAAATGCAAGGCTGCATCGCTCAGCCACTCAATCTCTCTGGCTATCTCTCACTACCTCCCTCTCTCCCTCCCTCCACAGAAACACAACCAGTCACAGATGAGTCAGAAAGCACTCAGTCGGATGGAACTGATCAACAGTTGACTACCACGCCTCAATTCGAGTCAACAACACCAGGTCAGTCAATTCATTATGCTTGCTTATTATTCTTATTCTTATTCCAATTATTATTCTTATTCTCATTATTATTACTGTTCAGCCAACACCCGCCCTCTCCAATCACATCAACGCCATCAACCAGGAGTGTCTTTGATTCATTTATTGTTTTCGTCTCATCCAACATTACTTGGCTTGACTTGATTGGCTTGACTGCGATTGCAATCGCTTGTATCCACGTCAACCTTGAGCGAGGGATCCAGAGAGGCATTGTGATGGCCATCATTATGCATCAACCACTAGCCACTCAACTCCGCCGACCACACACAACACAAACACCTGCGAATCACGCAAGCTAACCAGCTGTGAGACAGACACACACCCACCAACACAGGCACACACAAACACACACACACACAGACACAGACACAGACACACAATCACACAGACAGACAACCAATCCCACAATCAACCCAAAGTCAAATCTGAGTAGATAAATGCAAGGCTGCATCGCTCAGCCACTCAATCTCTCTGGCTATCTCTCACTACCTCCCTCTCTCCCTCCCTCCACAGAAACACAACCAGTCACAGATGAGTCAGAAAGCACTCAGTCGGATGGAACTGATCAACAGTTGACTACCACGCCTCAATTCGAGTCAACAACACCAGGTCAGTCAATTCATTATGCTTGCTTATTATTCTTATTCTTATTCCAATTATTATTCTTATTCTCATTATTATTACTGTTCAGCCAACACCCGCCCTCTCCAATCACATCAACGCCATCAAGCAGGAGTGTCTTTGATTCATTTATTGTTTTCGTCTCATCCAACATTACTTGGCTTGACTTGATTGGCTTGACTGCGATTGCAATCGCTTGTATCCACGTCAACCTTGAGCGAGGGATCCAGAGAGGCATTGTGATGGCCATCATCATGCATCAACCACTAGCCACTCAACTCCGCCGACCACACACAACACAAACACCTGCGAATCACGCAAGCTAACCAGCTGTGAGACAGACACACACCCACCAACACAGGCACACACAAACACACACACACACAGACACAGACACAGACACACAATCACACAGACAGACAACCAATCCCACAATCAACCCAAAGTCAAATCTGAGTAGATAAATGCAAGGCTGCATCGCTCAGCCACTCAATCTCTCTGGCTATCTCTCACTACCTCCCTCTCTCCCTCCCTCCACAGAAACACAACCAGTCACAGATGAGTCAGAAAGCACTCAGTCGGATGGAACTGATCAACAGTTGACTACCACGCCTCAATTCGAGTCAACAACACCAGGTCAGTCAATTCATTATGCTTGCTTATTATTCTTATTCTTATTCCAATTATTATTCTTATTCTCATTATTATTACTGTTCAGCCAACACCCGCCCTCTCCAATCACATCAACGCCATCAACCAGGAGTGTCTTTGATTCATTTATTGTTTTCGTCTCATCCAACATTACTTGGCTTGACTTGATTGGCTTGACTGCGATTGCAATCGCTTGTATCCACGTCAACCTTGAGCGAGGGATCCAGAGAGGCATTGTGATGGCCATCATTATGCATCAACCACTAGCCACTCAACTCCGCCGACCACACACAACACAAACACCTGCGAATCACGCAAGCTAACCAGCTGTGAGACAGACACACACCCACCAACACAGGCACACACAAACACACACACACACAGACACAGACACAGACACACAATCACACAGACAGACAACCAATCCCACAATCAACCCAAAGTCAAATCTGAGTAGATAAATGCAAGGCTGCATCGCTCAGCCACTCAATCTCTCTGGCTATCTCTCACTACCTCCCTCTCTCCCTCCCTCCACAGAAACACAACCAGTCACAGATGAGTCAGAAAGCACTCAGTCGGATGGAACTGATCAACAGTTGACTACCACGCCTCAATTCGAGTCAACAACACCAGGTCAGTCAATTCATTATGCTTGCTTATTATTCTTATTCTTATTCCAATTATTATTCTTATTCTCATTATTATTACTGTTCAGCCAACACCCGCCCTCTCCAATCACATCAACGCCATCAAGCAGGAGTGTCTTTGATTCATTTATTGTTTTCGTCTCATCCAACATTACTTGGCTTGACTTGATTGGCTTGACTGCGATTGCAATCGCTTGTATCCACGTCAACCTTGAGCGAGGGATCCAGAGAGGCATTGTGATGGCCATCATTATGCATCAACCACTAGCCACTCAACTCCGCCGACCACACACAACACAAACACCTGCGAATCACGCAAGCTAACCAGCTGTGAGACAGACACACACACCCACCAACACAGGCACACACAAACACACACACACAGACACAGACACAGACACACAATCACACAGACAGACAACCAATCCCACAATCAACCCAAAGTCAAATCTGAGTAGATAAATGCAAGGCTGCATCGCTCAGCCACTCAATCTCTCTGGCTATCTCTCACTACCTCCCTCTCTCCCTCCCTCCACAGAAACACAACCAGTCACAGATGAGTCAGAAAGCACTCAGTCGGATGGAACTGATCAACAGTTGACTACCACGCCTCAATTCGAGTCAACAACACCAGGTCAGTCAATTCATTATGCTTGCTTATTATTCTTATTCTTATTCCAATTATTATTCTTATTCTCATTATTATTACTGTTCAGCCAACACCCGCCCTCTCCAATCACATCAACGCCATCAAGCAGGAGTGTCTTTGATTCATTTATTGTTTTCGTCTCATCCAACATTACTTGGCTTGACTTGATTGGCTTGACTGCGATTGCAATCGCTTGTATCCACGTCAACCTTGAGCGAGGGATCCAGAGAGGCATTGTGATGGCCATCATTATGCATCAACCACTAGCCACTCAACTCCGCCGACCACACACAACACAAACACCTGCGAATCACGCAAGCTAACCAGCTGTGAGACAGACACACACCCACCAACACAGGCACACACAAACACACACACACAGACACAGACACAGACACACAATCACACAGACAGACAACCAATCCCACAATCAACCCAAAGTCAAATCTGAGTAGATAAATGCAAGGCTGCATCGCTCAGCCACTCAATCTCTCTGGCTATCTCTCACTACCTCCCTCTCTCCCTCCCTCCACAGAAACACAACCAGTCACAGATGAGTCAGAAAGCACTCAGTCGGATGGAACTGATCAACAGTTGACTACCACGCCTCAATTCGAGTCAACAACACCAGGTCAGTCAATTCATTATGCTTGCTTATTATTCTTATTCTTATTCCAATTATTATTCTTATTCTCATTATTATTACTGTTCAGCCAACACCCGCCCTCTCCAATCACATCAACGCCATCAAGCAGGAGTGTCTTTGATTCATTTATTCTTTTCGTCTCATCCAACATTACTTGGCTTGACTTGATTGGCTTGACTGCGATTGCAATCGCTTGTATCCACGTCAACCTTGAGCGAGGGATCCAGAGAGGCATTGTGATGGCCATCATTATGCATCAACCACTAGCCACTCAACTCCGCCGACCACACACAACACAAACACCTGCGAATCACGCAAGCTAACCAGCTGTGAGACAGACACACACACCCACCAACACAGGCACACACAAACACACACACACAGACACAGACACAGACACACAATCACACAGACAGACAACCAATCCCACAATCAACCCAAAGTCAAATCTGAGTAGATAAATGCAAGGCTGCATCGCTCAGCCACTCAATCTCTCTGGCTATCTCTCACTACCTCCCTCTCTCCCTCCCTCCACAGAAACACAACCAGTCACAGATGAGTCAGAAAGCACTCAGTCGGATGGAACTGATCAACAGTTGACTACCACGCCTCAATTCGAGTCAACAACACCAGGTCAGTCAATTCATTATGCTTGCTTATTATTCTTATTCTTATTCCAATTATTATTCTTATTCTCATTATTATTACTGTTCAGCCAACACCCGCCCTCTCCAATCACATCAACGCCATCAAGCAGGAGTGTCTTTGATTCATTTATTGTTTTCGTCTCATCCAACATTACTTGGCTTGACTTGATTGGCTTGACTGCGATTGCAATCGCTTGTATCCACGTCAACCTTGAGCGAGGGATCCAGAGAGGCATTGTGATGGCCATCATTATGCATCAACCACTAGCCACTCAACTCCGCCGACCACACACAACACAAACACCTGCGAATCACGCAAGCTAACCAGCTGTGAGACAGACACACACACCCACCAACACAGGCACACACAAACACACACACACAGACACAGACACAGACACACAATCACACAGACAGACAACCAATCCCACAATCAACCCAAAGTCAAATCTGAGTAGATAAATGCAAGGCTGCATCGCTCAGCCACTCAATCTCTCTGGCTATCTCTCACTACCTCCCTCTCTCCCTCCCTCCACAGAAACACAACCAGTCACAGATGAGTCAGAAAGCACTCAGTCGGATGGAACTGATCAACAGTTGACTACCACGCCTCAATTCGAGTCAACAACACCAGGTCAGTCAATTCATTATGCTTGCTTATTATTCTTATTCTTATTCCAATTATTATTCTTATTCTCATTATTATTACTGTTCAGCCAACACCCGCCCTCTCCAATCACATCAACGCCATCAAGCAGGAGTGTCTTTGATTCATTTATTGTTTTCGTCTCATCCAACATTACTTGGCTTGACTTGATTGGCTTGACTGCGATTGCAATCGCTTGTATCCACGTCAACCTTGAGCGAGGGATCCAGAGAGGCATTGTGATGGCCATCATTATGCATCAACCACTAGCCACTCAACTCCGCCGACCACACACAACACAAACACCTGCGAATCACGCAAGCTAACCAGCTGTGAGACAGACACACACACCCACCAACACAGGCACACACAAACACACACACACAGACACAGACACAGACACACAATCACACAGACAGACAACCAATCCCACAATCAACCCAAAGTCAAATCTGAGTAGATAAATGCAAGGCTGCATCGCTCAGCCACTCAATCTCTCTGGCTATCTCTCACTACCTCCCTCTCTCCCTCCCTCCACAGAAACACAACCAGTCACAGATGAGTCAGAAAGCACTCAGTCGGATGGAACTGATCAACAGTTGACTACCACGCCTCAATTCGAGTCAACAACACCAGGTCAGTCAATTCATTATGCTTGCTTATTATTCTTATTCTTATTCCAATTATTATTCTTATTCTCATTATTATTACTGTTCAGCCAACACCCGCCCTCTCCAATCACATCAACGCCATCAAGCAGGAGTGTCTTTGATTCATTTATTGTTTTCGTCTCATCCAACATTACTTGGCTTGACTTGATTGGCTTGACTGCGATTGCAATCGCTTGTATCCACGTCAACCTTGAGCGAGGGATCCAGAGAGGCATTGTGATGGCCATCATTATGCATCAACCACTAGCCACTCAACTCCGCCGACCACACACAACACAAACACCTGCGAATCACGCAAGCTAACCAGCTGTGAGACAGACACACACACCCACCAACACAGGCACACACAAACACACACACACAGACACAGACACAGACACACAATCACACAGACAGACAACCAATCCCACAATCAACCCAAAGTCAAATCTGAGTAGATAAATGCAAGGCTGCATCGCTCAGCCATTCAATCTCTCTGGCTATCTCTCACTACCTCCCTCTCTCCCTCCCTCCACAGAAACACAACCAGTCACAGATGAGTCAGAAAGCACTCAGTCGGATGGAACTGATCAACAGTTGACTACCACGCCTCAATTCGAGTCAACAACACCAGGTCAGTCAATTCATTATGCTTGCTTATTATTCTTATTCTTATTCCAATTATTATTCTTATTCTCATTATTATTACTGTTCAGCCAACACCCGCCCTCTCCAATCACATCAACGCCATCAAGCAGGAGTGTCTTTGATTCATTTATTGTTTTCGTCTCATCCAACATTACTTGGCTTGACTTGATTGGCTTGACTGCGATTGCAATCGCTTGTATCCACGTCAACCTTGAGCGAGGGATCCAGAGAGGCATTGTGATGGCCATCATTATGCATCAACCACTAGCCACTCAACTCCGCCGACCACACACAACACAAACACCTGCGAATCACGCAAGCTAACCAGCTGTGAGACAGACACACACACCCACCAACACAGGCACACACAAACACACACACACAGACACAGACACAGACACACAATCACACAGACAGACAACCAATCCCACAATCAACCCAAAGTCAAATCTGAGTAGATAAATGCAAGGCTGCATCGCTCAGCCACTCAATCTCTCTGGCTATCTCTCACTACCTCCCTCTCTCCCTCCCTCCACAGAAACACAACCAGTCACAGATGAGTCAGAAAGCACTCAGTCGGATGGAACTGATCAACAGTTGACTACCACGCCTCAATTCGAGTCAACAACACCAGGTCAGTCAATTCATTATGCTTGCTTATTATTCTTATTCTTATTCCAATTATTATTCTTATTCTCATTATTATTACTGTTCAGCCAACACCCGCCCTCTCCAATCACATCAACGCCATCAAGCAGGAGTGTCTTTGATTCATTTATTGTTTTCGTCTCATCCAACATTACTTGGCTTGACTTGATTGGCTTGACTGCGATTGCAATCGCTTGTATCCACGTCAACCTTGAGCGAGGGATCCAGAGAGGCATTGTGATGGCCATCATTATGCATCAACCACTAGCCACTCAACTCCGCCGACCACACACAACACAAACACCTGCGAATCACGCAAGCTAACCAGCTGTGAGACAGACACGCACACCCACCAACACAGGCACACACAAACACACACACACAGACACAGACACAGACACACAATCACACAGACAGACAACCAATCCCACAATCAACCCAAAGTCAAATCTGAGTAGATAAATGCAAGGCTGCATCGCTCAGCCACTCAATCTCTCTGGCTATCTCTCACTACCTCCCTCTCTCCCTCCCTCCACAGAAACACAACCAGTCACAGATGAGTCAGAAAGCACTCAGTCGGATGGAACTGATCAACAGTTGACTACCACGCCTCAATTCGAGTCAACAACACCAGGTCAGTCAATTCATTATGCTTGCTTATTATTCTTATTCTTATTCCAATTATTATTCTTATTCTCATTATTATTACTGTTCAGCCAACACCCGCCCTCCCCAATCACATCAACGCCATCAACCAGGAGTGTCTTTGATTCATTTATTGTTTTCGTCTCATCCAACATTACTTGGCTTGACTTGATTGGCTTGACTGCGATTGCAATCGCTTGTATCCACGTCAACCTTGAGCGAGGGATCCAGAGAGGCATTGTGATGGCCATCATTATGCATCAACCACTAGCCACTCAACTCCGCCGACCACACACAACACAAACACCTGCGAATCACGCAAGCTAACCAGCTGTGAGACAGACACACACACCCACCAACACAGGCACACACAAACACACACACACAGACACAGACACAGACACACAATCACACAGACAGACAACCAATCCCACAATCAACCCAAAGTCAAATCTGAGTAGATAAATGCAAGGCTGCATCGCTCAGCCACTCAATCTCTCTGGCTATCTCTCACTACCTCCCTCTCTCCCTCCCTCCACAGAAACACAACCAGTCACAGATGAGTCAGAAAGCACTCAGTCGGATGGAACTGATCAACAGTTGACTACCACGCCTCAATTCGAGTCAACAACACCAGGTCAGTCAATTCATTATGCTTGCTTATTATTCTTATTCTTATTCCAATTATTATTCTTATTCTCATTATTATTACTGTTCAGCCAACACCCGCCCTCTCCAATCACATCAACGCCATCAAGCAGGAGTGTCTTTGATTCATTTATTGTTTTCGTCTCATCCAACATTACTTGGCTTGACTTGATTGGCTTGACTGCGATTGCAATCGCTTGTATCCACGTCAACCTTGAGCGAGGGATCCAGAGAGGCATTGTGATGGCCATCATTATGCATCAACCACTAGCCACTCAACTCCGCCGACCACACACAACACAAACACCTGCGAATCACGCAAGCTAACCAGCTGTGAGACAGACACACACACACCCACCAACACAGGCACACACAAACACACACACACAGACACAGACACAGACACACAATCACACAGACAGACAACCAATCCCACAATCAACCCAAAGTCAAATCTGAGTAGATAAATGCAAGGCTGCATCGCTCAGCCACTCAATCTCTCTGGCTATCTCTCACTACCTCCCTCTCTCCCTCCCTCCACAGAAACACAACCAGTCACAGATGAGTCAGAAAGCACTCAGTCGGATGGAACTGATCAACAGTTGACTACCACGCCTCAATTCGAGTCAACAACACCAGGTCAGTCAATTCATTATGCTTGCTTATTATTCTTATTCTTATTCCAATTATTATTCTTATTCTCATTATTATTACTGTTCAGCCAACACCCGCCCTCTCCAATCACATCAACGCCATCAAGCAGGAGTGTCTTTGATTCATTTATTGTTTTCGTCTCATCCAACATTACTTGGCTTGACTTGATTGGCTTGACTGCGATTGCAATCGCTTGTATCCACGTCAACCTTGAGCGAGGGATCCAGAGAGGCATTGTGATGGCCATCATTATGCATCAACCACTAGCCACTCAACTCCGCCGACCACACACAACACAAACACCTGCGAATCACGCAAGCTAACCAGCTGTGAGACAGACACACACACCCACCAACACAGGCACACACAAACACACACACACAGACACAGACACAGACACACAATCACACAGACAGACAACCAATCCCACAATCAACCCAAAGTCAAATCTGAGTAGATAAATGCAAGGCTGCATCGCTCAGCCACTCAATCTCTCTGGCTATCTCTCACTACCTCCCTCTCTCCCTCCCTCCACAGAAACACAACCAGTCACAGATGAGTCAGAAAGCACTCAGTCGGATGGAACTGATCAACAGTTGACTACCACGCCTCAATTCGAGTCAACAACACCAGGTCAGTCAATTCATTATGCTTGCTTATTATTCTTATTCTTATTCCAATTATTATTCTTATTCTCATTATTATTACTGTTCAGCCAACACCCGCCCTCTCCAATCACATCAACGCCATCAACCAGGAGTGTCTTTGATTCATTTATTGTTTTCGTCTCATCCAACATTACTTGGCTTGACTTGATTGGCTTGACTGCGATTGCAATCGCTTGTATCCACGTCAACCTTGAGCGAGGGATCCAGAGAGGCATTGTGATGGCCATCATTATGCATCAACCACTAGCCACTCAACTCCGCCGACCACACACAACACAAACACCTGCGAATCACGCAAGCTAACCAGCTGTGAGACAGACACACACACACACCAACACAGGCACACACAAACACACACACACAGACACAGACACAGACACACAATCACACAGACAGACAACCAATCCCACAATCAACCCAAAGTCAAATCTGAGTAGATAAATGCAAGGCTGCATCGCTCAGCCACTCAATCTCTCTGGCTATCTCTCACTACCTCCCTCTCTCCCTCCCTCCACAGAAACACAACCAGTCACAGATGAGTCAGAAAGCACTCAGTCGGATGGAACTGATCAACAGTTGACTACCACGCCTCAATTCGAGTCAACAACACCAGGTCAGTCAATTCATTATGCTTGCTTATTATTCTTATTCTTATTCCAATTATTATTCTTATTCTCATTATTATTACTGTTCAGCCAACACCCGCCCTCTCCAATCACATCAACGCCATCAACCAGGAGTGTCTTTGATTCATTTATTGTTTTCGTCTCATCCAACATTACTTGGCTTGACTTGATTGGCTTGACTGCGATTGCAATCGCTTGTATCCACGTCAACCTTGAGCGAGGGATCCAGAGAGGCATTGTGATGGCCATCATTATGCATCAACCACTAGCCACTCAACTCCGCCGACCACACACAACACAAACACCTGCGAATCACGCAAGCTAACCAGCTGTGAGACAGACACACACACACACACCAACACAGGCACACACAAACACACACACACAGACACAGACACAGACACACAATCACACAGACAGACAACCAATCCCACAATCAACCCAAAGTCAAATCTGAGTAGATAAATGCAAGGCTGCATCGCTCAGCCACTCAATCTCTCTGGCTATCTCTCACTACCTCCCTCTCTCCCTCCCTCCACAGAAACACAACCAGTCACAGATGAGTCAGAAAGCACTCAGTCGGATGGAACTGATCAACAGTTGACTACCACGCCTCAATTCGAGTCAACAACACCAGGTCAGTCAATTCATTATGCTTGCTTATTATTCTTATTCTTATTCCAATTATTATTCTTATTCTCATTATTATTACTGTTCAGCCAACACCCGCCCTCTCCAATCACATCAACGCCATCAACCAGGAGTGTCTTTGATTCATTTATTGTTTTCGTCTCATCCAACATTACTTGGCTTGACTTGATTGGCTTGACTGCGATTGCAATCGCTTGTATCCACGTCAACCTTGAGCGAGGGATCCAGAGAGGCATTGTGATGGCCATCATTATGCATCAACCACTAGCCACTCAACTCCGCCGACCACACACAACACAAACACCTGCGAATCACGCAAGCTAACCAGCTGTGAGACAGACACACACACACACCAACACAGGCACACACAAACACACACACACAGACACAGACACAGACACACAATCACACAGACAGACAACCAATCCCACAATCAACCCAAAGTCAAATCTGAGTAGATAAATGCAAGGCTGCATCGCTCAGCCACTCAATCTCTCTGGCTATCTCTCACTACCTCCCTCTCTCCCTCCCTCCACAGAAACACAACCAGTCACAGATGAGTCAGAAAGCACTCAGTCGGATGGAACTGATCAACAGTTGACTACCACGCCTCAATTCGAGTCAACAACACCAGGTCAGTCAATTCATTATGCTTGCTTATTATTCTTATTCTTATTCCAATTATTATTCTTATTCTCATTATTATTACTGTTCAGCCAACACCCGCCCTCTCCAATCACATCAACGCCATCAAGCAGGAGTGTCTTTGATTCATTTATTGTTTTCGTCTCATCCAACATTACTTGGCTTGACTTGATTGGCTTGACTGCGATTGCAATCGCTTGTATCCACGTCAACCTTGAGCGAGGGATCCAGAGAGGCATTGTGATGGCCATCATTATGCATCAACCACTAGCCACTCAACTCCGCCGACCACACACAACACAAACACCTGCGAATCACGCAAGCTAACCAGCTGTGAGACAGACACACACACCCACCAACACAGGCACACACAAACACACACACACAGACACAGACACAGACACACAATCACACAGACAGACAACCAATCCCACAATCAACCCAAAGTCAAATCTGAGTAGATAAATGCAAGGCTGCATCGCTCAGCCACTCAATCTCTCTGGCTATCTCTCACTACCTCCCTCTCTCCCTCCCTCCACAGAAACACAACCAGTCACAGATGAGTCAGAAAGCACTCAGTCGGATGGAACTGATCAACAGTTGACTACCACGCCTCAATTCGAGTCAACAACACCAGGTCAGTCAATTCATTATGCTTGCTTATTATTCTTATTCTTATTCCAATTATTATTCTTATTCTCATTATTATTACTGTTCAGCCAACACCCGCCCTCTCCAATCACATCAACGCCATCAACCAGGAGTGTCTTTGATTCATTTATTGTTTTCGTCTCATCCAACATTACTTGGCTTGACTTGATTGGCTTGACTGCGATTGCAATCGCTTGTATCCACGTCAACCTTGAGCGAGGGATCCAGAGAGGCATTGTGATGGCCATCATTATGCATCAACCACTAGCCACTCAACTCCGCCGACCACACACAACACAAACACCTGCGAATCACGCAAGCTAACCAGCTGTGAGACAGACACACACACCCACCAACACAGGCACACACAAACACACACACACAGACACAGACACAGACACACAATCACACACACAGACAACCAATCCCACAATCAACCCAAAGTCAAATCTGAGTAGATAAATGCAAGGCTGCATCGCTCAGCCACTCAATCTCTCTGGCTATCTCTCACTACCTCCCTCTCTCCCTCCCTCCACAGAAACACAACCAGTCACAGATGAGTCAGAAAGCACTCAGTCGGATGGAACTGATCAACAGTTGACTACCACGCCTCAATTCGAGTCAACAACACCAGGTCAGTCAATTCATTATGCTTGCTTATTATTCTTATTCTTATTCCAATTATTATTCTTATTCTCATTATTATTACTGTTCAGCCAACACCCGCCCTCTCCAATCACATCAACGCCATCAACCAGGAGTGTCTTTGATTCATTTATTGTTTTCGTCTCATCCAACATTACTTGGCTTGACTTGATTGGCTTGACTGCGATTGCAATCGCTTGTATCCACGTCAACCTTGAGCGAGGGATCCAGAGAGGCATTGTGATGGCCATCATTATGCATCAACCACTAGCCACTCAACTCCGCCGACCACACACAACACAAACACCTGCGAATCACGCAAGCTAACCAGCTGTGAGACAGACACACACACACACCAACACAGGCACACACAAACACACACACACAGACACAGACACAGACACACAATCACACAGACAGACAACCAATCCCACAATCAACCCAAAGTCAAATCTGAGTAGATAAATGCAAGGCTGCATCGCTCAGCCACTCAATCTCTCTGGCTATCTCTCACTACCTCCCTCTCTCCCTCCCTCCACAGAAACACAACCAGTCACAGATGAGTCAGAAAGCACTCAGTCGGATGGAACTGATCAACAGTTGACTACCACGCCTCAATTCGAGTCAACAACACCAGGTCAGTCAATTCATTATGCTTGCTTATTATTCTTATTCTTATTCCAATTATTATTCTTATTCTCATTATTATTACTGTTCAGCCAACACCCGCCCTCTCCAATCACATCAACGCCATCAACCAGGAGTGTCTTTGATTCATTTATTGTTTTCGTCTCATCCAACATTACTTGGCTTGACTTGATTGGCTTGACTGCGATTGCAATCGCTTGTATCCACGTCAACCTTGAGCGAGGGATCCAGAGAGGCATTGTGATGGCCATCATTATGCATCAACCACTAGCCACTCAACTCCGCCGACCACACACAACACAAACACCTGCGAATCACGCAAGCTAACCAGCTGTGAGACAGACACACACACACACCAACACAGGCACACACAAACACACACACACAGACACAGACACAGACACACAATCACACAGACAGACAACCAATCCCACAATCAACCCAAAGTCAAATCTGAGTAGATAAATGCAAGGCTGCATCGCTCAGCCACTCAATCTCTCTGGCTATCTCTCACTACCTCCCTCTCTCCCTCCCTCCACAGAAACACAACCAGTCACAGATGAGTCAGAAAGCACTCAGTCGGATGGAACTGATCAACAGTTGACTACCACGCCTCAATTCGAGTCAACAACACCAGGTCAGTCAATTCATTATGCTTGCTTATTATTCTTATTCTTATTCCAATTATTATTCTTATTCTCATTATTATTACTGTTCAGCCAACACCCGCCCTCTCCAATCACATCAACGCCATCAACCAGGAGTGTCTTTGATTCATTTATTGTTTTCGTCTCATCCAACATTACTTGGCTTGACTTGATTGGCTTGACTGCGATTGCAATCGCTTGTATCCACGTCAACCTTGAGCGAGGGATCCAGAGAGGCATTGTGATGGCCATCATTATGCATCAACCACTAGCCACTCAACTCCGCCGACCACACACAACACAAACACCTGCGAATCACGCAAGCTAACCAGCTGTGAGACAGACACACACACACACCAACACAGGCACACACAAACACACACACACAGACACAGACACAGACACACAATCACACACACAGACAACCAATCCCACAATCAACCCAAAGTCAAATCTGAGTAGATAAATGCAAGGCTGCATCGCTCAGCCACTCAATCTCTCTGGCTATCTCTCACTACCTCCCTCTCTCCCTCCCTCCACAGAAACACAACCAGTCACAGATGAGTCAGAAAGCACTCAGTCGGATGGAACTGATCAACAGTTGACTACCACGCCTCAATTCGAGTCAACAACACCAGGTCAGTCAATTCATTATGCTTGCTTATTATTCTTATTCTTATTCCAATTATTATTCTTATTCTCATTATTATTACTGTTCAGCCAACACCCGCCCTCTCCAATCACATCAACGCCATCAACCAGGAGTGTCTTTGATTCATTTATTGTTTTCGTCTCATCCAACATTACTTGGCTTGACTTGATTGGCTTGACTGCGATTGCAATCGCTTGTATCCACGTCAACCTTGAGCGAGGGATCCAGAGAGGCATTGTGATGGCCATCATTATGCATCAACCACTAGCCACTCAACTCCGCCGACCACACACAACACAAACACCTGCGAATCACGCAAGCTAACCAGCTGTGAGACAGACACACACACACACACCAACACAGGCACACACAAACACACACACACAGACACAGACACAGACACACAATCACACAGACAGACAACCAATCCCACAATCAACCCAAAGTCAAATCTGAGTAGATAAATGCAAGGCTGCATCGCTCAGCCACTCAATCTCTCTGGCTATCTCTCACTACCTCCCTCTCTCCCTCCCTCCACAGAAACACAACCAGTCACAGATGAGTCAGAAAGCACTCAGTCGGATGGAACTGATCAACAGTTGACTACCACGCCTCAATTCGAGTCAACAACACCAGGTCAGTCAATTCATTATGCTTGCTTATTATTCTTATTCTTATTCCAATTATTATTCTTATTCTCATTATTATTACTGTTCAGCCAACACCCGCCCTCTCCAATCACATCAACGCCATCAACCAGGAGTGTCTTTGATTCATTTATTGTTTTCGTCTCATCCAACATTACTTGGCTTGACTTGATTGGCTTGACTGCGATTGCAATCGCTTGTATCCACGTCAACCTTGAGCGAGGGATCCAGAGAGGCATTGTGATGGCCATCATTATGCATCAACCACTAGCCACTCAACTCCGCCGACCACACACAACACAAACACCTGCGAATCACGCAAGCTAACCAGCTGTGAGACAGACACACACCCACCAACACAGGCACACACAAACACACACACACAGACACAGACACAGACACACAATCACACACACAGACAACCAATCCCACAATCAACCCAAAGTCAAATCTGAGTAGATAAATGCAAGGCTGCATCGCTCAGCCACTCAATCTCTCTGGCTATCTCTCACTACCTCCAGGGGCGAATCGCATGCCAAACATACGAAGATTGCTGCTCAAGGTGTTCAGAAGACTCTGCATTTTGTCAGCATCCTCCCCTAACAGGACTATGTCATCTGCATATTCTAAGTCCATTAGATTATTCCCTGGTAACAAGTCGATTCCTAAGTCACTACGTTCAGTTAAGGATACTTCCATTAGCATATCTATGATGAAGTTAAACAGAAATGGGGAAAGTGGACATCCCTGTCGGACACCACTGGTTGTTACCAATTCAGATGACAATTCCCCATAAGCCCTTACACGACTACGTGAGTTTGAATAGAGTGCCTTGATTAGTGCAATGTACTTTCTTGGCACTCCCTTCACAGTCAGACATTGCCATAGTACCTTTCGGTCCACGGAGTCGAAGGCCGCCTTCAAGTCAAGAAATATGACAATTGTTGGACGCCGAAAAGTGTGTCTATGTTCTAGAATCTGTCGAAGAGTGAAGATATGATCTATGCACCCTCTACCTGGTCTAAAGCCTGCTTGATTTTCCCTTGTCTGTTCCTCCCGAGTTCTGCTTAGTCTATGCATGATTACTGAGCCTAGGATTTTAGAGACTATGTTCGTTAGGCTGATCCCCCTATGATTATCACACGAGGACTTGTTTCCCTTCTTGAATATCGGTATAATAAGTGACTTACCCCAGTCTGATGGTACTGTCTCTGATTCCCAGACTTTGCCTAGTACCTCAGTTAATCTACAAACTAGTATGTCACCCCCATATTTAAACACCTCCGGAATAATTCCGTCGGGTCCTGCCGCTTTGCCTCGTTTCAAATTACTGATAGCTTTTGTAACCTCACCTACAGACGGCGGACCAGTGTCTATATCCCATTCGGGTACGTGGTGGATGGCGGGGAGGTTCAGTGTGGCTGTAGGCAAGTTAAATTGTTCCTCAAAGTGTTCTTTCCAGCGTTCAAGGCGTCTATCCTGAGAGCTAATTAAGGAGCCATTTTTCTCAGAAATAGTCCTCTCCCTCCCTCCACAGAAACACAACCAGTCACAGATGAGTCAGAAAGCACTCAGTCGGATGGAACTGATCAACAGTTGACTACCACGCCTCAATTCGAGTCAACAACACCAGGTCAGTCAATTCATTATGCTTGCTTATTATTCTTATTCTTATTCCAATTATTATTCTTATTCTCATTATTATTACTGTTCAGCCAACACCCGCCCTCTCCAATCACATCAACGCCATCAACCAGGAGTGTCTTTGATTCATTTATTGTTTTCGTCTCATCCAACATTACTTGGCTTGACTTGATTGGCTTGACTGCGATTGCAATCGCTTGTATCCACGTCAACCTTGAGCGAGGGATCCAGAGAGGCATTGTGATGGCCATCATTATGCATCAACCACTAGCCACTCAACTCCGCCGACCACACACAACACAAACACCTGCGAATCACGCAAGCTAACCAGCTGTGAGACAGACACACACCCACCAACACAGGCACACACAAACACACACACACAGACACAGACACAGACACACAATCACACAGACAGACAACCAATCCCACAATCAACCCAAAGTCAAATCTGAGTAGATAAATGCAAGGCTGCATCGCTCAGCCACTCAATCTCTCTGGCTATCTCTCACTACCTCCCTCTCTCCCTCCCTCCACAGAAACACAACCAGTCACAGATGAGTCAGAAAGCACTCAGTCGGATGGAACTGATCAACAGTTGACTACCACGCCTCAATTCGAGTCAACAACACCAGGTCAGTCAATTCATTATGCTTGCTTATTATTCTTATTCTTATTCCAATTATTATTCTTATTCTCATTATTATTACTGTTCAGCCAACACCCGCCCTCTCCAATCACATCAACGCCATCAACCAGGAGTGTCTTTGATTCATTTATTGTTTTCGTCTCATCCAACATTACTTGGCTTGACTTGATTGGCTTGACTGCGATTGCAATCGCTTGTATCCACGTCAACCTTGAGCGAGGGATCCAGAGAGGCATTGTGATGGCCATCATTATGCATCAACCACTAGCCACTCAACTCCGCCGACCACACACAACACAAACACCTGCGAATCACGCAAGCTAACCAGCTGTGAGACAGACACACACCCACCAACACAGGCACACACAAACACACACACACAGACACAGACACAGACACACAATCACACAGACAGACAACCAATCCCACAATCAACCCAAAGTCAAATCTGAGTAGATAAATGCAAGGCTGCATCGCTCAGCCACTCAATCTCTCTGGCTATCTCTCACTACCTCCCTCTCTCCCTCCCTCCACAGAAACACAACCAGTCACAGATGAGTCAGAAAGCACTCAGTCGGATGGAACTGATCAACAGTTGACTACCACGCCTCAATTCGAGTCAACAACACCAGGTCAGTCAATTCATTATGCTTGCTTATTATTCTTATTCTTATTCCAATTATTATTCTTATTCTCATTATTATTACTGTTCAGCCAACACCCGCCCTCTCCAATCACATCAACGCCATCAACCAGGAGTGTCTTTGATTCATTTATTGTTTTCGTCTCATCCAACATTACTTGGCTTGACTTGATTGGCTTGACTGCGATTGCAATCGCTTGTATCCACGTCAACCTTGAGCGAGGGATCCAGAGAGGCATTGTGATGGCCATCATTATGCATCAACCACTAGCCACTCAACTCCGCCGACCACACACAACACAAACACCTGCGAATCACGCAAGCTAACCAGCTGTGAGACAGACACACACACACACCAACACAGGCACACACAAACACACACACACAGACACAGACACAGACACACAATCACACAGACAGACAACCAATCCCACAATCAACCCAAAGTCAAATCTGAGTAGATAAATGCAAGGCTGCATCGCTCAGCCACTCAATCTCTCTGGCTATCTCTCACTACCTCCCTCTCTCCCTCCCTCCACAGAAACACAACCAGTCACAGATGAGTCAGAAAGCACTCAGTCGGATGGAACTGATCAACAGTTGACTACCACGCCTCAATTCGAGTCAACAACACCAGGTCAGTCAATTCATTATGCTTGCTTATTATTCTTATTCTTATTCCAATTATTATTCTTATTCTCATTATTATTACTGTTCAGCCAACACCCGCCCTCTCCAATCACATCAACGCCATCAACCAGGAGTGTCTTTGATTCATTTATTGTTTTCGTCTCATCCAACATTACTTGGCTTGACTTGATTGGCTTGACTGCGATTGCAATCGCTTGTATCCACGTCAACCTTGAGCGAGGGATCCAGAGAGGCATTGTGATGGCCATCATTATGCATCAACCACTAGCCACTCAACTCCGCCGACCACACACAACACAAACACCTGCGAATCACGCAAGCTAACCAGCTGTGAGACAGACACACACACACACCAACACAGGCACACACAAACACACACACACAGACACAGACACAGACACACAATCACACAGACAGACAACCAATCCCACAATCAACCCAAAGTCAAATCTGAGTAGATAAATGCAAGGCTGCATCGCTCAGCCACTCAATCTCTCTGGCTATCTCTCACTACCTCCCTCTCTCCCTCCCTCCACAGAAACACAACCAGTCACAGATGAGTCAGAAAGCACTCAGTCGGATGGAACTGATCAACAGTTGACTACCACGCCTCAATTCGAGTCAACAACACCAGGTCAGTCAATTCATTATGCTTGCTTATTATTCTTATTCTTATTCCAATTATTATTCTTATTCTCATTATTATTACTGTTCAGCCAACACCCGCCCTCTCCAATCACATCAACGCCATCAACCAGGAGTGTCTTTGATTCATTTATTGTTTTCGTCTCATCCAACATTACTTGGCTTGACTTGATTGGCTTGACTGCGATTGCAATCGCTTGTATCCACGTCAACCTTGAGCGAGGGATCCAGAGAGGCATTGTGATGGCCATCATTATGCATCAACCACTAGCCACTCAACTCCGCCGACCACACACAACACAAACACCTGCGAATCACGCAAGCTAACCAGCTGTGAGACAGACACACACACACACACCAACACAGGCACACACAAACACACACACACAGACACAGACACAGACACACAATCACACAGACAGACAACCAATCCCACAATCAACCCAAAGTCAAATCTGAGTAGATAAATGCAAGGCTGCATCGCTCAGCCACTCAATCTCTCTGGCTATCTCTCACTACCTCCCTCTCTCCCTCCCTCCACAGAAACACAACCAGTCACAGATGAGTCAGAAAGCACTCAGTCGGATGGAACTGATCAACAGTTGACTACCACGCCTCAATTCGAGTCAACAACACCAGGTCAGTCAATTCATTATGCTTGCTTATTATTCTTATTCTTATTCCAATTATTATTCTTATTCTCATTATTATTACTGTTCAGCCAACACCCGCCCTCTCCAATCACATCAACGCCATCAACCAGGAGTGTCTTTGATTCATTTATTGTTTTCGTCTCATCCAACATTACTTGGCTTGACTTGATTGGCTTGACTGCGATTGCAATCGCTTGTATCCACGTCAACCTTGAGCGAGGGATCCAGAGAGGCATTGTGATGGCCATCATTATGCATCAACCACTAGCCACTCAACTCCGCCGACCACACACAACACAAACACCTGCGAATCACGCAAGCTAACCAGCTGTGAGACAGACACACACACCCACCAACACAGGCACACACAAACACACACACACAGACACAGACACAGACACACAATCACACAGACAGACAACCAATCCCACAATCAACCCAAAGTCAAATCTGAGTAGATAAATGCAAGGCTGCATCGCTCAGCCACTCAATCTCTCTGGCTATCTCTCACTACCTCCCTCTCTCCCTCCCTCCACAGAAACACAACCAGTCACAGATGAGTCAGAAAGCACTCAGTCGGATGGAACTGATCAACAGTTGACTACCACGCCTCAATTCGAGTCAACAACACCAGGTCAGTCAATTCATTATGCTTGCTTATTATTCTTATTCTTATTCCAATTATTATTCTTATTCTCATTATTATTACTGTTCAGCCAACACCCGCCCTCTCCAATCACATCAACGCCATCAACCAGGAGTGTCTTTGATTCATTTATTGTTTTCGTCTCATCCAACATTACTTGGCTTGACTTGATTGGCTTGACTGCGATTGCAATCGCTTGTATCCACGTCAACCTTGAGCGAGGGATCCAGAGAGGCATTGTGATGGCCATCATTATGCATCAACCACTAGCCACTCAACTCCGCCGACCACACACAACACAAACACCTGCGAATCACGCAAGCTAACCAGCTGTGAGACAGACACACACACCCACCAACACAGGCACACACAAACACACACACACAGACACAGACACAGACACACAATCACACAGACAGACAACCAATCCCACAATCAACCCAAAGTCAAATCTGAGTAGATAAATGCAAGGCTGCATCGCTCAGCCACTCAATCTCTCTGGCTATCTCTCACTACCTCCCTCTCTCTCTCCCTCCACAGAAACACAACCAGTCACAGATGAGTCAGAAAGCACTCAGTCGGATGGAACTGATCAACAGTTGACTACCACGCCTCAATTCGAGTCAACAACACCAGGTCAGTCAATTCATTATGCTTGCTTATTATTCTTATTCTTATTCCAATTATTATTCTTATTCTCATTATTATTACTGTTCAGCCAACACCCGCCCTCTCCAATCACATCAACGCCATCAACCAGGAGTGTCTTTGATTCATTTATTGTTTTCGTCTCATCCAACATTACTTGGCTTGACTTGATTGGCTTGACTGCGATTGCAATCGCTTGTATCCACGTCAACCTTGAGCGAGGGATCCAGAGAGGCATTGTGATGGCCATCATTATGCATCAACCACTAGCCACTCAACTCCGCCGACCACACACAACACAAACACCTGCGAATCACGCAAGCTAACCAGCTGTGAGACAGACACACACACCCACCAACACAGGCACACACAAACACACACACACAGACACAGACACAGACACACAATCACACACACAGACAACCAATCCCACAATCAACCCAAAGTCAAATCTGAGTAGATAAATGCAAGGCTGCATCGCTCAGCCACTCAATCTCTCTGGCTATCTCTCACTACCTCCCTCTCTCCCTCCCTCCACAGAAACACAACCAGTCACAGATGAGTCAGAAAGCACTCAGTCGGATGGAACTGATCAACAGTTGACTACCACGCCTCAATTCGAGTCAACAACACCAGGTCAGTCAATTCATTATGCTTGCTTATTATTCTTATTCTTATTCCAATTATTATTCTTATTCTCATTATTATTACTGTTCAGCCAACACCCGCCCTCTCCAATCACATCAACGCCATCAACCAGGAGTGTCTTTGATTCATTTATTGTTTTCGTCTCATCCAACATTACTTGGCTTGACTTGATTGGCTTGACTGCGATTGCAATCGCTTGTATCCACGTCAACCTTGAGCGAGGGATCCAGAGAGGCATTGTGATGGCCATCATTATGCATCAACCACTAGCCACTCAACTCCGCCGACCACACACAACACAAACACCTGCGAATCACGCAAGCTAACCAGCTGTGAGACAGACACACACACCCACCAACACAGGCACACACAAACACACACACACAGACACAGACACAGACACACAATCACACACACAGACAACCAATCCCACAATCAACCCAAAGTCAAATCTGAGTAGATAAATGCAAGGCTGCATCGCTCAGCCACTCAATCTCTCTGGCTATCTCTCACTACCTCCCTCTCTCCCTCCCTCCACAGAAACACAACCAGTCACAGATGAGTCAGAAAGCACTCAGTCGGATGGAACTGATCAACAGTTGACTACCACGCCTCAATTCGAGTCAACAACACCAGGTCAGTCAATTCATTATGCTTGCTTATTATTCTTATTCTTATTCCAATTATTATTCTTATTCTCATTATTATTACTGTTCAGCCAACACCCGCCCTCTCCAATCACATCAACGCCATCAAGCAGGAGTGTCTTTGATTCATTTATTGTTTTCGTCTCATCCAACATTACTTGGCTTGACTTGATTGGCTTGACTGCGATTGCAATCGCTTGTATCCACGTCAACCTTGAGCGAGGGATCCAGAGAGGCATTGTGATGGCCATCATTATGCATCAACCACTAGCCACTCAACTCCGCCGACCACACACAACACAAACACCTGCGAATCACGCAAGCTAACCAGCTGTGAGACAGACACACACACACACCAACACAGGCACACACAAACACACACACACAGACACAGACACAGACACACAATCACACAGACAGACAACCAATCCCACAATCAACCCAAAGTCAAATCTGAGTAGATAAATGCAAGGCTGCATCGCTCAGCCACTCAATCTCTCTGGCTATCTCTCACTACCTCCCTCTCTCTCTCCCTCCACAGAAACACAACCAGTCACAGATGAGTCAGAAAGCACTCAGTCGGATGGAACTGATCAACAGTTGACTACCACGCCTCAATTCGAGTCAACAACACCAGGTCAGTCAATTCATTATGCTTGCTTATTATTCTTATTCTTATTCCAATTATTATTCTTATTCTCATTATTATTACTGTTCAGCCAACACCCGCCCTCTCCAATCACATCAACGCCATCAACCAGGAGTGTCTTTGATTCATTTATTGTTTTCGTCTCATCCAACATTACTTGGCTTGACTTGATTGGCTTGACTGCGATTGCAATCGCTTGTATCCACGTCAACCTTGAGCGAGGGATCCAGAGAGGCATTGTGATGGCCATCATTATGCATCAACCACTAGCCACTCAACTCCGCCGACCACACACAACACAAACACCTGCGAATCACGCAAGCTAACCAGCTGTGAGACAGACACACACAACACCAACACAGGCACACACAAACACACACACACAGACACAGACACAGACACACAATCACACACACAGACAACCAATCCCACAATCAACCCAAAGTCAAATCTGAGTAGATAAATGCAAGGCTGCATCGCTCAGCCACTCAATCTCTCTGGCTATCTCTCACTACCTCCCTCTCTCTCTCCCTCCACAGAAACACAACCAGTCACAGATGAGTCAGAAAGCACTCAGTCGGATGGAACTGATCAACAGTTGACTACCACGCCTCAATTCGAGTCAACAACACCAGGTCAGTCAATTCATTATGCTTGCTTATTATTCTTATTCTTATTCCAATTATTATTCTTATTCTCATTATTATTACTGTTCAGCCAACACCCGCCCTCTCCAATCACATCAACGCCATCAAGCAGGAGTGTCTTTGATTCATTTATTGTTTTCGTCTCATCCAACATTACTTGGCTTGACTTGATTGGCTTGACTGCGATTGCAATCGCTTGTATCCACGTCAACCTTGAGCGAGGGATCCAGAGAGGCATTGTGATGGCCATCATTATGCATCAACCACTAGCCACTCAACTCCGCCGACCACACACAACACAAACACCTGCGAATCACGCAAGCTAACCAGCTGTGAGACAGACACACACACACACCAACACAGGCACACACAAACACACACACACACAGACACAGACACAGACACACAATCACACAGACAGACAACCAATCCCACAATCAACCCAAAGTCAAATCTGAGTAGATAAATGCAAGGCTGCATCGCTCAGCCACTCAATCTCTCTGGCTATCTCTCACTACCTCCCTCTCTCCCTCCCTCCACAGAAACACAACCAGTCACAGATGAGTCAGAAAGCACTCAGTCGGATGGAACTGATCAACAGTTGACTACCACGCCTCAATTCGAGTCAACAACACCAGGTCAGTCAATTCATTATGCTTGCTTATTATTCTTATTCTTATTCCAATTATTATTCTTATTCTCATTATTATTACTGTTCAGCCAACACCCGCCCTCTCCAATCACATCAACGCCATCAACCAGGAGTGTCTTTGATTCATTTATTGTTTTCGTCTCATCCAACATTACTTGGCTTGACTTGATTGGCTTGACTGCGATTGCAATCGCTTGTATCCACGTCAACCTTGAGCGAGGGATCCAGAGAGGCATTGTGATGGCCATCATTATGCATCAACCACTAGCCACTCAACTCCGCCGACCACACACAACACAAACACCTGCGAATCACGCAAGCTAACCAGCTGTGAGACAGACACACACCCACCAACACAGGCACACACAAACACACACACACACACACAGACACACAATCACACACACAGACAACCAATCCCACAATCAACCCAAAGTCAAATCTGAGTAGATAAATGCAAGGCTGCATCGCTCAGCCACTCAATCTCTCTGGCTATCTCTCACTACCTCCCTCTCTCCCTCCCTCCACAGAAACACAACACTCTACGCCTAACGTCAACATTACTTATCTTGTGAAACCACCTAACGTGAGACAGAGATCGCAGACATCTATGATCGAAAGCAGTCAACCTTTTCATGTCTTCAACGCGTATTGGCCATGTTTCAGAGCCATAGAGAAGGACGGAGCGAACTGATGAGCAGTACACACGTCCCTTGGTTGATAACCGGATGTCACGCCTACGCCAGAGATGGTGTAAGTCAGCGAAAGCAGCTCGAGCTTTTCGGATCCGTGCTGAGATTTCATCGCCAATCAGTCCGTTGGTGCTAATACAACTTCCCAAGTAGGTGAAGTGGTCAACATGTTCTATCACTTCACTCCCTATCACTAAGTTAGGGGTTGACGTCGTCCAGTCCTGTAGCAGCATCTTACATTTTGCAGGGGCGAATCGCATGCCAAACATACGAAGATTGCTGCTCAAGGTGTTCAGAAGACTCTGCATTTTGTCAGCATCCTCCCCTAACAGGACTATGTCATCTGCATATTCTAAGTCCATTAGATTATTCCCTGGTAACAAGTCGATTCCTAAGTCACTACGTTCAGTTAAGGATACTTCCATTAGCATATCTATGATGAAGTTAAACAGAAATGGGGAAAGTGGACATCCCTGTCGGACACCACTGGTTGTTACCAATTCAGATGACAATTCCCCATAAGCCCTTACACGACTACGTGAGTTTGAATAGAGTGCCTTGATTAGTGCAATGTACTTTCTTGGCACTCCCTTCACAGTCAGACATTGCCATAGTACCTTTCGGTCCACGGAGTCGAAGGCCGCCTTCAAGTCAAGAAATATGACAATTGTTGGACGCCGAAAAGTGTGTCTATGTTCTAGAATCTGTCGAAGAGTGAAGATATGATCTATGCACCCTCTACCTGGTCTAAAGCCTGCTTGATTTTCCCTTGTCTGTTCCTCCCGAGTTCTGCTTAGTCTATGCATGATTACTGAGCCTAGGATTTTAGAGACTATGTTCGTTAGGCTGATCCCCCTATGATTATCACACGAGGACTTGTTTCCCTTCTTGAATATCGGTATAATAAGTGACTTACCCCAGTCTGATGGTACTGTCTCTGATTCCCAGACTTTGCCTAGTACCTCAGTTAATCTACAAACTAGTATGTCACCCCCATATTTAAACACCTCCGGAATAATTCCGTCGGGTCCTGCCGCTTTGCCTCGTTTCAAATTACTGATAGCTTTTGTAACCTCACCTACAGACGGCGGACCAGTGTCTATATCCCATTCGGGTACGTGGTGGATGGCGGGGAGGTTCAGTGTGGCTGTAGGCAAGTTAAATTGTTCCTCAAAGTGTTCTTTCCAGCGTTCAAGGCGTCTATCCTGAGAGCTAATTAAGGAGCCATTTTTCTCAGAAATAGTCTCACTTATGAAATCTCTCACTACCTCCCTCTCTCCCTCCCTCCACAGAAACACAACCAGTCACAGATGAGTCAGAAAGCACTCAGTCGGATGGAACTGATCAACAGTTGACTACCACGCCTCAATTCGAGTCAACAACACCAGGTCAGTCAATTCATTATGCTTGCTTATTATTCTTATTCTTATTCCAATTATTATTCTTATTCTCATTATTATTACTGTTCAGCCAACACCCGCCCTCTCCAATCACATCAACGCCATCAACCAGGAGTGTCTTTGATTCATTTATTGTTTTCGTCTCATCCAACATTACTTGGCTTGACTTGATTGGCTTGACTGCGATTGCAATCGCTTGTATCCACGTCAACCTTGAGCGAGGGATCCAGAGAGGCATTGTGATGGCCATCATTATGCATCAACCACTAGCCACTCAACTCCGCCGACCACACACAACACAAACACCTGCGAATCACGCAAGCTAACCAGCTGTGAGACAGACACACACCCACCAACACAGGCACACACAAACACACACACACACAGACACAGACACAGACACACAATCACACAGACAGACAACCAATCCCACAATCAACCCAAAGTCAAATCTGAGTAGATAAATGCAAGGCTGCATCGCTCAGCCACTCAATCTCTCTGGCTATCTCTCACTACCTCCCTCTCTCCCTCCCTCCACAGAAACACAACCAGTCACAGATGAGTCAGAAAGCACTCAGTCGGATGGAACTGATCAACAGTTGACTACCACGCCTCAATTCGAGTCAACAACACCAGGTCAGTCAATTCATTATGCTTGCTTATTATTCTTATTCTTATTCCAATTATTATTCTTATTCTCATTATTATTACTGTTCAGCCAACACCCGCCCTCTCCAATCACATCAACGCCATCAACCAGGAGTGTCTTTGATTCATTTATTGTTTTCGTCTCATCCAACATTACTTGGCTTGACTTGATTGGCTTGACTGCGATTGCAATCGCTTGTATCCACGTCAACCTTGAGCGAGGGATCCAGAGAGGCATTGTGATGGCCATCATTATGCATCAACCACTAGCCACTCAACTCCGCCGACCACACACAACACAAACACCTGCGAATCACGCAAGCTAACCAGCTGTGAGACAGACACACACACCCACCAACACAGGCACACACAAACACACACACACAGACACAGACACAGACACACAATCACACAGACAGACAACCAATCCCACAATCAACCCAAAGTCAAATCTGAGTAGATAAATGCAAGGCTGCATCGCTCAGCCACTCAATCTCTCTGGCTATCTCTCACTACCTCCCTCTCTCCCTCCCTCCACAGAAACACAACCAGTCACAGATGAGTCAGAAAGCACTCAGTCGGATGGAACTGATCAACAGTTGACTACCACGCCTCAATTCGAGTCAACAACACCAGGTCAGTCAATTCATTATGCTTGCTTATTATTCTTATTCTTATTCCAATTATTATTCTTATTCTCATTATTATTACTGTTCAGCCAACACCCGCCCTCTCCAATCACATCAACGCCATCAAGCAGGAGTGTCTTTGATTCATTTATTGTTTTCGTCTCATCCAACATTACTTGGCTTGACTTGATTGGCTTGACTGCGATTGCAATCGCTTGTATCCACGTCAACCTTGAGCGAGGGATCCAGAGAGGCATTGTGATGGCCATCATTATGCATCAACCACTAGCCACTCAACTCCGCCGACCACACACAACACAAACACCTGCGAATCACGCAAGCTAACCAGCTGTGAGACAGACACACACACACACACCAACACAGGCACACACAAACACACACACACAGACACAGACACAGACACACAATCACACAGACAGACAACCAATCCCACAATCAACCCAAAGTCAAATCTGAGTAGATAAATGCAAGGCTGCATCGCTCAGCCACTCAATCTCTCTGGCTATCTCTCACTACCTCCCTCTCTCCCTCCCTCCACAGAAACACAACCAGTCACAGATGAGTCAGAAAGCACTCAGTCGGATGGAACTGATCAACAGTTGACTACCACGCCTCAATTCGAGTCAACAACACCAGGTCAGTCAATTCATTATGCTTGCTTATTATTCTTATTCTTATTCCAATTATTATTCTTATTCTCATTATTATTACTGTTCAGCCAACACCCGCCCTCTCCAATCACATCAACGCCATCAACCAGGAGTGTCTTTGATTCATTTATTGT